>CM056506.1:19483355-20215325 GCA_029783415.1 Anisodus acutangulus | reverse complement strand
TATCTGAGCGGTCATTTAGGGGCCTTGTTAGCGACCCATCATTCCTCCCTAAGTTGTTAGAGTCTGATCGAACCGAGCAAGAGATAGAAGAATCCTCGCTCATAGATGTGAATTAAAAAAACAAGCCCGAATTCTTTTTAATTAGGCTCTATAGTCTGGTTCTTGTACCTGGTAGGGTCTACTTGTTATCCGTAAGTCTTGTTTTGACCGCAGGAATGTGAACTTTGCAAAAGTGCTTATTTGGTTGAGAAGAATAGGACTTATGACTCCAAGCCTACCCTACATGAATGACCTTAATGATCGTTTTAGAAGTAGAGCTTTACTAGTCTGGCGACTCAAAGCAAGGTCGAAATTTATCCCTCTTTTTAAAACTGGTTAATTAACGACCCACCAAGCAAGGGCACGTTGCGCGATAGTAGCCAGTTTAAGAAAGTGAAACTAAGACAATAAATTTCCCCTTAAAGACCTTTCTCGTGTGGTGTTTCTTTAGATATAATAAGATTAAAGTGTCATTTTGTTGAGGTTCGAATATTCTAGTAAGCTTGATGAAAATATCTCTTATTAGAATACTTGAAAAGATTTGTTGCTTACTTTACTATATGGGGTCCTGAAGCACAAGGAGATCTTACTCGTTGGTGTCAATTTGGGGGGTCTATGGACTTTTATTGATCTCCATGGATTATCAAAATAAAAAAAGAAGTGACAATAGTTACTATAAGTATACGAAAGAATCCATTTTTTTGAATTCCTATGATGCAATTAGAGCTTATCGGCAGAAACGAATCAATTGGATTCGAAATGGTCCCGTGACGGACGGTAAGTTGTGGAAGCAAAGCTCACCTACTGAATGATTGAACATACGAAGGTAGAATTGTCATCTCTTTCAGTTCCGCTTCAAATAATAATCAAATTACAGGTAAGGTGAAGAACATTTTTTATCCTGATCAAGTTGTCTTCAATCGGTTGAAAGCTATGAAAGAAGTATGCGGGATTTCAATGATGAAGAGAAAAGTCTAGTTCTCTCTTTATTTGAAATGGGAATGGATGTCGTATTGAGAGTGATTACGGAAGAACCTTTTCATAGAGGAGAGCGATAGGCCGGTTTGAAGAGCAAGCTTAAAAATAAATGAAGAGGTCATTGATTCATAGCAAAAAAAGCGCTCACTCACTCGTATTTGAAAAGGCAGGCGGGGTCATTAGGAAATTTGCCAGGTTCAGTTCTTACTATAGCTGCAACCTATCTCATATTTGGTCGCCCTCTATCACAAACTCGAAATTTAGGAAGATAAAGTAAAGAAGGAATTTCGGGCTAGGTTCAAGGTATGCCCAAAGGTATGCCAGTTGATTGAAAAAAGAAAGTCAACTTTCAAGATTCAAGATTAGGTAAGTGTTCAGTGTACTAAGGTACCTTGTATCTTCATCTTTTCGAAAGCCCATACCATTCTTCTGGATCTGCATTTGTCCTATTTCAGATGCAAAGCCTCTTAAATAAAGACCTTTTTTTATTTCTCTCCCATTTCTCATTTTGTTGATTGAAAGAGAATAAGTGCTATCCATTGAGTAAAGAGAGAGTTTGCTACAGTGATTCGGGGGGTTGGTGGCCCATTCGATGCTCCCCAGTCGAGATGCCAAAGAAGAAGGAAGATTGACCAACATCGATTATGTCATGCTTTTCATATTGAGATTGAGATTGTAGGCCTCATGTGTGTACACTTCTTCCACATGGGGAAGGAAAGGAGCTGACGGAAAGTAGAAATCGAAGCCGAGCAGTTTCGAGTGAATGGTTACTCCGAGATAGAACGAGAAAAATTAAATTTGATTAATTCAACTTATAAGATTATGGAACAATTAGAAAATTACAAAAACGAAACGATTCAGTTTGAAACTTTTTTACTCTCAACAATTGCCGAGAAGAGAAAATGCTCAAGGTTCTATATATTCTATCTTTATTCAATTCATTCCTATCCTTTTTGTCCCTAAATTTCGAGCTATCCATAATCTAGGTTTTTTTTAAACAAGCCAAGATTTTTTACTCCATTTTTGTATTGATTCTTCCCTACCTATCTGACTTGGTAAGAGCTTTCTTGCTGTGTAATTAGTTGATTAGACGACTACTATCTATAATAATATAATCGATGATACTAGACCTTCGAGCGATGTCGAAAGGTAGGTTTAGTTAATCCTAAAAATCAAGTTGTTAAGCTTTCGGTTTCCCGGAAACTAAGAAATGACAGAGCATTCTTTAGTTGCGGATGGAGCGAGATCATTTATTAAAAAAATGAATTATGGGCGAACGACGGGAATTGAACCCGCGCATGGTGGATTCACAATCCACTGCCTTGATCCGCTTGGCTACATCCGCCCCTCACCTACATACATTTCATTTTTACATTATTTAAATTAACACAGCTAGTACATTCCAAAATCACCGTTACTCGGACATCTTTCCCCTTGGCCATGAACCTCCTTTGGATTTTTTATTTACTCAACTCTTCTATTTTCGATTCAAAACGAAGAAAGGATAAAATAGAAGTTACTAACTTGAAATCCAATTCTAACAAGTAAAAAAATTAATTTTAGTATATGGGTCAAGTAAAATGACATGGAAGGAGTAGTAAGAGTACATATTCAATGTACTCATACAGAATTGTAATTGAGAAATACTTTTTCGAGATGTATAAAATAAAAGTACCTTAGAAAAACAAAATTAATACATTCTTAAATATGTAAAACACCACTTATTTTGAATCAAAATAGAAAGATAAAAACACCAAACAATATCGATCGAAATATCTAGTATTTATCACTTAAGAGGGATGGATGGAGTAGTAGCTATTTTTAGTTAGAGTCTATAGCAATAAAATAGCCGATTGCTAAAACAACAAAGTTCATTGTTATACAATTATTTAAAAGCAAATTAATCTGAAAGAGCACACACACTTGCAAATTACAAGAATAATGAATGAAGAACAGCAACACCAAAAATAAAAAGAAACAAAAAAACTAGAAAACAAACAGATAGAAGAAGAGCAAAAAGACAAATAAGAAACGGACCGGTCTGTCCAATGGAAATCCACACGCAACCAAAAGGAAAAAAGTTAAAGAAGAAGAAATTTTTATGTTGGCTTATAACGAGTGACGAGGACTCTTTTGGTATTTACTCCACCCATATTAAAAAGAATGTCTATTTAATCATTTGCACACCTTAAAAAAATACTAATTTTAAGGTAAAAATAGAAAGAGTCCGTGTGCCTTTTTAAAATAGGAAAATTTTATGTTGCCTTTTTAAAACTACTTTTCCGTGATCATTAAATGCGTTCAGTCACTCATTCGACGACGCCTTTTCGGAGCGACGCCTTTTCGGAGCGACCGATTGACGCTTACTGACAAGGCACACCGCTTCGCTTTCCAAGTATAATGATTACCCCAGCCGGCTATATAATCCAATGATCCTTATCACTTCACCTCACTCTCATTCTTATCTTCCCCTTTCAAGCAATCAAAATTTTGTGTTTTCTTAATCCCCAATCTCGTTATGTCTACTTCTTCATCTTTCTCTGGTTCTTTATACGATCTTACCCTCACCAGAATGAGGGAAGAACTCGGTGCTACTACCATGACCTCTGTTCATCGCCGGTCGGTGCCCTCTGGCGTTACCTAGGTTATTGACCTGGGCTCTTCTGTTTCTAAAATCATCCCCTCCAACTTTAATTTGAGAGGGATTTTTGCGTCAACCTCCGCTACGATTCTGTGGAGAGCATTACTTCACTGACCGACCATTATATCATTTCTCATGTCCACACTAACTGTCGGTGGGGCTTGGATGTAGAAGTATTTCCTCCTTCGGCTAATGCCAACATCACTATGTACATCCCTGAGATGTCTTTGATTCACACCTACCCTTTTACTATTAGGTCCGACCTCCCACTTCACCGGGTTGTAGAGGCCTTTTGTCGCCGTTACAGTGTGTTCTTGGGGCAACTGGCCCCATAAACTTGGATAATAGTCCACCGCCTGCAGCACTTGGCGGATCTTGCCCACCTTACTTTCACTCTAGATCATCTGATCCATCTTTAAGCCACCCGAGTGATTTATAGGGGGATAATAAACTTGGCTTACCGTGGCTCCCGCTCCCTGACCCTGATCACCAACGCTGAAGATAACCATGACTGAGGGTGGTGTGATCGGTTTCTGATGATCCATACCCACCGCCTCTATTATGCTGATTTCGATCCTATACCGAAGTCGTGGAGCAGTGCTCGTGAGTATCCATGCCTTAACTTCTCGTATTCTTTTTACTTTTCTTTTAACCATTATTATGTTTGCTTTTCCAGCGGCTTCGATAGTGCCTGAACCCTTGCCCGACATCTTTGGCTGGATGATGGGCCTGCTCCGGGCTTCTCATGGGGCCGAGCGAAATTAGAGGGTTATTTCTGCTGATAAATGGAGAGGGAAAATCCATGGTAAGTTCATTCTCACCGTCTTTGAGTTTCTACTAATTAAGTTTGTAAAATGTCATCCTTATTTTCTCTTTTCCCTCTTATAAGTCTTCCCACCCGTGGAGGTTCTGCCAAGAAAATGCCTTTTGGGGATGAGGCTCAGGCCCATATTGATAGGGCTGATGCAGAGGCAAAGGAGAGCAGGAAGCGGAGGCTACCAGATGAGACTAGGGCATCTTCTTCCGAAATTGGCTCGCGTGTCAGAAGATATGCCTCCCTCATCCGATGCTTCTACTGGCTCTTTTGATGGTGAGGATTCTTCCCCCGTCTTAGATTTGTATGTGTTGAGCCTCTAGTCATTGTTTTGGTCTGTTCATTCGGCGATGATCAACAACGATACCAATGGCTGGTGCCGGTTTTTCAGCTCTAGTGAATCTGTGATGGGCATGTGTGTCCTTTTAATAAATGTTCCTGTTATGGGCATGTGTTCCTTGTGGTGAATGATCTTTTTATTACTATTTTGGCATGCATGCCATACGATGTTCAGTGGATACTTTTAGGTCCTATGCCCTTTGTTGTCTTAGTTTTGAACCTCTACACTATTATTTTGTTTAATCTTTAGGGCCCGTATGCTCCTTAAAAAGGTGTTTATGTATGAGCGTTTCACGCTCCTTTTGTATTAATGACAATTAATAGTTCGCTTTCAGTTTTGTTTTCTCACGCTTTGACATGTGCTTTATTTTTTGCAACAATTGCGATCATACAATGACTTGTTGACTTTTTAATTTGCACTTAACCATCAAGGCATGACCGACGTGCTCGTCTACCGGAACTATGCTAATATTTGATCATTTGTCATATAAGCCAAGGTTTGATAACCGGTGCACGCTTATGAAATTTTTGTATTTTGTGTTTCAAGTCATCTTGCTTTGACCCAATCTAGAAATGTCACATCAGGGAACGCTAGCGCGAAATTGGGATTTAAGACATCTGATTTTGAAATAAAGGAAGATACTTTATTTTCGGCGCTGATAGGGAAGACGTCTCAACCCCATGTAAAAAAGCCACAAAAGGTTCAATGAACTAGCACACGCGGAGGCTATATGCCATGTCGTGTTGTTTGAAATAGTTTTACGGGGCCGTATGGATTCCGAGTTCGGTGTTACCCCGAACGTTCTTTCAATGTACAACTTAGTCAGAAAAATCAGGGATTTTTTATTTCATTCTTTTAAGATTACAAATGACGACTCATCCTGTAAATACATGATTCCTCTTTGGGGATTTTACAAGATTACAAAAAGAATTCAGGCGAGTGCAGTGATTGTCAACAGTCCTAGTTTGAGCAAGTTCGTTCTCAAAGAGATTTCGCCTTCTGAAGATATAGACCAATTCTCTCCCCATGAAACTCGAGTGTGAGGTATTGAGGGGTTGAGTTCGGGATGCGATACACCAAGCCTGATGTGCATTTGAACTATTGCCTCAATAAAAACCTTACCGGGAAAATCCAGACAAACCCTAGATCAAGGAAAATAGTGCAACGCATATCTGTCCATTCTAGGGAGACTACGGTTTCGTAAGTAGTCCATGTCAAGGAAAGAAACAATTAACCGAAAATACATGCTTTTTTGAAGACAAAACATACATGTCTCCCTTCAAAGTTAGAATATCTTCAGGTGACTAACGTTCCAGTTGTTCTTTATTTCTTATCCGGACTCATAGTTGATCCGGTAGGATCCCTTTCCTGTGATTCCTGTTATTTGATACGGTCCTTCTCAGTTTGCTTACAGTTTACCCGGATTCAGATACCTTGTTGCAAAAGTGACTTTTCGGAGGATGTAGTCCCTGATTTTAAAATGCCTTAAATTGGTCTTCTTGTTAAAGTACCTCTCTACTTTCTGCTTTTGTGCAGCCAAACGTACGAAAGCCAATTCTCTGCGTTCCTCCAATAGTTCCAGTCCTACCGCCATGACTTCTTTGTTAGATTCTTCGGTGGTCTGGGTATACCTAAAGATGGGTTCTCCAACTTCTATTGGTATCAATGCCTCAGCTCCATAAACTAGGGAGAAATGGGTTTCCCCGATGTTTGTCTTGTTCATGGTCTTGTAAGCCCACAACACCTTGGCAGCTCTTATGGGCACTTTCCTTTTAATCTTTCCAACTTCTTCTTCATGCTCTGGATGATAGTCTTGTTAGTCGACTCTTCTTGCCTATTTGTGCACGGGTGATAAGGTGACGGTGTGACTTTTGATGTTCAACCCCTCTAGAAATTCAGTTACTTTCTTTCCCACGAACTGCCGACCATTATCGCAAGCAATAGCCTTTGCTATTCCGAACCAACAAATAGTGTGATCCTAGATGAAGTCTATAACTTGCTTCGCTCGGACCTCTTGAACGCTTTAGCCTCTACCCAATTCCAGAAATAGTCTATCGGGATCAGTAAGAACTATACCGTTCCCACGGCTCTCGGTAATGGCCCACGATGTCCATCCCCTATCTCATGAATGGTCACGGGACCACCACCGAGTGGAGTGGTTCACGGGTTGATGTATCATAGGAGAGTGTTGTTATCATTTTTTGCACTTTTGAACATAGGCCTTGGCATCATACTCCATCCGATACCAATAGACCCTTATTATAGTTTTAACAATGAGTCATATCCGGAATAATTTCCGCAATTGCCCTCGTGTATCTCATTCATCACGTAGTCAGCCTCCATCGGTCCTAAGCATTTAGCTAAGGGCTCGAGGTAGGATCTTCTATACAACTCTCCCTCGTGCATGCACTATCTGGCCGCCTTGATTCTTAAAGCTCGTACCTCCTTACTACCTTCCGGGAGAGTCCCAGTCTATAAATAATTAATGATGTCATTCTTCTAGTCCCCACTTTGTGGGATTACACTAGGTATGTTGTGTTGTATTCCGTCAGTCTCATGTTAGGCTGGTGGATTTTACCTCGTGCAGGCCAGGATCTAGGACAGAACACAAGAGATGGAACGCGAATTACAACTCTCTTTTAGTCGCCCCGGTCGAGGAGCCTAGGTTGGCCAAGGCGTCAGCTTTAAAGTTCATTTCTTGAGGGATCTGCACTACCTTCCACTTCCTGAATTGGGTCAACAAAGTGGTGGATTTGCTTAGGTATTCCTTCATTCGGCTGTCTTTGACCTCGTACTTGCTTAGTATTTGATTAACAATCAGTTGTGAGTCACTTTTGAGCTTGATATTTTTGGCCCCGAGTCCCCGCGCCAATTCGAAACCTACAATTGCGGCCTCATACTCGACCTCATAGTTAGTAAAAGAAATACATTTAATGGCTTTCCTAATTGTGGCTCCTGAGGGGGCTATCAGGATAATCCCTAGCCCCGTACCCTTCATACTTGTGGTCCCATCCGTATACAAGACCCATTCCCTAGAGGTTATTCAGTTTCCCAAACCACCTCTGTATGATCACGGGGCATCATGCTCGGACCGTGGTCAGCCACGAAGTCGGCCAGGGCCTGAGACTTGATAGCAGTCTAGGGTCGATAATTGATGTCATACCCACAGATTTCGATTGACCAGCTTATCAGCCTACCCAAGAGTTTGGGTTTATGTAAGATATTTCTTAGAGGAAAAGTGGTGACTACACATATAAGATGACATAAAAAATACAACCTCAGTTTCCGAGATGCGACCACCAGGGCGAAACCCAACTTCTTAAGGTGAGGGTAGCGTGATTCAGCCTCGGTAAAATCCTTGTTAATATAATAAACATGAGATTGTGTACCTTCCTCCCAAACGAGCACAACATTTACAACGGTTTTGGATATTGCGAGATAAATCAACTTAGAGTTCTCCTTTATCAGATTTCGCCAGTAAATGTGGGTTTGTAAAGTATCTTTTAAAATCTTTCACTGCATGTTGGCATTTCGGGGTTCACTGGAAGTTTTTCTTTTTCTTCAGTAGGCCGAAGAACTTCTGACACTTCTCTGACGATCTCAAAATGAATCTCTCAAGCACAATTATTCTCTCAGTCAATTGTAACTCTTCTCGAGCATTGATGAGCACGCCCAATATTTGCTCGAATATTTGCTCGATTATCCATATATGAATCAGGTTGGCTTTAATTCCCCTATTTGGTACTATGAATCCTAGGAACTTTCCCCATCCGAATCTGAAAGCGCACCTCTCCGAATTTAGCTTGAGGTTATATTCACAGAGGATCTCAAATACTTCTTGCAAATGTCTAATGTGTTCCTATGTTTCCAGGGACTTAACGATTATGTAATCTAAGTAAACTTCCACGCTTCAACCCTATTGATGTTGAAACATTCGCTGGGTTAGCTGGTGGAAAGTGATCCCTGCATTTTTCAAGTCGAATGGCATGACATTATAACAGTAGGTTGTAGCGCCCTATTTTGACCTGCTCGGGTCAAAGCGGAGCGCGGACGTGTTCGGTGATTCCTGGGTAAATGATTGAGGAGTCGCCACCTAATTATCTTTTACGGTGAATTAGGACACCTAAATATTAAACTAAGTGCTACAATGTAAACTCCAATTTTAAGGTCTGCGAAACTAGCGAGATTCTAGGTAAGGGTTCTTTATTATCCTAAAGGGAAGGGGTTAGGCATCCTTTAAGATCCGCTAACTTGCGGTTATCCGGTAAAACTCAGGTTAATTATTACTAGAAAAATGCATGTTTGAAGCATGAAGTTAAAATATGTTTGCAAATAATTCATAAAAAAGGGATGCATTTTAAAAGATAGATAAATGTAGAGATTTTTCAAAATATGCATTTATATGATATCTAAAGAGAAATACATGTAGAGTTGGAAAAATATGTATTTGACAATTGATAGTAAAACAATTTATTTATAATGCCAAAGAAGTAAAATTTTGGAAATCAATGAATTGTAAATTGACAAAAGATAAACTTATTCGGTATGATTAATAAAGCAAATAAAAGATGACAAAAGTTGTTTTGAAAATCTTGAATACGCGTGACGAGCCTAAAATAAATAAACTAGCGAAGGATTTCTAAGTTTGCGAGCCTACAAATAAATAAGCTAGCGACGGGTTTCAAATCTTAAACTAACCTATGAATAAATCCTAAGTTTGCCTATTCTAAGCATTTCAATAATTACATAAGTGCGATAAATAATATTACAATACAAAGCGAGATAAAAGCTGAATTTGAAGAAAGAAATAAAATAAATAAACTCCGAGGAATAATTGCCTTTATTTTACTTTAGTCCTCGCAAGTGCAAGAACAAGCGGTTAGAAACAGTTAAATACAAATAACTTCATATCCGTATTCAAAGCGGTGAATGTTTTGATCGCGGAGGGCTCAGAACTTAAATTTTGAAAAGAACATTCCAATCACGTCGTGGCTGCAAACATATGACTAATGTAGTTTATTTTGATTGCCTCGCCTACTAAGCGTGTCGGTCTCTCGGGTGAAATAGAAAAGATCACTATAATCACGTCGTGGCTGCGAATATATAACTTGTTGGTTATTTTAGTCACCTCGCCTACTAAACATGGTGATCTCGGATAAAAAGGTTTAAGTCTTCATCATTGCCCAGAAGATAGATTTCCGTCTTTGCAACTGTGGAGGGCTGAAGATCGACGGATATTTTCATCGGCGGTGTAGTATCGTGTTCAAATCGGTAAAAATTAAAATGAAACAAGAATAAAGATGGCGATGGCGACAGGAAAAGCAGCGAGAAAAAAAAACAGCTTCCGAAAATGACGCGGTGTCTAGTTTAAAGCGATAAAGCAAAGAAGCGATGAAACGGTAATTCTAAACCGAGCAAGCGTGGTGAAATAGAAAGCGATGCAGAAAGACGGTATTTATTCAAAGCGATAAAAGCGATGATATCCGTTGCAAGGATATTTAAAGCGATAAACTAATAAAGCGGTAAGATATCCATTTGCGCACGGATGATTAAAACAATTAAAGCTGGAAAAAATAGAGAATTAATGCTAGAACGAGAAAATGAAAAGTGCGGTCTCGATTTCAATTTCATCGGCCTAGATGCGATATTAATAAAACAATAAAAGCGATTGCCAAAGAAACGGCGGTGAGCAATTAAATTATCAGAACCAAATTACGAAATGTTGGAACCGAAGCGGGATTAAGAGGTATTTATGGAAAAATCCGACCGGATCGAGAGCAATGACCGAATGAAAATCGAAATTGATTTTTAGATAACTAGCAAGCAGTATGAAAAATGCCATAATCTGGAAATACGCCAAAAATCGGTCGACCCGTCCGGTCGATGACCGACCGAATCGGATGCCAACCCGAATCGGACTTTTTCAATTTTTGGATAACGAATAATAACCACAGGCAACAATGCAAGAGATTTGGAAATTCAAACCGGTCGATCGACCCAGGCGAAGTCAAATCCGACCCGAATAGGAGATTCAACCCGTCATCAAATAATTCCATCAATTCCGGATAACCAACATACAAAAATATGAAATGCAAGAATTACGAAAATATCCAAATCGGATCGACTGACCGAATCGATGATCCGAATCCAAATCAAATGATCCAAACCCAAATCGATTTTAACACCAAATTCGGATAACCAATAACAAGAATATGTAATGCAAGAATTACGAAAATATTACGGCAAGTCGACCGAATCGGGTCGATTGACCGACCGAATCTGTGATCCAAACCCGAATCAAATTTTAACACCAAATTGAGATAACCAATAACAAGAATATGTAATGCAAGAATTACGAAAAATGTTACCCGAAAGTCGACCCGACCAGTCGATGACCGAACCGAATCAAATTTTAACACCAAATTGAGATAACCAATAACAAGAATATGTAATGCAAGAATTACGAATAAATGTTACCCGAAGGGGTCGACCGAATCGGAAAACTAAAAATCGAGAGAATCAAAGGGAAGAACAAACCTTTTGGACTTGATTCTTGGATAACAAGGAAGGCAAAATGCTTACAATCAAGAACACAACAAAATATTTATATCCAATTTGGGACCTCGAAAAATCCCTTTGAAAATCCTCCCAAAATACATTCAATCCCGAAAAATCTCCCTCCCAAAATGAAGAACAATCATGGGGTATTTATAGGTGGATTCCCCCCCAAGAATCGAGTTTGAATTTCAAAAATAAAGAGCCAAAAATCGCGGATTTGAAGGGCATGGGTCGCGAATTTTGTGGGTGTCGGCGTAACAGAGGGGGGTTGGTGGTGTCAGGGGTCGGTGGTGGCAGGGGCGAGGTGACCGGCGAGTGGGGTCGGGGGCGTGGGGTGTCTGGTCATTGAAGGGTTTTTGATTTGGGGGGTTTGAGAGATTTTTTTTTTGTTTTTGTTTTAGGTTTTTGGGTTTTGGGGAGTTAAAAAAAGAGGGCAAGAGGCGAGTGGTTTAAGGCAGTCGGGAATTGGGCTTTAGGTTGTGGCGGAGGCGATGAAATGGGGATTTAATTGGGGAGTTTGGGCTTGTGGTGTTGGGTTTAATTGTTTTGGGTTTGGGTATAAAGGAATTTAATTTGGGGAGTTTTGAAATTTGGTCAGGTTGGTAGAAATAAAGAGGGAGAGTTGAATTGTTTTTGGGTAGAAATTGTTTTGGGTTGGGAAAATGAAAATGGGTTATGGATAAAAAATATAAAAGGGGTTTAATATTAAAACATATATATATATATATATATATATATATATATTGTAAAAGATGTGAATTATTTAAAATAACATAACGACGTGATAATAATAAAATATAATATTTGCGAAATGTTTAATGCTTAATAAAAGGGAAATGCGATGCAATTTTGCGAGAATAAAATAACATATAATTTTTTGGATAAAACTTATGATTGTGATAAAAAATGCAAATGACAGTAAAAAATGCGAATAATAATAATAATAAGAGAATAATATGCATATATCTATATATTTTAAAATTGTTTTAAAAGTGTCAAAAATGTTAAAAATTACGAATAAAATCATAAAAGATGGGACAAAATTGGGTGTCAACAGATGCCCCTCTTTGGACGGAGACGATGAAAGAGTTTTCGGCCAAAGAAGTTGACTGAGTAGCCAATTTTGTCCCGATCATCGGGACTGCATAGAATTCCGTGGGGGAAGTGAAGTTGCAAAAAGATGGTGCACATTCAAACAACAATGCCCCAGTGTCGACCTAGGATGACACTGGTCGCAGATGTGAGAAACTAATGGAAAAGAGCGGATCGACGTTCGAAGTAGGCCGCTGACCAAATTGCCTCGGCTCGTCGTAAGAGATAGTTCCACGATGTGATGAAGTTCCTGCAAATTAAAAACTCCTGCAAACTAAAGCTTAAGATATAATTAGTGTATAACTGCTGAGAAAAATTGTAGAGAAAATAACTTAAAATTCCCTTGTTATAAGGTGGGCGCCTGACTGAAATTAAAATTCCCTTGTTATAAGGTGGGCGCCTGACTGAAATTAAAATTCCCTTGTTATAAGGTGGGCGCCTGACTGAAATTAAAATACCCGCATTATAAGGTGGGCGCACGAAATGGCGTCGTTGGATCGGCGTGTTGTGTTGAAAGACGTCGTTGTAATGTTGTTGGCGTCGATGTTGTATAGACTTTCTTGATGTCGTCGTTGTATAGGCGTTGATGATGTCGTCGTTGTATAGACTTTCTTGATGTCGTTGTTGTTGTAAAAAATAGTTGTCGTCTTTGCCGTAGCGTCGTGGGCGTTGTTGTAATCTTGTTGAAGATAGTTGATGTCTTTGCTGATTCGTCAATAGCGTTGTTGTAATGCTATAAAGATAGGCTGCAGCGTTGAGGGCGTCATTGTAATCTTTGTTGGCGTCGTTGCAATCTTTGTAAAAGATATTTGTTGTCTTCTTTAACTTGTCGATAGCGTTGTTGTAATGATGTTTGCTATTGCGGATAAATTTGTTGTCTTTGAGGCGTCGTTGTAATCTTTGTTGAAGATAGTTGATGTGTTGCGATGCGTCAATAGCGTTGTTGTAATGCCGTAAAGATAGGCTAGCTGCGTTGAAGCGTCATTGTAATCTTTGTTGACATCGTTGAGATCACGGTAAAGATATTTGTTGTGTTGTTGTAAAGATAGTTCTTTGCTTATTTGAAGAGCGTCATTGTAATCTTTGTTGGCGTCGTTGAGATCTGATAAAGATAGTTCTTTGCATTGCCGTAAAGATAGTTACTCACGTTTGAAGACGTCATTTGGCGTCGTCGAGATCTGATAAAGATAATTATCGTCTTTGCGTTCTTTGTAAAGATATTGCTGCGTTGAAGGCGTCATTTGGCGTCGTCGAGATCTGATAAAGATAATTGTCGTCTTTGCGTTCTTTGTAAAAGATAGTTTCGCTGCGTTGAAGGCGTCATTGTAGTCTTTGTTGGCGTCGTTGAGATGCGGTAAAAGATGATTGTCGTCTTTGCCATAACGTCGATGGCGTTATTGTAATGTTGTCTGTTGTAAGAGATGTAAGTGGCGTCCTTGCCGTCGGTTCTTGTAATAATAGGGTTCCACGTTGTCTTTGAATCTTACGCGATCCAAACTCATGTGAATTGAAATGTCGTCCTGGCGCGGGCGAAAATGTGATCTGACGTCTTTGCCGTCGGGTTTGCCTTGTTGTCGTTCTTTGTGATTGAAATAACATCTTTGTCCGGACATAATAGGTCGGGACCACAGAGGTCAAGATGGCGTCTTCGTACAAATGCGAACAAGAGCGTAATCCTTGTAGTGAGTTGTGGTGCCGAAATTTTTTGGGGAATTGATCAAAGCGATGTGGCTTCTGCTTTTTCAACCTGAAGAACACGTACTCAAAGAAAATTTGTGAGTTTGGGGAGGCGGTTGATTCGCGTTGACTTGGTAGCTTTGGCTCTTGATAATTGCATGTCTGCTTGATTTGGACTGTAGCCCTGCCTGGTTCCCAGTCTTGGCTAACCGTTAATGAAAACATTTGTTGAAAATAATTTATTTATAAGGAAGTATGCTTATCATTAAAAAGTTCTTGTCGGACTCTAATGAAACTATTTGGTGAAAATAAATTGTGTATAAGAAAATATGCATATTAGTAATAAAAATCTTGTCAAACTCTAATGAAAGTATTTGTTGAAAATAAATTGCTTATAAGAAAGTATGCCTATATGTAAAAGTTAAGTCGGCGGTGACATGTCGTGAAACAAAGCAAACGTCTTATCCAAAATCCTCTTAGAAATTTGAAGACTTAGTTTGCCGATGCTTTTCCATGTTTTCTGGCGTCCTCGTGATGATCCCTTAAAAATGCCCCAGTTTCCGATATGTGAGGATGATGATCTTTTGAACGGACAACCGAGTCTTGTGTAGATTGCTTGCCTGTCCTATCAGGGCGATCAGATGGGTGCATTTTTCAGATGTTAGAGAAAATATTTCCTAATGGTGGGACCGAAGCCGATTTAGGCCGCCTACGTATCCCCATGAGGGAATCAGGTCATGACGTAGTTCATTACAAGCGAAGGAGATTTGTAAGGGTTTTTCTAAAGATGGGACCGAAGCCGATGTGGCCGCCTACGTATCCCGCCGAGGGAATCAGGTCATAACGTAGTTCGGGTAAGCAAAGGAGATTGTAAGGATTTTCTAAAGATGGGACCGAAGCCGATGTGGCGCCACGTTATCCCGCCGAGGGAATCAGGTCATAACGTAGTTCAGGTAAGCAAAGGAGATTGTAAGGATTTTCTAAAGATGGGACCGAAGCCGATGTGGCCGCCTACGTATCCCGCCGAGGGAATCAGGTCATAACATAGTTCAGGTCCACGAAAAAATCCTAAATGTAGTATCTTTTCACCGCATCTGCGTTGATAGCTTTGGGCCAAACTTCGTCGTCCATTCCAGCTAGGATTAGTGTTCTTCCAGTCAGCATTTGGTGAACCGTGTAAGGCTCTTGTCAATTCAATCTTTTCTTTGGCTTCATCCTGGTGTAGGGATATGCGTTTTGACACCAATTGCCCCGGTTAAAAATCTTTGGCCATTCTATTCCGATAAGGTTGCCCCGGACAACTGCGTCTATATGCTTTCATCTATCAGTCTCTTAGAAAATGATTTGGTATCCACTTGGCTGCGAAAGAAATAGCATTGCCCCAGTAGAAGTCCTGATCGTAGTGTGGTAGCCCAAGAGTACAAATGGCAAACGTCTGTGCCAATGCTTGTAACTATCAACCATCTTGATGTTTCATCCAAATCTGGCTTTGACTTATTCCAAAAGTGCCTCAATTCTTTCGGTTGTGAGTCTTCCTTATATTCTTCGAAGCCTTGCTGGTTGTTTGAGACTTTGTTTGCTTGTTTCATTATATGTCACATATTGCCGACAAATTAGTTTGCATGATGAAAAAGAAAAGAAAATTATTAAACAAGACAGATTTTATAATAGCAAAAGCAATGCAGATTTGTCATTTTAAGCTTTCAAAAGGTGGAGGCAAAATACATTAAACTGCATAAAATGTGGTTCAACCCTCAATTTAAATCGCATTTTTCATTAAGTACTAATACAATTTGGATAGGCATGATTGGGAAATAACAGATGGGGTGCTCACTTGATTTTAGTCAACACGAATCAACTTTTGGGGAAATAAATAAGGCAAAATGAATCTCTACGAAAAATGAAAGAAAACTAAATTAGTATAAGGTGAGTAATTATTGATTTAAATAATATACACAGAGTGGAAAGCGATGAAAATAGCAAGCAAATTGTATATGCGCGTCCTAATATACAAGGGGCCTCTCTTATGCCAGAGGTGGGCCTAAGCGCTTGGATATGGGATTCTGACAGATTTGATCCAACCGCTAAGCTGCAATGCTTTGTCGGAAATGAGACAAAATGAATGTACATTTTCCAATTTGACATGTCATGATTAGTCTTGGATTAGTCTATCCTTATCACGCTACACATAATATGATGATTGGTCGTTGGGTTGTGAGACCCGTAGACATCTTTGGCGGATTTCTTAATTGTGGAGTCGATACCAAGGATCGACCCACCTAAGGTGTATGCATGCATGACTTAAAATAAAGGGTGGTATAGCTCTATCTTAAATTTTCTAAGATTTGGTGACTAGACACAAGGTTCCCGGCGGACTACTCGAGTGAGAAGGCTACTGACCACCGGATGGTCCGGTCACTCAGCGCATCGCCAACTCTCCTAAAATTTGGTAGATTGAAAGAAATTTGCGGGTGCGCAAAACACACCTCGCGTGTAGTGTGTGATAGTGTCAATTTTCCAGAGTGGAAGAAATATGAGCGAAATGTCAATTTAAGATAAGCAGTAAAAATATGGAAATTAAAGCAGTTATGCATGCAAAAATTTTTTACAAAGGAAACAAATCAAAGCATTTCATCAAACAAAGAGTGAAAGTAAAGCATAATTATAATTAACCTGAATTTTGCTATGGTTAAGAACATGAAAGTCCCCAGCGGAAGTCGCCATGCTGTAGCGTCCTATTTTGACCTGCTCGGGTCAAAGCGGAGCGCGGACGTGTTCGGTGATTCCTGGGTAAATGATTGAGGAGTCGCCACCTAATTATCTTTTACGGTGAATTAGGACACCTAAATATTAAACTAAGTGCTACAATGTAAACTCCAATTTTAAGGTCTGCGAAACTAGCGAGATTCTAGGTAAGGGTTCTTTATTATCCTAAAGGGAAGGGGTTAGGCATCCTTTAAGATCCGCTAACTTGCGGTTATCCGGTAAAACTCAGGTTAATTATTACTAGAAAAATGCATGTTTGAAGCATGAAGTTAAAATATGTTTGCAAATAATTAATAAAAAGGGGATGCATTTTAAAAGATAGATAAATGTAGAGATTTTTCAAAATATGCATTTATATGATATCTAAAGAGAAATACATGTAGAGTTGGAAAAATATGTATTTGACAATTGATAGTAAAACAATTTATTTATAATGCCAAAGAAGTAAAATTTTGGGAATCAATGAATTGTAAATTGACAAAAGATAAACTTATTCGGTATGATTAATAAAGCAAATAAAAGATGACAAAAGTTGTTTTGAAAATCTTGAATACGCGTGACGAGCCTAAAATAAATAAACTGGCGAAGGATTTCTAAGTTTGCGAGCCTACAAATAAATAAGCTAGCGACGGGTTTCAAATCTTAAACTAACCTATGAATAAATCCTAAGTTTGCCTATTCTAAGCATTTCAATAATTACATAAGTGCGATAAATAATATTACAATACAAAGCGAGATAAAAGTGAATTTGAAGAAAGAAATAAAATAAATAAACTCAGGAATAATTGCCTTTATTTTACTTTAGTCCCCGCAAGTTTGTCAAGAACAAGCGGTTAGAAGCAGTTAAATACAAATAACTTCATATCCGTATTCAAAGCATTGAATGTTTTGATCGCGGAGAACTCAGAACTTAAATTTTGAAAAGAACATTCCAATCACGTCGTGGCTGCAAACATATGACTAATGTAGTTTATTTTGATTGCCTCGCCTACTAAGCGTGTCGGTCTCTCGGGTGAAATAGAAAAGATCACTATAATCACGTCGTAGGCTGCGAATATATAACTTGTTGGTTATTTTAGTCACCTTGCCTACTAAACATGTTGATCTCGGATAAAAAGGTTTAAGTCTTCATCATTGCCCGAAGTTATATTTTCGTCTTTGCAACCTGTGGAGGCCTCAAAATCGACGGATATTTTTCATCGGCCCGGTGTAGTATCGTGTTCAAATCGGTAGAAAAATTAAAATGAAAGCGATAGTGATGGCGGTAGGCGACAAGCGAGGAAAACAGAGGCGAAAAAGCAGTTCCAAAATGACGCGGTGTCTAGTTTAAAGCGATAAAAAAAGCAAGACAGTAGAGAAACGGTAATTACCGAGCAAAGCGGTGGTGAAATAGAAAGCGATGCAGAAAGATGCGGTATTTATTCAAAAGCGATGCTTGATAAAGCAGTGATATCCGTTGCAAGGATATTTAAAGCGATAAACTAATAAAGCGGTAAGATATCCATTGCCGCGGATGATTAAAACAATTAAAGCTGGAAAAAATAGAGAATTAATGCTAGAACGAGAAGAAAAATGAAAAGTGCGGTCTCGATTTCAATTTCATCGGCCTAGATCGATATTAATAAAACAATAAAAAGTGCCAAAGAAGCGGCGTTGAGCAATTAAATTATCCAGACAAATTACGAAATGTTGGAGCAAGACGAGATTAAGAGGTATTTATGGAAAAATCCGACCCGGATCAGGAACAATGACGAATGAAAATCGAAATTGATTTTTAGATAACTAGCAAGCAATTATGAAAAATGCCATAATCTGGAAATACGCCAAACCTCGAGTAGACCCGATCCGGGTCAGTGACCCGACACGAATCAGATGCCAACCCGAATCAGACTTTTTCAATTTTTCAGATAACCAATAATAACCACAGGCAACAATGCAAGAGATTTGGAAATTCAAGCCGGTCGACCCAGGCAAGAATCTGAGCGAATAGGAGATTCAACCGTCATCAAATAATTCCATCAATTCAGGATAACCAACATACAAAAATATGAAATGCAAGAGTGCGAAAATATCCAAATCGGATCGACCCAGGCCGAATCGGTGATCCGAATCAGAAATCAAATGATCCAAACCCAAATCGATTTTAACACCAAATTCGGATAACCAATAACAAGAATATGTAATGCAAGAATTACGAAAATATTACGGCAAGGTCGACCGAATCGGGTCGTTGACCGACCGAATCTGTGATCCAAACCGAATCAAATTTTAACACCAAATTCGGATAACCAATAACAAGAATATGTAATGCAAGAATTGCGAAAAATGTTACGAATCGAATTGATGACGAACCCGAATCAAATTTTAACACCAAATTGAGATAACCAATAACAAGAATATGTAATGCAAGAATTACGAAAAAATGTTACGAACGGTCGACCGACCGGTCGCTGAATTGAACCCGAATCAAATTTTAACACCAAATTCAGATAACCAATAACAAGAATATGTAATGCAAGAATTCTGAATAAATGTTACCGGCAAGATTGATGACCTGACCGAATCGGAAAACTAAAAAAATCAGAGAATCAAAGGGAAGAACAAACCTTTTCGGACTTGATTCTTGGATAACAAGGAAGGCAAAATGCTTACAATCAAGAACACAACAAAATATTTATATCCAATTTGGGACCTCCGAAAAATCCCTTTGAAAATCCTCCCAAAAATCTGTTCAATCCCCCGAAAAATCTCCCTCCCAAAATGAAGAACAATCATGGGGTATTTATAGGTGGATTCCCCCCCCCCCCAAGAATCGAGTTTGAATTTCAAAAATAAAGAGCCAAAAATCGCGGATTTGAGGGGCATGGGTTGCGGATTTTGTGGGTGTCGGCGTAACAGAGGGGGGTTGGTGGTGTCAGGGGTCGGTGGTGGCAGGGGCGAGGTGACCGGCGAGTGGGGTCGGGGGCGTGGGGTGTGCGGTCGCTGAAGGATTTTTGATTTTGGGGGGTTTGAGAGATTTTTTTGTTTTTCGCTTTAGGTTTTTGGGTTTGAGGGAGTTAAAAGGGCAAGAGGCGAATTGGTTTTGGGCGGTCCGGTGGGCTTCGGTTGTGGGCCTGGGGTGATGAAATGGGGGATTTAATTGGGGGAGTTTGGGCTTGTGGTGTTGGGTTTAATTGTTTTGGGTTTGTGTATAAAGGAATTTAATTTGAGGAGTTTTGGGTTGGTCCGGTTCGGCCGAAATAAAGAGGGAGAGTTGAATTGTTTTTTGGGTAGAAATTGTTTTGGGTTGGAAAAATGAAAATGGGTTATGGATAAAAAATATAAAAGGGGTTTAATATTAAAATATATATATATATATATATATATATATATATATATATATTTTGTAAAAGATGTGAATTATTTAAAATAACATAACGACGTGATAATAATAAAATATAATATTTGCGAAATGTTTAATGCTTAATAAAAGGGAAATGCGATGCAATTTTGCGAGAATAAAATAACATAGAATTTTTTGGATAAAACTTATGATTGTGATAAAAAAATGCAAATGACAGTAAAAAATGCGAATAATAATAATAATAAGAGAATAATATGCATATATCTATATATTTTAAAATTGTTTTAAAAGTGTCAAAAATGTTAAAAATTACGAATAAAATCATAAAAGATGGAACAAAATTGGGTGTCAACATAGGTCCCCTACTCCGTTATGAATGAAGTTTTTTCCTAGTCCCTCATGTCTAACCATATTTGGTCAAACCCTGTAGAGATGTCTAGAAAATTGAGCAACTCGTGTCCGGCCACCGCATCGACAACATGGTCCAAATGGGCATGGGGTACGAGCTCCTCAAGCACACTTTGTTTAAATATTTTAAATCTAAGAATATTTGGAAAGTATCAGGTTTCTTAGGAAGTACCACTACATTTGCTAGCCACTCCGGATATTTTACCTCTCGGACCACTCACGCCTTGACGAGTCTGGCCACCTCCCTTTTGATAAATTGGTTGCGTTCTGCTAACACCGGATGTCTCTTTTATTTAACGGGATGACATTTCGAGTTGAAACTAAGCTTGTGCGTGGCTAATTCCGGGGGCACACCTGTAATATTCATTCGCAACCAAGTGAAGCTTTTTATGTTATTATTTAAAAATTTAACTAAATTTTCTCAGAACTTGGGGCTTAAACCCGAGCCCTGGTATACCTCCTCCTTGGGTCGGCTTGGGTGATAGTTAGTCAACTCAATGTCTTTTTTTATGGATCTCCCTACGTCTGACTTATCTAGCGCAACAAATCCCTGTGGTACCCGATCCCTCTGATCCTCTAGACATAGATCCCCTATCAATCCCTTTTCTACTCGATTTTTGGCTAATCTCGAAACCAGGCGTCTGTGATTGCTAGATATTGTATCCAACTGACTCTCCATTCTCAACAACCAAAGTGATTTCTGCTTGATCGGGTCCCGCATCGCCCTGTATTTCAGTTATTCCCTAAGACGTTAAGAATTTCATGACCTGATGAAAGGTAGACATAACTGCCTTCATAGTGTGTATCCAAGGCCTCCCGATTACCAGATTATAAGGCATTCCCCCCCCACTAGGACGTCGAACAGGGCCTTCAGCAAGACTCCCTTCACGTGAGTGATCAACTCAATCTTCATCGAGTCATTTCACTAGATAGGTTGAAACCAGTCAAGACCCTTATTATCAGGACAATCTGCCCAGTCAGTTACATCTCCTTGATTACGTGGAGTTGCACAACCTTCAAAATGCTACCTGGGTTAACAAGTGAACGCTTAATGTTAAATTGAAATATTTGGATAGAGATTACCAGAGTATGGTGTACGGGTTCTCGATGCCTTTCTTTATGTTTTACTGAATATGATTGGGTTTTCGGGCTCATCCTTCATCTTTTTTCTAGAGGGAGGTGGCCCCTCGCATTTCTGTATTTGAGACACTTGCCTAATTATATTTCATCCATCGATCATATTGATCTCCCCTTGCTGCACTGGGCATTCCCGTAAAGTCTCAGTCCCCTTCTCTATGGCGTACTTAGATCGACTGCTAAAACATTCCTTCAGATGTCACCTTCTTAGTAGGTTTGCCATCTCGTATCTCAAGTGTTTGCAATCTTCTGTTGAATGGCCTGGGATCCCATGGAATTCGCACCAGAGCTCTTTATCCGCACCCTATTTGTTCGTGTTGGACCGAATTGCCACCGGGAATCTGGCTTCTTTCATTCATTTCATGTCCATGACCAGGTCCACGACATCCATGTTAAAATTGTAGGAGGCCACGTTTGGTGGCCCTGAGTCACTTATGGACTTTTTCTGTGGCATATCTCTTTCTTTCCTAGGCTGACCCTGATCATACCTTGGCTTATTCGGACGTCCTTCATGTCTAGGTGATAATCGAGTTGAATATGGTTCGTACCCACCTCTTGGGTCCCTTTGTCTAAATGGAGAAACATTCCGAGATATCTCATGCCGTCCTTATCTAACTTTCTCCCGGGCATTAGCCCTATGGTCATCATCTATCCTCATCTTAGCGGTGTATCTGTTATTTACTTTATTCTAGGGCTTAGCAGGGAACTCCCTTAAACTTTTCTTAACTTTCTTGAAGCGTCCGAACTATCAACGTTTAGGCCATCGATTAATGTTGCGGCAGGCCAATCCTCAGGAATTACTGGTAGCAGCATTCTCTCCCGTTAAAAACGTTCTACAAAGTTGCAAAGCAACTCGTCCTTCCTCTGCTTCACAATGAGGATGTCATCTTTGTGGGTCTCAACCCTCCGGGCTCCAGCATGAGCTTTTACAAATGCATATGTAAAAGTAGCAAAAAGAGTCAATAGAATTTTTTAGGTAAGAGAGTATATCAAGAAAGTGCTGCCTTTGTGAGCGTTTCGATAAATTTATTGAGCATGACGAGTTCAATCTGGTGCTATTGTAAGTCATGCCCGGTGACTGCGGCCTCAAAGGTCACGCTATGTTCGTCTAAGTCTGTGGTGCCATCGTATTTGGGTATATCGAGCATCTTGAATTTCTTTAGGATGGATTCTGGAGCCGTTTCTTCCCTGTAGGGTATCTTCCCGTATTTCCTTGCCCTGACTCATTTTAACACAGAAGGGACTTGGTATCTGATTCATCCCCTCGTGGAGCTCCTTTTCTAGTATATCCAGTCTCGCCGGGTCTACTTCTGGCGCTGCAAGCTCTTCCTTCTCTGTGTTCACTGCGGACGCCGCAGGCGCTCCCGTAGCTTCTGCGTTGCCTAGTGGGTGGCTACCCATCCCCGCTTCAGATAATGAGTTCAAGAATTTTTCATACGCTCCATTATGGCGTTGTTTTATGCTAAGACTGCGACTAAGGCTGCCTCCAAGGGAGTACTTTCTTCTCTGAACATCCCCTCTACCTTGGAGTAAAGACGTCTTTTACTTTTTTTGGGGTACTGCTCTTCGGGCCGTACTTCGTTGCGCTCGGCCGAATGGCTTCGAATGTCTTCCTCGTCTAAGGATTTTTAGGGGTCGTTTCCTCTTAATGGCTTCGCAGTGTTTTCGAATGGCTCGTCAGGTCCTGATGTTTGATGGGTACCTATACCTCTATGAGTCCCCGCGATCTGTGAGCACTACCATTTTGACTTGACATGCTTCTCTCTTTTTCTTTTGAGTGTAGTAACACCGTTTAATTTTTTCAAGAAGATCAGCTACAGATCGGGACAACACCACAACTGTCTATCCCCAAAGACGACGCCAAACTATTTTCCGGTGAAAATGATTTTAACCAAAAACACAATTAGAGATTTGTATTTTAGAGTTTAAAGATAAGTAGGTTATATTCGATCTGGAGACTTCCTCGGCGAGTCCTGTATCACGGGCTAGGTTACTAGTGTATCGCGTAAAAATTCAATGTAGTGTAGAAATAAACAAGCAAGATCGGTAAAAATGAGTTAGATTTGAAGTAGGCAATGGGAAATAATGGACAAATGCTTCGTTTGATATATTTCTTAGAGAGAGATTTGGGTTACCAGTGTGAGCTTAGCGAGAATATAATGTATCCTTCCTTTCTTTCTAAATCTGGCATATATAAGACAAAAGTAGAATATAATGCCAACAGTGTTTATACTGTTCTCTTTGAGATTGGAAAGTTGAAAATAAATATTTTGGTTTAAGGAGGTAACAAAGGAGGAGAAATTATTCTATTTTTGAAAAATGAAAATAAACAGAGTGCACATACACCTTCTAAGTTCTAATACAAGTGCTTCTCACGTTTATTTTAAACATTTTAAAGGTCCCAAAATACTCCTTTTAAAATACAGGATGCAATCATGCAATTACAAAAAGTACTCCGTCCGTCTCAAATTATTTGTCGCATTTTTTATTTACACCCCCTTAAGGAATATTATTAATTAGGAGGGATATTTGACTTGTTTTACCTCTATTTAAGTCTAAGTTATAATTTCTCTCCATTAAATATCTACTCTATTTATGTGTCATCTTCATTAATGACAAATGATAAAATGGAGAAAAAATAATTAATTATGCCTTGAACTTCTAAAACGGTAAATAATTTGAGACAACTACTCCTTTAGTCTCAAATTATTTGTCGCTTTTTACGTTTACACGCCCCTTAAAAATATTAATTAGGAGGGGCTATTTGACCCGCTTTACCGTTATTTATGCCTAAGTTATAATCTCTCTCAATTAAATGTTTATTTGATTTATGTGTCAATCTTCATTAATGACAAATGGTAAAATGAAAAAAAAAATTAATTATGTCTTGAACTTATAAAATGACAAATAATTTGAAATAACTATTTTTAATCATTATGATAAATAATATGAATCGGAGAAAATATTTTTAGTAACCACGACAAATAATTTGAGACAGATGGATTAAGGTGCAATGCTAATTTTCCTTTTCTGAAACACTTGTACTACTAGTAGTTGCCAATGCCATAAGTGACCCTTATTACTTTTGACAGTATTTGTTATTAAAAAGGGTTTAAGTCAGGAAAACCTTGGGCTAAACCAATTCGATTGGATTATCATAAGAATGAACTGTGGCTGGCCAGTGGGCGATGTTAAGGCGGGATCGGGCCAAGTCAGGAAAACCTTGGGCTAAACCAATTCGATTGGATTATCAGAAAATTAAATATGGCTGGCCAGTGGGCGATGTTAAGGCGGGATCGGGCCAAGTCAGGAAAACCTTGGGCTAAACCAATTCGATTGGATTATCAGAAAATTAAATATGGCTGGCCAGTGGGGCGGGTCGGCCCGGTCCCGCCCCGACACCGCCTCGATCCCGCCCCGAACCCGACTTTTTTTAAAACAAATTGCGGTATCGGATCTCTAACCGGGACGGGACATGGTCTCTTTCCGACCCTTCCCCGCCTAATCCGTCGAGCCAGGCAGATCCCGCCTGATCACTTAGAAGCCCCCCTTTGCAAAAATAATTGTTGTGCAACGGTCATTTTTGGCCTCCCCTACCCCCTACCCCTTAATATTTATTTGTAAATCATAAGTTATATTTACACTTTAACCCAATTTTTTAATTATAAATACCTCATTTTCTCTTCATCTTTCTCACAAATCTTCATACAATCTCTCTAATCTCTCAATCTATCTCTCTAGAAGTCTACATTGTCTACTAAATATTCAATTTTATTTATTCATTTGGGAGTGAAATTGGCAACTAGCTTGAGGATCTTCCATCGAGCAAAATTTTAATTTTCAACCTCTCGATTACACGACAATGTTACGTCGGCGTTGGTACATTCGTTCCTTCATTAAATTATTATTGTCTGTTTATTTTATTTAGCGCACTTAATTTCATTTACTTTAATTATTTATTAGTATAAGTATAAATTTATAATGGAAGGATTTAAACGTATACTTACGGATAGGGGTCATGCTTCTTCTAGTAGGGGCAACAAGGGGAAGGTTCCTATTTCTAGACAGAATCCTATTCCTACACAGGATGATTTTGTTGATACTGAGCATTTTCCTACAATACCATTAGATTTAGACGAGGAGCTATTTTCTAAAACTCAAGAAGACTTTAATTTAGACGATGATCTAGATGATACACCCACTAATGTAGATGACAACACACCCACTAGTGCACCTTCAACTGCAATGCCTCATATTCTCCCTAGTATGAGACGAGGTCCAGCAAAACGAACATTAAAATCAGACGCATAGACATTTTTTGATAGGTACGTAGAGAATCAAGTAGCTAGACGTAAAATTTGTAAAGATGTTTTAAAATTTAAAACTGGAAAAGGTCACAGTGGGACCGGGGATTTAATGAGACACGTAGCAAAGGCTCATCCAGCTAGATATGCCCAATACAAGGCTTCAAAACCGGGTGCGCAAACGTCCGCTCCATCGGGACGAGGTTCACATATTGTCCCGGACCAAATACATGGTCAAATTAACCCTATGACGGGGGAATTGTAGGCCCTAAATACGATAAACATATATATAGGGAATCAATAGCAAAATTAGTTATTGCGGAGGATTTGCCTTTTTCATTTCCTTCATCTCCCGATTTTATTCATTACATTAGAGATATGTATAATCCTGCTTTAAACGGTTTTTCTAGATCAACTGTTAAGAGAGATGTATTTAAATTCGCACATGAATATCAACAGTATTTATGTTATTCATTATATCATTTTAATGGAAAAGTGACTATCACTTCTGATATAGGCCGTAGTACTAACAGCCATGATTATTTAACGGTAACCTGTCATTGGATATATTATAAATGGTCTATGCAAAAACGTATCTTAGCGTATAGATATATAGATGATAGGCACACTACTACTTTTAATGCAGAAAATATTTATCAAGTGTGCGATTATTACGGAATAACTGATAAACTTATGACCATTACATTAGATAACGCTTCTTCTAACAATTACGCTATTACAATTTTAAAAAATAGTTTAACTCCATATTTTCCAGATCATTTTCATATAAAATGCGCGTGCCATATATATAACTTAATTGTAAAGGATGGTCTATCACTTTGTCGCGCCCCATTTTTTCGACCCGCTCGGGTCTCAAAGCGGAGCACGGACGGGTCCGGTGATTCCTGGGTAAAAGGGTTGAGGAGTCGCCACCTAATTATTTTTACGGTGAATTAGGACACCTAAATATTAAACTAAGTGTTGCAATGTAAACTCCAATTTTAAGGTCTGCGAAACTAGTGAGATTCTAGGTAAGGGTTCTTTATTATCCTAAAGGGAAGGGGTTAGGCATCCTTTAAGATCCGCTAACTTGCGGTTATCCGGTCAAACTCAGGTTAATTATTACTAGAAAAAATGCATGTTTGAAGCATGAAGTTAAAAGATGTTTGCAAATAATTAATGAAAAAAGATGCATTTTAAAAGATGGATAAATGTAGAGATTTTTTCAAAATATGCATTTGTATGATATTTAAAGAGAAATACATGTAGAGTTGGAAAAATATGTATTTGACAATTGATAGTAAAACAATTTATTTATAATGCCAAAGAAGTAAAATTTTGGGAATCAATGAATTGTAAATTGACAAAAGATAAACTTATTCGGTATGATTAATAAAGCAAATAAAAGATGACAAAAGTCGTTTTGAAAATCTTGAATACGCTGTGATTTGAGCCTAAAATAAATAAACTAGCGAAGGGTTTCTAAGTTTGAATTTAACCGAGCCTACAAATAAATAAGCTAGCGACGGGTTTCAAATCTTAAACTAACCTATGAATTAATCCTAAGTTTGCCTATTCTAAGCATTTCAATAATTACATAAGTGCAATAAATAAAATTACAATATAAAAGCGGGATAAAAGCTGAATTAAAGAAAGAAATAAAATAAATAAACTCAAGCGAATATTTGTCTTTATTTGCTTTAATCACATAGTATCAAGAACAAGCGGTTAGAAACAGTTAAATACATATAACTTCATATCCGTATTCAAAACAGTGAATATTTTTTATCACGGAGGGCTCAGACTTAAATTTTGAAAAGAACATTCCAATCACGTCGTGGCTGCAAACATATGACTAATGTGATTTATTTTGATTGCCTCGCCTACTAAACGTGTTGGTCTCTCGGGTGAAATAGAAAAGATCACTATAATCACGTCGTGGCTGCGAATATATAACTTGTTGGTTATTTTAGTCACCCTGCCTACTAAACATGTTGATCTTGGAAAAAGGTTTAAGCCTCATCATTGCCCCGAAGTTATATTTCCGTTTTTACGACTGTGGAGGCCTCAAAATCGACGGATATTTTTCATCGGCCATTGTAGTATCGTGTTCAAATCAGTAAAATTAAAATGAAGCGATGAAGCAGCGTGAGCGGTAAAGCGATGCGAGAAAATAATTTCCGAAAAGACGCGGTGTTTAGTTTAAAACAAGAAAAAAGATAAAATATCATTGCCGGATACTTAAAACAGCGATCTTTGAAAAACAGAGAAATGAAAGCGAAAGAAAAGCGCGGCCTCGAATTCAATTTAAATCGGTCTTAATGCAATATTAATAAAATAATAAAGCGATAAAAGCAACGAGCGGTGGCGATTAAAGTATCCGACCGAGTTACGAAATTTCGAAAATATTCAAATCGGTCGACCGACCCGGATCGCTGATTCAGACTCAAAACCAGATTTAAAGACCAATTTAGGATAACCAAGAACAAGAAATGAAATGCAAGAATTCTAAAATATCCGAACCGGTCGACAGACCGAATCAGTGTCAAAAATCCGAAATCAAATATTCACCAAATCAGGATAACCAACATACGAAATATGAAATGCAAGAATTACGGAAATAATGCCCAAGCCGGTCGATTGACCCAGGCAGTCGATGACTCACCAATCGGTGATCCAAAATCCGAAATCAAATATTCGCCAAATTCGGATAACCAACATACGAAATATGAAATGCAAGAATTACGGAAATAACGCCAAATCGGTCGAATTAGGCCCGGTCGATGACAAACCGAATCGGTGATCAAAATCGAAATCAAATATTCGCCAAATTCGGATAACCAACATACGAAATATGAAATGCAAGTGCGGAAATAATACCCGAAAGGTCGACCCGACCAGGGTTAGTGACCGACCGAATCAGTGATGCAACCGAAATCGAATAATTTCACCAATTTAGGATAACCAACATCTGAAATATGAAATGCAAGTGCGGAAATAATACGAACCGGTCGACGAATCGAATTGGACCGACCGGTCGATGACGACCGAATCGATGATCGACCGAAATCGAATAATTTCACCAATTTGAGATAACCAACATCTGAAATATGAAATGCAAGAATGCGGAAATAATACGAGCAGGGTCGGTGACCGACCGAATCGATGATGCGACCAGAAATCGAATAATTTCACCAATTTGGATAACCAACATATAGAAATATGAGATGCAAGAATTCTGAAAATATTGTCAGGCAGATCGACCCGACTCAGGTGTCAAAATCCGAGAATCAAAAGTGGAGAACAAACCTTTTCGAACTCAATTCTTGAACAACAAGGGAGGAAAAAATGTTTGAAATCAAGAACACAACCAAAAATATTTATATCCAATCGAACCTCCCAAAAATCTCTCGGTTTTTTCTCTTTCTTTTCCCCTCTCTATTTTCGAAGAACACAAGGGGTTTTTATAGCCCCATTTCTCCCAAAAACCGAGCTCAAATTCGAAATAAGGGGCCCAAAAAAAATAATGATTTTGGAACGGGTTTTTAGGGGTATGGGTTGGTGGTGTCAAGCGGCGGTGTTGGCGAGTGGTGGTGTCAGGTGTAGGGTCTTGGCGGCGTCGGGGTAGGGTGTAGGGTCTTGGCGACGTAGGGGGGTTAGGGAGTCTGGCGATTGGTGGGGGGTAGGTTTTAGGTTTTCTGATTTTGGGATTTTTGTTTTTGGGTTTTGGGGGTTGGGTTTTGGGTTTTAAGAAAAGGGGCGTGGGTCGGGTCAGGGGGCTGGGCCGGTTCGGGTTTCGGGAGAATGGGCTGGTCCGATTGGGCTTGGGAATTGGGGGTAGAATTTGTATTGGGTTGGAAAAATGAAATGAGTTAGAAATTGTTTTGGGTTAGAAAAATAAAAAAATGGGTTATGGAATTTAAAAAATACAAAAGGGGCTTACTATTAAAACATATTTATATATATTTTTGTAAAAGATGTGAATTATTTAAAATAGCATGAACGATGTGATAATAATAAAATATAATATTTTCGAAATGTTTAATGCTTAAATAAAAAATGTAAATGCGATGCAATTTTGCGAGAATAAAATAACGTAGAATTTTTGGATAAAACTTATGATTATGATAAAGAATGCAAATGACGGTAAAAAGCGCGGATAATAATAATAATAAGATATATGCACATATATGCCTATATTTAAAAATTGTTTTTAAAAGTGTCAAAAATATTAAAAATTACGAATAAAGTCATAAAAAATGGGACAAAATTGGGTGTCAACACACTTTTTAAAGACATTCTTAGTAAAATACAATTTTCTATAAACTTTATTTTTAAAAATAATAGAATACAACGAAGAAAAGAATATAAAAAAATTTGTTACGATTGCCAACTACTTTATAGAAAAATTCCAGAAGAAGTACCCACTATGTGGAATTCTTTATACGAGCAACTACTTGTTTCTTATGACTATAGAGAATCTATAACTTTATTTTTTTAACTCTCATAATCAAAATCCAGCTGATATGATTGTAGATAGTGATTTGGAAAAATTTCAGAACTTATTGTATTTTTAGAGAAATTTTTTCAAGCAACAAAAGAATTTTCTCGTATATATTATCCTACTATTTCAACTATGTTGTTTTATATAGCTCTAATATTTTTATTGTTTAATGAATATATGGATAAACCAGCTATTAAAAAATGTTTATCAAAATAAAAAAATATTTTATTCCTATTCCCACTATTTATATTATTGGTGTTGTATTAAATCCGACTATTAAAATAGACGGTACTAAATCACTTATTGAAACTATTTACGATTGTATAGCAGTACTACCACCTCCAAGTCCCAAAAATCCAAATCACCCATCACCTATTGAACAAACTAAAGAAGAAGTGTTGTCTAGCGTAGAAGACGAATGCAAAAAAGTATATAGGTTTTACCAACAAGAAAGTGCTAGCAACCTACCCGCTTCCATACCATATTCTTCTTCTTCAACACAACCTCACTAAAGACATGCTATTTCTGCGGCTTGTATTGAAAGCCTCAGAAATAGAATCTGCGTCGTACCGCTACTAACCAAATTAGTGAGTTTGATATTTTTGTTTTGTAAGGTTCTGTACCGTACCAAGCAGTTCTCAAAGAAGAAGGACGTGGAGACTTGCTGAAATACTGGAGGGGGAATGAGAAGACCTTTCTGACACTTTCAATGATGGCCCGAGATGTTTTGAACATTCAAACGTCATCAACGGCGTCTGAAAGCGCTTTTTCTTCCGACAAATATCAAATAGGAGAGCACTAACACTCATTAGCCGGAGACAACTTGGAGATTGTAGTATTATTCAGAGATTGATACGAGCGGATCGGAGAAGGTGCGGTCAACCGGAGATCAACGAAGAAGAAGACGAAAACTACAACGAAATCTTATCCGAAGGTGGTGGAAGCGACGTGAAGCAATTTGAACCAACAAATACCAATTTCAACCGAAGAACCACAAGAAATTATTAAGAAACTAGAACATGTCTTTTTCAAAATGTAATTTTTTTAATTGCAATTTTACTATGTAATTTGCAATTTTTGAACAACACCACAAAGTTGCAATTTTGACAATTGTATTTGTATTACAAAAAAAATAATATGTCTATTAAATAATATAAGAGGCACAAAAACAACATTGTGATATTTTTATTACACTGTCTTGTTTAATTATTGAGTTTTTATATATGTGTTATTTTTTAAATTAAGTGCAAAAAAAAAAAATGATCCCGACCCGATCCCGCCCCGCCCATCCCCGCACCGATCCGATATGGGACGGGACGGCGGCGAATCCCGCCTGTCCCGCCCCGACCCGATCCCGCCTGTCCCGCCCCGACCCGATCCCGCCCCTCTACCCGTCCCGCCCTAACCCGATCCCGGCCCACTGGACACGCCTAGAATGAACTCATAAATTTACCCCGTTCTATGGCTTTTCGCGCACATTGACAAACACAAGGCAACTGAATTACATATTCATTTATCAGTAGGGCTGGCAATGGATCGGAGGTGGATCGGGTGGAGCTCAATCCGCCTCCACTCGCCAACCATCCATCCACCACCCGACCCATCCATCACCCTATTTTTCTTCATCCACATCCGATCCACCCATCATCCACGGTTGAATCGGGTGGATCGAGTGCTTCGCGGATGAAAATTATAGCACAATCAATCAATCACCTAAAATCCTTGGTAAAACAAAAAAAAAGTACATCAAATAAATATCATCATACTGTTTTTACAAACCGTGTCTATGCTCCAAACATGCAACCAAAAAACGGCGACTTTACTTCCTTATAAAAATTATACTACTAAAAGTCTAATACTATATTAAATAATGATGACTTTACTTGATTGATTTCATAAAAATAGTTGCTAATGAGTAATGACCTTGATATCTTCGCCAACCGAAAAAAAATGCAATAATTGTAATTAATCTCTCATGATAGAATTATGATCCAAAATTATCCTCTATAATAATTTTGGTTAGAGTTCCTATGGAATCAAGGATAAAAGCAAGACACATTTTCAAGGGTGAGGACATGAATAACTCAAAAGTATAATGAATTTTAAAATTATGATATTTTGTATACTAAGAAAATATTTTTTTTAAATATTTTACCTTAAAAAGTTATTTGAAGTTGAAGTGAAAAAATAGTATCTAAAAATTAAACGTACTTGATATAAGTGTATTCGGAAAAAAACAAATCTTAAAGTTGAAGATTTGCGAGGAAAACTAATATTTCACTCAAAATACACTTTCAAGTCAATATTTTAATATACCCCTTGGAATCATTTACAAGTACTTGAAACAAATTAGTACTATTTGCCAAAAAATATATTCTGTATTTTAAGTACTTCAAACTTTTTAAAATTATTTTAACAGTTACTATACATATATACTAGTACTAACAAATTTCAGAGTACAAAACATTATATTTGTATTATAAAATTTTGTAATAATAATAATTAATTTATAATAAAACGCTAGAATTTAGTTGTACATTAAAAAAAATTATAAACGGGTGGATGGATGAGTCGGGTGGTGGGTTGGATGTATGTCCATCCGAATCTGACCCGATCCGTCACCCGATCCATCCGTCATCCGATTAAAATTCGTGTTTTGTCGGATTTTCATCCATATAACCGATCGGGTGGATCGAATATCCATTGGGTTAGAGTGAAATTGTCGGCCCTATTTATCAGTTATCACAAACAGACAAAAGAAAGGAGTGGTTGTCTAGAAAACGAAACATGGGAGTATTTTACTTTTTTAAAAAAATAATTAAAAACGAAAACAAAAATATCCCTAAACTTTCAAATATTATTTATTCATACTCTTCGTTATACTTTTCATCAAATTATACCCTACAGTTATATTTTGATGCTGATTTGCCCTTAATTTAGACGTACTGATACGTGTCAGCCTCATAATAAAATAATTCATCCCCAATTTAATTTAACCCGCCTCGAATTTTAATTTACTACCCGACTCAATTGCTCCCAAAACTTATTGAATTCATAAAAACCAAATAAATATAAATACACTACCCGACTCAATTGTCCCCAAAACTTATTGAATTCATAAAAACCAAATAAATATAAATACATGGAAAATGTGAGACCCACTCACCCACACCAAGCTCTTCAACTAATCATCGAAGAGACCCAAATTCGGTAGGCATCAAAATTTTCATCATCGCCAACCCTTTCGTTCTCCCCCATCACCACCAAGTCAACAAATGCGAGCGAACTCACTCCAACGAACCACAAGTAACCAGCAATCACAATGGTTTTCCATTTTTCATTTTTATCCCAAGATTATCGGTTTAGTTGCTTAATTGATTGCTGGGTAAGTAAATGTTGAATCTTGAAAAGTACCCATAAACCAAAAATGAACCGGCGTGCAGGTAGTTGTACATCAGCCTCCACAATTGCAACCAAAGCTTGTTATTCCATTTGATTTGCCTTCCCAAGATTCAGTTTCAAAGTAAATTATTTATGAAAGAAATAATCCCCTCCATTATTTTCATTAATTGAATAGTTATATATACAAGTTACAAAATAGGAGAATTTTATTCATATTCTAATTCTAAAATCTTATTTTACCATAATTCTAACTCTACAATTATGGTAGTGTATAATCCTAATTTAGGTAACAAATACATTACAATATACTACACATATATTTTCCTAATATACAATATTCTTACATGTTTATTTACCCTAACATATCAAAACCGAGAGCTTCAAATTTGGAGCAGAATTCGAGATTAAATATACAATATACACACATGTATATTGTGTGTATATTGTATATTTAACACACACCCGCAGTCATAGCGGGCGGTCTTCAAATGTTGAAACTGTCCCTAAAATCTTCAAAAAGGACCGCGGGTAGACCCTTTGTAAAGATATCTGCAACTTGATAACGAGATGGGACATGGCATACTCGAACTTGACCCGTAGCAACCTTTTCACGGACAAAGTGAATGTCCATTTCAATATGCTTAGTGCGTTGGTGCTGAATCGGGTTACCTGAAAGGTAGATGGCACTAATGTTGTCGCAATATACCAAGGTTGCCTTCTGAATGGGACAATGAAGCTCCAAAAGCAAATTACGTAGCCAACATGATTCGGAGACCACATTTGCTACCCCTCGATATTCGACCTCTGCACTTGAGTGTGATAGAATTGCCTGAAGCTTTGCTGACTAGGAGACCAAGTTGTTGCCTAGAACATCTGATTATCCAGGCGTCGGCCAAATGCGGTTTCGGACAACCACCCCAATCAGCATCTGTGTATGAGACAAGTGTGGATGTAGGTGATGGATATAAGTGCAAACCATAATCCAGTGTCCCCTGAATATACCGAATGATGCGTTTGATTACATTCATGTGCTCAACTCTGGGATCATGCATGAATAAACACACCTGCTGAACAACATACGTAATATTCGGTCTGATAAAGGTAAGATACTGGAGGGTCCCTGCAAAACTGCGATAGCGGGTCGGGTCCTCGTATGGTGCACCTGTCGTGGCACTAAGTTTGGGTTTTGCATCAACTGGAGTGGAAGTGAACTTACAGGATGACATCTCAGCCCTCTCTATGATCTCAGCCGCATACTTTCGTTGAGACAAAAACAAACCACCGGAATGACGCTTGACAACAATCCCCAAAAAGTAACTCAAAGGCCCTAAGTCTTTCATAGCAAACTCAGAACTGAGCATGGCCATGATAGACTGGCGCAAGGCATCGGAAGAGGCAGTCAAGATGATAGCATCCACATATAACAGAATGTAGGCCAATAACGAACCACAGCGGTAAATGAACAATGAATTATCTGACCTACTGTGAGTGAACCCAATAGTCGAAACAAAGTCAGCAAACCTCGTATACCAGGCCCGTGGAGACTGCTTAAGCCCATATAACGACTTCTTCAACAAACATACATGATGAGGACGGTTGGGATCCCTGAAACCCAACGGCTGATGCATATAGACTGTTTCCTTGAGATCACCATGTAGGAAAGCATTCTTGACATCCAACTGATGAATATGCCAAGTCTTTGAAAGAGCCAAGCTAAGCACAGTGCGAATAGTAGCCGGCTTGACTACCGGGCTAAACGTCTCCCCACAATCTATCCCAACCTGTTGAGTTTTACCATCACCCACAAACCGCGCCTTATGCCGAGCAAACAAACCATCCGAATTTTCCTTATGAGCAAATATCCACATAGACCTAATAACATTAATACCAGATGGACGGGGCACCAACTCCCACGTCTTATTATCAATAAGAGCATTATATTAATCAGTCATAGTAATTTTCCAATTCGGGTCGTTTAAAGCAGCCACAGGATTACGGGGCAATGGGGATTTAGAGACATTCAAATGTAAATTAAAATATTTTTTTGGCATAAAAATACCCCGTTGACTACGAGTGACTGGTCTAAGACTCGAGGAAGAGGTGGGCGATTTTGGGAATTTTTTGGGTTCGGAAAGGACTGGACTGCCTGCTGGCCCAATTCTGGAAATGGACCCATCGCTGGAAACAGTGACTGGAACTGGACCAGTTCCAATGGTGTGCTGGACTAGCCCAATCACTGAAACTGGACCAGTGAGATTCTTTGGCGTCAAGAACTAGGCGATGCCCGGTGGGGCCGGTAGGCGATGGGCTATTGGAGAGTTGAGTGCGGGAGATGTCCGAAAAATGCTGAATAATTTACGGGGATATTCGGTCATCCAAAAAATTATATGAACTAGGCTCGGGAGTGTGAACTTTTGTAAAAGGAAATTGGGTTTCATCAAAAATGACATGACGATTAATTATGATTTTCTTGGAGGATAAATCAAAGCATTTGTACCCACGATGATTAGACGGATAACCCAAAAATACACACGGAGTAGACCGAGCCTGAAGTTTGTTAATTGTGGTGGATGGGAACAACGGATAACACAAGCACCCAAAAACCCGAAGATGAGAATAAGACGGGTTCTTATTATATAAAATATGGAGGGGAGAAGAATATGTCAGACCTTTGGACGGAATTATGTTAAGGAGATATGTGGCAATTTGTAGAGCATGATGCCAAAAGTATGGAGGTATGGAAGCATGAATTAAGAGAGTTCGAACAATGTTATTTATGGAACGAATTTTGCGTTCGACCTTCCCATTTTGTGAAGATGTATGAGGACACGAAAATCAAAAATTGATCCCATTATTAGCACAGAACTCTCGAAACTCCCTATTGTCATACTCTTTTCCATTATCACATTGAATATTTTTTATTTCTCTTTCGAATTGGGTACGAATGAACGCTCTAAATTTTATGAAGACGGAAAACACTTGTGATTTATTCGCAATTGGAAACGTCCACAAAAATTTAGAATAATCATCTAAAAAGAGAACATAATATCGATGACCCAACGAACTAAGAACAGGAGACGTCCATAGGTCGCAATGAATAATATCAAATGGCATTGAAGTATGAGAATTGGAGTCTACAAACGGCAACTTAACAATTTTCCATAAAGAACAAGATTGACAAAGTGGAGTACGACTCGTACCCTTATAAGAAATAAAACTATTTTTATCTAAAATTGATAAAATAGAGGATCCCGGATGACCAAGGCGAGCATGCCATAAGGAGGGAGAAATGACTATAAAAGCTGATGGCAAGGCTTGACTCGATGGAACGACACCGGGCGTGATAAGATAAAGATCTCCCCTACTATCACACCTCATGAGAGGATCCCCGTCTTGAAATCCTTCACAGAGAAACCAAAAGGATCAAATTCAACAGAAACAGAATTGTCAGTGGTGAACTTTCGGACAGACACTAAGTTTTAATCAATTTAGGAGCATGTAAAGTATTTTTCAAGATAAGGGTGGATTGGGGGGAGACAACGTTTTCTGACCATAACCTTGAATTGGAATAGAGTTGTCATTACCGACAATTATACATCGAGGGTTGCTCAAATTGGAATAAGACGAGAGAGTACCTGAATCAGATGTCATGTGGGTGGTGGCACCTGTATCCATATACCAATTTGGGTCCGTTTGTGTCAACCCTAGTGTGTGCATTGCGGCCTCGATATCGGTCTGAGTGGGGCCTGCTGCATGGTGAGCTTGAAGAGTTCGGGGCTCAAGTATTCCAGAATTGGGCTGCTGCCGTGGGCTGAAGCTGCTGGAACTGCTACCGTTACTGGGCCAGTAGGCATTGGGCCGTCTAGGCTGCTGGAAAGCCCACTGACCAGTGGGTACAAACTGTGCTGGAGCTGGGCCGTATGGCCACTGGTCCAAGCCCAAGGCCCAGAGGCCCAAGGCTGAGACCAGGGGTTTGGTGGCCCACTGGAAACTAGAGGGGGGCCACTGCCACTTCTTTGGCCACCGTGACTGCCACCTGAACCGCCGCGTTTGCCCCCACGATTTTTATTTGTCCGGCCATTCTTGTTGCCACCGTGGGATTGGTTTTGGTGCGAATTTGTGCCATAATTTTGAGGACTTGAGAAGGAAGTCATCATGACCACGGGACTAGCATTAGTAGCTGCCTTTTTTGCCAAACCGGCTTCTTCCAATGTAAGCATGGATCGTGCATGATAGAACCTTGGAAGAGGATTACTTTGACGAAGGAGAGTCCCAACGCCACTATAGGCCTCAGATAGGCCTGTTGACACCCAATTTTATCTCATCTTTTCTGATTTTATTTGCAATTTTAAATATTTTTGACACCTTAAGACAATTTTAAAATATAGGCATATATATGTATATATATATATCATTATTATTATTATTATTTGAATTTTTATTTGTCATTTGCATTTTTATATATAATAATCATACTTTTATCATAATATTATATGTTATTTTATTTTTGACAAAACGATATCACATTTTTATTTTTTATTTTTTATTTAAGCATCAAGCATTTCACAAATATTATATTTTATCATATTATCATCTTTACAATTTATAAATTTTGCAAAGATTTATTTTTATATAATTAAATTCCTTTTTATATTTTAAACTCATAACTCATTTATTTCCAATCCAAAACAAACACCCATTTTAAAAGGGGCAGCCCATTTGGCCACCCCATTTTCGGCCAAAGCCCAACCGAAACAGCCCACACCCCAAGCCCCCCTGCGGCCCACAACCCCCAAGCCCAATGCCTTTATTTTATTTCCCTCTTTTATCCCCTAACCCTAAAACACAACACTACAAAAAATCAAAAACTCTCTTCTTCTTTTTTTCTCCACCATCAGCCGCACACCCCCGTACCCATACCCCCAAAATCGCTGAAACCTATACCTCTACCCCTCACGCCGGCCGACACTTCCTTGCCACCACTAACACCGTCTCGTCACGCCCCTGCAACACCACCAGCGGCGAGAACTCCATTCTCACCTCCTTCCAATCCCCAACAACCACAGTGGGTTTTCTGTCACGACCCGACCCGACGGGCCGCGACTAACCGCCCTAATGACGTTATTATACTAACCTGTCACACATAATCCAACTAACCCTTAATGAGTCTGAAACCCGGCAGCATAACGTTGCAATAACAACATATGCCAGGGTAGGCGAGCCGACAAGGCTGCCTTTACCCCCCGAATGTACCTGCCTCCTGAGGAACAACTAGCCGACACAATATACAGGCAAGCCGACAAGGCTGCCAACATATAATATAACATATACACGGGAACACCCCCAACATAGAGTACAATGATATGGCTGACCAAAACAGAGTTATAACCCTTACATAAGTACAACCCACCACTGTCTACAGACCTCTATAAGAAGAACAACGATATATAGCGAGCGGGGCCGCTGCGTGCCTAAATACAAACATAAGTCTAAAAGAGGTTCGGTACCAAAATGACAAGCTCGGATCAAAGGAGCTTTCCAACTTTGTTGAGTAGGAACCTAGGCACGAGGTTCACCAAATGGCGAGAGCATGTACTGCGGGCATGAAACGCAGCCCTCCCGAGAAAGGGGGTCGATCTGAAATAATGTCTTGAGTATGTAAAGCGTGAAGGCGTAAAGAGATCATAAGTAGCCAACAGAAAACATGAGATCAGTATAAAAATCAGGATCCAAATCCAACTGTGCCATAAACCATAAAAGTCAGCTGTGCCTTATAAAAATGAGAGTCAAGTCAAGAAAACATGAATGCCTGTCCATATACATATATATTTACCTGTAACGTAACCCGGCTCACTAAAGTCATATCTCATCTATGGATCCATCCTACGTAACCCGGCCCTCTACTGAGGGTCTCGGTGAAAAATGCAAGGCTGTGCACGAACGTAACCCGACCCGGGACTCGGTGAAGTGAAGTAATAACACTTAGCACGAGTAGATATCATGAGTAACCATATGTAAGTAAAAATTATCATTTGACTCTCAATCAAATCATTGTAATAAAGTCATAATAACTCTTTGCTGAAAAATCATAGGCACTTCTCATAACAATCCTCTTTAGAAATTAAACTGTATAAGAATTAAGTACGTCCGCCGTACTTTCATTAAATCATGCCAAAAAGAAAGAAGTAAGGGTTTCACATACCTCTTAGACGAACTAATCAACTCAATATTAGAGTATGCCTCATTTTAGAACTTCAACCTTGTTGTCGAATTTATCTAAGTTCCCCATGTCCTTATAAGCTCTATGAATGATTATCTACATCATACGGACGAATTACATCACAATCGTATCAACACATTAAAAACAGATTCTTAGGGACATTCTAACTAACACCTTGAACGCGTAGGACCTATATTCCTTCTATATTGAAATCTATGTAAGTAGTGAAACCTCCAACTCTCTTAATCCTCCTTCTTATACTACTACAATCTCCAAAACAGTACCACAATTTCACATGCAATCTCCAGCAACTCCCAGTAACGACAGTCCAACAACACCCAACCCAAATTCGCATTTTCGACAATCGTCTTTAGAACTAGTAGCAAGAAAAGATTTCAGAAAATTGTACAAACTATTAAGAACAAGGAAGGTTACCTCATTAAACACATCGACGAGAATCGTTGGGAAACCCTTTTGCTCGACGCAGCCTCCCACAAACAGAAACAGACCCCAAAAATTGATTCGCGCCAGAATCCGATTGTATTCAAGGTTTCTTGTAAAGCTCCTGAGTTTCTAAGCTTGTTCTTGGCTTCGATTCTACCAGAATCAACGCCCAGAACACCTTGAATTCTCCCTCGTTTTGGTTATATGGAAGCTCCTGAAAATCCCCAATTTTTGGTCGAAATTTCAGAAACCCATCAACCGAGACTTACCTCCACCCGCTAGAAATGTGAACCTTTAATTCCTCACAAATTCTTGATGAAGATGAAGGTTGAAGAAATGGAATTGAAGAAATGGAAAGAAAAGAAATGGAGAAGAAGGCCCTTATGGGCGCTGATATCGTCGATCGGTTTGGGGCTTAGCCACCCCCAAATCGTTTATAAAATCACACTTACCAAATCCCACTATAAATTGTCCTCTCCCTAATTAATTAATCCCACAATTAATTAATTATGCACCCAATTAAATTTCCGGTCTCCAATTATTTAAATCCCGACGATTACTAAAATCCTCTTATGTCAATATCACAATTCCTGTAATAAAATACCAGTCTATACTCTCTTCGGGGATACACAATTATTATTAAACTCCGTCGTCACACTTACTAAATCCCAAAATTATTTCGGGATCACGCCCTTTTATATACTAATCCTCTTATTAATATACACAAGTACAACGAAAATTTTCCCGGGTCCGGGTTTACTCACCTACGTTATGAGTTCAACCGCTATCCGAAAATACGGGGCGCTACATTTTCACACCCTCAAAGGCTTGAAACACTCAGAAACCAAGCAAAAGCCTTGAGTTTCGAGGAAGTTTTCGCTTATAGTTAATTTTTGGGTCTTGTTTGTCGGAAGCTAGTTTGGGTGGAAGGTTGTTCGACGACACTCGTCGTCTCCGGTGCTGCTTGGCAAAAAGAGGGGAGTTTCAAACCTCAAATGATGTGAACATTCGAGGAAACCACAAGCTATTGCTCTAAAGGACAGCAGCCACATTTGAGAGTTTCGAGTATGTTGTTGTTAGTTGCTATCTTAAAGAAATAGAGGCCGTATTTGAGGTAAGTAACTGCTGCATTTTGAGGTTAAATATGCCGCTCTCTTAAGACGTGTTGGGATAAATAGTTGTTGCTACTTAGTTACTGCCTTTGAAAGCAAACTACTGCTCTATATTGTTGCTTGCCATTGCCGCTTACTGCAGCTATTTGCTGTTGGCACATTGTTGAGCTGCTGCACCATAAACTGCTACACTTTTGGAGCAAATTTGTGGTTCTGTTTATGCAAAATGACTGCTGCAATCTTGGTCATTTACACCTGCTTTTGGGAGTGTTTTACTGCTGTAACTTGGCCATTTCGCTGCATTTTAAGGGTTGTTTTACTGCTTTTTTGGGGCTATTTATACTGCATTTTAAGGGCCACTGCTGCTGCATTTAAGGGCTATTTTTACTGCATTTTAAGGGTCACTGTTGCTGCATTTTATGGGCTGTTTTGCTGCATTTTAAGGGCTGTTTTTATCGCATTTTAAGTGTCACTGCCGCTGTATTTTAAGGGTTGTTGTACTGCAGTTTAATGACTGTTTTTACTGCATCTTAAGGGCTGTTGTTACTGCTTTTGAGAGATGTTGTTGCTGCATTTTGAGGGTTGTTTTGCTGCATTTTTAATGCGATGACCTTTTGGACATCATGTCACTAAACTCGCTGAATAGTTGATGCCTTAAATGTGCTCAGCTGCTGTATTTCAGATGCCCATTGATTTGAACATGATACTACACTTTAGGCCAATGAAATTGAATTTGAGGTCGCGCCCCTTCGAAAATTGCTTCTCCGTTTCAGTTTGCTGTTTTGGTATTTACTGATTTGAATAAAGACTACATTTAGGCCAATGAAATTGAATTCGAGGTCGCGTCTCTTCGGACATCATTTTTCGGTTTTTGACTTTACTGCTTTACCGCTTTACCGCTTTACCGCTTTACCGCTTTGAATAAATACTGCACTCTGACCAATGAAATTAAATTTGAGGTCGTGTCCCTTCGGACATCATTTCTCGGTTTCTATTTTTTTTTTACTGTTTTCGGTACCATTTTGCTGATTTGAATATTATACTACAGTGGGCGATGAAAATTGGAGTTATTCAAATCAGCAAAATGGTACCGAAAACAGTAAAAAAGTTGGAGTTATTTTGGTATTTTTTAGTTAGCATTTAGGTGCCCTAATTCAGGATAATAGAGAACCCTTATCTAGAATCTCATTAGTTTCGCAGATCACAAAAGTTGGAGTTATTTTGGTATTTTTTAGTTAGCATTTAGGTGCCCTAATTCACCTTAGAATAATTAGGTGGCGACTCCTCAAATCAAGCATTTTTATCCAATCCAGAGGGAATTGACGCCATCGCGTCGCGAAGCCCGCAGGTCAAAATCGGGTGCGACAAGGCCAGCGACCATCTGTAAAACAAGACGATCTTCACTAACCGGCGCACTAACGTTGCGGAGTTGGTCCGTCAATTCCTTCAACCTTTTGCAATATGCTGAAACGTTCGGGAAATTTTCCATGTTGACGTGGGAAAAATCATGTTCAAGGGTAACAGCTCTGGAATTTTGATTATCCTGGAATATGTCACGTATTCTATCCCATGCGGCCATCGCCGTAGCGTCTGGCTCGATAATCGTCTGCAATAGGTCGGTGGATATAGTAGAATATATCCACTGAAGGACAGTGGCATCAAGCGTTGTCCATAATTTAGGATCATCCTCGCGTTTAGGCACCTCTGTATCATCAAGAGCCGCGGGGATGATGTGATGGATGACTTGATGCGAACGAGTGTGAATTTTGAACAACTCAACCCACGTCGCGTATTGGACGTTTTCTATTTCAAGAATTAACGGGATATGATTCTTGATGTTAGAAACCACTAGGGCAAGATGAAACAAGTTCTTTGATGTAGACATACCGAAAGAACAAGATGTGAAAGAGGGATTAGTAAGAGAGATTTTGAGAGCGGAAGACAAAATTTGGTAAAAACCCGAGGGGGGGGGTCTCGACCGAGGGAGGACAAAAATATTTGAGAGAAGAAAATTTTTGTGTGACCTAGACTTTTGATACCATGAAAGAAATAATCTCCTCAATTATTTTCATTAATTGAATAGGTATATATACAAGTTACAAAATAGGAGAATCATATTCCTATTCTAATTCTAAAATCTTATTTTACCATAATTCTAACTCTACAATTATGGTAGTGTATAATCCTAATTTAGGTAGCAAATACATTACAATATACTACACATATATGTTCCTAATATACAATATTCTTACATGTTTATTTACCCTAACATATCAAAACCGAGAGCTTCAAATTTGGAGCAGAATCCGAGATTAAATATATAATATACACACATGTATATTGTGTGTATATTGTATATTTAACAATTTAAAAATATATTAGACTTTTTGGGTAGCTAAAAATCGTGAAAGACCAGCTTGACCAACCATTAAAGCTTGTTTGAAGTTTTGAGTTCACAAATCGGGTTTCCCAAATTGAGATTTGTCTTAGGCAAGCCTTCAATCAATTCCTTAGCTCCTTTCAAAGCTAGAGTCTTTCTCCGATGCTTCAACGGCGGCGAGAGATCTGACGAAAGTGGCTCGGCGGTGGTAGAGTTTGGGAGACAAGAGAGGGAGCAAGCAGTGAAAGGAGATGTGTTGTGGCCATGGTCATTTGGTTGGTGGTTGTCGTCGGGAATGACAGAAATGGTGGTGTAGAATTTTGAAGAGATGAGGAAGATGAGGCGGTTTTGCAATTGGGTCGGGTAGTGGTTAAAATTTGGGGCCGATTTAATTAAATCGGGTTAAATTAAATTGGGGATGAGTTATTTTACGGTGAGGCTAATACGTGTTAGTCCATCTAAATTAAGGGCAAATCAATAGCAAAATATAATGGTAGAGCCATAATTGGATGAAAAAAATAATGAAGGGTACAAATAAATAATATTTGAAAGTTCATGAATATTTTTAGCCTTTTTCCTATTAAAAACAAAAGAAATTAGAAGAAAAATAAAGACATGAGTACTACTTAATAAAATAATCAGAAAAATCAAAACAAAAATGTTTCTTTGTGAGAATGCAATTTATCTAGGTTCTTTTGCTCCATGAATACGTTCTAATGCCATTATGATATAAAAATTAATAATTATGAAATTATATAGTAAATATATTTTATTGATTAATTAGTTTATTGGATTAAAGTAAGATATACGAGATATAATATACTTGACTTTACACTAAATGAACTTAGATAAATTATAATTTTCAATTTTAACTTGACTTATTAAAAATACTTTGAAAGAAGAGCTGGAGAAGAACAAGCGTGTCATTGAGATTATTATTTTACATTAAGTATGATATAAATAATATTCCCTCCATCTTATTTTTATTGGCGTTTTAGTTGTTTTCACGTTCATTAAAAATAATAAATATAAAAAATAATTTACTTAGTTATCTCTATATAATAAAAATAAAATAATTTTTCTCTCTTAAATTATGTGCATTCTTATTTGATATTAAGGATATGATTGAAAATAATTATTGATTTTAGTCTTAGATTTCTAAAATGACAATTATTTTATAACGGCCATTTTGAGCTAAAGTGACTACTCCCTCGATCCCTTTAACTTACTTCATATTGACACTCTAATATATGTAGTATTTATTAGGGTTATGTCACTAAATTAACCATATTAATTATGCGTTGTAAAACTAAGTTTGACTAGTAGTGTAGTTAGTTAATGATAATGTAATATTAGAAAAAAAATCTTTTGATTTGCTAAAATGAACAAATAAAAGAAAAAAAAATCTATTTTTGGCATAAGACACAAGTAAAATGAGACAGATGGAGTTTTATTTTTAGGACGAAAGTAATACCACAATTATGTAATAAATAATCACGAAACAACTATAAACAACAACATATTTAGGGTAGTTCTACAAATAGGGTCTATAGAGAGTAGAATGTAAGCACATCTTACCCCTACGTTTGTGGGTTTGGGATGTTCCAGATAGACCATCAGCTCAAAAGAGAGGTTTTCGAAGCAAAAGCATAAGCATGGATAATATGACAGCGAAATATCAAGATACAAAACAAATGGTACAACAGATAATACCTCACATCGGAGAATAAGAGGTAGGCTAACCCCCTACATCTCTCATATAAATTGTGGTAATACTCGGCTACCTACTAACCGTCTACCATAATCCTTGACCTCCATACCTTTCTAACTAGGGTCATGTCCTCAGTAAGCTGGAGTTGTGTCATGTCTTGTCTAATAACTTTCCTCCAGTTCTTCTCCGGTGTACCTTTCCTAACTCGTGCTATAGTCAATCTCTCACACATTACTGGCGCATTCGCGCACCTCCTTTTTACGTGTCCAACCTATCTCAGCCTCACTTCTCTTATCTTGTCCGCCACAGAGGTCATTCCTACTTTGCTGCAGATAACTTCATCCTAATCATGCATATCTCTCCTAGTATGACCACACATCCATCTAAGAATACTCATCTCCGATATTCATCTTCTGAACGTGGACATTCTTGATTGGCCAACACTCTGCCTCATACGACAATGTTGGTCTAACCATCACTCTGTAAAATTTACCCTTAAATTTTCACGACACATTCTTATCACATAGTACCCCTGTAGCGCCCTATTTTGACCTGCTCGAGTCAAAGCGGAGCGCGGACGTGTTCGAGGTGATTCCTGGGTAAAAAGGGTTGAGGAGTCGCCACCTAATTATCTTTTACGGGTGAATTAGGACACCTACATATTAAACTAAGTGCTGCAATGTAAACTCCAATTTTAAGGTCTGCGAGACTAGCGAGATTCTAGGTAAGGGTTCTTTATTATCCTAAAGGGAAGGGGTTAGGCATCCTTTAAGATCCGCTAACTTGCGGTTATCCAATCAAACTCAGGTTAATTATTGCTAGAAAAAATGCATGTTTTACAAGTATAATAGATTAAAAGATGTTTTGCAAATAATTGGTAAAGGATGCTTTTTATACAAGTACGTATTCAGATGACATAAAAAGAAAGATACATGTAAAGTTTTGAAAAATATGCATTTTGTGACAATAAATTATTTATACTATCAAAGAAGTAAAATTTTAGGAATCATTGAATTATAAATTGACAAAAGATAAACTTATTCGGAATGATTAATAAAGCGAATAAAAGATGACAAAAGTTGTTTTGAAAATCTTGAATACGCGTGACGAGCCTAAAATAAATAAACTAGCGAGGGATTTCTAAGTTTGAAAATAACCTATGAATTAATCCTAAGTTTGCCTATTCTAAGCATTTCAATAGTTACATAAGTGCGATAAATAATATTACAATACAAAGCGGGATAAAAGCTGAATTAAAGAAAGAAATAAAATAAATAAACTCCGAGGAATAATTCGTCGTTATTTACTTTAATCTCTGCAAGCTGTTAAAAACAAACGGTTAGAAACAGTTAAATACAAATAACTCCATATCCGCATTCAAAACAGTGAATGTTTTGATCACTTTGAGGCTCAGACTTAAATTTTGAATAGAACATTCGAATCACGTGGTGGCTGCAAACATATGACTAATGTGTTTTATTTTGTTTGACTCGTCTACTAAACGTGTTGGTCTCGGGTGAAATAGAAAAAGATCACTATAATCACGCTGTGGCTGCGAATATATAACTTGTTGGTTATTTTAGTCACTCGCCTACTAAACATGTTGATCTTAGAAAAGGTTTAAGCCTCATCATTGCCCAGAAGTTATATTTTATATAGAAAAATACATATTTGGCAATTGAATAATAAAAGAAGCAAATTTTTTATGAAAAATCTTTCAAGGTTGCAAATATGATAGAATGCAAACCTTATTTTTTAGGATTAAAGAAAATGAATAATAGATAGCCAAATTATTTTTGAAAGATATTAAAGCATGCATAACGAACCTAAAAAATAGAACAAAGTAACTAGAGGCTAAGTTTGGAACACACAAGACGGTCCTAAACAAATAAAGCTAGCGGTTGGTTTCCAATTTCAAACGATCCTAAGAAATAAACTAACGGCAGTTAGACTATCCTATTCATTCATCTATTCGGGCCTAATTATTCTAAGCATTCTAACAATCACACAAGCATTAAAATAATTATTACATGCCCAAGAATAGAAATAACGAAATTAAAGAATAATAATAAAAGAGGAAACTAGGGAGGATGATGATGTCATCACGCCCTATTTGTGTAGAAATTCAGTAGGAGAATACAAGGAATGTGAATGTGGTTCTTCATTTTGGACGAAGTCATGATGAGTCTCATAATGAGACTCTTCGTTACTCCCGATGCATTTCATGTAAAGAAAAGAAAAGGATTAGTAGACGGAACGAAAATATAAACACATGTATATTCCTAACACATATATATACACGAAATATACAACATTAAATACACATAGGAATGAATACTCATGACCATATATTTTACATATCCTCAAGACATTATTTTTTTCAGATTTGGCATACTAAAGTAGCCGAAGAAAGACTATATGATAACACAACCGGTTCTAAATTTAAACAAAAATAAAAGAGGCAAGGAAGACCAATGTATAAATTATGTATACATACATAATAAATTCCGTTGGACTAATCTTAATTCTTAAAGAAGTATAACATTCATAAACTTAAACTAAACGCACATACTATTATATTAAACATGGATAATATATTCCTTTTAAAATTGCACATATTAATCTAGAATATAACATGTAAATATCGTCATTTGAATCAATTAAAGTATGCTCATTTGATTTATTAGGCAGCCACCAAACTAACAACTTACAGAACATACAATAATTTGAATATCAACAATCCGCTAGGTGTCCTAAGAGTATTTAATCAAGCCATAGCTCTTCCAAACACATATTAATCTTACATTATCCGTATTGCATTTAACAATGAACCCAAGATACTTTACTAAAGCTAATGACAATAATTAGTTAACCAAAAAATCGAGGCAATATCATCTATCACGTATCAACTCCAAATCAGAAATGTCCCAACGACATAAATACAATTATATAAGCAAAATTGTCTCATTATCATATTAATTAATCAAGACTACATTACTTAGCAACATATCATACTAAATCAAGCATAAACAACACAATCAAATAAGCTTTAGGAAATATAGAAGAATTGGAACGAGTCTAACCTTTTCCGGGTAGCGAACCGAGGCGTGTTTTGAATCGTTTAATCCGCTTTAAAATGTTAGAATTCCGATTTTGTTGTAGATTTTTTATGAATTCTGATTTTCTGGGAATAGGACTCTGTTTTCTGATTTTGGATGTTTGATCCGACCCGAATGACCGACCTCGACCAGCGTTGACCCGACCCAGTGACCGACCGAAAGAAAAACAGTGAAAATAGCTAAAAATTCAGATTCTTCAACACCAAAAACCAATAATTTTTAGACCTATATTTTGGAATCTTTAAGTTGAAGAACACATGCAAGAACAAAGAGGTGTTCTTAAGAAGATTTCGGATTTTTTAGTGAAGAACAATACAAACAAATACAATACAACCAAAACTTAAACCTAAATTTCAAATTAAAATTGACCTTAAGCAAGAAAAAAAAACCTATTTCAAACCGAAAAAATCCTCCCCGAAACAGTGCAAAACGGGGGGAGGTATAGGTCTCAAACTTGACGTTCAACCCCCCCATACCCCTTAAAAATGAATTTGAATTTCAAAATAAAGGACAAAATCGATTCTTGGGGCGTGTGTCATGGATTTTGGGGGTATGGGTCGAAGTGACGGGAGGGGTGTGGTGGTGTGTCGGGTTTGGTGACCATGGTTTCGGGGTATGGGGTAGGTCTAATGTGGTGTGGGGTTGGTAACAACCAGAGAGATGAGAAAAAATGGATTTTTGATCTTTTTCAGATTTTTATTTGTTTGGGGGATTAAAGAGGGGAATGGGTTTAAAGTGACGGCCTGGTGAGTGGAGCAATGCGGGAGTCCAAGCGATGAAATGGGGGATTTGAATTGGGGGAGTTTGGGCTTGTGGTGTTGGGTTTAATTATTTTGGGTTTTTGTTTTGTGGGTTGTGGGAATTGGGGGAAATAAAGGGAAAGGGAAATGGGTATTGGGCTTGGTTTGGGGCTTTGGTTTAAGGGTGTTGGGTTTTGTTTGGGATTGGGCTTGGCGAAAAAAATGGGTTTTAATTTAGGTTGGGTAGAAATTGTATTGGGTTAGGGAATTGAAAATATAAAGAGGTTTAATATTAAAACATATTTATATATATATATATATATATATATATTTTTGTAAAAGATGTGAATTATTTAAAATAAGCGTGAACGATGTGAAAAAATATAATATTTATAAATGTTTAATGCTTAAAAAGAAATGTAAATGCGATGCAATTTTGCGAGAATAAATAACATAGAATTTTCGGATAACTTATGATTATTATAAAATGCAAATGATATAAAATGCGAATAATAATAATAATACGAAGATGCACACATATATGCCTATATTTTAAAATTATTTTAAAAGTGTAAAAATATTAAAAATTACAAATAAAATCATAAAAGATGGGACAAAATTGGGTGTCAACAACCCCCGATGTGACCCTTCATTTCATCCAAACCACTCTAATACGATGTGTGACATCATCATTAATCTTCCCGTCTTTTTTTATTATCAACCCAAGATTAAAGCTGGTTAGTGGGCCGGGTCGGCCCGATCCCTCCCCGGCCCCCTGAAAAGAAACAAATGGTGTCGGGACTCGAAATCGAGATGGGATATGGGCTCGTCTCGCCGAGGCCCATCCAGCCCCCGACCCCCCATTTACAAAAATGACCATTGCACAACGACCAATTTATATTTTGGCCGTTGTTCAACGACCATTTTTGCCCCCCATCCCATAAACCCCCTACCTCCTTACTATTTATTTTTAATCCTAAGTTACTATATTACACTTTAACCCAATTTCCCAAATATAAATACCTCATTTTCTCTTCATTTTATCTCACAAATCTTCCTACAATCTCTCTAATATCTCAACTCAATTTATCTCTCTACAAGTCTACAATTACATTGCCTACTAAATATTTTATTTTATTTTCTCATTTGTATAATTGTATCAAAGTTTAAAAATTGGGACTGAAGTTGACAACTAGCTTGAGGATCATCCATCGAGCAAAGTTTCTATTTTCAACATCGATTACAATTTGACGTTACGTCGGCGTTTGGTACCTTAGTTCCTTCTTTAAATTATTATTATTACTTTATTTTAATTATCACACTTAATTTCATTATCTTTAATTATATATTTGCATAATTAAAATTGAAGTATTAAGAGGCATGTTTAAGGGTAAGGGTAAGAGTGATTATTCTAGTAGGGGTAACAAAGGCATGAGTACTTCTTCTAGTCATCCTATTTCTAGACAGGATGATTTGATTTATTACACTCATATAAATGAAACTAAAATTTTTAATGATGTACCATTAGATGATGAGATATATTCTGCAACTGAATCAGACTTTAATTTAGAAGATAATCTAGATGACATACCCACTAGTGCACCTCAAACTGAAACTGGAATGTCTTATATTCCCCTTAGTATGAGATGAGGCCCCACACAACGAAAATTAAAATCAACTGCATTCCCCCTAGTATGAGACGAGGCCCCACTATTAAAAAATATTTATCAATTTGATTTTTTTTTCTATTCCCACTATTTATATTATTGGTGTTGTATTAAATTCGACTATTAAAATAGACGGTTGTAAAACACTTATTGAAAATATTTATGATTGTATAACAATACTTTCACCTCAAACTCCAACAAATCTAAATGAACAACCACCTAAGGAACTAACTAAAGAACAAGTTTTGTCTAGCATACACGATGAATGCAAAAAAGTAAATATGCATTACCAACAAGAAAGTGCTAGCAATCAACCGGCTTCTATACCATCTTGTTCTTCACCATCTTGTTCTTCACCTTCTTGTTCTTCACCATCTTCTTGTTCTTCACTATCTTCTTCTTCTTCACCATCTTCTTCTTCTTCACCACCTTCTTCACCTTCACCACCTTCTTCACCTTCTCCTTCTTCACCTTCTCCTTCTGCACCTCCTCCTCCTCCTCCTCCTCTTCTTCTTCTTCCTCCTCCTTCCTCTCCTTCCTTCCTTCTTCTTCTTTCTTCCTCCTTCTTCTTCCTCCTTCTTCTTCTTCCTTCTTCCTCTTCCTCTTCCTCTTCCTCTTCCTTTTCTTCTTCTTCTTCCTCCTCCTCCTTCTTCTTCTTCTTCCTCCTCATCCTCCCTCATCCTCATCTTCTTCTTCCTCCTCCCTCCTCCCTCATCCTCATCTTCTTCTTCATCCTCATCATCATCCTCCTCCTCTTCTTCTTCCTCATTCTTCTTCCTCCTTCCTCTTTCCTCCTTCCTCCTTCTTCTTCTTCTTCTTCAGTACAACCTTATAAAAGACATACTGTTTCTGCGGCTAGTATTGAAAGCCTTAGAAATAAAATGTTTAGTAGTACCACTGTTAATCAAGTTAGCGAGTTTGATATTTTTATTTTGTAGAGTGTTGTACTGTACCAAGCAGTTCTCAATGAAGAAGGAATTGAAGACTTGCTTAAATACTGGAGGGAAAATGAGATGACATTTCCGACACTACCAAAATGGTCCGAGATGTGTTGAACATTCAAGTGTCATCAACAGCGTCTGAAAGAATTTTTTCTGCCGGAAGATTTCAAATAGGAGAGCACAGACACTGTTTAGCGGGAGATAATTTAGAGATTGCAATTTTATTCAGTGATTGAATACGAGCGGAGCGTAGAAGGTGCGGTCAACTGGAGATCAACGAAAACTACAACGACATCTTATCCGACGGAGGTGGAAGCGACGTCGACCAATTTGACCAACAAAAATCCAATTCCAACCGAAGAACCACAAGACATTGTGAAGAAATTAGAAAATGTGTTTATAAATATGTGATTTTTTTTCCAATTTTGAAATTGTATTACAAAAAATTATATTTCTATTAAATAATATAAGAGGCACAAAAACAGCATTGTGATATTTTTATTACATTATCTTGTTCAATTATTGAAGTGTATATATATATATATATATATTAAAAAAATTAAGTGAAAAAAAAACCCGATCCCGACCCCACCCCGCCAATACCGATCCCCCTTTTTGGCGGGTTGAGGGACGGGATGGGACGACGACCTGTCCCGCTAGTCCCGGCCCGCCGGTCCTGCCACAGCCCGAACCCGACCCAATCCCAGTGCCATCGGGACCCGCTCCGAACACGGCCCACTGGCCACCCCTACCCAAGATACGTGAGGCTTCCTCTTTTGGATATTATTTGTGCATCGACCTTCACTTCCCACCTATATCTTATGCGTTACATCATTAAACTTATACAATCACGAAATAACAATAAAAAGTTCAATCAAACACAAAATAAAACAATTTAAGGCTTTATCTCGGAATCGTAATCCTAATCCTAATCATACGTTGGTCCCAACTCCCAACTAGGGATGTCAATTGGGCGGGGCGGGGCGGGTGCGGGTACCCCCTCCCCCGCATTCTTCCCCACCAGAAAATTTTATACCCGTCACCCATGGCGAGTACAATTTTCAATATCCATACCCACCTAGGCGGGTATATTCCTAAATTCACACTCGCTCCACCACCCAAGTGGATATCCGTCACCCGCCAATACCCGCCTGCCATATTTTATAATCAATTCATTTGTGATCAATTATTGATCAACATGATCTCAAAAATTCAAATTCCAAAAATTATCCCAAAAATTTGAGTCAAGAATCAATACTGTCACAGTCTCATTTTCTTTGGGAGAGAGGGAGGAGAATTCTGGATTTTTTCACCATCAGAATTCCCCATTTTTTTCACCTCTTCCCCCTTACAACAAAGAATCAAGAAAACAAAATTTTCAAGAAAATTAAAAAATTATCCACCCAAATAGCTATATATTACAAATATAGACAAAACTCAGATATTATTTCAGCTATATAAGCTAAAGTTTTTCAACTTTTTCAATTGAACTCCACAAACCCAATAAGTAAAACTTAACAAATGCACAAAAAATGACCTCACCAAGACAACCCCAAAGCACAAAGCAAAGACATCAATATTTTCTGATTAACATCTCCTTTAAAGAAAAAGACAGAGACGTCGAGAATGAGAGAGGGATGAGAGACGACGTGAAGGGGAACGAGAGAGAGTGAGGCGTGAAGGCGTGAAGGACTGAAGACGCGTAGGATTTTGAGTTTTGTTGGAGAATGAGAGACTTGTCGTAACTTATGGGCTGCTAATATTTTGGGCTTGGGGCGGGTATAAGGCGGGTGGGTAGGCGGGCGGGTATGACTGCAAATCCACTACCTACCCGCCTACCAGTGACAGATACATTTTCAATACACATACCTGCTTACTACCCGCCAAAGTTATACCCATACCCGCCCCAATTGAAACGGATACGATGCGAAATCCGCAAAATTATACCCACCTGCCATCCTACTCCCAACTAAACTAAACAAAGCCAAGTGGAACTTGAACATCTTTCATTCATTTTCTTTTCTATATTTACTTTATGCAACTTTTGTATAAAACTGACTCCTTTTATATGTTTAATTTCTTACATTCTGCGATACTATTAAATTATATATTTAAGAGTATTTCTAGTAGGTGTTATTCTTTTATTATTTTTAAAATTTCGAACACAATAAAAACTCACTGTGTAAAACAAAGAAGAGGAAGTCGAAAATTAGAAAGAGTAGTAGTAGTCAAAAATAAAAGTTGGTCCTTGAAGCTTCTTTTTCTTTATTATCGTCAAAACACTCTCAGTGGATTTGGTCGGATATTTACTGTATCTTTTATGTTTAAGTTCGATAAACATTGTGTCCTTGAATGAAAAAGATCAATTCGCTGCTCCTCGTGTCAAATCTTCATTCGCTTTATGACTTCCAGTTCCTTAATCTTAATAGCTACGTTTCCTCAGTTTCCTCATTTACCCTTCCATCCCTTTACCCTTCTCACCTACCCACCATGGACATAAATGGAACTTCAAGAACACAATGGCATTATTGTAATTTTGAACAAACCCACGTCCTAACAATTTTACGCGGTATATACACAGAATTGTAAAACGCGGTTTTCTCTCTCTTCCAAGTAAACATTTTAGCCACATAACAATTGTATTGAAATAATTCTAACAAAATTCACTGAGAGCTCACTTTCTTAGATGTTTCCAATGGAGATTTTTCCTCTATGAATAACTTCACCATATCCACTCTCTCCTTAATTTCAAAAGAATTTTTCAGATCTCACTTGAATACTTTTTACTTTTTTTTTTACTTATATAATTTGTCAGTTCCATCTGCTTTTTTACCTTTTTTTTCACTTTCTTTTATCACATCTCAAAACTTTATATCTTTTTTTTCTGCTGTAAATGATGGCCGTGCTTCCTGGAGATAATCCGATCGCCGTACTTCCGGTGGATAAACAGATGGGTATACCGCCGTTAAATTCTTTGCCGGTTGGATACCGTTTCCGGCCGACGGATGAGGAGCTTGTTAATCATTATCTAAGGTTGAAGATTAACGGTGCTGATAGTCAGGTCAGCGTTATTCGAGAAGTTGATATCTGTAAACTTGAGCCTTGGGACTTACCTGGTTAGTTTCCCTACATTCTTTCATCCCTTTATTAATTTGGAGCTGTGTTGTACCCTGAACCCTAATTGATGGAGGAGTCTTTGATTTTATATCTTAGAAGTTAGAAAGACTAATGCTTTGGCCTTAAAAAATACTTTTACTTTGTACCTAGCTTATTTTTCTTGTTTTGTTAAAGCTTTAGGAGTTTATTTTCATAGAACTCTCTAGAACATATGTTAGTGGAAATCAGACCAATAATTAAGTTAGATTTATATACTCATAAAATGGCCTGTTTCAATTTAAAGGATAAAATTTGAGGTCTTTGGTAAATAATCCACTCCTAATTATGCTACAAAGCTAAGTTGCGCGGACTCTTCACTTTCGGTACCGCATCCGTGTCGGATTCTCCAAAAATATACTACTTTTGGAGAATCCGACATGCACCTCTTGACATTTTTGAAGAGTCCGAGCAACATAGCTACAAAGTATACTTTCCGGGAAGAAAATTAAAGGAAAGTAAAGTTTTATGGTTGAGTAAGTGATGGAAGTGAGCGAATGGCCATATTGAGAATTGATCTCTACTATTGGAAGAATTGTACTGTTTAACCTTTCGTGTTATCCCCCAAAAGCCCCTTTCTTTTGGGAATTCTGAAGTTATGATTTTGGAAAGAAAATAATAGAGTGGACTGGTTTGAATGATTGCAGATTTGTCTGTGGTAGAGTCAAATGACAACGAGTGGTTCTTCTTCTGCCCAAAGGATCGTAAATACCAAAATGGGCAGCGACTGAACCGAGCAACAGAACGAGGCTACTGGAAAGCTACTGGTAAAGATAGGAACATTGTTACTAAGAAGGGAGTGAAAATTGGGATGAAGAAGACCTTGGTATACTACATTGGTCGAGCTCCTGAAGGCAAGAGGACTCATTGGGTGATACATGAATATCGTGCAACTGACAAGTCATTGGATGGATCTCACCCTGGCCAGGTCTGCACTTCCTTTAGCCATCTTGTGTCTTGAATTTGCATTTCTCTTTTCTGTATAAAAGATTGATTGGGTCATTTTACAATTATTGGTCACTTTAATCAGATTCTACGATGTATTTATATACATTCAGATGTTTTTCTTAGATCACACAAATCATGCCTTATGCTGCATATTCATGTAATGGGTTACTTGAACATATAGGGTTGGTTAGTTTTATCCTATTTGGTTCTTATCTGTTTTTCATCAGGAGTCGCAAAATAATGCATGTACTTGCTAATTTTATGGCTATAGTAGTCCATTTTCATGGGATTGTATAATGAATCCCATGAACTTGGCATGTACGGTTTTTCAATGAATTAAAAAATAAAAGTACAGGGCGTGTATCGGTTCTTTTTTTGTTGGGGGGTGGGGGTGGGGGGGGTTGCTTGTGGTTTGGAAGGTGAAGATGTAGATCATCCAGTTACTGGTGTTGTACCTGTAACATCATCCACAAGTAAATTAGTGAACCAATTGAATGAAATTTTGACCTTTGACTAGAAGGGAACAAAGTTCATGACATTATATATTACTGATAAAAAGCTAGCTAATATTTAATGAAAGACCTTTAGTTTCTGGTTGGTTGCTTTGGTGGATAACATCTTCAGCCAACATGGATTATTAACTTTTGAATTGCTTAATTACTTGTTACAAAATTGAAAATCCTCTGTTACATCCACGATGATGATTTTCTTGAGGCTCTGGAATTGTACCAATAACAGCCTAATTAGGTGTTCGAGTTTTTCTAGCTTCTTCTTTAGAAGACGTTTTATAGATGATTCCTTTGTAAGAAGAAGTTCAAAACTTTTTACTTCTTTCGTAATTAGTATAGACTCGTGATGTGTGCCCTACATTCAGTGGCTGGTATTACTGAAATACACTGCAAGTGCTCTCTCAATTAATGCCGATTCTTTAGCTTTTGAGATGTCTCAATTAATGAGTTTGGATCCGAAGCATCTACCTGTCAAAAACAAATTGAAGAACTTTGTATCGGAGGCGTAGTTCTGAAATTGAATCAGGAACATTTATATTTCTACGGTTTTTTTGGGATGAAGCAATGAAAATTAATTCATACTGGGAAATGTTATTTGCCTGTTGCAGGGTGCCTTTGTGCTTTGTCGACTGTTTAAGAAGAATGATTTGAAGCAGGATGTTGAAAATTCCACTTTAGATGCTGAACAGAATGCTTCAGTTGCCAAATCACCTACTGAAGATGAATTATCAGAGGCAGCCACTCCATTAGAGGTCATACAACCTTTAAATGATAGTGATAAAACCTATGCAGCAAAGTTTTCCAAAGGCGAGATGTATGACAAACAAATACCCATTGAGAGTCGCAGCAACAGCTGTATTGCTGATGATACTGAAGATCAAATGTTGGACATAACATCCATACCGGTAAGTTAACCTACATCAGGATTCTTTTTTTGCTTGAATGGTAAGCGTTTTATTGTGGATTAAATTGATTGGTTGAAGTGATTATTTTCTTTTTCTGCTTCATGTTTAGCCGGTTCAGGAGCTAGACAAAGCGTTCGGAAATTTTTGTGACCCATCATCGCAGCCTCTAGATTGGAAGATCTTCTCCCCATTGCACTCACAGTTGCAGGTGGAATTTGGATCTTCCTATTTGCAAGCTCCCTTGAATAATGATCTGTCTACTTATCAAAAAGATGTCCAGTTTCAGTATGGAACAAATTCTCTTGATATTAATGACTTTTTGGACTCAGTCATCGTCAACTCAGATGAGTTTTCATGTGAAGATTCTGGACAAGAATTGGCATCACATCATATTGACACCAAAAATTGCAGCATAACTGGCCCAATGATTAAGGATTCTGGATCATGTAGTGAGTCAGAAGCAGAGGTTACTCAAAGGCTGGTAAGTGGAACCATGTTGGCATCAATTAATGCTTGCCATCTTTTTAAAAAAGTTTTCTTAGATGACTGATCTTATGATGCTTTTCGTTTTCCTAGGTTGTGCCAGACTTCTTTGATCCTGAGGTTCTGTGGGACAATTTTGATAGAGAGTCTGCAGTTAAGAGAGAGGTTAATTCCACTGAAGCTACAGTGCTAGAGGCTCGTGGTGCACCTTATGTTAGCAATGATCATGCTGTAGGAAATCTAGGTTTCTTTCAAAATACCTATGCTGGACATTATGGTTATCCTGCTGGTTTTGGTGGAAGTCAGGTCCCGAACTTCCCAAGTGTAGAACAATCGGGTGGTTACAATAATGTAGTGAGCAGTGATTCTGGCTCAGGAACTGGAATAAAACTCAGGCCCAGGCAAATGCAAAATCAACCCGATGACATGCAGTCTAGACCACAAGGAACTGCTAACAGAAGAATACGTCTCCAAATGAAAATGCAAGTTGGACCAGTTGAGTGTCGTATTCGTAGGCAGGAGGCAGAAAGTCATCAAGCAGTGACTGAGGTAAGCTCTCTTTTTCTCCTAAAGTTATTCTTTCTTAAATTTAGAAAAGGCATTACCCACTCGGACATCAAAATACAAACTATTATGTTGCGATTGTGCAGGGTGAGAAAGCCTCCGATGAACATAGTTCTACCGCCAGTGATACAACACGTGAAGAACATGAGGGAGTTTATTGGGAGGCTGATGACTTGAGCACTCGAGTGAAAGATGCAGATGATTCTCCAATTCAAGGAAGTCTTGACGTGTCCTTGAAGACCACTACAAAACTCTCAAGTTCATCACATGTTTACATGTCCAAGGTTCTTGTGGTTGCAAGTCTGCTTGTGGTCTTCATTGGTGTCTGGGGTTGCTTTAGACTGTATGTATAGTGTGGTGTAGGCTACCTTGTATTTATAGTTATGATGGGGTATGTGTTCGGGGTAGAATGAACAGGCTTTTCCTGTTTGATTTTATCTCGTATGTTTATTGCAGCAGGAACTTGAGTTGAGACATTAGAGATTGTTAGTGTATATTTTGAAGGGCTTGCTCGTTTTGTACATGTTTCTTGTAGATTTAGGACCCTCCTAGTGAGTTACTGTTGTCATTTTGACCAAAAAATTTAATTTGGCATTTTGACTTCACCCTATCGAATCCCGTCTCCTTCTCTTCTCACTCCAACACAAACCCAGCAGATAAAAAGGAGGAGAAAACACCGAAGCAAGACTTTGCTGTACTGATTACTGGCTGCTTACTGAAGTCGGAGACGGCACTTTATCTCCCCACCACGTATGGGATGAAAAAGGAAAAGTACTAAGATTTATGACATCTAATCTACTTCTAATTTCTTTTAAGGTTTCTTAAAGCTTCAAGGATGCGCTAGCGACAGTTAGCTTAAGAGATGATGCAAATGAATGACAAATACAAGATACTAGAAACTCTAACAAAATATGGAGTAAATAGCTGCATTTTGTTTATTTAACATGATGAATAACGCGTTACTAATATCGACGAGGATTGGATAAACTAGTATTTCTATGAATGTTCTATGCCATGTAAATCAAGAAAAACATCTTACTAATAACATGTTCGAGAACTGGCGATGCGAAAGAAAAAATTAGAAAAGTTTCAAACAAGCATCCTGCTACAAGCCTTTAATTGAAACAAATTGATATTTCACTGTATTAGGCTTGGAGAAAATAATATGGCTTCAAAACAAGCCCCTCTACGCTTAAGTTTCTTACAGAATCAGCCTAGCAAGGAGATAAGCTTAGAGTTCCGTTAGGAAATTGATTCCTTGATTTATTTTATTCTCATAGTCAAATATATATACAAGAATACAATGCTAACATTAAGGAACACTAATCTAATCATCATAAATTAAGTTATACTAATTTATAATTAAATCTTAATCATAATAAATTATGGTATTACAAAATATATGATTTGAGATAATTATGAGATAGCCTCATAATTATCCTATCATAATTATCCTAACAGTCCCCCGCAGTCTTAGCTGGAGATTTTCGTATGCTGAGACTGTCCCTGAAATCATCAAAAAGTACGCACGGAAGACCTTTTGTCAAGATGTCGGCAATCTGATAACGGGACGGTACATGGAGAACACAAACGTGTCCACGTGTAACCTTTTCTCGGACAAATAATATATCCATTTCTATTTGTTTTGTGCGTTGATGCTGGACAGGATTACAAGATAAGTATACCGCACTCACATTATCACAATAAACCACAGTTGCCTTTTCAATCGGACAATGTAGTTCTAACAGAAGATTACGGAGTCAACATGATTCACCAACCACATTGGCTACCCCTCGGTATTCTGCCTCAGCGCTCGACCGAGACAACGTGGGTTGTCGTTTTAACGACCATGAAATGAGATTGTCCCCCAAGAATACGCAATATCCAGAGGTGGAACGCCGTGTGTCCGGGCAGCCACCCCAATCCGCATCTGTATAGGATGAGAGACTCGAAATGGAGGACTTATACAGATGCAAACCAAAAAGAAGAGTACCCTTAATATACCGCAGAATTCTCTTGAGGGCCCCCATATGCTCTTCATTTGGATCATGCATGTGTAAACATATTTGCTGGACCGCATAGGAAATATCGGGCCTTGTGAAAGTCAGGTACTGCAAGTCCCCTGTTAGGCTGCAGTAATGTGTTGGATCACTGTATGGAGTACATGTTGAGTTGCTCAATTTGGCCTTAGTATCAACCGGCGTATGTGATGGTTTGCAGGAGGACATCCCATCTTTTTTAATTATTTCCTCGGTATATTTTTTTTGACTAAGAAACATAACACCTGCATATTGAGTCACAGTAATGCCTAAAAAATAATTTAAAGGACACAAGTCCTTCATTGCTAGGGATGGCAACGGATCGAATCTGGAACGGATCCTACTAGATCCAGATCCAGATCCATTTTTCATACCTAGATCCAGATCCATCGGGTCCATAAAAATCATATCCAAATCCGGATCCATCGGATCTACCGGGTCCACGGATCGGATCTGGATCTACATGTAAATTTTTTTGGCTTGAATAATATTCCCACATGTTGAAACTTTTATGACAAAATGAAACGCAATCTGATTGAAAAAAATGATTGAGTTCATTCAATCAACCTACACAAACATGACGACACCATTCTTCCAAGAAATGATTTAAAGAAGAGTGATAATTTCTTTTTTTTATAAAAATGAAAATATGGAAAACTGCAGAGAGCATATAGGTAAAAGAAATGAAACTTCAAAGACAAATTACATGATTGTGTGACTTGTGCCTTATCCCAGTTCAACCATTTACCCAATACATAAATTATGAAATTTTTTAAAGAAAATACTTATAAAATTACATTCTAGGTTATGGATATATTTAATAAATACGGATCCACGGATCGGATCTGGATCGGATACGGATCTCAAATACAAGATCCAGATCCAGATCCGATCCGTCAGAAACGGATTCGGGTCCGATCCAGATTCGTCGGGTCCAAATTTTAAAGATCCATATCCTATAAAACGGATCTGGATCCACCGGATCCTGACTGGGTCCAAGATCCATTGCCATCTCTATTCATTGCAAACTCTGCCGCAAGAAGGGACATAATAGACTGGAGAAGTGACGTAGATGATGTTGTGAGAATAATGACATCTACATATAGAAGTATATATGCCATGTCACTTCCCTTCCTATAAATGAACAAGGACTGATCCGACTTGCTGTGAGAGAAACCCATTTTGGAGACAAACCCTGCAAACCTGTTATACCATGAACGGGAAGCCTGTTTCAAATCATATAAAGATTTTTTCAAAAGGCAAACATAATCCGGATGAGTAGAATCTCGGAAACCCAAAGGCTGGTGCATGTACACCGTTTCCTGTAAGTGGCCATGTAAGTATGCATTTTTGACATCCAACTGATGAATGAACCAGGATTTTGAAAGTGCCAGACTAAGAACATGCCTGATAGTTGCTGGCTTAACCACCGTATTGAATGTTTCACCACAATCCACGCCAACCTGCTGAGACTTGCCATCACCAACAAGACAAACTTTGTATCTCGCAAAGGAGCCATTAGAATTGTTTTTATGACAAAAGACCCACATAGACCGAATTATGTTTACATTAGATGGAAGTGACACTAATTCCCACGTCTTATTTTTAATAAGAGAATCAATTTCGTCTAACATGGTAGCTTTCCAATTCGGGTCTGATAAGGATGCTTTAGGATTTTTTGGAAGTGGTGACGGTTGAACTGAAGTTGTTAGGTTAAAATGACGCTTAGGTCAGAAAATTCCGTGCATTGCACGAGTTTCAATGGTCCGAGGTTGGGGAGGTCGAAAGTGGTGACGTTGTTGTTTTATGTTTAGGGTTTTGGGAGAAAATCTTAGTGTGGCCGAGAAAGGAGAGAAAAAAATGGAGGCAAAAATTAATTTCGGCTAGGAGAAGGCCAAAGGGGAGGTACGGTTTAGGTCAAAAGATTTGTGGCTCTGATACCATGCAGGAAATTAATTCCTTGATTTATTTCATTCCCATAGTTAAATATATATACAAGAATACAATGCTAATATTAAGAAAGACTAATCTAATCATCATAAATTAAGTTATACTAATTTACAATCAAATTCTAGTCATAATAAATTATGATATTACAAAATATATGATTTGAGATAATTATGAAATAGTCACATAATTATGGTAACGGTAAAGAGTGTGTTAGCAACTATATCGATATGACAGACAAGATGTACATGAACTAGTTAAAAGTCAAATACGAAACAAAAGCTTTCCAAAAAAAGAAAATAAATCATGAGGTGCAATTTAATAATGCGTTTTACTTTGTATTAACATTACAAAATGCTGACTACTTGGTTTCAATATGATTGACTGACTAGGTATTGTAGGATGCCAGCGACCTTAATCAAGACACATATTTTCCAGATAGTGTTTATGAAAGCTTTCGATGTGACAAAAATAGATAACAGTATTATTTCTTAAGGTCCAAAGCGGACTGTTGTGTTTAGATAACCGGTTAGTACAAACTTATATTTGCAACATGAAGCTCGTTTAATATTTTGTACCATGATTTGGTTATTTAAAGAACCAACTGATATTAGGGAAATTGAACCTTTTGGTCATTCTAGAAAATTCAACCTCTTTATTAAATGATAAAAATAAATGGCATCTTATATTACTTCAAGTTGTATTTTACATTGACCATGTTAAACTATTACTAGTACTTACATTCTTTGATAGCTTGATTGGAATAGCATCAGCACATCCATATATTTTCTTCTTTATAATTATAATCTAGTTTACTCGTGAGGATCCATATTGGCATTCCCACTCCTCTATACTTATTCTTGTATTAAAACTAAAAAAGGCAAAAAGAAAAAAGAAAATTAAGAAAATAGAAATACCTTCTAAAAAAAACACAAAAGAAGTAACGGGGGGTCAGACGCTCGAACTCTCGACCTCAGGATCACTCAAGAAGCTATGAGACCTACGCGCTAGCCAACTGCGCCACCACACCAATGGTGTCTCCATCATGAGGATAAAATATCACATTTTACATTCTAAGGAGCCTTCATTAAAATTTCAATCCTAATGACCTTTCTCTTTTGAATTTGCTCATGCGTATTTATTTCATAATTTGACGTTAGAATGCTACGTAGATTGCAATAGCAATCGTGCACTTTTTCTGTGAGAAAAGGGTTTAGATGCAAGTATTCTCATTCGAGGGCCAAAATCTTTTGCAATAGTATTAATATGACAAACTAAGCATCTTAAAAATAAGCAGGAAAAGGGTGTATTCATCACTCGGCTATATTGGACACAACAGGGAATTAAGTAGACAGACAACATTGGCTATGGATATATATGTCACACAATTTACATGCTTTTTCTAAACATTCAATGCATTTACACCTTGCTCCTCTTAATTCTCACTCTTATTTTGACAAAACAAAAACTCTCTATCAATCCCACAATTTTTACTCCCTTTTTGACCTGGAATGTTATTATGGGCTCCATTTCTCCAGCCCCTACTACATACATGATACATGTATCCTCACAGAAACTTTAAACTTTATTTTTGTAATTCATCATACAATTAATTTAAGTTGTATAAACTTGTGGATTTTAATTTTACTCTTTTGGGTTAAAATTAAAATAAAAAGATATTTCATACAAGGATATTTGGAATAAGAAATCCAAAATTCGCGTGTACACTTGTCTTTCTGCATCCTTACTTTAATTAGAGGATAGATTAGTAGTAGTAATAGCGAGGTGTGAATCAAACCGTGCTTTGACAGTTCAAGAAGCAATTAAAAACTAGAGAAAACATTAACATGGGCGGCTCCACGCCTGATGCCTTAAATGAAACGACCCCATAAATGTACACCTAGCTATCCCTAGCAAGTCGTTTCGCTTACTCATTTTGTTCACTGTACAGATTTGATTTGATCTTTTTCAGTTCCATTGTAAATAAAGGAAGGTAAGGTAGATATTGCATCTATATAAATTATATTCTAATAAGCAAATGGCTTATCCATTCCTTTTAATAATTTTGATTTTTATTTACTACCAATAGTTGATTTTGGCATCAAGCGCACCTATCTATGACCAACCAAACCAAAATGGCCAACTCCGGATTTAGGCCCGTTAGGATTTTTGCCCTGTTATTTTCTTATCATATTTGAATTTTATTTTTTATTAAAGAAAAAATTAAGGTATCACCATAAATGCTTTTATTTTTTTAAAAGAAAATATAATTCTCTTCCATATTTAGCAATTTCTTTTTTTGATCGAAAATTTTTGGACATTCTATAAATTGAAAACTTCTTTCCACAACTAGAAGACACAAAAAAATATCCACAAAGTAGTCGTTTAAAGAGTCTTGCTTATGAACATATTTTCTCTCAATTATTTTTAAGACTTTTAATTTATTTTGTCATATGTAGGTCAATTGGTCAAATCATATTAAGTTTATTATGCATATTTTAGTATACTTTTTTGTTTTTCTATTTATCGTCATTCAAGGTTTGCAATTGTTAGCTTTCGCACGACGACTTGATTATTTCGATCCCAACAAGTGGTATCAGAGCCAATGATTCAATGGGTTGAAGACAGGTTCAAGGAGGCATGTTCAAATCAAGTTGAAACCAATTTTGCGATACTGAAGATTTTGTCCGGAGTACTACATGTGGAGATAATTTTCAATCATATTATCAACTATTTTGATTTTGCATCTTTAAAATTAAAAACCATTAACTCATGCTTACTTTTAACGCATAGGGATTCAATTTTAAACCATACATATTTTTAACCATTGCAAGTAGCAATGATGAAGATTATATGAAGAAAGAGGATCAAGATTATTTTGTCAGAAAATTTAGATAAAAAAGGGAGATTTATTAGGGTTTTGTCATGATTTTCTTACTATATTTGAGTTTTACTTTTCTCTTGAAGAAAAATTAAAGTATTACCATAAATGCTTTTACTTTTTTCCTCAAAGAAAAATATAATTCTCTTCCATATTTGGCAATTACTTTTCTTGGAGGAAAATTTTTGGACATCTATAAATTGAAAACCTTTTTCCACAACTAGAAGACACAAAAAAATATTCACAAAGTAATCATTTAAAGAGACTTGTTTATGAGAATTTTTTATCTCAATTGTTTTTATGTCTTTTAATTTATTTTGTCATATATAGATTAATTGGTCAAATCATATTAAATTTATTATGCATATATTATTTTTTTTTTATTATCCGATTTATCATCGTTAAAGATTTATAATTATTAGTTTATCGTAAGATGACTTTATTATTTAGATTCCAAGTCCCCGGAAGAGTTAGATCCTAGCCTTCAAATAGGGATAAAGGAGTGTGATTTTCGAGAACCGGACTATATAGATTACATGGACATCGTGTGTTCATGATTGCACCGCGTAAAGTTAACACTGCAAAAGTCAATAAGGACACTTGTGCCTTTGTGGCCAGTTAACTGACGATTATATGCCCTGATTTTAAGGATGTTCTCACAAACAGATTGTTTGAATTAGGCATTAGACTTCGTACTGTGACACTGCCGTCCCAAGCTGAGGAGAATCTAATTGACTATAATTTTGAACGTGATTTGGACTCGAGTCAGATCTTGGTTCTTTATGGATGCACCTTACTGTTGCTCATCAACCCAGCGATTTTAACTACAATTTATACATGAGCAACAGGATTAAGGAAATGAGTGCTAGAATTGGGGTGGATCCAAGTATCGAAGTGTCTATACCTTACTTTTTATTAAAGGCAGAGGCTATTTGGTCAATGTTAGGCGCTTCAATGCCCCTTAAAAGGACAATTATTAACTATCTATTTCGGCGTCAATGCGTGCTGATTCGGTGGGTTCGTTAGGCAAATATTTATTTTCCATCTTATCTTGGTCTAAAATGCATGTTTTCGATTTCATCCAGGAGACCTTAGTCCTGACAAGATCACCTATCCTGGTAGACCACAGAGTTCGACATGAGGTCCGGTATCTTTATGACACTGTTAAGGCTATTAGAGTGTTTGCTTGTCCACAATTTTCCGCTACACTGCTGGAGAAACAACACAGAACAAGCTGTATATAGCGATAGATTTCCCATTCCCAGTGCAGTATCTGTTAATCTGAATGTATCTGAACAAAGTTCAAGTATTCTACTGTTTGAGCAGGTCAAAGGGCTTGTGAGTTGTGAGGACCTTGACTGAAATCCTCAAGAGGGCAATATCAAGGACCCGACCTCAGGCATAACAATATCCAACTAACTCACTGCTAATTGAATGATAATTATGTTTGATTTTCATATGGGCATGCGCATTGCCGCATCATGACTAGTTTAGTTGAAACATGCAACTTAGTTTTGTTGGCTAGCTATTAAGTTCTATCATAGTATTGTTATTTTACATGGCCATGTGCGTGCTGTCCAATATATGTAACTTGATTTTCTAACTTAGCTTCCAAAAGTTTCTATACGACTTGGTCTGTCGATTAGGCTCCTTTGGGTGCAACGAAACCTCCAGGAATCAAGAGTGATACAGGATAATGAAAATATTCATACTCTATTGTGGTAATGGATGTGAACTTTGATTAAAATACACATATTTTTAAAAGTTAGTCAATTGCACTTTATACTGCGTACATATACATATCTAATCCGAGCGTGCAAATTAGCACGCCCGCTATTAACGGTACTATCAATTATTCTACTACTACTATATCAAATCATTTTTAGTTTAATTTCCTGACGTGAGAAGATCAGTCCTTGGACTTGTACTCAGTGGTCCGTGGAATTAATAAGTAAACTGTTGTAATACGATAAGAAGAGCACTTAAAGAGACGGAAAATCACATACACAATATTGTGTTGAAACAGAAGCATTCAATGGATTGAAAGAGAAGGGAGAAATCAGGGAGAGTGGATGCACTAGAAATCCAAATTTTGCGTGAATTCACTCACTTGTCTTGCTACATCCTTACTTTAATTAGTAGATAGATTTAGTTGGCGTTTGGACATGGAATCAAATCTTTTTTTTTTAAAAAAAAGTTCTTGAAGTTAAAAGTTTAAAAACGATGAAGTTAAAGTTGTATTTGAACATCCCTTTAATTTGATTTTTTGATGTTTTGTAAGTAAAAATACATTCACTTTAAAAACTAGTCTAAGTCAATATTTCAAATTTGAAAAACTCATCTTCAATAACATTGTTTTGAATTTTCATGTCCAACCAGGCCCTAGTTATTTAGTAGTACTCCTTCGGTCCAAGTTATTGTGTTTTTCTTTTGCATGACCCTTGGAAATACTCTCTCTTTTTATTTTTACTTATCCACAATGTACTTTGTACTCTCTTTAATAGGAGTATCTAGAGTGCATATTTCACCATAATACCCATATTAATTGGTGAATAATCAAAAGTTTCGAAAATGATTTGGAGATTAAGTAATTAATGTTAAGTTTAAACTATATTTTTTTTCTTGATATGATAAAGTGGACAAGTAAAAATAAAAATTTATTATTTTTAGTACCGTGTTCAAGTAAAAGTCAATGGAGGAGTAACAAATCATCTCAAAATAGTATGCTACGCGAAGAACGAGGGACAATAAATACTATCAAAAATCAAAGAACAAGAAATAACAGAAGAAATTCGCAAAGACATGAATCTACAGAAGAGATGCTACGACCACTAGTATGGAAGGATAAGTGCTACAATGCTCTACTACCTACTATCCGACTACCCTAATCCGTGTCCTCCACAACCTTCTATATAAGGTCATATGTTCAGTAAGCTACAATTGCGTCATGTCATGTCTAATCACCGCTCTCTAATACTTCTTTGGCCTACATCTACCTCTCATGAAGCCATTCATAGCCAACCTCTCACACATCTGCACCGAGACATCCACGCCTCTCCTCTTCACATGCCCGAACCATCTCAGCCTCACTTCTCGCATCTTCTCCTCCATCGAGGCCACTCCTACCTTGTCCCGGTTATCTTCATTCTACTATTATTTATCCTAGTATGCCCACACATGGCATCCTCATATCCACCACATTCATCTTCTAGACACGAGATTTCTTGACTGGCCAACACTCCGCTCCATACGACATAGTTGGTCTAACCACCACTCTATAGAACTTGCCTTTGAGTTTTGGTGACATCTTCTTATCACACAAGACTTCAGATGCGAGCCTTCATTTCATCCATCCCGCACCAATACGATGTGTGACATCATCATCAATTTCTCTATTACCTTGAATAATAGACCCAATGTACTTGAAACTTCCTTTCTTTGGGATGACATGTGTGTCAAGCGTTACTTCCACGTCTGCCTCTCACGTCACGCCACTGAACTGACATTCCAAGTATTCAGTCTTGGTCCTTTTCAACCTGAACCCTTTAGACTCCAGGGTTTGTCTCCAAACCTCCAGCTTAGCATTAACTTCCCCTCTGGTCTCGTCAATCAACGCTATGTCATCCGCAAATAACATACACCATGATACCTCTACTTGAATATGCCGCGTCAAAACATACATCACTAATGTACACAGAAACGGGCTAAGAGTTGATCCCTGGTGCAATCCCATCATAATTGGGAAGGGCTGCGAATCTCCTCTCACTGTCTTCACCCGAGTCTTGACTCCTCCCACTATCCTTAATTTTAAGGATACGATATGAAAAAAATAACTAATTATAGTTTGATTTAAAATGACAATTATTTTTACCAATTATTTATTGTTAGCAGGCTACGGAATAAAATTATTTCAAGAAACCGAATTGAAAACAAGAGGAATTGCCCTCCCAAGCCGAGGTGTACCTGATTGACTACCGTGTCGAGCGTAATTTTACACATAACCAGATCTTGGTTATCTTTGGCTGCACCATACTGTTACTCTTCAAAAATGTCACCCAACTTAAGTATGATAACTTCATGACCAAAAGAATTATGACATTGCGTGCTAAAGTTGGGTGTGTTCCAGATAGAGAGATGTCGGTACCTTACTCTTTCGTAGAGGCTATTCGGTCAATGTCAGGTGCTTCTACGTAGGCAATGATTCACTTTGTGATTTCAGCATCAACGCGTTATGATATGTTGGGTTCTCTAGGCGGATATCTGTTTTTTTTTTAGCGTGGTCCGAAATGTATGTTTACAAAGTCATGTATGTGACCTTAATATTGACAGGATCACCTATTTTGAATGACCCAAGGGTTCGACATGAGGTCCTTAATCTTTATGAAACTCTAAGGCTATTACTGAGTCAGATTATCCACAATTCTTCAGTTATTGGAGGAAGTGCACAGGCAAAACTAGAGGAGTAGATTCCGAATTTTATTTGCTGTGGCTCGATTCAAAATCTGACGCCCTATAGACAAAATTCGAGCTTTGTCACTACTAATTCGTCTGTACAGGACAATCAGCTTGTGAGGGCCTTAATTGAGATTCACAACAGGGAAATATCCAGGTCAGGTCGTACTATGCCTATTGCCGAACTAATCAACGCACTGCTGACATTGAAATTGGTTCATATTAATGTTGTTTGTTAATTCTGTTAAACAAAGGTCATATACAACGATATCACCCAGTATACCAAAGCGTTGGACGGTGGGCGACGCAAGAATGGGAGCTTGCTGGGCCTGGCAAGTGGGCTCCCGGCCAGTCCCGGCAGATTTGTTCCAGCCCAGAGAAATTGGGCCTAAGTGTTAGGCCTCTCGGCCGAGTTCTGCATCCAAGTGACAATAGGATATTGTATATATGGTATATATATTTGTAGTATATCAGTAATGTAAATTGCTACCTTAATTAGTGTTTATACACTTACCATAATTGTATAGTTAGAATTATGGTAGAATAATAAGGATCTAGGTAAGTAGAATAGGAATAAGATTTTCCTATTATGGAAATATGTAACTTGTATATATAGCCTTCCTTCAATTAATGAAAATAATCAAGGAGATTATTTCTTTCATTACGGTATCAAGAGACTAGGGTCTAAACAAAAAAAGTTTTCTCTCAACTTTGTCCTCCCTTTGGCCGAGACACCCACCCCCCTGAGTTTTCTCTTCCAAAATTCATCTTCCGCTTCTCAAAACACATCTCTTTAAATTTCTTTCCTCTTTGTTCTTCCAATATGTCTAAGAACAATTATCACCATTTGCCCTCACTGGGTGTCCAATATCAAGAGCATTATCTCTATTGTCCTTGATGGAAAACGTCAATATGCGACGCGTGGCTGAGTTGTTTAAAATTCACGCTATCTCTTATCAAGTTCTTCATCACATCATTCCTCCCGCTGTAATCTCCTTCCTCGCTGGAGGATCGAGTTAGTTACATGATTACACTTGATGCTACCGTTCTCCCAAAGGGATCTATCGCCACTATTTCCGGTGGACCTTCTACAGAGCGATTATCGTTTTGCGATACCACTTCGCTATGGCTGCATGAAATAGATTGCGTGACATATTCCAAGACAACTAATATCCACGTGTGCGTCACACTCGGCCGAGAATTCTCTCTCGTTAGAACGGATCGAATTCTCGAACGTTGCGCATATTGCAAGAAACCAGCCGAGCTAGCGGTGTGATCAACTCCGTAATGTCACACCAATAACAAATAATCGTCCTAGTTCTACGCCAAGGTTGCCGGTCTTTGGAGGCCTATAATGGTGCTGGAACTCTCGCCCGCCAAAGCAACCCTCTTCCGACTTCTATCGTGCCAACTGGCTCCATGCTTACGCTGGAAGAAGCCGTTTTGGCTAAAAGAGCGACGGCACGAGCAAGCCTCCATGCGTCATGGTAGCATCATCTCCTAGTTTTTCGGGTTTTGCTTGAATAATTGGGCCCAAAACCATAATAATGGTGGCGGCAAGAATAATCGCAAAAATAATAAAAACCGCTGGGCAAACAGGCGATTCAGTGGCGCCCGGGTGGTCAACACAGCGCGGTGGGTCCCATCCAGGGTACATGGGCCCACCCTGCCCCCTGGGCGGCCAAAGAATGGGCCCATGGCAATGAGCCCTTACCATCCGTCGGTAGTTTCCGGTACACACTGGGCCGCGTAGCAACGGGGCTTGGCCCAACACCCAGTTAAAGAAGCTATGCCCATTTAATGCCGGCCAGCTGCTTTCGGCCGGCAACAATGCTGGCCTACGCCCAACATCACTACTGGGACAGAGTTCTTGCTGGAGCCTCGCCGCCAGCCCATCGGCGCATGAGGCCCCACTCAAACCGGAAATATCGAGGCCTGTACGTACACTGCCGGGGGTTATCTCAGCTCGGACCCAAATTGGTATATGGACACCAGGTGCCTTACTCACATGACTCGAATCGAGTGCTCTCTCATCTTATTCCAATTGAGCACCCCTCTGGGATAATTGTTAGGTAATGGCGCTTCTATTCCAATTCTGAGGTATGGTCGTAACACGTTGTCTCCAATCCACCACTCCTCTTGAAAAAATACTTACATGCTCCTAAATTGATTAAAAATTTAGTCATCTGTCCAAAAAGTTCACAAATGACAATTACCATTTTGTCATGAATTTGATCCTTTTCGGTTTTTAAGCCTAAGGATTTCAAGACGGAGTCATCTCTACGAGGTGATAGTAGGGGGGATCCGATGTCCTATCATGCCCGGTTTGGGTCCATCGCTGGCCTTACCGATCGCACTTTGGCTGACTTTTGCAGCCATCTCTCTTCCATGTGGTACGTCCGTATGGGTCATCCAGAATCTTCTATTTTATCAGTTTTAGATAAAAATAGCTTTATTTCTTGTAAGGGTACGAGTCGTACTCCAATTTGTCAGTCTTGTTCATTAGGAGAATTGTTAAGTTGCCATTTGCAGACTGCAATTCTCATACTTCTATGCCATTTGACATCATTCATAGCGACTTATAGACGTCCCCGATTCTTAGTTCAGTGGGTCATCGATATTATGTTCTCTTTTTAGATGATTATTCTAGATTTTTGTGGACGTTTCCAATTGCAAATAAATCACAAGTTTTTTCCGTCTTCATCAAATTTAGAGCGTTCATTCAGTACTCAATTCAAGAAAAGAGACATAAAAAATATTCAATGTGATAATGGGAAAAGTAGTATGACAATAGGGAGTTTGATTTACATTGCTACTAATGGGATCAATTTTTAGGTTTCGTGTCCTCATACATCTCCACAAAATGGAAAGGCCCGAGCATAAAATATCGTTCCATCAATAACATTGTCCGAACTCTCTTAATTCATGCCTACATACCCCCATATTTTTGGCATCATGCTCTCACAAATGGCCACATATCTTCTTAACATAATTTTAGTCTAAAAAGATTCCGACATATTTCCTAAAAATCCTATTTAATAAGAACCCGTCTTATTCTCACCTTAGTATTTTTGGATGCTTGTGTTATCCGTTATTTCCATCCACCACAATTAACAAACTTCCAGGCTCTGGTCTACCCGTGGTGTATTTTTGGGTTATCCGCTTTAATCATCGTGGTTATAGTGTTTTGATTTATCCTCCAAGAAAATCATAATAAATCGCCATGTCATTTTTGATGAAACTCAATTCCCTTTACGAAAGTTCATACTCCCGAGCCTAAGTCAGTATAATTTTTGGATGATCAAATATCTCCGTATATTATTGAATTTTGGACATCTTGCGCGCAAAAATCCTCCAACGGGCCCACTACTACCGGTGGACCTACAGTATCGCTAAAGCTTGACAATTCGAAGATCGAAACGATTCCAAACAATTGGGCAGCGCCTTAGGCCCAGGTCAAACTGCTCTGTATTTGCAGACTTCGATTCCACGACGGACATTTGGGCCAAAGAAACCCAGGTGACATGCTCGCAACCGTCCCGAAGCCTGTAGAAAATTCCTGCAAAATTCCCTCACTTCCCCCTCGAGTCATATACCTGGTCACTTTCGTAGTCATTGGTGGCATATTTACACCAAAGATATTTAATTTACATTACGATGTCTCTAATCCCATTGCCCCGCAAATCTCGTATCCGCATTAAATGACCCTAATTGAAAATTGCTATGACTGATGAATATAATGCTCTTATTGATAATAAGACGCTGGGAGTTGGTGCGCTCGGTCCATATAGGTATTAATGTTGCTCCAGTCTATGTGGATTTTGCTTATAAGGAAGGAATTCGGATGGGGTCGTTGCTCGACATAAGGCGCGACTTGTTGGTGACGGTAAGACTCAAAGCATGTTGGAATTGATTGTGGTGGGAGACGCTTAGTCCCCAGTCAAACCTGGCCACCATTCTAGGGACTGCTGTGCTTAACGCGGCTCTTTCAAATACTTGGCCAATTCATCGAGTTAGATGTCGAGTTAATGATTTTCTACATGCGTGATCTCAAGAGAACAATCTATATCGCATCCAGCCAAGTTGGGTTTCGTGATCCCAACCTCCTCATCATGTCACGTTTGTTGAAGAAGTCATTATATGAGCGCAAGTAGTCTCCACGGGCCTGGTATACACGATTCGGTCGACTTTGTTTTTCGACTACGGGTTCTCACCACAAAGTTAGTCGATAATTCCCTTGTTCATCTACCGCCGTGGTTCGGTCATTGGCCTACATTTTGTTGTATGTGGATATCATCTCTTGACGCCTCTTCCTGATGTTCTTGCGCGCTACCTATCGGCGGTCTATCATGACCATGCTCGCCTCACGAGTTTGCTATGAAAGACTTAGGGCCTTTGAGAGAGTTTATTTCGGGGATTGCCAGTCCAAGCGCCATCTGTGGTGGCTTATTTTTGCCTCAACGGCGGTATGCGTCAGCCGAGATCATAGGCGAGAGGGCCGGATATCCATCCACAGAAGTCCACTTCCCACGCTAGCCGATTGATGAAACCAAGCTAAGCTGGAGGCCGCCGGGTGCACCATATTACTGAGGACCCGACCACTTATCGCAAGTCTCGGCGGGCCCTCCAGATATCTTCCCTTACTAGACCGGATATAACGCATATGCGCGTTCAGCATGTGTGTTTATTCATGCATGATCCTGTTGAGCACATGAATGCAATCAAACGCATCATTCTCGGTATATATTCAGGAGACACTAGACTATGGGTTACTTGTATCCTTCATCTACATCCACACTGTCTGCTCTTACATTATGCCGATTGGGGTGGTTGTCCCGATACCGACACTGATCGCCGACCAGCTCTTGTATGTTCCTTGGCAACAACTTGGTCTCTTGGTGAGTTACCAGCGTCAACGCAGCTATCACGCTCAAGTATAGAGGCGAGAATATCGAGGGCTGGCGAACGTGGTCTCCGAATCATGTTGGCTACGTAATTTGATTTTTGGAGCCTTTTCATTGTCCCATTCGAAGGCAACCTTGGTATATTAAGCGATAACATTAGTACGCTATCTACGCTTCAGGTAACCCAGATTCAACACCAACGCACCAAGCATATTGAAACGGACATTCACTTTGTCCGTATTGAGAAGGTTGCAAAGTGGTCACGACATTGTGTATGCCATGTCCCCGGCCTCTAGTTATCAAACAGGTTGCGTATATCTTTACAAAGGGTCTACCGGCCCAGTGATTACTCTTTGAAGATTTTAGGGACAATTTTTATGTTCGAAGACCGCCACAGGATCAGGCAATGTGTGTGTTAAATGTAGAGTCATATACATGTGATATACACTCGAATATACAATAGTATATCACTGTGTATACAGCAGTGGGAAGAGCGTGAGCTGATGGGCCCTTGGCGGTGGAGGCTCTCTCGGCCGATCCAGTAGATTTGTTCCAAAGAGCAGATTTGAAACCTAGGCATTATCGCCAGATTCTGCAGAATCCAAGTGACAATAGGATATCAGATATATGGTATATATATTTGTAGTATATTGTAATGTAAAGGTTACCTTAATTAGTGTTATACACTTACCATAATTGTATAGTTAGAATTATGGTAGAATAAGGATTTAGAAGTAGAATAGGAATAGGATTTTCCTATTATGGAAATATGTAACTTGTATATATAGCCTTTCAATTAATGAAAATAATCAAGGGAATTATTTCTTTCAAATTCGGTGGTGCTTATTGTTAGTATTTACGTCTCAAATCATACATAATCAGAAAAATAGTAAATAATTGAAGAATAAATAACACTTACAGATTTATAGTGGTTCACCCTCAATGCGAGAGATAAGTCCACTTTGCCGCTGCAGATTTTATTATAATGGAGTTTTGAGTTTACAATTATCTCTTTCTCTCTTTTTCGACCACTCTTGTGAAAGAAAAACGGGCCCTAGTTTATATATAGTGAAAACTAGGGCGAACATAATACAAGCCTAAAATTCTCAAAATAACCTCCACTAAATAACTGTTAAATATACACGGTATACTTATGTATATCATGTGAATATTGTGTATATATGGTCATTGTTATGCCCACGGTTTGGGCTACTGATTTGGTATTGTTTGTTGTAATATTTTAGTGTAAATATTACATTATTAGAATTGTACACTTATCATAATTGTATAGTTAGTGTCCAAGTAGAATAAGGTTTTAGGAGTAAAATAGAAATAAGATTTTCCTATTATGGAAATTGTAAATTGTATATATACTCTTTCATTAATGAGAATAATCAAGAGATTATTTCTTTCATGGTATCAGGCTCGTTCTATGCTTACACTCGAAGAAGCCGGCTTGGCCAAAAAAGTGGCTACCGGTGCTAGTCCCGTAGTCATGATGACCGAGTCCAACTTTTCTTCGTCCGGTTCAAACAACTCGGGCCAAAACCGCAACAACGATGGCGGCAAAAATGGTCAGAATCGGAAAAATAATGGAAAAAATCACAGCGGCAACACGGTGGCGGCGGAGCGATGTGATGGCGGTGGTGCCCTGGTCGGTCAGTCGGCACCAATTTTGGGCCGCGGTGGGCCTCAATGGCGATGGGCGACCATTTTGGGCCTAACAGTGGCAAATTTCCAGCTTACTACCCGGGAAACTGGGGCCCAAATTTTCAACAACCCAGGGCCAGTTTTCAGGGTCCAGTCTCGGATTTCAGGCCATCTTATGGGTCGGGGCAGCAGGCCAGCGTGCCTGGGCCTCGGCCCCCGCAGGCCCATTATGCAGCGAGCCCCACACCAATCGACATTGAAGCCGCCATGCACACACTTGGATTAAATCCATAAGACCCGAGCTGGTATATGGACACCGGAGCCACGACCCACATGACGTCTGACCAAGGTACTCTCTCGTCTTATTCCAATTTGAGCTGCCCTCGTGGAATAATTGTTGGTAATGGTAATTCAATTCCAATTCGTGGTTATGATTATAAAATATTGTCGCCCCCCTATCCACCACTTATCTTGAAAAATACCCTTCATGCCCCCAAATTGATTAAAAATTTAGTCTCTCTGAAAATTCACTATTGATAATTTCGTATCTATTGAATTTGATCCATTTAGGTTTTCTGTGAAGGATTTCAAGACGGGGAGTCATCTCATGAGGTGTGATAGTAGGGGAGATCTTTATCCTATCACGCCAAGTTTCGGTTTCTCGAGTCACGCATTGCCATCAACTTTTGCAGCTCTGACTCCTTCCTTATGACATGCTCGTCTAGGTCATCCAAGGTCATCTATTTTGTCTTCCTTAGATAAAATAATTTTATTTCTTGTAAGGGTACGCGTAGTACTCCGAATTGTCAATCTTGTTCTTTAGGAAAAAAATGTTAAGTTGTCATTTGTAGACTCCAATTCTCATACTTTAATGCCATTTGATATCATTCATAGTGATCTATGGATGTCTCATGTTCTTAGTTCTTTGGGTCATCGGTATTATGTTCTCTTTTTGGATGATTATTCTAAATTTTTGTGGACTTTTCCAATAGCAAAAAAATCTCAAGTTTTTTCCATCTTCTTAAAATTTAGAGCATTCATTAGAACCCAATTCGAACGTGAAATAAAAAATATCCAATGTGATAATGGCAAAGAATATGATAATAGGGTGTTTCAGGAATTTTATGCAAATAATGGGATCAATTTTCATTTTTCTTGCCCTCATACGTCTTCACAAAATGGTAAAGCCGAACGCAAAATTCGTACCATTAATAACATTGTTCGCACTTTATTAATTCGTGCTTCCATACCCCCATCTTTTTGGCATCATGCTCTACAAATGACTACATATTTTCTTAACATTATTCCTTCCAAAGGTTTGACATATTTGTCCCCCCTTCAAATTTTATATAATAAGACTCCTTCGTATTCACATCTTAGGGTATTTGGGTGCTTGTGTTATCCACTCATTCCGTCCGCCACAATTAACAAACTTCAGGCCCGTTCTACCTCGTGTGTGTTCTTGGGTTATCCGTCAAATCATCATGGTTACAAATGTTTTGATTTATCTTCTAATAAAATCATTGTTAGTCGCCATGTAATTTTTTATGAATCCCAATTTCCGTTTGCTAAGGTTAGTAATACCGTGCCAAGTTCGTATAATTTTTTGGATGATGGTACATCCCCGTTTATTATTCTCCATTTTCCAGAAGTTCCCTCACCCCAAATCCGCCATCGCCAGACGGGCCGATGCTCACTATTCCGTCCACCATTCTGAGTTCAGGTGTGTCGATCCGATTCTTGGGCTAGTCACCCGACTTACGCACCCCAAATCCTCCAGCGGACCCACTGCCCGCTGGTCCTACTGGTCTGTCGCAGGCCACTGTCCCCAGTCTTGTCACTGGGGCAGTTTCAACAATTGGGCCAGTCCAGCCCAATACTGGAACTAGTCCAGTTCTTGCATCCTCGGTTGCTTCTACTTATCGTGTTGGGCCAGCAGTTGGCCAGTCCGTCCCGAGTACAGAAAATTCCCAAAATCCGCCTAATACTTCCTCGAGTCATAGACAGATAACTCGTAGTCAACGGGGTATTTTTAAACCAAAAATGCATTTTAATTTAAATTCTAATGTTCTTAAATCACCCTTACCCCGTAATCATGTGTCTGCGTTAAATGACCCGAATTGGAAAATTGCTATGACCGATGAATATAATGCTCTTATTGATAATAAGACGTAGGATTTGGTGCCCCGTCCATCTGGTATTAATATTATTCGGTCTATGTGGATTTTTGCTCATAAAGACAATTCAGATGGTTCGTTTGCAAGGCATAAGGCTCGGCTTGTGGATGATGGTAAGACTCAGCAGGTTGGTGTGGATTATGGTGAGACGTTTAGTCCGGTGGTCAAGCCGACTACCATTCACACTGTGTTCAGCTTGGCTCTTTCGAAAGCATGGCCCATTCATTAGTTAGATGTGAATAATGATTTTTTACATGGTGATCTCAAGGAAACATTTTATATGCATCAGCCCTTGGGGTTAGGGATCCCAATTATCCTCATCATGTCTGTCTGTTGAAAAAGTCCTTAGATGGGCTTAAGTAGTCTCCACGGGCCTGGTATAAGAGGTTTGCCGACTATGTTTCGACTATTGGGTTCACTCATAGCAGGTCGGATAATTCCTTATTCATATATCGTCGTGGTTCTTCCTTGGCTTATATATTATTATATGTGAATGATATTATCTTGATTGCCTCTTCCGATGTCTTACGCCAGTCTATCATGACAATGCTCAGTTCTGCGTTTGTTATGAAAGACTTGGGGCCATTGAGTTATTTTTTGGGGATTGTTGTCACTCGTCATGCAGGTGGATTGTTCTTATCATAGAGGAAATATGCAGCCGGGATCATTGAGAGGGCTGAGATATCATCCTGTAAGTCCACTTCCACTCCAGTTGATACTAAACCCAAATTGGGTGCTGCAGTTGGCTCCCCTTACGTGGATCTGACCCGATATCGCAATCTTGCAGGGGCCTTCAGTATCTTACGTTCACGAGACCAGATATTACATTTAGCGTACAACAAGTGTGTTTGTTTATGCATGATATCACGATTGAGCACATGAATGCGCTCAAACGTATTATTCGGTACATCCAGGGGACACTTGACTATGGCTTGCATTTATATCCGTCATCAACGTCTACACTTGTCTCGTATACTGATGCTGATTGGGGTGGCTGTCCGGACACCAGACGGTCTACGTCTGGCTATTGTATGTTTCTTGGTAACAACTTGGTCTAATGGTCTGCGAAACGTCAGTCGACTTTATCCCGCTCCAGTGCAGAGGTCGAGTATCGAGGGATAGCCAATGTGGTCTCTAAATCATGTTGGTTACGTAATCTGCTTTTAGAGCTTCATTGTCCTATTCAGAAAGCGACTTTGGTTTATTGTGATAATGTTAGTGCCATCTACCTTTCTGATAATCCGGTTCAGCACCGGTGCACTAAACATGTCGAGATGGACATTCACTTTGTTCTTGAAAAGGTCGCTCGTGGACAAGTACGCGTCTGTCATGTATCTTCCAGGTATCAAATTGCAGACATCTTTACAAAAGGTCTTCCCTCAGTCCTTTTTGACGATTTTAGGGACAGTCTAAGCGTACGAAGACCGCCCGTTATGACTGCGGGTGTGTGTTAAATATGAACGGTATACTTATGTATATTGTGTGAATATAGTGTATATATGGTCACTGTTATGCCCACAGTTTGAGCTACTAATTTGGTATTGTTTGTTGTAATATTTTAGTGTAAATATTACAATATTAGAATTGTACACTTATCATAATTGTATAGTTAGTGTCCAAGTAGAATATGATTTTAGGAGTAGAATAGGAATATGATTTTCATATTATGAAAATTGTAAATTGTATATATACTCTTTCATTAATGAGAATAATCAAGGGATTATTTCTTTCAATAACATTACATTATAAAATTTTCAGGAGCGGAGTCCCCTACTCCCCGAGAGGGGGGTTTAGCACCCCCTTCCAACACCCACGTCGATCTGACCGCTCAGGTCGATCAGTGTTTCACATTCTGCGTAGGGTCTTCATAATGTCGGCGATGAATTAAGCTCCACAACTCAACACTTATCACATGGCCGGCTAGCTTTTTAGTTTTAAGATAGTAGTAGTAGTATATTAGTGGTTTTGTTGGTTGCCTGGCTACGATCGATGATCTCTTTTGTTTTCCGGTTATATTTTAAACAACTGCAGAAAAATTGAAAATGAAATTGTTTTGCCATTGTGCTTGTGATTAAGGTGAACATCTACCTGTCCATATGCGTTGTGCCAAATTTCAAGAAGTCGTAATTCTTACCTTTCTTCCTTAATTTTCTTTGTAAATACCTTCTAAATGTTAATATAATCTACAATTTAATTCTGTCCTTTAGGCTTCTCGGGGTTCATGAACCTCCATGAATCACGAGCGGACACTGGATTTTAAGTGAATTAAACAAGGGAATACTCATGCTCTATTGTGATTAGTGCTCTCAAACGGGTGTGCCGGGTTGGATATGAATGGTCTCGAAACGAGTTAGGTACGCTACAAGAAAGATATTTGTCAACAACATTTTTTATTATCATATGAATATTGTTGCGAAAAATACTTTTCGCAGTAACAAAAATTGTTGCATGACGTTGTAATAACCTCCGATACGAAAAGTTTTCGCAACAACATGTTTTTGTTGTTGTCATTTACGTTTTTTTAGCAATAATATATTAAAGTTTTGTTCTCATTTACGTTTTTTAGCAACAATATATTTATTGTTGATAAAGTTTTGTTGTCAATTCTATACTTTCTTATAGTGATAAAAATGAAAAAAATATTCAATCAGCTTATATTTAACACAGATAAAAAAATTGGTTAACTAGCCGATAGTATTGATTTTCCTATTATTCATGTCTTCTTGAATATTGTCAATTTCGGGAGAATTCCTATCCTCATTATATGTTGTCAAAATATCAGATTAGTCCAACTGTAGACTACAATACACCAGGACAATTTAAACTTATTCCGTGATGAAGCAAATAACATATATACTTCACTTAATAGACACAAAAGATGAATCAGTATACAATGAGATCCATTAATTCATAATCGTCACACATAAAAAGGAAAACAAATCGACCAAGTAACTTTTGAGCGGTTAATGACCCTTTAATTTATTAATTCAATCTTTTTACTCAAGTAACTTTCGAGCGATTAATGACCCGTTAATTTATTAATTCAATCTTTTTTGACCATACCTCCCACCATTTTCCAAAGCTTAAGCTCCTTCAATGAAGGTCGAATTTGGTCATTCCATTGTTAAAAATAACATGTTAATAATGCAAGCTAAATCTTAACGCTTTCTTAAAAAAAAAAAGGACGGAGAGTAAAATTACGAAAAAAAAGAAAGAATGAATCTGAGCTCGTTCAATTGCTCGCAGAGCTCCTTCAAGAAAAAGAGTAATTGGCCTAGAAAAGAACAAAAATGGAGTTGAAAGTTGTGTTTCAAAAATGGAGTTATGGTGCTAAAGTTAAAAGCCAAAAAGAAAGGAAGAGACGGTAGGGGTGGTGTAGGTGGGGTGGAATTTAGAAATTAGGGTTTTTATTTAATTTTTTGCTGAAAATAGTTTTTTTCTTTTTATTTATTTTTAAATTATTAATCTACACCCAAATGTCACATGTCATCTTTTAATTAGACATCATGTCACGTCACCCGCGAGTGTATTACACACACTTTGTAATCTTAGTTGATTGTCAAAAAAGTGTGTCTATTTGAAACAAATTCGATGTCGTCTGAGTGCTCAATAGGTACAAGGACTATCTGAGTGTTCAAATGATAAATCTGGACGATCACAAGGGGCTGACCCGTGTAACCTGTTTGACCTATATAAAATCTCAAACTCGAGAGGGCAAAGCGCACCCACCATAGGGTTGGCAATTTAACCCTCAAAACATGACCCGTGTAACCTGTTCAATTATTAATCCGTCCTTTTGTTAGTTCTGTCCATTTTGACTCGACTGTAGCTCATCTAAAATCTGAATTGATATGTAGTCCAAATTAATCCATGAGAAATTTTATTAAAAAAAATTTAATTTTTTTTTGCTTAATATGTGTCATATAATCATAATGAAAAAAGTTTTATTAGGTACTTGAATAAATTATAAAAAAAATAATAAGAAAATTAAAACTTGCTAAGAATTGAGCGAATTGGGTTAGGACCGTTTCTTATCCCATTTCAACCCAAGTAGCTTTTGTGTGGGTCATTGACCTCTTATTTATTAACAAAGCATATTTGACCCGTCCAAATTCTGTCCAATCACCCATTTAACACCCCTAGTTATGACAATATGCATTGGGTCATTCACACAAATGCCCCTATTTCGGGGTGGTTTTTAATTTTTTCCCTTCAAATTTGAGTTCTTTAATTTTTGTCCTTTATTATTTTTGGCACGGCATAATTAGAATTTCACTCGGCATAATTAGAGTTTATCTTCGACATAACTATCATATACAACCAACAGATTGTGCCGGATCCGGCATAACAGTCAACACTCAACATAATATGAAAAAATGCATAATTTCAGATTTCAGCGGGCATAATTAGCGTTTAATTTCAACATATGTATCATAACATCAACACAAACTATGCCGGATAAGGCATAATTTCCGACACTCAACATAGTTTTAAAAATTACTATAAAACTATGCCACCTAACTTAATTCCTATATAATTTATGTCGCGCGAGTCAAAAATTCAGTTTTTGAAGAAAAAATATTATAGAAGTTATGCCTTGCGAAGTAGACCTGAATATTTTCATAAAATAAATAACATGAGAAAAAATTATAGAACACATATGTGAAGAGCAAAAATTAAAGACCAGTGTGTTTGAGGGACAATCGGCACAAAAAAATGATATGCATCCGCCACCGCCTGGAATGTTAATTATTTTACTACTATATCGAGGCATTTTACTTTAATTTTCCAGATGTAGTGAGCAAAAGATCCAGTCCTTGGACTTGCCATTGGTCTGTGTAATTTATAAGCAAACTTGTTAATAAGATAAGAAGATCACAAAAGGATAGGGAAAATGCACCTGGACTTTTTTCAAACTTCAAAGATGCACCCTTTAGAATAGTCGAAGCAATTCAATGGTGGTGCAATGAATAGTTATGCTAAGTAACTGAAGTAACAATTAATTAATGAGATAAGAAATAGGAGTAATAAACTTTGTGAAGGGAAAGTCACGAAGGCGAAACTTCCATCTGTACCAGAGGTCCCTTGGCCAGGTGAGATGTAAATCGAGAAATATGCGCGAGTGGCACCAACGGGACACGAACCCAGCAACAGCCCTTGTAATATTTCAATAAAGACTGTCACCACACGGATTCGAACCCGCGACGTCGAAGTGATTGTACCAATCACCTTGCCACTTACCAACTCGTTTGTGGCCCTGGGGGCAATAGGAGTAGTAAACTAATAGAGGAGAACTTATCCAAAGCAGTGGCCTTAAGCAACATAGCTCTCTTTGACAAAGTTATTCATTTCTTCACTAGATTAATTTCTAGTTTAGATCGCACCTATCTATCTGGCTTTGACTCTATATGCTCCATTTGAAAATTCTATTGCTTTTTTACTGCATCCGGAATTAGTGAACATAGCACATGCACCCACACAATCCATCTAAATCACACTTAACTAAATTTCATATTATTCAATTATTTTACTGAATACTTATTATGTTTCATCAAGTATTAGTACTAATGATTAACAAGTATATATAGAAAAAAGATTAAACCATATATCATGTGATTTTTATATCATTTAATTTCTTTGATTAGATGGGCCGAATCTTTAAAAGCATTTAACTAAATTCCATTTGTTTAATTAAGGAACAAAATCGGAAGTATATTCTGAACGTTGAATTATAACCAGAAAGGTGTTTCAAAGCTGATGGGTCGTTGAGGTTTGATTGCCTTTTTGCACAATGTGCATATGATGTGTCTGCATCTTACGAACTTTTGTATTCCACTTTACCAAATAGTATTCAAAATACCAGATTTAGTGACCCACAATTCCACACCTAAAAAACTCTTCATCAACCACACAAAAAACCACCATAACTAATTAAGGAACACATCACAAATTTCAAACACGTCAGAAATTTCACCAAAAACATCTCTATTTAAAGAAAGATTTTATTAATCCAATGAGATCCAAACCAAACTTGAAAATCTTGTTCTCGGTATATATATTATCTGAAATTTTCCTATGGTTGACATGTCATAATAATTCAAGGTAACTTTCTCTGTTAAGTAGAGTGGGATAATTTGTAAACTTGTAATTAATGCTTGAACGACACTTATTAGTGCCGAGTCATTTCCACGTAAACCTACCGGCCAGGTTGTGTCACACAGTCACAGTAGGGACATATTGACAACTTTTGATCTCAAAAGTACTTACTTTAATTACCAAATTATTTAACTCCAGATAGAAATACCTTTTTGAAGTTACTAATTATAGCATTAGTAGCTTTTAGCTATTTGGTTTAGTCGTTTGGATATGATGGGACGGATTTAAAAGGTATCAGTAGTTATCCGTTTTTGTCCCAAAATCCACTCAATTCTCCTCCGAATCACAGATCGGTCACTCGTAGTCAACAGAGTATTTTAAAATCAAAAGGACATTTTAATTTAAATTCTAATGTTCTTAAATTCCTCTACCCCGTAACCCAGTGTCCGCATTAAATACCTGAATTGGAAATTGGCTATGAACCACAAATATGATGCTCTTATTGAAAATAAGACGTGGGAGTTGGTACTCCGTCCTTCTAGTGTTAATATTATTCGGTCTATGCGGATTTTTACTCATAAGGACAATTTTGATGGTTCTTTTGCGAGGCATAACAATCGTCTTGTAGGTGATGATAAGACTCACCAGGTTGGCGTGGATTGTGGTGAGACGTTTAGTCTGTGGTCAAACCGACTACCATTCACACTGTTCTCAATCTGACTCTTTCGAAAGCTTGACCCCATTCATCAGTTGGATGTGAAGAATGTTTTCTTACATGGTGATCTTAAGGAGACCGTTTACATGCATCAACCTTTAGGTTTTCATGACCCCAAATGTCTTCATTATGTCTTTTTATTGAAGAAGTTCTTATATGGGCTTAAGCAGGTCCCACGACTTGGTATAAGAGATTTGCAAACTATGTTTCATCTATTGAGTATTCACACAGCATGTCTGATAATTCGTTATTCATATATCGTCGTGGTACTTTCCTGGCTTATATACTATTATATGTGGATGATATTATCTTGACTGCCTCTTCTGATGCTTTGTGCAAGTGTCTATCATGACAATGCTCAGTTCTGAGTTTGCTATGAAAGACTTGGGGCCCTTGAGTTACTTTTTGGGGATTGATGTCACTCGTCATGCAGGTGGGTTATTCTTATCACAACAGAAGTATGTAGCTGATATTATTGAGCGAGCTGGTATGTCCTCGTGCAAGTCTACTTCCACTCTAGTTGATACTAAACCCAAGTTGGGTACTGCGACTGGCTCACTTATGAGGATCCGACCCACTATCGCAGTCTTGCAGGGGCTCTTCGGTATCCTACTTTCACAATACCAGATATTACGTATGTCGTACATCATGTGTGTTTGTTTATGCATGATCCCAGGGTTGAGCACATGAATGTGCTCAAATGAATTATTCGATACATCCAAGGGACGCTTGACTATGGCTTACATTTATATCCTTCATCGATATCTACACTTGTCTCGTATACAGATGTTGATTGGGGTGGCTGTCCAGATACCAGACACTCCACGTCTGGCTATTGTATGTTTCTTGGTAATAACTTGGTCTCCTGGTCTGCGAAGCGTCAGTCTACATTATCACGCTCTAGTGTAGAGACCGAGTATCAAGGGGTAACCAATGTGGTCTCTAAATCATGTTGGCTACGTAATCTTCTTTTAGAGCTTCAGTGTCCTATTAAGAAAATACCTTGGTTTATTGTGATAATATTAGTGTCGTCTACCTTTCTGGTAATCCGGTTCAACACCAGCGCACTAAACACATCGAGATGGATATTCACTTTATTCGTGAAAATGTAGCTCGTGGACAAGTACGCGTCAGCTATGTACCTTTCAGGTATCAAATTGCAGACATCTTTAAAAAAGGTCTTCCCTCGGTCCTATTTGAAGATTTTAGGGACAGTCTCAGCGTACGAAGACCGTCCGCTATGACTGCGGGTGTGTAATACATACCGTGAAATACACGGTTTTGTATACCATGTATATCACGATTTCAAAAGGAAGATTTTTCATAATGGAAACCGTGATATACACGGTATACAAAATCGTGTATATCACGGATTCGAGTCTCTATTTTAGGTAAATATTATTGTAATTAAATTAACATTGTATACTTGCCATAATTATAGAGTTCTTGTACAAGGAGAATAGAATTTGGAAATAGAATACGAATAGGTTTTTCATATTATGAAAATTATAAATTATATATATTATTCATTCATTAATAAAAATAATCAAGAGATTATATTCTTTTCGTTAGCGTACATTAATTTCTTTGTCTGGTCCTGTTTGGTTAGGTAGGTGTAGTGAAAGAATCATATTAGTATAAATTTTATAAATAATTAATCGATTGGTAAGCAGAAAAATGTCAGCAGAAGAAAATAGTAATTTAAGTCGGCAAAATTTCATCTATTTCCTTTCTTCACCTGTTTCTGTTTTCCTTTTTCTTGGGTGTCTTTTCTGTTTTGTTCTGTTTCTGCTATTCTTTCTGCTCTAGTTTTTCCTAGAGTTTCATAGACGAGTAAGAAAACTAATTATCGATTTTATACATTCTTATTAATTAGTCATGTTTAATTTTGTACACACTCACTTTAACTTATGGCTTAAACATAAAATATTAACGTGATTTAACCTATACACTGGGCCTAATTAATTTTTTCTCGGATTTAGATGGAGGGGCGAAGGCGAATTTAGAATTTTAATTAATGCGTTTCGGACAAAATTTAACTTAATATTCGAACTTTGGAATTTCAACGTTGATGTCATCATCTTTAAAATTATGAGTATTACTCCTTTTGTTTAATTTTATTAGTCCACTTTTAATTTTGTATGCCCTTTAAAAATTAATACTACACGAAATATATATTTTATAATAATATTCATATTAGTTGGTGTATTGTCATAATTATTAACGTATATTATAAAGTACACTTCATATATTTTGTAATTATTAACGTATATTATAAAGTACACTTCATATATTTTGTAATATTTAGTGTTATATAATTATGGTAGATATAGAATCCTTATTGTATTAGGATTCCACATTGTACACACTATAAATATTTGTATTAATGAGAAAGACTCCCTAAGGAGAAATTAATACAATCTTATATGGTATCAGATGCCAACAATCCTTCCCGACACAAAACCTAATTTCAGCCGTCCTTTCCTCCCTTTTTCTGGCGTCGAACCGATCGTATACTGCCGGTATACCTTCAATATACGTTGATATACAGTTGCTCAGCCCTCCAATTCTGCTAACAACCCTGTATACCATTGGTATACTGCTGATATACAACCCTCCTTCATTTTCTAGCTCTCCAACAGGTCGTATACACATCGTAAACAACCTATACACACCGATATACACTTTGTGTACGACTGTTATACTCTCCCTGCCTCTATATACTACCCATATACAACATCTCTACGCCATTATACACCTCATATACAGTTGTTTCTGCCTCATATACGCTTCGTATACATCCCTAACTCCCTCCCCCTCATTTTTTCTCTCTCCTACTCAATTTCTGGCAGCCACCATGGTCGTGAACAACCACGGATACGACTGTGGACAGAGGCGCGGGGGTGGCAGCAGGGATCAAGCTGGGAATTGGGCTTCCAGCTTGGGCATAGCAGCCTCCACATACAGCCTAGAGGTTGCGACCCAATTTCTAGAAGCAAGCCAGCTAGCCCAGACCAGCTGATGGGCCACGACCATCCGGCCCACCTTCCTGCAGCCCCACAACGGCGCAACAGTCTGGGCACCCATCCGACGGCCCACTGTAGTCAGGCCAAATTTCCTGGGGCCCACTTTTCTACTCCAAGCATTTCCCAATCTAATTTGGACCAGGCTTTCAGCACATTGACTCATCGAAAGCCCGATAATGCGTGGTATATAGATACGGGCCCCACGTCTCACCTCACCAACAATTCAGGTAATCTTCCTCAAATGCGAAATTTAAATACTCCACAATCTATTCATGTTGGAAACAATCATCGCATTCTAATTCAAGGTTTGGCCACACTCTAACCCCACCACCGCATCCCCACTTCTCCTTTAATAACATCCTCTATGCCCCACATATTATCAAGAACCTAATCTCCCTTAGAAAATTTGCCACAGATAATTCCGTATCAATTAATTTTGACCCGTTTGGATTTTCTATAACGGACATCCGTACCGAAAAACTTCTTACAAGATGCAATAGAGAGGGAGACCTTTATCCTTTCCTAACTACGTCCGCTGCCAGTGTCACCCCTCCTACGTCTCTAACTGCCCAAGTCTCTCCTCCCACCGCTTTAGCAACAATCTCTCTGTCAACCTGACATAATAGACTTGGACACCCATGAGCTTCCGTTTTTAATTTTCTTTGGAATAATAATTTAATTCGTTGTTCTAGTGGGAAACCTGCCCAACAGTATTTTTCTTGCCCTTTAGGCAAACACGTTCGCCTCCCTTTTCAGTGTTCTTTAAGTGTTACGTTTTCCCCGTTTGATATTGTTCATGCAGATTTATGGACATCTCCTGTTATTAGTTCCTTAGGTCATAAAATTTTATCTTGTGTTATTAGATGACTTTTCTCACTTTATCTGGATTTACCCTCTAAAATTCAAGTATGAAGTTTTTACCAAATTTCTTGAGTTTCGTAACTTTATCAAAACACAATTTAAAAAAATCCATTAAATCATTTCAATGTGACAACGGTCGTGAGTTTAATAATACTGTATTTCATAATTTTTGCACCAAGAATGGCATGGTCTTCCGCTTCTCATGTCCCTATACCTCACCCCAAAACGGAAAAGCCGAACGAATCATCCGTACTATCAATAACATGGTTCGTACTATTCTTTTCATGTCTTTCTCCCCCGTCATTCTGGCTCTATGCAGTCAAAATGATAGAATATATCCTTAATATTTCACCTACCAGTACTCTTCTCAACAAAACCCCCACCGAAATTCTCTATCGTCGGATCCCGTCCTATGACCACCTTTGAATTTTCGGTTGCCTGTGCTACCAAAATCTTGCCTCCATTGCTCCTCATAAATTAGCACACCGTGCCACCCCGTGTGTCTTCTTTGGATTCCCACAAAATCATAGGGGGTATTTGTGTTATGACCTGTCTTCCCGTAAGATCATTGTGTCCCGACATGTCATATTTAATGAGGCAATCTTTCTATTCGCCAATCTCCAAAAATTTTGGACTATCGATTACACGTTTCTCGAGGAATCCGAACCCTCCCCCTCCGTCCGTCACCTGCTCAGTCATCCAGTCACTGTGCCATCGCTGCCACCTCCGACAGCTACCTCAACCCCCTAGTCACTATCGCTTCCACCCGACATTCAGTCAGACAACCACCATGTCAGTCCAGTCTGTCTGCCACCTACCCCTGCTACCACCGATATCACATCTACATCTCAGTCTCCATCACTATCATGACCGGTCATCGTCCAGATAATCCAATCTCCCAAACCAACCCCGCAAGCCTACCAGTTCCCGGCACCCTGAACCGCACTAGTACCACCACACCTACACCACCACACTGTCACTCTAGTAACAACCCTCTACCGACACCATACCCAACATCGCCTACCCCATACCACATCGATCTACCCAGATCGTCACCCCTACCCGACCCATAGTCACCCCCCTGAAATAGTTCACATAATGATCAGTTAAGTCGACCACACCTGTTTCAGTGACCTGAAACCGCCAACCACGCACCCACTAGAAACCCGTCCAACCACTGCCCCCCCACACCCAATGGAAACCTGTGCCCAACAAGAGATTTTCAAACCCAAAGTATAGTTTAACTTATCCACACAAACCATTTCTCCAATTCTCAAAAGCCCAACATTAGCCAAACTAGATCCAAATTGGAATGCGGCCATGTGTGAGAAATTTAATGCGTTAACAAAACATCACACTTGGTATTTGGTTCCTCGACCGGTGGCGGTGAATGTGATCCGATGCATATGACTTTTTCATCACAAATACAGAGACAATGGTGATCTAGAGAGATATAAGACACGACTTGTGGCTAATGACACTAATCAACATGAGGGTATTAATTGCGGTGAGACATTCAGTCTGGTTGTTAAACTGGCTACCATTCACACAGTTCTGAGTATTGTTATGGGTAAGCATTGACCGATTCATCAACTTGATGTGAAGAATGTATTTCTGCATGAGAATTTGAAAGAAACTGTTTACATGCACCAACCATCTGATTTTGTCCATCCAGCAGCCCCTCAGTATGTATGTCGTCTTTGTAAATCCCTTTATGGTTTAAAACAGGCCCCTAGAGAGTGGTATGATCGCTTTGCACAGTACATTATACGGATTGGGTTTGTATGAAGCAAGTGTGATAATTCTCTATTTATTTTTCGTAAAGGTAGTAGCACTGCTTATTTGTTGTTATATGTGGATAACATTATACTTACTGCCTCATTTGATGTGTTGAAAAATGAGATCATTGCATTGCTTAAAATTGAATTTGCTATGATTGACTTGGGAAAGTTGAGTTATTTTTTGGGGATATCAGTGACTAGATCTGGAGATTCTATATTTTTGTGCCAGCGCAAGTACGCAGAAGAGATAGTATACATGGTTAAAATGGCGAACTGCAAGATAATGTCCACTCTGATTGACTCTAAATCAAAGCTTAGTGTTGTTGATGGTAATCTAGTGACCGATCCCACCCTTTACAGGAGTCTTGCAGGTGCACTACAATATCTTACTTTCACCAGGACTGATATTGCTTATGCCGTTCATCATTTGTGCCTATTCATGCATGCCCCCAAAGAGCCTTATTTTACCGCTCTTAAACGTATTATTCGATACATTAAGGGCGTATTTGATTATGAATTGCATTTATACTCCTCAACACCATCCATGTTGTTATCATATACGGATGCTGATTGGACAGGCTGTCCGGATACGCGACGATCCACCTCCGACTACTTTGTGTTCTTAGGGGATAACCTAATTTCTTGGTCTGCCAAGAGGCAAGTCACCCTATTCCGTTCGAGTGCAGAAACAAAGTATAGAGGCGTTACATATATTGTTGCTGAGATCTGTTGTCTCCGAATCCTTCTTTTGGAGATCCATTGTCCCTTTGCGTAAGGCGTCTTTGGTTTACTGTGATACATATCCGCCATATATTTGTCTCATAATTCGATTCAACATCATCGAACCAAGTACATTGAGATGTATATACACTTTGTTCGTGAGAAGGTTGCTATCGGTCATGTTAAGGTGTTTCATGTGCCTTCTTCGTATTAGTTCACAAAAAGCCTTCCTAGACAACTATTCCTTGACTTCAGATCCAATCTTAGCGTCCGGCCTCCTCCTGCTCCGACTGAGGGGGTGTATTAACGTATATTATAAAATATACTTAATATATTTTGTAATATTTAGTGTTGTATAATTACGGTAGATATATGATCCTTATTGTATTAGGATTTCACATTGTACACACTATAAATATTTGTATTAATGAGAAAGACTTCCTAAGGGGAAATTAATACAATCTTACAGTAATATGCTTAAAAATAATTAATTAATATTCACGGTAAAATAAAAATTTTATTTTTATCTTTCTCTTAATATACTAAAGTGTACAAGTAAATTTAAAAATTTATGTTTGGTGTTTGCATAAGTAAAAGTTAAGGGGGGAATGTATCTAATATTTATCAAAATTTTAGTATATATAATTATACCCGGCCACAAAAAAAGACTGATCTACCCAATGGGGTTTGTGAGATGTAGAAATGTAACATACCATGTGCTACCAACTTTGAAGCACGAAGAACTTTACACGCAAATCATTAGGGATTTCGCATCCCCAAAACACTTTGATCCCAACCCCCAATTTTTCTTCGATTGTATCAATTAAAGATTAGGAACAATGCCGGAATTAGAATTTTTACTAAAGAGATTTAAAATATAAAAAATAAATATACGACGAAGTTAAAGGGGGTTCAACATCTATTAAATATGCATAAAATAATTTTAATCATATATAAACAATGTAATTTTTTGTCAAAATGAATTCGAATAACCCTGAGCCCTTCCTTGCCATACTCGTCAGGCACATAAAGTTTATAAATTTATATTTATATGCAGAGATAAAAAGTACTGCCTTTGAAATTGATGATCTGATGAAGAAAAAAAATTCAGAGGTTGAACTTTGCTAGTCCTATTCTTGTCAAGCATTGCAATAGGAGTATTGTTTACTGACTCCTTAACAATATTCATACGAGGCACCACGTGTTTAATTATCATTACCTTAAAATCATCAGCAGTTCAATATATCTAACCTGTTCTAGAATTTTCTACAATTAAAAGAAAGATTAGGAAAATGACGAATTAATTAGCGATGGTTTAACTAATTAGTGATCTCCTGGGTGAATGTAGGAGTATTAATTAAGATAAAATTATGTGATTAGGTAGGTGATTAATTAGGGTGGGACACACTCAAACAGGAGACAATTTCTCGAAACCTAGGCAACATAATAGAATTTGAATTAAATTAGTATTTGATAGATATCCGTGATATACACGAAATATACACCGTGTATATCACGAGCTGACATCGTGAAATTGGGTTGTTAAACCCGTAATATACATGGTATATACATACCGTGTATATCACGGTTTAGTGGCCTATTTTAGTCCGGTGGTCAAACCGGCTACCATTCGCATTGTTTTTAGTCTGACTCTTTCCAAAGCTTGGCCCATCCATCAGTTAGATGTGAGGAATGTTTTCTTACATGATGATCTTAAGGAGACCGTTTACATGCATCAATCCTTGGGTTTTCGAGACCCCAAATATCCTCATCATGTCTGTTTATTGAAGAAGTCCTTGTATGAGCTTAAGCAGGCCCCACGGGTTTGGTATAAGAGATTTGCAGACTATGTTTCATCTATTGGGTTTTTACACAGCAGGTCGGATAATTCCTTGTTCATCTATCGTCGTGGTACTTTCCTGGCTTATATACTATTATATGTGGATGATATTATCTTGACTGCCTCTTCTGATGCTTTGCGAAAGTCTATCATGACAATGCTCAATTCTGAGTTTGCTATGAAAGACTTGGGGCCCTTGAGTTACTTTTTGGGGATTGTTGTCACTCATCATGCAGATGAGTTATTCTTATCACAACGGAGTATGCAGCTGAGATCATTGAGCGAGCTGGTATGTCCTCGTGCAAGTCTACTTCCACTCCAGTTGATACTAAACCCAAGCTGGGTGCTGTGGCTGGTTCACCGTACGAGGATCCGACCCACTATCACAGTCTTGCAGGGGCTCTTCAGTAACTTACTTTCACGAGACCATATATTATGTATGTCGTACAGCAGATGTGTTTGTTTATGCATGATCTCATGGTTGAGTACATGAATGCGCTCAAACGCATTATTCGATACATTCAGGGAACACTTGACTATGACTTACATTTATGTCCTTCATCGACGTTTACACTTGTCTCGTATACAGATGCTGATTGGGGTGGCTGTCCAGATACCAGACGCTCCACGTTCGGGTACTGTATGTTTCTTGGTAATAACTTTGTCTCATGGTCTGTGAAGCGTCAGTTTACATTATCACACTCTAGTGCAGAGGCCGAGTATCGAGGGGTAGCCAATGTGGTCTCTGAATCCTGTTGGTTAGGTAATCTTCTTTCAGAGCTTCATTGTGCTATTCAGAAAGCTACCTTGGTTTATTGTGATAATATTAGTGTCGTCTACCTTTCTGGTAATCCGGTTCAACACCAGCACACTAAACACATCGAGATGGATATTCACTTTGTTCGCGAAAAGGTAGCCCGTGGACAAGTACGCGTCTGCCATGTCCCTTCCAAGTATCAAATTGCAAACATCTTTACTAAGGGTCTTCCCTCAGTCTTTTTTGAAGATTTTATGGACAGTCTCAGCGTACGAAGACCGCCCGCTATGACTGCGGAGGTGTGATAGATACCTCTGATATACACGGAATATACACCGTGTATATCAAGGGCTGACTTCGTGAAATTGGCCTGTTAAACCCGTGATATACACGATGTATACATACCGTGTATATCACGGTTTAGTGGCCTATTTTAGGTGATGTTTTGTTGTAATTAGAATTGTACACTTACCATAATTGTATAGTTATTGTACAAGTAGAATAAGACTTTAGGAGTAGAATAGGAATAAAATTTTCCTATTATATAAAATTGTAAATTGTATATATAGTTTTTTATTAATGAAAATAATAAAAAAATTATATTGTTTCAGTATTTTTCACAATATTTTCTTTTGTTTTCTTTCACCTATTAATTCCTTTTAATTGAATCCACTTTTGTCTATAAATTTGGTTAGCCCCTACCCTTTGGAAATCCCCTCTTCTCTCTCTTATGTTCTTCCCTAACTAATATACAAAAAGCAAGAATTAATTTTATGTATAGTTAGTTGCTGTGCATGTGCTCTGCTATCCCTAGAGTTCGCTTTTTATGATAATAATCGCACCGCCCATTTCTCTCTTTACAATCTTATTTTGTCATATAACTGCAATTTGATTCTCTTCGCAGCTCCTTTTCTCCAACTTTGAACTATATAAAAGCTGTTCCGCTGTTTTTGTTATTATAGTCATAAAAAACAGATACAATGGGTGAACAAATTCAACAGGTTAGTGCTCTATTTTTTAATATATTTTTTCTTGAATGAATTCTCTGTGTGTGTGTGTCGAATCTGATGAGATTGTGAATGAATTATACCACAGGAGCCACCAAAGGAAGAAGTAAAGCCAGAGGAGAAAAAGGAAGAGCAAACAGAGGAGAAGAAAGAAGAGCCAAAACCACCTTCGCCTTTAGTTTTGTATGTTGACTTGCATTGTGTTGGATGTACCAAGAAAATTGAGAGGTCCATTTCAAAGATCAGAGGTTTGTATACATTCTAATACTCTCTCCATCTCAATTTTAGTGTTTTACTCTTCTTTTTTATCTATCTCAAAAAATGTGCCTCTTTTTTATATTTAAATGGTGTTTGAATTAATTTATTTTAAGTGTTTTTTTATTTTTAAGCTCTTTAACTTTTTTGAGATATTTCGATGAGATTAAAAATATTTTTAAGCACTTATTTTTAAATTAAGAAGGTATAAAAATAAGTCAAAAGCTAAAAATTAGGTAGGATCTAACTTATAACTTTTAGCTTATAAGTCACATTTAAAAAGTCAATCCAAACATACTCTTAATAAGTTTTCCAATTTTAACATCATACATGTCAAATTTAAGATCACAGGATTTAAAGGAATATACACATCTTTTATTTAACACTACAAAATTGAGTACTTATTTTTTATGTATTTTAGTAGTATGTGTGTGCACGTATGCATGGGTGTATATGATTTCATAGAGGCGAATTCAGAATCTACACTATTAATGAGTTCGATTAAACTTACCAAACTTGTTGTAGACTCGTAGTGTTTAACATTGAATTTTGCATGTAATTGGAGCAGGGGTTGAAGGAGTAGTGATAGACATGGCGCAAAACCAAGTAACAATAAAGGGAGTAATAGAGCCACAAGCAGTGTGCAACAGTATTACCAAGAAAACTAAGAGAGTTGCAAAAGTATTGTCACCCCTGCCGGCAGCTGAGGCTGAGTCAATTCCTGAAGTTGTTGCTTCACAGGTAATTATTGTTCCCTTTATATTAATTTTGCTGGTTGCTAGAAATTGCTTTTTAAGTGATTATTCGCAAGTATGCATAAATACTCATAGTGTAAACGTTCTTTTAATATGTATTTCAGGTAAGTGGATTGACTACGGTGGAGCTTAACGTCAACATGCATTGTGAGGCTTGCGCCGAGCAACTCAAAAAGAAAATTCTCAGAATGAAAGGTAAACATATTACTAACCATAGATTGTGAGTTTAAGATAAGGCATGTTAGTATTTGTTAATATAACACGTTAAAACTTAAAATACATAGGGTATTTTTTAACAATGTTAATATAGAAAGCCCAAAAGAGTCATGCTGAGATTTTATTCACCTCTGACCCCATTTTTAAGGTTGGTGGTGGGACAATATCAGGTGCACGAACGTTATCCATATATATATATATATATATATATATATATATATATATATATATATATATATATATATAAGCTGTATGTAAAAGTATTTACAAATTATTTGAATAATTTGCGCATAATTAATAACTTGAAAGACATGATAAGAAACCTACGAATGATGGGTAATTAATCTATTAAAGTCTGTCGAATTACTGTGAAATTTAACCGGGTAGGTAAAATCTAAATCTTTGCCTTTGATTGGGTTTGGAGACCAATCATAATGAAGATTAACCGGAACTCAGCTTTTGAAAGTGGATAGCAGAGAGTAGTACTATATTTTATCATCTTGGAATAGAGAAGTTTGACTCAATGAGGTTTAGCGATTCATATTTATCTCTACAGCTTTATGTTCTTTACGAATAAAGTATTACCTTCGTTTCAATATACATGAAGGAGTTTGAAATATGATAGTTAAAATAATTAATTTTGATTATAAAATTGGATGTGAATTTTTAATTTTTAAATATTTGAAAATCACAAAACAATATCACAAGTCTACATAATTAATAACTCAAAATATTATCAAAAGTTTTTAAAAAAAAATTATAGTAAAAAAATTGACTGCCAAAACAGTGAGAAAATATTGAATATTAAACCAACTCTTTAACTTTATTGGCAATAATTTCCATTTTTTATTAATGCAATTTATCTCATAGTCACTCCAACTTATAATTATTGTTTATCACGAAAATTTACCTATAAATACCTTTCGAATTATAAACTCAATAATAAAACACTTGCTTATAGGTTTAACATTAACATGCACCATCTGATTAGTACTTGTATTCCTGAATTTAGGAGTGAGAACTGTGGAAACAGAAGCCAGCACAGGGAAAGTAACGGTGACGGGCACTATGGACTCCAACAAGCTCGTCGACTACGTCTATCGACGCACCAAAAAGCAAGCCAAGATTGTCCCTCAACCCGAACCCGAGAAGCCCGCTGAAGAACCAAAACCCGAAGACGCAAAGCCAGTTGAAGAAGCTAAGCCCGAAGAGAAAAAAGAAGACGACGGAACCGCCGAAAAGAAAGACAACGTCGACGGTGAAAAACCACCGGAGGAAGAAAAGAAAGAAGGCGGCGGCGACGATGAAGAACAAGAACAAAAAGGAGAAGAGATTATTCCAATTGGAGATATTCATGATCAACAGACAATTAATAAGATGTATTATTATCAGTATCAGCCACTTTACGTCATTGAAAGAATCCCTCCTCCGCAGCTCTTCTCCGATGAAAACCCTAATGCATGTTGCATTACATAATAACCATGCAATCAATATTGGAGTAGTACTTAATCAATCCCACTCTGAGTTTTTATGATATTGTGGGATGATGATTAAAACGTAGGAAGTATTTATTTTGTTGTACTACGGATGGTCATGTAAAGGGGATATTAATTTTCCCTACATGAATAATGATAAATACCAATATTTATCGTGTAATATCTAGTCTTGAACATAGTACTTCAAGAGTAGAAACGTTACATCATTGTTGTTATTTGTTATTTTCGTTACCATCTTCAATGTTACAATATGACATTTTGTTCAAGACAGTACTAATTTTCATGTATATCACGCAAAGTTCTACACATAATTTCTGACGTTCTCTATCGTTTATTTATTAATATATAATATGTTTGACTATATTACGAAACTATATGTATCATCCATAACATGAAAACAAAGTAAGATAGAGTTACTCCCAACGAATTGATAAGCCAAAGAACAAGCAAAATTGAATAGTACAGACTTTTAGTAACTTATATTGATTGAGCATTTTTTTGTTTGTTCGAGTGAATATGCTAGAAATGGGCGAAGAGGTGGTCAAATATTTGATATTTCGTAGGTCGGAAAATGTCACTTCATATATGATCCCATATATAGAAGTCTTGAACTAACACTTTACTGGAAATTTATTAATGTGGAATTAAGTTGTCACGATCCAAACCGGAGGGCCGCAACGGGCACCCGGACCCCACCCTCGGGTACCGCTAATTATACCATCAACACCTATTCATAATTAATTACCGACTAAGGCGAAAAGGGTTGTGGAAATAGTAACCCAGAAATCCAACTTATATATATATATACATATACCAAAGCTGATAAGGCCATACAAAATTACTATGCACATGACACATGTCTACAAGCCTCTAAAAGAGTACACAACATCAACAGGTCAGGACAAGGCCCCGCCATACCCATATAGACACGCAAAACTGTATCATACCAAAATCAGACTGACACTCCGGAAAGAGAGGAGTGCTTCCAAAAATCCGCTGAAATGTGCAACCTATTCACGTGGGTCGTCGCCTTGCCTATGCGAACCTGCGGGCATGAAACGCAGCGTCCCCCGACAAAAGGGACGTCAGTACGACTGATGTACTGAGTATGTCAGACATATATAACAGCATAACAAGAATATACCAATAACTGAAACATAAACAACTGACCAACAACAACTGCCTCTTAGGGCCCTAATACACTTGTCTACATGTTATGCACAATGCAGTGTCCATATTCATTGGCCTCATTGGGTATTTTCCTTACCATGACAACCTCTGTAGGCATCCTACCGTGTAATGGTTAACGAATATATGCATGATGCAATTGCGGTATACATATATATGTTAGTGTTGCGGATCGTGCAACACGTCCCAATATATGTTAGTGTTACGGATCGTGCAACTCGTCCCAATAAGCCATACATGCATCACATCACATCATCACATCATCACATCATCACATCATCACATCATATTGGCCTCTTCAGGCTCTTTTGTGATAGTCTGTACCAGCTGCAGGTGGTGTGCGTATATAACGCCATTCCCTTTCCCCATATCCCCTATATATATAATATTTACCATATAGTAGTGTGCATAACACCAGTGGTACAGGGTAATATATCAATGCAGTGCAAGTAAAAATGCATGAATGACAATAAAATACCCCGAGTGACATAATATCCTTGCACCTTTGGCTAACACTGTGAACATCAACACATTTTTCGTATGCCTCAATAAGGACTTAGAAATATATTTAGACATACTTTTAGCATAGGAATCAATAACATGAATATTCTTAATTACTAGGAGTAGAATAAATTATGGAGCAACATCACAATTATATTTTGTTACAGGAAACATGTCAAAAGAAAGAAATAATTTGCCTTAACATACCTCGATTTCACTTAATAGCAAATCACGTTGGTGTAAAATTGCTAATCTCAACCAATTAAAAAGGACTTCTTTACAGGAACGAAGTAGTTATAAGTGCTAATGACTACATAATCTTTTTCTTCTAATTAAAATTGGTAGAAAGGAGGGCATAAGTGCTAATGACTATTTGTTAATATGGAAAGGAGAATTGCTAATATGGAAAGGAGAATGAAACGAATTGCATCTGACCAGCAATTGTTTTGTTGTTAAAATGCCTCCCACTTAGCCAATATTGGCGGTAGAAGGGCCTTTAGTATTCGCCACATATGCCCCTAATTTGCTTAGTCATTTTAAAATAGCTTCTGAAGCCTACACGTCCCCCAATAATTATTAATAAGTGACCTACCTCCGTATAATTAACCAATCACATACATAATTAATTCTGTGATCTCAATTTACTTAAGTTCTGATAACTTATAGGACCTTCATATATTCAATGTCATAGTTTGTGATATGACACTAGCCCATAACCACTTTATGCACGTACCAAATTTATTTTCGGCTTCCGTCGTCACACTTGTTACGTCCAAAATTATTTCGGGGTTTCATTTGCCAAATACTAATCTCTTATTAGCATATGTAAATATAACAAAATTTTCCCAATGCTCGGGTCTATTTACACATGCCTAGCGATTTTATATATGCTTAGCGATTTAAACCATAACCCGAAAGTACGGGATGTTACATAAGTATATCCCATTATTTATGACTCAAACAATTGAGGCCCAGCACGTCGGAAACGTCGTTTCCACACGTGCACACGTAGTGCCAAGTATAGCAAATTTCATTAGGGAAAGAGATATTGGTACGTATGTAATACGTTTGAGACATAAAATGATGGACGGTTATTGGTCAAATGACAAAGTATTCCACGTTGGTAAACGAAGGAAGAAGTGTACGAAGTGTCAGATGAAATGAGTAGGAAATCGCCGCGGAGCCGTGAAGGGCCGCGACACAACACCGTCGGAGCCGCGACGCTAATTGGGTGGCCAATTACTGGAGCTGCGACGCTAATTCACAGATTCGCAGCGCTTCAGAGCTAGAATGCTGAGACGGGAAGTTGGAAAGTTCTGACCTTTGGGCTGGTTTTGGAGCATTGAATCTCCATTACTTGGCACATGAATTCAACCATTATTTGGCTGAATGTAACCCCTCAATAAGAGTCATTACATTGGCTATTGAAGGCCATTAGTTGGCTAGTTGAGGGGTCATCTCCTTACACTATAAATTGAGGTCTTTGGCTCAATTGTTGAGTACTACACTTAGAAAAAATACTACAGAATTTTGAATTCACCTTCTCAATAAGAGTCATTACATTGGCTATTGAAGTCCATTAGTTGGCTAGTTGAGGGGTCATCTCCTTACACTATAAATTGAGGTCTTTGGCTCAATTGTTGAGTACTACACTTAGAAAAAATACTACAGAATTTTGAATTCACCTTCTTCCTCTCTAGCAAGTTTACTAAACTCAATGTTCTTCAAGAGTAACACTTGAGTTTCCTTTGCTTAATTGTTAAGTTGCTGTTGTATCTTGGGAGACTATTGCCCGACAACGTAAAAGGAGATATACGGGGCAATCTTGTCTTAAAGACAGAGTGCCATCACTCGACTCAGCAAATCACACAAGAAGTTTGTTTCATTCTTGATTTCCAGTTTTGTTGTAATCTTTAGTTTATCCTTTCTAGCAATTCTAATATTTACTTACTTCCCGTTCCCTGCAAGTGTTGTATCCCACAATTTTAAGACAAGATTTGTTGTAAGTACTTAGAAAGATGATTGGAAGAGAACATCTCACTTCTGATTCTGCTGGTACTTAAGGCAACCCCTCTGCCTCTACTCAAGGCAACCCATCTGCCTTCCCCACTGCTGCTCAAGGCACACCTAATGCCTTCACTACTGCACAAGGCTCATCCAACGCCTTTGCTGCTTAAGATAACGCTCAAGTTCCTCCACCCGTTGGATTCCATCATGAACGCCCAGAAAAGTTCATGGGCTCCAACTTCAAGGGATGACAACAAAAGATGTTATTTTATCTGACTGTTATGGGAATAACTCATTTTCTAATAGAAGATTCTCAACAAGTTGGAGATGAAATGGACCCTTCGCCTACTGAAATAACTGAAGGGGGCCAAGGTATCTATATCATTAATGGCATGAAGATGGTTCTTGATGCATGGAGTCATAGTGATTTCATGTGTAAGAACTATATTTTGAACTGCTTGTCAGACCCTCTCTACACGGTGTATTGCATCGTAGGCACTGCTAAAAAGTTATGGGAGAAGACGCAAAAGAAGTGCAACGCACAAGCAAGTTGGTAAGTGGCAAGGTGATTGAGATACAACCACTCCGACGTCGCGAGTTCGAATCCGTGTGGTGACAGTCTTTGCTGAAATATTGCAAGGGTTGTTGTTGGGTACGTGTCCCGTTGGTCCTCTCCCTTGCAGGGCTGCCACTCGCGCATATCCCTCGATTTACATCCCACTTAGCCAAGAGGCCTCTGGTACAGGTGGGGGGTTTTGCCTTCGGGACTTTCCCCTTCACAAAGAAATTCATTGTTGGAAAATTCCCAAAATTTCAAATGGTGGATAGTAAAACTGTGATGTCCCAAGTCCAGGAATTCCAAATAATTCTACATCACCTGGATTTAGAAGGTATGAAACCAAATGAGCAGTTTTTGGTTGCATCGCTGATTGAAAAGTTACATCCCTCGTGGAATGAGTTTATAAGTTACTTAAAACTCAAAACAAAGGAAATGACCTTTGAAGAACTTATTATCAAACTCCAGATTCAGGAAGATAATAAGAAGACCTTGCATAGGGGTAAACAACCCGCTGAGGCAAAGGCAAATCTGGCTGAGGCCAAAGGGAACTCAAGCAAGAAGCGTAAGTTCCAGAAAGACGGCAAGACCCAAGTGGCGGAGAAGTTCAAACGAAACTGTCACCACTGTGGGAAACCTGATCACATGATCAAGGACTGCGGCAAGCTCAAGACTGAGCAACAAGAGAAGGCCAAGGCTAAGGGCAAGACACAAGTTAACGTCGTCAAAAACAGGTTTCTGGATGACATAATTGATGAGTTCTCAGCGGTGGTGCTTGAAGCAAACCTTGTTGAGAATCCCATGCAATGGTGGATGGACACAGGTGCTACAAGACACATCTGTTACAATAGAGATGCCTTCTTCACTTATACACCAGTTACTAACAAGAAGTTGTTCATGGGTAACAACGCTTCCTCTGACGTGTTGGGGTAGGAAAGGTAGTCCTGAAGATGACTTCTGGAAAGGAGCTCACTCTGAAGGAGGTGATGCATGTTCCAGAGATTAGGAGAAATTTAATTTCAGGTTATTTATTGGTTAATGATGGTTTTAGGCTAGTGTTTGAGTCCAATAAATTTATAATCACCAAGAATGGAACGTTTGTGAGAAGGGGCTTCATCTGTGAAGGCCTCTTCAAAGTTAACGCCATATCTGTATTACGTGCAAGCAATAATATTGAAGCTTCTTCTTACTTGCTTGAGTCTTCTAATTTATGACATCATAGAGTAGGACATGTTAACAACAAGTCCATCCAAAGTATGGTAAAGTTGGAGTTGTTGCCGTCTATCGATGTAAACCCTCAACATAAGTGTGAGGTGTGCGTAGAGGAAAATTCCTTTTCGATCCGTCGAAAGGAATACTGCTCCTCTAGAACTTATTCACACAAATATATGTGATTTGAAGTTTGCACAAACTTGGGGGGGCAAGCACTTTGTGACATTCATTGATGATAGCACAATGTATTGTTACCTTTACTTGTTGAAAAGTAAAGATGAAGCCTTTGAAGCGTCCCGACGTTACAAGCAGAAGTTGAGAACCAACTAAGCATGCAAATTAAATCCATTCATAGCTATAGAGGGAGAGTACATAACGCCATTTGAGGAATATTGTGCCCAATCAGGCATTGTTCATCAAACGACGGCTCCATACTCACCTCAGTCGAACGGTGTGGCGGAACGTAAGAACCACACATTGAAGGAAATAATGAATGCCTTGCTCATCAATTCCGATCTTTCCCAAAATATATGGGGAGAAGCCGTCCTTACCGCTAATACGATTCTTAACAGAGTCCAACATAAGGGTAATGACAAAACTCCATATGAATCATGGAAGGAAAATAAACTCACCTATAAATATTTAAAGGTATGAGGTTGTTTGGCAAAGGTCAAAGCAAGTCAAATCATGTCAAGATTGGGCCTAAGACTGTAGATGCATTTTCATCGGATATGCAAATAACAATAGTGCTTATCACTTCTTAGTGCATAAGTCAGATATTCCAGATATCCACGGTGGTACAATCATGGAATAAAAGAATGCTCAATTCTTTGAAGATACTTTTTCTAGAAAGAAAAAAGACATAACATCTCGCCAACGAAGTTATGAACAAAGCTCTCAGGAACCGGGAGTCGTTGACTGCCCGGATCTAGATGGTTCAGATCTAGTGGACTTCGAAGTGGCTAAATATCCGGAATCTAGTGTTCCAGATTCTCAGAACTTGGAGACTCTAGAGATGAAACCAAGGTGAAGTAAAAGGGTCAGAAAGGAAAAATCCTTCCGTCCTGACTTTGTAGCTTATATGGTTGATGATGAACCAAGGACAATTGCTGAAGCATTGTCAACTCCAGAGGCACCGCTCTGAAAAGAAGCTATTGAGAGTGAAATAGACGTCATCCTGCATAACCATACTTGGGAGTTGGTTGATCTTCCTTCGGGAAATAAACCATTGGGTTGTAAGTGGATACTCAAATGAAAGTATAAAGTAGATGGGTCTATAGATAAGTACAAGGCCAGGTTGATAGTCAAGGGCTATCGGCAGAAGGAAAGCCTTGACTACTTTGACACGTACTCCCCGATGTCTAGAATGACGTCCATACGAGTATTCATTGCGATCGTAGCATTGCGTGACCTTGAGTTAAATCAAATAGATGTCAAGACAACCTTCCTAAATGGTGATTTGGAAGAAGAAATTTATATGGAATAACCCGAGGGGTATGTGGTTCCAGGACAAGAGAAGAAAGTCAGTAGGCTTGTCAAATCTCTGTACGGGCTGAAACAAGCCTCGAAGCAATGACACAAAAAATTGATAGTACTCTACTATTGAAGGGTTTCGCCATTAATGAGTGTGACAAATGTGCCAACATGAAAGGTAAATGTGACTCGTTCATCATGATATGCATGTACATAGATGACATGTTGATCACAGAGAGCAGTCCTAGCTTGATTTTAGAGATTAAGAACATGTTGAAACAATGCTTCGACATGAAGGATATGAGTATCACAGATGTCATCTTAGGGATAAAGATCTCTAAGACGTCTGACGGACTGGTCTTATCTCAGTCTCACTACATCGAGGATGTGTTGAGAAAGTTCGAGATGTTTGACAGTTCGCCTATGAAGTCACCAATGGATAGAAATCAAAAGCTTGATAAAAATTATGGTGCACCCGTACGCCAGGAGCAATATGCACAGGTGATTGGTAGTTTGATGTACATAACGAACTGCACCCGACCTGATATTACTTATGCAGTCACCAAGTTGGCTAGGTTTACCCGTAATACGAGTAATGATCATTGGAATGAGTTGAATCGGGTACTTCAATACCTGAAATACACGCTAACTTACGGGTTGCATTATTCGAGATATCTAGACGTACTAGAGGGGTACAGTGATGCAAACTGAATATCTGATATAGAGAACAACAACTCCACCAGTGGGTATGTATTTACAATTGGTGGTGGGGTTGTGTCTTGGAAATCCTCTAAGCAAACTTGCATCGCCCGATCCACGATGGAATCAGAGTTTATCACTTTAGACAAAGCATGAGAAGAAGTTGAGTGGCTTCACAACTTCTTAGAAGATGTTCCTTGTTGGGACAACCCCGCACCTTCTGTAATGATCCAATGCGATAGTCAGTCGGCTCTAGGAAGGGCACGAAGTTCTATGTACAACGGAAAGTCTCATCATATTCGATAGAGACATAAGACCGTTAGGCAGCTGATCACCACGGGTATAATATTCATTGATTACATAAAGTCAAAGGATAACATAGCAGACCCGCTGACAAAGGGCTTACCCAAAGATCAGATGTTTTGCCTGTCTAAGGGAATGAGCTTAAAACCCAAGGTATAAGGACCAATACGGTGGTAACCCAACCTTACTAACTTGAGATCCCAAGAATTAGGTTCAATGGAAAAACTAAGCTGTAAAGGTTCAGTTGAGCGCTTAGGTAAAAGCATGAGCACTTCAGATAGTTATTTCTGTAAAGAAACAACAAATCCAAAGCCGTTATCGCAACAGACTATAAGTGCTATCTGCAGTGTGGGTAAAGGTTAAGTTTCCAAAACCTTTAATGATCCTCGCCGGTTGATGTTAGGTTTGGGGAAACTTTTAATGGTTTCTAACACTTGTAAAGTGGGGTATAGCAGGATACCTTGTAGGAGACCACTTATTTAAGTGCGAGGACATGCCGCCTCAAATGAACGCACTTAAGAGTCCAAGAAGTGTCCACGGCCACAACGGATAAAATATTACGAAGAACAGAGTAAGAGAAGTTGTTGTGTTGGTACCATTGACTTGTATTACACTAAACACTGACGGTTCAAGACACCACGTTCACTGCGCAGTAAGTAATTTCGATGGTATTCAACTATGAAAGGTTCAAAGCAAAAGCTACCTATCCAAATGCAACATCGGTCCGTTGAAAGATGCTGAAAAAAGACACCATGTGAGTGCGCCAAAATCTCTTTCAAGAGGGGATTGTTGGAAATTTACTAATGTGGAATTAAGTATATCCCATTATTTATGACTCAAACAATTGGGGCCCCGCACGTCGGAAACGTCGTTTCCACACACGTGCACACGTAGTGCCAAGTATTGCACATTTCATTAGTGAAAGAGATATTGGTACATATGTAATACGTTTGAGACATAGAATGATGGACGGTTATTGGCAAAATGACAAAGTATTCCACGTTGGTAAACGAAGGAAGAAGTGTAAGATGAAATGAGTCGAAAATTGTCGCGGAGCCGTGAAGGGCCGCGATGCTAATTTGGTGGCCAGTCACTGGTGCCACGACGCTAATTCACAGAGTCGCGACGCTTCGGAGGCAGAATGCTGCGACTGGAAGTTGGAAAGTTCTGACCTTTGGGCTGGTTTTGGAGCAGTGAATCTCCATTATTTGGTTGAATGTAACCCCTCAATAAGTGTCATTACATTGGCTATTGATGGCCATTAGTTGACTAGTTGAGGGGTCATCTCCTTACACTATAAATTGAGGCATTTGGCTCAATTGTTGAGTACTACACGTAGAAAAAATACTACAAAATTTCTGAATTCATCTTCTTCCTCTCTAGAAAGTTTACTATACTCAAAGTTTTCAAGAGTAACACTTGAGTTTCCTTTGCTCAATTATTAAGTTGTTGTTGTATATTGGGGGACTATTGCCCGACAACGTAAAAGGAGATATACATGGCAATCTTGTCTTAAAGACAGAGTGTCATCACTCGACTCAGCAAATCACACAAGGAGTTTGTTTCATTCTTGATTTTCAGTTTTGTTGTAATTTTTAGTTTATCCTTACTAGCAATTGTAATATTTACTTACTTTTCGTTCCCTGCCATTGTTGTATCCCACACTTCAACAGGAATATGTGGACTAAGTTTGGCCCATTCATCATGTACCATGATACAGAATCGTAGTTCGTAAATTAACATATTAACATATCATTAACCTTTCATGTTAGTGTAGGTTAAGGTCTCTATTACACTGAAAAAGGAAGGAAAAAAGTAGACGCACTTGTGATTTGTGAAAAACAGAAAATACTAAAAAAATGTTCTATTTATATGAGTGTTATTTCCAGTGATTATTAAATACTACGTAGGAGTTTATACTCAAAATAATTAGTATCTATTAATAATAAGAGTCTATTTAAACATTTAAATTTTCAGTACTTTAACTGATGAACTTTAGGTTTTGATTTTAAATGATTTAACCTGCATCAATGAAGCTATGTTATAATTGGGACGAAATCAAAAGTAGAAGGAAAGGAGAACACTTTTTGGAAGCGACATATGATAACAATTAGGGGTGAGCACGGGTACATGGTACCCAGATACCCGATCGGAACCGACACTAACGGGTAGATTCCGGGTAGATATATTATAATAACAAATAGGGTCCGGATAGTAAAATTAGGAACCGATCAATGTCGGGTCCGGTTCCGGATCCGGCAAATAGAGACAGGGTACTCGGACCCGGAACCAATACCCGGAACCTATAAAATATTAAATATTTTAATTTTTTTTAGAAATATTTGGACCACTTTTAACTTTCTCCAAAATTATTTGTTGCACGGCATTACTGATTCTCCCCACCCGAAGACGTAAATATTTTAGCTTTTCCACCCCTTTATTCTAGAATGTTCTTTGTGCCCTAAGAGAAAACACCCAAAACTCTCTCAATAACAATGGCGTTTAGCTACACCACCGAGCTTCATCGCCGTCGTTGTTGAAGCTTTCTCTCAGTACTTTCATCGTTGTCGTCATTGAAGCTTCACCTTTGCCTCTTTCTCTCCTTTGGTTGTGTTCACGTCATTCCTAAAATGCATATGGGTTCATATCTAACTCTTCAATTTCTTTTTAATATCATATGCTTCTGTTCTATTTCAGGCGATACTCATTTTCAATTTGTATTACTTTTTTATTTGAAATGTAAATCTATTTTTAAAATTTGTGTATATTTTTGTAGTTGTGAAGATGAAATTTAGGGATTTACTAGTATAATAAAGCTTTTCTTTTGTATTGAAAAGCTTATGAACACGAAAATAAGTTTAATTCAAATATTTTCAAATTTATTTTGAAATCAACACGTTCAATTAATTGAGTGTCAAATTTGGCTTGCAATTTTAGGTTTTGGTAACAGAATTAGCTTTTCTACAATGAATAAGTTTTCTAAAACTTCTTATAAGAGTACTAAAAACTTCGATTGTGTGCGCTAAAAACTACTTGATGAAATTATTTTAGAACTCTTTTTATTCTCATAGGCTTAAAAATTGTTGCTTAGTTTGTAATTTTATTATGTAATTTGTAACTTTTGGACAACACCACAAAGTTGCAATTTAGATTTTAGACAATTGTATTTGTATTACAAAAAATCATATGTCTATTAAATAATATAAGAGGCACAAAACCTTGAAATGTTTTTATTACACTATCTTGTTTTGTTTATTGAGTTTTTATACATATGTTATTTAAAAAAAAAAAAATGAAAACCCGCCAGATCCGTATCCGAGCCCGAGCCCAGGCAGGCGAAGCGGGATCGGGATCGAGCAGGACTTGCTCGATCCGCTGCAGACCCGACCCCGCCAGAGCCCGCCAGACCCGACCCCCGCCCCTTCTCCCGTCCCGCCCCGACCCCGACCCCGCCAGACCCGGCCCGTCAGACCCGAGCCCGGCCCACTGGCCACTCCTAATTTAACCTGCATCAATGAAGCTATGTTATAATTGGACGAAATCAAAAGTAGAAGGAAAGGAGAACACTTTTTGGAAGCGACATATGATAACAATTGGTAAATTTTGTAGTACTATAGTTATATAAATTGAGACATGATGCGTGTTATAAAGTGTGCGATTGTAGATTCTCTTTTTTCCCTTAGCAGAGACAAATGCATGGGTTCCACGTGGTTGGGACCTACTTTTTGTATTTTATTCGATCTGAGTCATCTTCTGACTAGTATCTGAGTGTCACGCCAAACAAGTGGGACCCTTCGCACAGGGGCAGATTTAGAGGGGCCGTCGCCCGAATATCAAAAAATTATAAGGTATATATTGGATATATTTTATGTGTTTAGATAATATATATATATATATATATATATATATATATATATATGTTTTTAATATTCTGAACAAAGATAAAAGATTAGTTCAAACGGTTCAAGATGTTTAAAATTCTTCAATGTCCAAGATTTGATTCTTAAGGACAACATTATATTTTATGCTTAGCTTTTGTGGTACCACATTTAAGAATGATATGATTTATAATCCTCAAATTATCATCACATTTATATATTTATAAATCATTTGATTGGTAAAATTGAAACTTTAATTAAAATAAAGTTTCTAATGAAAATACTGTACATCATTTTTTGGAACAAACCAAGAAAAGGGAGAGTAGGAGTACTATTTTGTAAAATTAACATTTTTCGACAAGATCTTGTGAGTAAATATGACACACTACGACCGTGCTATTCTTTATTGCGTTAACATTAATCTCTTTTCGCATGACAAAATTATGTTTGTAACACGAGCAAATAAATTGAAAAAGCACTACACAAACACCTTGTACTAATATATAACTTGGAGTTCTTTCACCTTGTTTCCGGCTTTTAACATTAACATTAGTTGAGTTTCACTCTAGGTAAATATATTCCGTCATTGAATAACTAAATATACCACTTGAACAAACTATGTAGCTCTTGGATTTTTATAAATGAGTGACATACTTAAGATGAGAACACTAGGAAAATCTGATAAGTAATTAATATCGCAATCAGAAAATTGCTTAAGAAAATGATAGGGGATTGATCGATCATGTGAAAGGAATCTATGAGAAGTCTGTTTAATACGATCAGCTCTTATTTGATTAAAAGAAGAACATGCATGCTTTATTAATAACTCAAAATCTTGTCACTATACACCCTATTTGTTATTTATTCTAAAATGAGCAGGGGTTAATTGTCCTGTTGTGTTTTTATTCAAATATTACTGCAACTTTAAAACATGATGCAAAGGACCACCTAGAAACTAGAAAATAATTAATAGGCCAAAATGAACTTGATGATAATCAATTAACCAAGGCTTCACTTTTGTCGTAAGTTCATGTTTGCATTCTCTCTATGGTAGCTGCTGCATGTCAGTGTCTTTTAGCTGTTTAATTAACTAATTATGCTTGATAATTTTAAATTAGAAAAGTAATAAGAATACTTTGTCAATAATATACCCAGTGTAATCTTACAAGTGAAGTTTGAGAGGATAGATCGGCCTTGATAGGCAATAGTAACATAAAAACTGGGAAGGGGATTAGAGAAAGTGCAGCCTTATTCCTTGGGCATTAGGTTCACTGAGGAATATATAGGATAAGATTACTTTGGCGTCATGTAAGGCCATGAGCTACTCAAAAGCGCAACCACCTTTCCCATGACTGTAAAAGGCATTACGTGAATTCTTTTAGGTAATCACTTTTTGTAACTACAGAAACCTCCCCCAATTACTTTAGGCTGCCGCTCAATCACCTTTAATATGAAGGCGGATTGATAGCTTGCACTTTATGATTTCAAGTTCAGAATTATATATATATACCAGCGCACGAGCCAAAATTATTGAATTTGGAAGATTCAGTAATTACGCATTCATGTTCGCTCACGCTCCAACCAGGGGCAACCCATGCAGTTACAATATTGGATTCATTTGAACTCAATATTTTCAACGCGGAACATAATTTAGGTGCGAAAAGCCATTAAAATTTTAACAAATAGTAAGCATGAACCCATAGCTTACAATGAGTTCAATGCTAATAACCTTAAATATTAAATTCATAAAATTTAAATTTTGAATCCACCTCTAACTCCCACCACATGCATGTTTGTTGTATAAGAGATTATGAAAGAAATAATCCCCTTGATTATTTTCATTAATTGAAAGGTATTTATACAAGTTACAAAATAGGAGAATCTTATTCCTATTCTACTCCTAAAATTCTATTCTACCATAATTCTAACTATACAATTATGGTAAGTGTATAATCCTAATTTAGGTAACAAATACACTACAATATTACAACAATATATACCATATGTACACATATCAACCAACCCGTGATAGGCCACTGATTTTTGTCCGTGATGGGCCAGTAATGGGCCTTATCCGAGACTGCTTTGCTGTTTTGCTCCATTTTCCCGTGATATACATTTCTGTATATTGGGTGTATATCACGGGTATATTGCTTTGTTTAACACACACCCACAGTCATAGCGGGCGGTCTTCGAACGCTAAGACTGTCCCTAAAATCTTCAAAGAGTACCGAGGGAAGACCCTTTGTAAAGATGTCTGCAACTTGATATCTTGACGGGACATGACATACGCGTACCTGCCCCCGAGCAACCTTTTCACGGACAAAGTGAATGTCCATTTTGATATGCTTAGTGCGTTGGTGTTGAATCGGATTACCTGAGAGGTAGATGACAATAACATTATCACAATATACTAAGGTTGCCTTCTAAATGGGACAATGAAGCTCTAAAAGCAAGTTATGTAACCAACATGATTCTGAGACCACATTAGCTACCCTTCGATATTCTGCCTGGGCACTTGAGCGGGATAGAGTCGCCTGACGCTTCGCAGACCAGGAGACCAAGTTGTTGCCAAGGAACATACAATAGCCAGACGTAGACCGTCTGGTGTCCGGACAATCACCCCAATCCGCATTTGTGTATGAGACAAGTATGGATGTCGATGAATGATACAAATGTAAACCATAGTCCAGTGTACCCTGAATATACTGAATGATGCATTTGATTGCATTCATGTGCTCAACTCTGGGATCATGGATAAATAAACACACCTGCTGAACAACATACGTAATATCCGGTCTAGTAAAGGTAAGATACTGAAGGCCCCCTGCAAGACTGCGATAGCGGGTCGGATCCTCGTAAGGGACGCCTGCCGCGGCACCAAGTTTGGGCTTAGTATCAACTGGAGTGGATGTGAACTTACAGGATGACATCCCAGCCCTCTCGATGATCTCAGCCGCATACTTTCTTTGAGACAAAAACAAACCATCTGAATGACGCTTGACGGCAATCCCCAAAAAGTAACTCAAGGGCCCTAAGTCTTTCATAGCAAACTCAGAGCTGAGCATGGCCATGATAGACTGGCGTAATGCATCGGAAGAGGCAGTCAAAATGATATCATCCGCATATAACAGAATGTAGGCCAAGGATGAACCACGGCGGTAGATGAACAAGGAATTATCTAACCTACTGTGAGTGGACCCAATAGTCGAAACATAGTCAGCAAATCTTGTATACCAGGCCCGTGGAGACTGCTTAAGCCCATATAAGGACTTCTTCACCCAACAGACATGATGAGGACGGTTAGGATCCCTGAACCCCAACGACTGATGCATAAATATTATTTCCTTGAGATCACCATGTAGGAAAGCATTCTTGACATCCAACTGATGAATAGGCCATGCCTTAGAAAGAGCCAGGCTAAGCACAATGCGAATGGTAGCTGGCTTGACCACCGGACTAAACGTCTCCCCACAATCTATCCCAACCTGCTGAGTCTTACCATCACCCACAAGCCGCGCCTTATGTCGAGCAAAGGACCCATCAAAATTCTCCTTATGAGCAAAAATCCACATAGACCTGATAACATTAATAGCAGATGGACGGGGCACCAACTCCCACGTCTTATTATCAATAAGAGCATTATATTCATCAGTCATAGCAATTTTCCAATTCGGGTCGTTTAAGGCAGACACAAGATTACGGGGTAAGGGGGATTTAGAGACATTAGAATGTAAATTAAAATATCTTTTAGGTGTAAAAATACCCCGTTGACTACGAGTGACCGGTCTATGACTCGAGGAAGAATTGAGTGAATTTTGGGAATTTGCTGTGTTCGGGATGGACTGGCCAGCAGGCAGTGGGCCTGCTGGCCCAAATTAGAAATCTGGAGCAGCCACTAGACCAGTTCCAGAATTGGGCTGGACTGGCCCAATTGCTGGGACTGATCCAGTAACTGGAAAACGTGATGGGATAGTGGGGTGAGCGGGCAGTGGGTCCGCTGGAGAATTTTGGGTGCGGGATATATCCGAAAAATGGTGAGTAATATACGAGGATATACCATCATCCAAAAAATTATACGAACTAGGTTCGGGAGTATGAACTTTAGTAAATGAAAATTGGGTTTCATCAAAAATTACATGGCGATTAATTATGATTTTTTTGGAGGATAAATCAAAGCATTTGTAACCCCGATGATTAGACGGATAACCCAAAAACACACACGGAGTAGACCGGGCCTGGAGTTTGTTAATTGTGGGGGATGGGAATAACGGATAACACAAGCACCCCAAAACCCGAAGATGAGAATAAGAAGGGTTCTTATTATATAAGATTTGGAGGGGGGAAGAATATGTCAGACCTTTGGAAGAAATTATGTTAAGGATATATGTGGCCATTTGTAGAGCATGATGCCAAAAATATGGGGGTATGGAATCATGAATTAAGAGAGTTCGGACAATGTTATTTATGGAATGAATTTTGCGTTCGGCTTTCCCATTTTGTGAAGATGTATGAGGACACGAAAAATGTAAATTGGTCCCATTATTAGCAAAGAACTCCCGAAACTCCTTATTGTCATACTCTTTTCCATTATCACATTGAATATTTTTTATTTCTGTTTCAAATTGGGTACGAATGAACGCTCTAAATTTTATGAAGATTGAAAACACTTGAGATTTATTTGCAATTGGAAACGTCCACAAAAATTCAGAATAATCATCTAAAAAGAGAACATAATATCGATGAACCAACGAACTGAGAACAGGAGACGTCCATAGGTCGCTATGAATAATATCAAATGGCATTGAAGTATGAGAATTGGAGTCTACAAATGGCAACTTAACAATTTTTCCTAATGAACAAGATTGACAAATTGGAGTACGACTCGTACCCTTACAAGAAATAAAACTATTTTTATCTAAAGTTGATAAAATAGAGGATCCCGGATGACCAAAGCGAGCATGCCACAAGGAAGGAGATATGACTGCAAAGGCTGATGGCAAAGCTTGACTCGATGGACTGAAATCGGGCATGATAGGATAAAGACCCCCTACTATCACACCTCATGAGATGACTCCCTGTGTTGAAATCTTTCACAGAGAAACCAAAAGGATCAGATTCAACATAAACAGAATTGTCAGTGGTGAACTTTCGGATAGACACTAAGTTTTTAATCAATTTGGGGGCATGTAAAGTATTTTTCAAGATAAGGGGTGGATTGGGGGAGACAACGTTTTCTGACAATAACCCTGAATTGGAATAGAGTTGTCATTACCAACAATTATACCCCGAGGGTTGCTCAAATTGGAATAAGATGAGAGAGTACCTGAATCAGAAGTCATGTGGGTAGTGGCACCGGTGTCTATATACCAATTTGGGTCCGGTTGAGTCAAACCCAATGTGTGCATCGCGACCTCGATATCAGTCTGAGTGGGGCCTGCTGCGTGGTGAGCTTGTGAAGGTCGGGGCCCAAGTATTCCAGGACGGATCGAATCGGGCCGTAGGCTGCTGGAACTGCCGTTATCGGGGCGATGGCGATGGGCCATCGCCGATTGTTGGGCCTGAAGGTTGGCGACCACCGGCTGCCGGAGTTCTTTGAAAGTAGAGGCTGATGGCCCACGACCCATCGCCCCCATCGCCATGGAACCCATCTTTGGGACGAGGGGTGGTGGGCCATCGTTCACCGGGCGGCCCACTACCTTCTTGCTGACCACCGGAACCGCCGCGTTTGCCCCCGCGGTTTTTGTTATTATTTTTACGATTAATTTTGCCGCCACCATGAGTATGGTTTTGGCCCAAATTATCAACAAAACCTGAAGAACTTGGGGAGGACGCCATTATGACGACAGGGCTTGCTCCGGTAGCTGCCTTTTTAGCAAAATCGGCTTCTTCCAAAGTAAGCATGGAACGGGCTTGATAAAAGGCGGGAAGAGAGTTGCTTTGACGAAGGAGAGTTCCAACACCATTATAGGCCTCCGAAAGGCCGGCAACCAATTGTAGAACCAGACGATTATTTATTACAGGTGCGCCAACATTACGGAGTTGATCCGCCAACTCCTTGAGTTTCTTGCAATATGCAGAGACGTTTGGAAATTCTTCCATGCGAACTAGAGAGAATTCCTGCTCGAGTGTGACGACACGTGAATGTTGGTTATCTTGGAATATGTCACACAATCTATTCCAGGTAGCCATAGCCGTGGTATCCGGCTCAATAATCATCTGTAAAAGGTCAACCAAAATAGTGGAATAGATCCACTGGAGAACGGTAGAATAGGAATAGAATTCTCCTAAATTAGGATTATACACTTACCATAATCCCCTTGATTATTTTCATTAATTGAAAGGTATTAATACAAGTTACAAAATAGGAGAATCATATTCCTATTCTACTCCTAAAACTCTATTCTACCATAATTCTAACTATACAATTATGGTAAGTGTATAATCCTAATTTAGGTAACAAATACACTACAATATTACAACAATATATACCATATATACACATATCAACTAGCCCGTGATGGGCCACTGATTTCTGTCCGTGATGGGCCAGTAATGGGCCTTATCCGAGACTGCTTTGCTCCATTTGCCCGTGATATACATTTCTGCATATTAGGTGTATATCACATAATCCCCCTGATTATTTTCATTAATTGAAAGGTATTTATACAAGTTACAAAATAGGAGAATCATATTCCTATTCTACTCCTAAACCCTATTCTACCATAATTCTAACTATACAATTATGGTAAGTGTATAATCCTAATTTAGGTAACAAATACACTACAATATTACAACAATATATACACATATATACACATATCAACCAGCCCGTGATGGGCCACTGATTTATGTCCGTGATGGGCCAGTAATGGGCCTTATCCGAGACTGCTTTGCTGCTTTGCTCCATTTGCCCGTGATATACATTTCTGTATATTGGGTGTATATCACGGGTATATTACTTTGTTTAACAGATTAAATTGCAGTCCACCTCTAACTCCCACCACATGCATGTTTGTTGTTTAAGAGATTAAATTGCAGTCCAACTTCAACTGTACTACTTCACACTGCACCAATTAGGTACATACAAGGGCGACGAACCTCCTTCGGTGAAAAATTACATTATATATATAAAAGTTTAATTTTTTTTTTATGTTTATATAGTAGATGTTGAACCCTGTGGCTTCTTCGTGTGCTTAATTCTTTATATTTTTGAACCCCTTAATAAAAATTCTGGTTCCGCTACTGGGTACATATATGATCCAATCTAATTAATGAAAAGGTCACCCCTTCCGTTTAATATTCCCATTATTGCTCTCTTCACGAGTTCACCCTCACGTAAAAAAACAATCATAAAAGGAATAGGACGTTCTTGCAAAAGCCAAATGGGGTACCTAAACTAGAATATGATGGAGAAATAATAACTTTAGTGTTTAAGAATTTCTAAAACTACTTCAAATCTTTAACAATACCCAATCCTTAGCATTTAAAAAGGCAACTTACATGCTAAGTAATGCAAGGCCACATGGGTTGTGAAGAAAAAACTTTATCTTTTGCTGATTGAGTTATTAGGAACATGATGAGTTGATGACACTACTTTTTTACACTCGTCCTAGTCATAATCCCACGTCTCTTTTCAAGAAAGTTTTCCTCTATTCAGAGAACCACAATGTTAGTTACAATTTCTATGACATTCATCAGCAGCCAAAATGTTAAGAGTTAGGATTAATTTGTATGTAAAAGATGAATTAAGAATATTAGAAAAGCGAAAAGTAAAAGGGGTGCTAGCTCTTTCGTCCAACTTTTAGAAAGAATCTTTGGTTTCTTGTCTGCTGCTTTTGATTTTGGATTAGCAGATAGATTGTCACCAATGTCATAATACACTAAAAATGCTATACTATATATAAGTAGTCATCAATCAGCCAAAACTTAACTTGAGGTGACACAACTGTTATTACATATATAACACAAGGACTAGTTTGCGTTGAATTTTCGAATTTGGGCATGGCAAACATGCAGATAGTTCCGGCAGGCAGAAATGTAGAGCCTCAGTATGTGGAAATGATGGTGCCTCTCTACTCTTATGGTTGTGAGAGAAAAGTCAACAAAGCTCTTTCCCATATCAAAGGTAAACTAAACATGCAGATAGTTTCTACGTACCTTTTCGCGAATAGACATAATTTCTGTCAAAATCTTACCTTGCGAAATTAGGTCATAGATCCAAATTTCTTTTTTGTTTCTTTCAATATCAGGGGTATTTTTGGCCACTTTTTTGTTGCTTAAAGTGTCGAAGGGCGAAAATTAAATTCCTGCAATTTGAGGGGAAAAAAATTAAAGACCACCCCAAAATAGGGACATTTATGTGAATTGCCGTGTATAATTTGTGTGTTTGCTGTGTCAAGTGTTCCTTATCCGGCCTGAATGGCTTAATGCTATTACTCCGGTGGACATTTTGTCTATAGTTACTAATCCAATACTCACTGCTTTTTGTTCGAGCTATATATTTTTTTTGTACTTACTGTTTTAGTATTCACGCTAAAATTTTGACCAAGAAAAAATATATGCACTGATTGTCATAAGAAATGATGAATGTAATAGTTTTTTCAATCCACTAGTGTTGAGAATATAATCAAATATTAAAAATGTGTTTTATCTAACAACTTAAGCTTTTAGATCAGATGATCACAAACTTCAATATGGTATCAGAGTAAGCCAAAGATCCTGCAATCGAACCTCACCGCCACTCATTCTCAAAAAGAATTTCCACGTGCTTGGACCATGAAAAGAAAAATCAGGCAAGCATGTGAGGGGCGTGTTGAGAATATAATATTAAAAATGTGTTCTATCTAACAGCTTAAGCTTTTAGATGAGATGGTCACACACTTCAATAACTAGCTTTTGAAATTGGTCAGTCATTTAGTTTTAGAAGTCAATTTATCCATATTTCTCAGTTGAAACATCAAATTAATTACAGGGATATACTCGGTGAATGTAGATTTTGAACAACAAAAGGTGACAGTATGGGGAATATGCAATAAATATGACGTGCTAGCCACAATTAGGACCAAAAGAAAAGGCGCTCGTTTTTGGAATACAGAAGACAACAACATGGACACAATGCAAGAAGAATCAGAAACAGATTCATCATCAAGCCCACCAGCATCTCGTTATCGAATTAGGCCTACTGCACCAGCTTTGGCTCTCCTAAGGGCTCGATCCTTGAGCTGGAAAGCTTTAAAAAAGGCCTTCACAAGAACATACTCATTCTAATCTCAACTCCCCTACGTACCCTTTTTCCTCGCCACATAAAGTTAAATGAGCATGATTGTTTTGTAAATAGCTGCCACTTATGTCGGCGATTAATTAAGTTTTCCCATCTATGGTTCCTATCTTTGCTTATTGTGGCATAAAATCCTTTATGTTAGGGTATTTGATTGGTATGTAGTCTTAAATAAAAATCAACTGCCATTTTCACCTTAGTAATGTTTCAAGCTGCTAACCTCACTTACAAATTACTTGCTGATTAACTGGTTGAGTTCTTCATCACTGCATAAATAGTACTCTCTCCGGTCAACTTTACTTGTCACATTTTTGTTTTACACGCCCCTTAAGAAACATTAATTAAAAATGTAATTTACTTAAATTATTTATTTATTTGTTGATCTCAATTTAATACTACACTCTTTTTCACCACATTAATTTCTTTTCAAATTTATTGAGTAAGGTAAAGGTGTAAACTAGAAGTTAATTATATTTTGGTTTTCTAAAATAATAACTATTTTGGACAGTTTATTTTTAATAAAGATGACAAGTAAAATGAACTGGAGGGAGTAGTAAATAAAAAGTTGGACCACTTTATACTAAGGTTGTCCAGTGGGTCAGGTCAGCCCGATCTCGACTAGTCCCAATCCCCCAAAGTAAAAAAAAAAAATTATCGGGGTCAGGGCTCGAACTCGGGACGGGGCTTGGGATCGTTCCGTCCGTCCCGATCCCGACCTAACTCGCACCATCCTGGCCCCGTCCCGTCCCGTCTTGATCTCGACCCGTCCCCCTCCCGTCTTGATCTCGACCCGTCCCCCTCCCGTCTTGATCTCGACCCGTCCCCCTCCCCCTTTGCAAAAATAACTGTTGCAACAACAATCAAATTTCGATTTTGACCGTTGTGCAACGGCTGTAACGATCATTTTTTGCCCCCCACCCCATAAACCCCCTACCCCCTTAATATTTATTTTTAACCCCTAAGTTAATATATTTACACTTTAATCCTATTTCTCAACTATAAATAACTCATTTTCCTCACAAATCTTCCTACAATCTCTCTAATCACTCAATTTATCTCTCTACAAGTCTACAAATCTTCCTACTATTAAATATTATATCAAAGTTAAAAAATTGAGAGTGAAGTTGGCAACTAGCTTGAGTATCATCTATCGAGCAAAGTTTTAATTTTCAACCGCGATTACACCCCGACGTTACGTCAGAGTTTGGTACCTTCATTCCTTCTTTAAATTATTATTGTTACTTAATTTTAATTATCGCACTTAATTTCATTTACTTTAATTATTTATTTGTATAATTAAAATGGAAGGATTGAAACGTATGATTTCGGATAATGGTAAGAGTGCTTCTTCTAGTAGGGGTAATAAGGGCAAGAGTACTTTTTCTAGTAATCTTATTCCTAGTCCTGATGATTTGTTTGATTTCAGTCATATCGATTAAACTGCGTTTTTTAATGATATACCAGTAGATGATGAAGTAGATGAATCAAAATTTAATTTAGACGATAATATAGATGACACACCCATTAGTGCACCTCAACCTCAGGCTCAGACTGAGTCTTAGCCTAAAACTGAAACTGAAATGCCTCTTATTCCCCATAGTATGAATAGAGGCCCCACAAAATGAAAATTAAAATCAGATGTATGACATTTTTTATAGGGACGAAGAGAATCAACTAGCTAGATGTAAAATTTGTAAAAATGTTTATAAATTTAAAACATGAAAAGGTCAAAGTGGGACGAGGGGTTTATTGAGACATGTACAAGGCGAGCACACAACTAGGTGGAATTAATACCTGGCTAAAAAATCGGGTGTGCCAATACCATCTGAGTCGGGACAAGGTTCCCAGAGTGTCCCCGACCTAGTACAGGGGCAAATTAACCTGACGATGGAGGAATTTTTGATCCTAAATATGATAAAAATAAAGATAGAAAAAATATGGAAAAATTAATAGCGGTGGAGGATTTGCCTTTTTCATTTCTTTCATCTCCTGGTTTTATTCATTACATTTGAGAAACATATAATTCTGCTTTTAATGATTTTCCTAGATCAACTGTTAGAAGTGATGTTTTTAAATTTGCAAGTGAATATCAACAGTAGTTACGTTATGCACTGTATCATTTTACTGGCAAAGTGGTTATCACTTCTGACATAGGCCATAGTACTAACGGTAATGATTATTTACTGTAACATGTCATTGGATAGATCAACATTGATTTATGCATAGGCCATAGTACTAACGGTAATGATTATTTACTGTAACATGTCATTGGATAGATCAACATTGATTTATGCAAAAACTTATTTTAGCATATAGATGTATAGATGATAGGCACACTGAAAGTTCTATTGCAGATAATATTAATGAAATTTGTGATTACTATGGAATAAATGATAAAATTATGACTATTACATTAGATAATGCTTCTTCTAATGATTATACTATAAGACTTTTGAAACTTAGATTAACTCCATCTTTTTCTAATCATTTTCTTATGAGATGTGCGTGTCATATTTATAACTTAGTTGTAAAGGATGACCTAAATTTTTTTGAAAGCATTCTTGATAAAATACAATTTGCTATAAACTTTATTTTTAAATGTAAAAAAATACAAAGACGTAAAGAGTATAAAAAAATATGTCATGATTGTGGATTATCATATAGAAAAATTTCAGAAGACGTTTCGACTAGGTGAAATTCTCTGTATGAGCAACTACTTGTTGCTTACGATTATAGACACCCTATTACTTTTTTATTTAACGCCCATAATAAAAATCCAAGGCATATGCTTGTAGATAATGATTGGGATAAAATTTTAGAACTTAATGAATTTTTAGAGAAATTTTATCAAGCTACTAAAGAATTTTTCGGTATTTATTATCCTACTATTTCAAATATGTTATTTTATATAGATCTAATATTTTTGTTACTTAATGAATATATGCAACCAACTTATAAGACATCTATTGAAAAAATGTTTAAAAAATTTAAAAAAATACTTTTTTCCTATCCTCACTATTTATATTGTTGGTGTTGTATTAAATCCAACTATTAAAATAGACGGTTGTCAAACACTTGTAGAAACGATTTATGATTGTGTAGAAATACTTCGAACAGACTCAACTGAAGAACCAACTGACACGCCAACTAAAGAAGCAGTTACGTTTAGCATACACACCGAATGCAAAAACAGATATACGTATTACCAACAACAAAGTGCAAATAATCAACCGACTTCTGTACCATCTTCTACTACTTCGCTGCAACCTTATAAAAAATATGCGGTTTCTGCTGTTGGTATTCAAGGCCTTAGAAATAAAATGTATAGTGGTTCAACTTCTTCACAAGTTAGCGAATTTGATGTTTATGTTTTGTTGTGTGTTGTACCGTACGAATTAATTGCCAATGATAAAGGACAAGAAGACTTGCTGAAATACTGGAGGGAAAATGAGAAGACATTTCCGACGCTAACAAAGACGACCTGAGATGTGTTGAACATTCAAGTGTCATCAAGAGTGTCTGAAAGAGCTTTTTCTGCGGGAAGATTTCAAATAGGAGAGCACATACATTCATTGGTGGGAGACACATTGGAGATTGAATTTCTATTCAGAGAATGGATTCGTACGGAGCGTAGGAGGTGCGGCCAATCGGAGACCAACGAAGAATAAGACTACAACTACAACGAAATCTTGTCCGATGGAGCAGAAAGCGACGTTGAAGAATTTGACAAACAAATTCCAATTCCAACAGAAGATCCCCAAGACATTGTGAGGAAATTTGAAAGAGTATGGTTGAATATATAATTTTTTTAATTGCAATTTTAGTATTTTACTGTCATTTGCAACTTTTGAACAACACCACAAAGTTGTAATTTTGAAATTGTATTACTATGTCATATTTCTATTAAATAATATAAGAGGCACAAAAACAGTCTTGGGATGTTTTTATTACACTATCTTGTTCAATTATTGAAGTGATTGTATATATTGTTTTTTAAAATTAAGTGGCAAAAAAAACCCGTCCCGACCCGATCCTGACCCGCCCCAACCCGATCCTGACCCGCCCCAACCCGACCCCGTTCCGGCTGGATGTGGGACGGTACCTCTTCCCATCCAGCCTATCCTGGCCCGCCTGGCCCGCCGGAACTCGAGTCCCGACCCTCTATCCAGCCGGGACCCGCCCCGCCCCGTTGTACATCCCTACTCTATACTAATATTGTTATAAATTGAACATGAGAACTCAACTAAAAAATATTTAGTCCTTTAGGTGGGAGAACCTATTATGACTTTTAAACTCATTATCAATATTGATTACTATTAATGAGAGACTTAATTAATTTACAACAATAACCATTGATGATTACGTCACTTTTTAGAACCAAGTAACCTATCTTGACAGTCCTCTTAACTCAATTAGTCATGGCTAGCATCTCATTTTCTTATTTTATTTTAGAGCCAATTTTTTTCCAATTGGCACTCCTAGTAACACCCAACTCTATCTGTTAGTTAAACCTCTTACTCCAAGCCATCATCTTTGACACTTTATTACTCCATCATTAAAGTCGCAACTTCGAACGTAGATAAACTAGCTCTAAGAGTAATCGTTATAAACTGAACCTAAAGACTACCCTATTAGATGAATATATCAACCTATAAATTCATTACTGTTATATTAAACGAGTCCACCAAACAGAGTGGAGAACCATGTTCTCGATCTGTTTCCTTAAGTAAAGACAAAAGGCAAGTAACACGGAATATTTACATGGAAAACTCTTTGCTCAAGGGATTAAAAATCACGACTTACTGGTGTAGAATTTTCTCAAAAACTCCACTATAACTGAGCAATGTTCAGATTACAACCTATTGCAATCTAGAAATTAAACTATTAATTCCTCCCCTTTACAATAACTCTATTGCAAAGACTCTCTTTGACTATAACTCTAGCCAAATAAAACTATTAATCTCTCTCACTTATAATAACTCTATTGCAAAACTTTTACAATAACTCTATTGCAAAGGCACATCTTGACTAACTCTAGTCAAGTTTACAACTCAAAGGTTTAAGAAACCAAACTACCTACAAACAACTTCTTACAAGAAGAGTAGGTTTACAAGTTAAAGAACAAAAGACAAAGACTCAACAAACCTAAGAACTTAAAACATCTTCAGTGATAGAGAACTGGTTCTTCGATTTGTTGTAGCTTCATTCTTGTGGAGAACCCTTTGAGATGCGTCACTTGCTCTTGAAATAAATGAGATTTTTCTGATTTTGCAAGCTTGGTTTTCACTCCTTAGCATGTTGTATACAAATGAGAGGTGAAGAAAGTGACAAAATCTTAAACCTCGGACCAATAGAAAGCCCGCAACAACTCTACAGCAGTGCTGCGACACTGCCATAGTGTCAGCGGCTTTATAGTTGTAGAGTTGACTTGCATCGACGGAACTGATGGTCCATGTAAACATAGAAATGACTCTTTGTTTGTCAAATCATCAAAACAATACGTAGCATGCATGGTCAATTACCATTACTTATTGTGATCAATGAGGGACTCAATTGATTCGCAACATAATGCTACCAATTTGCATGTATATAAGAGTGTATACGTACATGGCAACAATATAGATACGAATTCATTTGAACTCATAACTTTTAGCCTAGATCTGAATCAGATTTCTGTCTCTTTCGACGCATCGAGCAATGCGTTTATTTGTGTAAAATTATTGAAATTGTTGAAAATATTGAATTACGAACTCATTACTCAAAGAAGATTATTGACTAAATAGTTGAAACTCGAGTCTTAAATCCATAAAATTAGAAGCTTGAATCTGCCTTTGTATACGTAGTTGCGATACATGATCTTTGTTTAACGCGGTTGACAAAGCTAAAGCCGACGATTGAAGAATGATGCATTTTCACTCCTAGATTGAGGTACTATTGATTTGGCATGAGAGGTGAGGATAATTTAAATGTCATGTCACGTTTACGAATTAGAGATAATATACTTGTGACTTGCGAGGCCTTTTTGTTTTAAAAAATCGGGGCTTCTAGTTTTGGAGTTAGGAATATCTCGGCATCGACTTGCCAAAGTGTTTTGCCGCCATCGTTTTTAATGCACCCCACCTACCATAACTCGCGCTCTTGGTCAAAATTATAGCATAATATGACTAAATAATACTCTGTTTAAGATAAATATGCAATTTTTAAAATTCTCTAAAATCGACCCGGCCACTTATATTTTGCCCATTCTATTCAGCTGTTGGTGGAGGTCATAAGTTGTCTTATATTTAAAAATTTAAGTTTAATGTATTAATGAAATGCTGTAAATTTATATAATCATGTGCATATAACATTAATAATTACAAATAATTTTTTATGACAAATATTATTGTTAACTTAGTAAAAACTACTCCATAAAGTAACCTTCTATCGGTAAAACTATATTGATAATATAAAAAATATTTACACTAACATTTTTTATAGTAAATTAAATAATTTATTTAATTGTCATATAATCAATGACAATTTACTCTCTACGTTCACTTCTTGTCCACTTTTTACTTTGCACGCCCGTTAAGAAATAATAAATGAAGGACATACTTTACCAAGATATCCATATTAATTGGTGTATAGTCTTAACGAGACTTAGAAAATAATTTGAAATGAGTAATTAATGTTATGGGTAAATAATGAAAAGTAAACTAATATTCTCTTGATATATTAAATATGACAAGTATAAGTAAAAATCTATTTATAGAATAGTGGACAAGTAAAAGTGAACGGAGGGAGTCTATATATAATCATAGTAAGGACCTCAGCTTAGTTGTGAAATTGGGTGGTTTTGATTTTTTTTGCGCTCCTTAGACGACCACGCAAGACCTTATAAGCTTCAATAATACCAGCTAGGGGTACGCATCATCATTTTAAAGTGCGTACTTATAGTCTATTGCCAGCCATATATTTTCAACAACATTAGGGATGGCAATGGGGCGGTACGGTTATGGAGCGGGGCAGATTTAAACGTTCTTGGGGCGTTGGGATCTGTGCGGATGCGGGGTGGGGCTGGTTCATTGTTTTCATTAAAATTCTGAGTTATTGGCCAGGTGCGGGCCAATTTTTTTTAAAACTTCAATGCCTAAAGGTCACAATTTCGGGTCCAATGCCACTTCTGTCTATATCTCAACTCTCTAGATAATGAGATCAAATTAAGTTTGAAATGCAATTGAATTCATGGCACAAGTACTAATTTTATTAACACCTCTCCGACTGAATGCATGGCACAAGAAGAAAGATTTATTGGCAATGAAATATATAATAAAATTGAAAATAAAATATAAATAAAAATAAGACGAATCGAAAGAAGTAAAAGGAAAAGTTAGCATGGCGGGGTGGGGCGAGTGTAAATTTTGTGAATTGAGACAGAACTTGCACCGCACCGGCATCACATGTCATCCCTAAACAACACAATCTTGAAGAATTTCTATTGTTCTTTAATATCATAATGGTAGTGACTATTATATTACTGTTTATCTTCATTTGAGAATTGACATTTCTATCGTATCAAGTAAAAACTTCTTTGTGTTCATATTTGTATATATCCACGTTTTTTTTATTAAACAAAACTAAGGACGTAGCAACAAGTTTCTAGCAATTCTTTATCTCAGATGGTTTTTGCGAATTTTTATTGACATGTGAAGTAATGACCTAATTCGAGATGACTTTGTACCAAAATTTGATTCCGGAAAACCAGCATCCACCTGCATTTAATCAATTTTTAAACGCTGAACTTGAATTCGATCCGAACTAACTACATCATGAAAAAACTAATTTGGTTGCAAGAATAATTAAAAAGAAAAAACAAAATCAAAGGAAAACTAACTACGAAATGAAGTTAAAGAAATGTATGAGTAATCACATGAATATTTTGTTGGAAATTTGCCTTTGGCGGGAGTTGCGACCGACCAACTTTAACGGCTTAAACACTAGTGTTACGTATGTTGGAGAATCCGGTTCTTCACACATGCATGATCTACTAAGTACGTAGATAACCGTAGGGCCAAGAATCGTCAAATTTCATTGAAAAATGAAAGAGATATTGGTCCACGAAGTAAGGTGTTTGAAGCATGGAAAGTGTGGTATTGTGTTCAATTCTACCTCATCGGTAGAGAAAGAAAGAATTGTTGTGTATATAAGACTCGAAATTGGTTTGGGGGTTGGGAGCCCGAGGTATCCCATGTGTTTAAAGGAGGGAGGACCTAGATGCTTTGCGGTTCAAGGAAAGACCACACGCTGCCGCCGCCGCGTCTCGATTCAGTTCAGGGTTCTCGGGTCCTCGGGTCCTCGGGTAGAAGTTCCAGATGTCTGATTCGGACGAATTCTTTGGATGTACGCTTTGGTCCCTGAAGTTGAATTTGACGGCCACACAGAAAAGCCAAGCACTCAATTCAGCCATTTATTTTGGCTGAATTACTCCTCCTATAATGGCCAAATCCGTTGGTCTTTCTCCCATTAATGTTGGTTGTTATGGAGGGCAGTAATCAGCCCCCTCCCTCACCTATTTAAACACCCCCTTTACACCATTGTTGAGCACCAAGAATGACCAAGAGTTAACGAAGAGATGCAAAGAAACAAAGGCACCTAAAATACACAACCAAAATAGCTTTCTTCCTACAACTTCCGAGCATCATTTCGTTACTCAATATTCTTCACGGTAGCTCTTGAGTTTCCTTTGCTCAAGTGTTCCATTGTTGTTTTATCTTGGGAGACAAATTGTCCAGGACGTATAAATGATACATACGGGGCAATATTGTCTTAAGGACAGAGTGCTACACTCGACTCAGCAAAAACAATTTACATTTTTCCATCTTCTACAAAACTGAAATTTCTAGTTTTTACTTGTGTAACAATTGTAATTTCAGATTCCATGTTGAATTATTGAATCTCTGTTTATCCTTTCGAATACTTGTAATAGTTATATACTTTCCGTACTGCTTTATAAAGTACCATAGAGCAAAAATACCCAACATATTTAACAATAAATACTGCTATTATAAAATTGCTTAAGAAAATTGACTACTCATATATTTCATTAACTTTATTGCGTAGCTCATAAGCAACAAACGAAAGCGACTGCAAACACTATTTAAGTCAAGAAAACCCCGCCTTAATTTAGATAGGAACGAATCCAGTAATAGTAGGGATATTAGTTATAACTAACTTAGTCAACTTTATATTAATTTAGAGAAAAGTAAAATGTGACTTTTGGTGGGTTATACCTGGAGATATGAGTGATTTAACATTTATATACAGCTAATTAAAATCATTAGGCAGTTTCTTTACTAGCTAGGGTTTGGCCGAGCAACAAATTGTTAAACACTTTTATTTAATCACAAATTTACTATCTTGAATTTTGCATAATTTATTTCATCTTTAAGAAGTCTGTCAATAATGTCACTAAATGTTTTAATTATTTTGTTGGAAATATAGATTTTTATTAGATTTTATTGTTGATAAAGACTAGACTAGTAGTATTATTAGTAGGTTGACTAGGTAACATTTGTTTGAAATCTCTTATGTCATAGATGATGAATTGTCACATCCATATAAATATAACCCCTCATTTCGCATGGGAATATATTTATGATTCTTTTATCATACCTTATTATAGACTATTTAGAATAAAGATTTCTCTATGTAATTCTTATCAGTAAATAGATTCCTCCGTGTGGCAACTTGACAGCTTTATTTTTATTTAATCGTCTTACCTCCCAAATCTTTATTCAATAATCATTATCTATTCTCCTTCTTTTGCGGCGTAAAACACTATGTTTTGTCCATTAAGCAAAACTAAAAACGATCAAGAAAGGTCAAATGTCAAAAGAAAAAATATCGATTGACACTAGTAGCCTGTTTGCCTAATATTCTGAAAGGTCAAAAATGTCTTTTCCATTAAAACGTAAGACTTATTTTCAAGAATAAAAGTATTTGGTCAAGCTTTTGAGTAACCAAAAATATTTTTCAGTTTTTATAAATAGAAGCTGAATGTAGGCTGACAAAAGTAATTTTCTTTTCAAATAATAAGTACTTTTGATTTTGTTATAACAAGATTATTTATATACGAACTTCATATTTATAACTTTAAAATTAGTAACAACTCTCTTTTAGATAATTTGACATGTAAAAATACTTTTGAAAATATTGATCAAACAAAACTACTAATAAAATCAACTCTTAGATGACTTGGCCAACTAAAATTACTACTCTCCCAAATACTTTTGATAAAAAATACTTTTTCTATTAAAATCGATTTCCACAATTTGACCAAGCAAGTTATATATAGAAATCTGTAAACTATGTTGAATCCACATGAGTACAAGACCGGCTCTACATAAATCTAGGTTCTATTGATCATGCGCTTTATTTTTCTTTATTTTTTCACTTTTTCACCTAAAAGAATTAGCAGTGTTCTCATTTACATTTTATGTGACTGGTTCTTTAGGTAAGAGATCTCTGGACGAGTATTTTAAAAGGTGGAAGCGTAAGTGAGACGTTTTATTTAGCACGGGGCGAGGCATAAACCCCACGGATCATAATTTTTTAATTTTTAATGTAGTAAAATAGTATAATAACACAAAATTATAAAAATACATTAATAAGTTTTAAAATGTGATTAAGTAACTCAGAGAAAATAAAACTTCTAACATGATTTTACAAGTATGAATAATGCAATGATATAAAAGTTACTATGAAATGCAAATCAATTTTAACATCTTAACTTTCAAACAATACATAATCCCAATTTCTTAAAATACGTTACTATCATACTATGCAATTTACCTCCTTAAAAGAAGATAATCAACAAATTTTATCAGTGTTATAATTAAAATCACTCCTTCATGAATACAAATAAACTTATTTTCAAATAGCGAAACAACAACATATGATAATTTTAAGACACAGGACAAAACATGAAGATCAGTGACAAGTGAAGAAGTAAAGTTCAGCTACGTATTTTAAAGAAATGTTAAGTGATATTCACCGTCCCTCAAATAGTAAATATGCAATACTACGGCTTATTATTTGAGTTACTTTCAATCTTTTTATTTTTATAGATGAAAAGACTATTAAGCATCATTCATTTGTTAAAGAATTAAGGGTCAACAATATTAACTAAAGATGTTTGACACATAATTTATGTAAGAATTGTTAGGCGAGTTCCGAGAGTTGGGCATTAGACATATTTAGGACGTACAATTAGGCGCTTAGAACATAAGTTTCACAAAACTAAACTCCACACATGAACCTCAAGACGTTGTCATTGCCCTGCCTTAGACGAGTTTCTGAACTGTCTTTTAAAATACTGCTCTAGACTCATCAATTTTCAAAACTCAAAAGCAACGTAACACGCAGAATTTAGAAATTTATCATTTAGATGAAAACTACAAATGGATTACACATGTAACATGCCATGAAAACAAGTGTACTTATCTGATACTTCACGCAACTTCCAACTCTAAATTAAATAAAGTACTTAGTACACTAACTCTTTTCAGGGCTAATGTTGTGTATTTTATCAAACGCGTAATAAAAGCCACCACCTTTGTTCAAAGACCAAATCATTGTAAATTTTGTAAAAGTTTCAACTTTTCAATAATACCAACATCATTACGACGGACGAGTCCACATGGAAGATTGTCAAATTATCCCAAAAATAAGTCAAAAAAACCTCAGCATATAAATATATATATATATATATATATATATATATATTGGGCTATAGCTATCTTTAGTATCCACCCTCTTCTCCTTTTCATTTTCTTTACCCAAATTATTTCTTTTCTATTCTCAAGTTTCTCAACTGCAAGATTGTGATTTTTTGAAAGCAACCCCTAAAAAAGTATATTCAGATAGAAGAAATTAAAAGAGAGAGGATGATAAAAGTAGGGAAAATGGTGGAATTAATTGAAGAATATGGAATTGTGATATCAAGAATGAGAGAGCAACTGTTTCTCCCTAGGCGTTTACAGGTTCCTCTGTTTTTACAGAGCCTTCGTTCCCCTGCTTCCCCTGAAATTCAAGATTCTTCTTCTTTCCTTGTCTACTTTTAGTTCTATACAAATAATTTGTATGATTCTTATATATTGGTCGGTTTGAAATCTTTGTTAGGTTATAGCTTCATATACATGTAACGTGAGGAACTTATTTTTGTTGTTTAATTTTTCAATGTACAAATTTGTACTTTGAACCTTGTAATGTACATCACTACAGATGATGATTCATTTTCTTCAAATGAATAAGAAAAAAACGTATGTACTTTATGTTCATTCCATTGGTGTTATTGTTGGAAATTAGCCTTTGGCGGGAGTTGCGACCGATCAACTTTAACGGCTTAAACACTAGTGTTACGTATGTTGGAGAATTCGGTTCTTCACACATGCATGGTCTACTAAGTACGTAGATAACCGTAGGGCCAAGAATCGTCAAATTTCATTGAGAAATGAAAGAGATATTGGTTCACGAAGTGAGGTGTTTGAAGCATGGAAAAGTGTGGTATTGTGTTCAATTCTCCCTCATCGGTAGAGGAAGAAAGAATTGTTGTGTATATAAGACTCGAAATTGGTTTGGGGTTTGGGACCCCAAGGGGTATCCTATGTGTTTAAAGGAGGGAGGACCTAGATGTGCTTCGGTTCGAGGAAAGACCACACGCGCGCCGCCGCCGCCCGCTACGTCGGGTTCTCGGGTTCTCGGCTGTGGGTCTTCTGATATTATCTTTTTGGGCCAGAAAACTTTGCCAGAAGTACAGTTTGATCCCAGAAGTTTCAGATGTACAGTTTGGACCAGAATTCTTTCAGATGTACAGTTTGATCCTTGAAGTTTCAAGATGTACAGTTTGGTCCCTGAAGTTTCCATAAAGTCATAATTTGGACGGTCAAAGCAGAAACGCCACAGCACTCAATTCAGCAATTTATTTTGGCTGAATTACTCCTCATATAATGGCCAATCCGTTGGTCTTTCACCATTTATGTTGGTGACTTTACTACCTCCATAATGGCCATTATTTGGCTGTTATGGATGCAGTTTTTCAGTCACTCCCTCACCTATATAAACACCCCCTTACACCATTGTTGAGGACTAACACTAAACACTTGATATACAGAAAATACACAAGCAGAAATCTCTTCTTCCTACAACTTCCAAGCATCATTTCGTTACTCAATATTCTTCACGGTAGCACTTGAGTTTCCTTTGCTCAAGTGTTCCACTGCTGTTTTATCTTGGGAGACAAATTGTCCAGGACATATAAAGGATACATACGGGGCAATATTGTCTTAAGGACAGAGTGCTACACTCGACTCAACAAAAACAGTTTTCCAGTTTTTCTTGTTCAACAATTGTAATTTCAGATTTCTAGTTGAATTATTGAATCTTTGTTTATCCTTTCGAATACTTGTAATAGTTATATACTTCCCGTACTGCTTTATAAAGTATAAGAGTAAAATCTCCCAACAGTTATTTCTAGTGAAGAAAGAATATTTGGCTGATTCAGTTTTGATGTGAGTGCTTATTTTCGAGTGAATTTTTTCTTTTAGTACAATGGAAAATATTAAAGATTACACTTGTTCATAAGCTACTATATTCTTGTGATACTATTAGTGATCTTGTACATCTATAGTTATGGTAATAATATTTTATATTAGAAAAATGTATATTTGATTTCTGTAATTATAGGCTAGGTTTACTATTGTATATCATGTATATAAACCAATTACATTGATGAAAATAATCAAGGTATTATTCTCTTTCATGGTATCACAGCCATGCTCATTCTAATTTTATGTTCACCGATGTTGGGTCCCCAAATTATGTCATCCACGCTCCAGTTAACGGGGTCTGGGCGAGCTATATCCCACCACTATCACCATCACCATCACCACTAAACAAGCCACACCGTCAACGTTTGCCGCTTTAGCACCTTCCTTATGGCATGCACGTTTGGGTCATTCTGGAGCGTCTGTTTTATCCTCTCTTAAAAATAATAAATTTATTGAGTGTAATAGTGATCGTTGCACTAATGTTTATCCTTCTTGTCCTCTTGGGAAACATGTTAAATTGTCGTTTGTGGCTTCCAATTCTAATACTTTGTTGCCATTTGATACTATTTATAGTGATATTTGGACATCTCCCGTTTTGAGCTCTACCAATCACCGTTATTATGTGTTATTTTTGGATGATTATTCTAATTTTTTGTGGACATTTCCGTTATCTAAAAAGTCTCAAATTTTTTCCACATTCCTATCATTTAGAGCATTCATTCGTACACAATTTGAACGGAAAATTAAGAATATTCAATGTGATAATGGAAGGGAATTTGATAATGATCATTTAGAGAATTTTGTAAGGTTAATGGTATATCTTTTCAGTTTTCATGTCCATATACGTCACCACAAAATGGGAAAGCCGAAAGAAAAATCCGCACAATTAATAATATTGTTCTTACACTACTAGCACATGCATCATTACCACCTTTCTTTTGGCATTATGCATTACAAATCACAACGTACCTCCTTAACATACTCCCTAGCAAAGGATTAGCATACAAATCCCCACTAAAAATTCTTTATCAAAAAGACCATTTGTTTTCTCATCTTAGGGTGTTTGGGTATTTATGTTATCCTCTATTCTCCTCCACCACCATTAACAAACTTCAAGCACGCTCTACCGCTTGTGAGTTCCTGGGGTACCCATCTAATCATCGTGATTACAAATATTTTGATTTATCCTCTAATAAAATCATCATTAGTCGCCATGTCATTTTTATGAAACCCAATTTCCGTTTGCGTCCAAGTCTTATGAATTTTTGGATGATAGGCTATCACCGTATGTGGTTCACCATTTGGTCCAGCCCACTTCTCGGGATGCGGACCAGCATGCACGGTCTAGCCAAATTCCCGGTGGCCCAATTGGTTACGATCCAGTTCCTCTGCCAACATGCCCACTGCCTGTTGGCCCAAACAACCCCTCCCCTATCGATCCAGTCCCTTCCGCAAGAAAGCCCATCGCTGCTAGCCCAACCCATAACCCCCTCGGTCGGTCGGTTTTCCAAAGAGCCCATCGCGGCTGCCCAACACTTTCCAGCCTCCAGTCGGCCTAGTTCCTCCCAACCCGATCCAGTTCCGACATCACTACACCGACCCAGGTTCGACCCACTTCTATTCCGAGTTAAGGGCCCATTACTCTTAGTCAACGGGGTATTTTTAGACCAAAAGGACAATTTAATCTCAACTCTAATATCATTAAATCACCTTTATCACGTAACCCCGTGTCTGCCCTTCGTGACCCAAATTGGAAAATGGCCCTGGATGATGAATATAATGCTCTTATTGAAAATAAGATGTGAGAGTTGGTGCCCCATCCGCTTGGTGTCAATGTGATTCGTTCTATGTGGATTTTTACTCATAAGGAAAAATTTGATGGTTGTTTTGAGAGGCATAAGGCCCATCTTGTAGGTGATGGCAGAACTCAATAGGTTGACGTGGATTGTGGAGAGACATTTAGTCCAGTGGTCAAACTGGCAACTATTCGCATTGTTCTCGGTCTGACTCTCTCAAAAGCATGACACATTCATCAGCTGGACGTGAAAAATGTGTTCTTACACGGTGAACTCAAGGAAACTGTATACATGCATCAGCCCTTGGGTTTTAGGACCCTGATCATCCTAACCATGTGTGTTTGCTGAAGAAGTCCTTGTATGGGCTAAAACAAGCTCCTCGTGATTGGTACAAAAGGTTTACAAATTATGTGTCTACTCTTGAGTTTTTTCACAATATGTCTGATCATTCTCTGTTCATATACTATCACGGTACTTCTATGTCATACATTCTATTATATGTGAATGATATTATATTGACTGCTTCCTCTGATAAACTACGCAAGTCTATCATATCTCTTCTCAACTCTGAATTTGTTATGAAGGACTTGAGGTCGTTGAGTTATTTTTTGGGTATTGTTGTCACTCGTCATACATGTGGTCTATTTCTCTCTGAGGAAATATGCATCAGAGATTATTGAACGGGTTGACATGTCATCCTGTAAGTCAATTCCTACTCTGGTTGATACTAAATCGAAGTTGAGTGCTACATCTAGCACACCATATTGGATCCCTTCCACTATCGTAGTCTTGCAGGGGCTCTTCAATATCTCACATTTACGAGGCCCGATATTATTTATGCAGTGCAACAAGTGTGTTTATTCATGCATGATCCGATGGAAGAACACATGCACGCTCTCAAACGTATTGTGCGTTACTTTCAGGGCACTCTTGATTACAGTTTGCACTTATATCCATCGTCAGTATCCACTCTCATGTCTTATACATATGCTGATTGGGGTAGATGTCCAGATACCAGGCATTCGACGTGTGGTTATTGTATGTTTCTTGGAGATAACTTGGTCTCTTGGTCGGCTAAACGTCATGCTAATTTGTCGCGACCCAGCGCGAAGGCCGAATATCGAGGGGTAGCCAAGGTGGTATTTGAGTCCTGTTGGTTGCGTAATCTCCTCTTAGAGCTTTATTTTCCTATTTGAAAAGCTACATTTGTCTACTGCGATAATGTTAGTGCGATGTATCTCTCAGGGAATCCTGTCCAACATCATCGCACTAAACATATCGAGATGGATATTCACTTTGTTCGTGAACAGGTAGCTCGTGGACAAGTACATATCTTGCATGTATCCTCACGTTTTCAAATTGCTGACATATTTACTAAGGGTCTCCCTTAGTTTTGTTTGAAGATTTTAGGGACAGTCTCAGCGTACGATAACCGCCCGCTATGACTGTGGGGGTGTGATAGAATATACACCGTATATTCCTGTGCTATTATTAGGATCTTGTACGTCTGTAATTATGGTAGTAATCTTTTGTATTAGGAAAATGTATTTGATTTCCGTAATCATAGGCTAGTTTTACTATTGTATATCATGTATATAAATAAATTACATTAATAAAAAATCAAGGGATTATTCTCTGTTAGCTACACTACTATAATATGTGAGGAGCAAAAACTCTATATCCTTGATCGCCTTGTATCATATTAGGAATCCTTTTTCATCTTTATAGCCTTTATTTGCCAGAAAGTTTGCACATTATTTGTTTCTCTCCCGATGTGGATGATATTCACCTTGGTGACTTCAAGCAAGTATAAATCCTTCTTGTTCTATGGGATGATAGTTGAGTTCAAATGTTAGAAACGGAGCATCATGAAAACGAATACCAAAAGTTCACTCATTCTAAAGTCTTGGATTCTCCAGTACTTCTACTTTTCTTGCAATCAACTTGAGAAATTCGTTATCATTTTTTAGTAATGTGAAATTTGAAAAGAGTAGTGTTTGTTCTTTTAGCGTAGGGGCTACACAAAATGAATGGACTAATCGTATTACAATCATTTAAATTTCATTATAGGATAGAACCTTTCATGAGGGCAGGGCCTCAACGGTTCAACCCAACTAAATGCGTCTTTGTCCATATTGAAGTAATGGTAACTGTCGAGGGGTCGTAAGCCATGACACTCCTGGTCATAATAATTAAATTAAGTGGGGTATCATGGTCCCAACGCATCCAATGATCCGGCCCTTCATATCAAAATACTATACAAATAGGGTAAAGTTAATTTTATGCATATATATAAATTGTTAAACTCTTTTGATTTATGAGATGCGTCTAGTATAGTGATAAAGATATCAAAGATCGATGTTGGTTTCCTATTTAAATGTCAGCTTTATGTTTGGGGAAGTTCATTTAATTAGTTCATGGAAATTTTAGCAGTGTTTTGACTGTGTATTCCCAATCTGTCTATCTCGCACTCCCATAACATATTTTGATTGCTTCTTTCATTTCCTTTTCTTGCATCTCCTTGTTTGCTCTCTTTCACTGAGGATAGTGTAATCTTCTGTCAGGCAAACTAGGGTTGCGTGACAGACATCTTGATAGAGTTTTTCCTGCCGAGCGAACCCTTGACCAGTGTATCTGTAACATCTTATGTGCCTTTCATCACACCATCAATGGGGTGAAATCCTAAATTTCTGAAATTTAGGTGTTCTTGGTAAAAGTTAGGATTCTAGACAAAGTCACATGATTTGCGGGTTAAGATTCTTATTAAAGATGATTAAATAAACAAATAGACTAAATAATGCTAATCTTATGGTTAGGTAATTAGATTTAGGGTGAAATTCTCCTCTAAGAATCCTGTCCTAACCTTGGGAAGAAGAGAAAAAAAATCGAGATGGCAGAGTTTGGATCTCATAGGAGGATATTTATTTAACTCATCCTGAAATACGAAAAATCAGTATTGCCCTAGCACTGATTTCAGTCCTTAGCATCAACTATATCGAGTGAGTTGGGTGGTTGATTGTTGAAATGTCATTAACAACTTACACTAAATCTAGTGTTCGATCTAGCACTGATTCTAGTGAGGAGCACTGTTGGTTTTGGTGCCTAGAAACAAACTTTAGTGCTTAGATTCACCTTGGACATCTTTCTCGTAAACGTTTTCCAATTCAACTTAAACTATTTATTTCCATGCATAAATATCTTTAATACCTTTATGAAAAAAAGATTGAAATATTTCACACTTGTCAACATGTCAATCATTTCCTTAAACAAATTAGAACATGTGTGAGTCTACAACTTAGCAAAAAAATTACGAGACGTAATATATCTTAAGCGGACAAACACTTAAATTTTCTTATATTCATTATTAAGCTTGCTTTGTTGCTGTAAGATGAGCTCAAAAATTATTTAAGGTTGCATTTTATGAAAGAGAATAATCTCTTGATTATTTTTATTAATGAAGATGTATATATACATGAGATACAATATTTAATTATGGAAAATAAATCTACTTTTTCTTAATACAAGACTAATATCTTTTTCTAATACAAGACTACTATCATAATTACACTTGTACAGTAATTCTACAAATATGGTAAAATAAATACAAAATATGGTTACGTGATATACACGGTTTGAGCTGTGTATATCGTTGGACTTTCACACCCCCGCAGTCATAGCAGGCGGTTGTCGTACGCTGAGACTGTCCCTAAAATCTTCAAATAGAAATTATAGAACTAAGGGAAGACCCTTAGTAAAGATGTCAGCAATTTGGTACCGTAAGGGACATGTAAGGCACGTACTTGTCCACGAGCTACCTTTTCGCGAACAAAGTGAATATCCATCTCGATATGCTTAGTGTGCTGATGTTGAACCGGATTTTCAGAGAGATAGACTGCACTAACATTATCGCAATAGACCAAGGTAGCTTTCTGAATAAGAAAGTAAAGCTCTAATAGGAGATTACGCAGCAAACATGACTTGGACACCACATTGGCTACCCCTCGATACTCGGCCTCCGCACTGGATTGCGATAAAGTAGCCTGACGTTTTGCCGACCAGGAGACCAAGTTATCACCAAGAAACATACAATAACCAGATGTCGAATGTCTGGTATCTGGACATCCACCATAATCAGCATTTGTATAAGACACGAGAGTAGAGACGGAGGATGGATATAAATACAAACCATAATCAAGAGTGCCATGTAAGTAACGCACGATGCGTTTGAGAGCATGATTGTGTTCGTCCCTCGGATCATGCATAAATAAACACACATGATGCACTGCATAAGTAATATCGGGCCTCGTGAAAGTAATATATTGAAGAGCTCCTGCAAGACTGCGATAGTGGGTGAGACCCTCGTAAGGTGTGCTAGAAGTAGCACTCAGCTTCGGTTTGGTATCAACCGGAGTAGAAGAGGACTTATAAAATGACACGCCAGCTCGCTTAATAATCTCAGCCGCATACTTCCTCTGTGATAAAAATAGGTGGCGATGGCGGGCTCAGCGGCGGGTCTGGCGGGTCGGTCGGGCGATGCGGGAGAAGAGGCGGGGGTCGGGCGGGGTCGGGTCTGGCGGGCTCTGGCGAGTCGGTGCAGCGGGGTGGAGCAAGTCCGTCCCGATCCGATCCGTCGCTCGGTCGAAGCGGGAGTCGAGGCTCGGCGGGATACGGCGGATTTTCATTTTTTTTTTTTTTTTTAAATAACATATGTATAAAAAAAAACTCAATAAACAAAATAAGATAGTGTAATAAAAACATCCCAAGGCTGTTTTTGTGCCTCTTATATTATTTAATAGACATATGATTTTTTTGTAATACAAATACAATTGTCTAAAATCTAAATTGCAACTTTGTGGTGTTGTCCAAAAGTTACAAATTACATAATAAAATTACAATAACTTATGGGTTAAAAATAAATATTAAGGGGTAGGGGGTTGGGGGAGGGGGGGCTAAAATGGTCGTTGGTGCAACGGCCATTTTTGCAAAGGGGCGGGGTCGGGGCGGGCTCGGATCTCGCGAGACGAGACATCGTCCCGTCCCGAGTTCGAGTCCCGCCCCCGTAATTTTTTTTTGGCGGGACCGGCGGGCTCGGACGGGCTCGGCCTGACTCGGGTCGGGCTCGGGTCGGGCTGTCCTTACCACTGGCCAGCCCTAGATAAAAATAGACCACATGCATGACGTGTGACTGCTACACCCAAAAAATAACTCAAGGGCCCCAAGTCTTTCATAGCAAATTCGAAACTGATAAGAGACATGATAGGCTTGCGCAGTTTATCAGAAAAGGCAGTCAATATAATATCATCCACATATAACATATTGTATGCCAGAGAAGTACCACGATGATAAATGAACAGAGAATGATCAGACATGCTGTGAGAAAACCCAATAGTAGACACATAATCTGCAAACCTCTTATACCAAGCCCGTGGGGCCTGTTTAAGCCCATACAAGGACTTATTGAGCAAACAGACATGATTAGGATGATCGAGGTCTGATACATGTATACTGTCTCCTTGAGATCACAGTGTAAGAAAGCATTTTTCACATCCAGCTGATGAATGGGCCATGCTTTCGAGAGAGCCAGACTGAAAACAGTGCGAATGGTTGTCGGTTTGACCACCGGACTAAATATCTCTCCACAATCCACACCAACCTGTTGAATTTTATCATTACCTACTAGACGGGCCTTGTGCCTCTCAAAACAACCGTCAGATTTTTTCTTATGAGTAAAAATTCACATAGAACGAATAACATTGAAACCAGGCGGATGTGGCCCCAACTCCCACGTCTTATTTTCAATAAGAGCATTATATTCATAATCCATGGCCATTTTCCAATTCAGGTCATGAATGGCAGACACTGGGTTACGAGGTAGGGGTGATTTAGTGACATTAGAATTAAGATTAAAATGTCATTTTGGTTTAAAAATTCCCCGTTGGCTACAAGTAACGGACCATTAACTCGAGATAGAATTGGATGGGATTTGGGTCGGTGTCGGGTCGATGCGGGACTGGCCAGCAGGCAGTGGGCTTGTTGGCCCATTAACTGGACATAGGGACGATGAGGTTGGGCCAGCAGACAGTGGGCTTGCTTGCCGAAATAGTGGTCTTGGGAGACAATTTTGTGGCCCAGTAGGCAGTGGGCCTGCTGGCCGAGAATCTGGAACCATACCGAGACATTTAGGACAGCAGGGCAGTGGGACTGCTGGCAGAATTGGATCATGGGCAGGTTGGGCACATTGTTGGAGAATATACGGTGAGAGCCCATCATCTAAAAAATTATAAGAAATAGACACAAAATTATATAATTTAGCAAACGGAGATTGGGTTTCATAAAAAATAACATGATGACTAAGAATGATTTTATTAGAAGATAAATTAAAATATTTGTAACCACGATGATTAGACGGATAACTCAAAAACACACAAGCGGTTGAACGGGCTTGTAGTTTGTTAATTGTAGTGGACAGAAAAAGTGGATAGCACAAACACCCAAACACCCTAAGATGAGAATACGAAGGGTCTTTATGATAAATAATTGTAAGGGGAGATTGATATGCTAACTCTTCGCTAGGGAGTATGTTAAGGAGGTAAGTAGCCATTTGTAATGCATGATTCCAAAAGGAGGGTGGTAATGAAGCATGGGATAGTAAGGTTCGGCCAATATTATTAATGGTACGAATTTTTCTTTCGGTTTTCCCATTTTGTGAGGACGTATGAAGGCAAGATAAATGGAAAGATATACCATTAGTGTTACAAAATTCCCGAAATGGCCCATTATCAAATTTCCTTCCATTATCACATTGAATTTTTTTTAATTTCCCGTTCAAATTGGGTACGGATGAATGCTCTAAACGTTAAGAATGTGGGAAAATTGAGACTTTTTAGATAAAGGAAAGGTCCACAAAAAATTAGAATAATCATCCAAAAATAACACATAATAGCGGTGGCCCAAAGAGCTTAAAACAGGATATATCCACAAATCACTATGAATAATATCAAAAGGCAACAAAGTACTAGAATTGGAGGCTACAAACGGTAACTTAACATGTTTTCCAAGTGGACAAGAAGGACAAATATTAGTACTACGCGTACTATTAGATTCAATAAAATTATTATTTTTAAGAGAAGAAATAACATATGTCCCCGGATGACCCAAACGAGCATGCCATAAAGAAGGTGCTAGAGCGGCAAACGTTGATGGTGTGGCTTGACTCATGGAAGTGGTGGTGATTGGATAAAGATCTCCCCAACTATTACATCTCATTAGAGGTATCCCCGTAGTGAAATCCTTCACAAAAAATCCAAAAGGGTCAAAGTCAACAGAACCCAACAATCAGTTGTGAATTTTTGAACATACACCAAAATTTTAATTAAGTGAGGAGCATGAAGGACATTTTCAAGGCTAAAGGTGGATTCAGGGGAGATAAATGTGTGTGACCATAACCACAAATAGGAATTGAACTGGCATTACCAACAATAATGCCACGATTTTTGCTCAAATTGAAATAAGACTAGAGATCACATAGCGCGGATGTGATATGAGAGGTGGCTCCGGTGTCCATGTAGAAATTCGTGTCCGGAGGATTTAAACCAAGTGTATGCATTGCCGCCTCGATATCCGTAGGCGTCGGAATCGATGTTGCGCCCGCAGCAGGGAAGCCTGGCCGAGGCCGGCCTGCCAGCGACTGCCGCCAGGGCCTAATCGGATCGCTGGCTCCTCATCGCCCGGGTGAAATTAGGCCTTACCCAATTGGAAGCAAAAGCTGGAAATTATGGCGTGGGCCACTGGCCCAGCCCCACGACCACTGTGTACTGGCCTAAGGTTGCGGCTAGTGGTGTTGCGGCCCAGTTGGTACACTGCCACCACATCCCCCGCCACTGCTGCCACCTCCACGTCCACCACTACTGCCACCGCTACTGCCGCTATTCTTGCTGTCATTTTTCTAATTTTGACCCTTTTTGCCGCCACCGTTGTTATGTTTTTGGCTAGAATTGACCAAGAATGAGTGGGGGTCCTCGGACTTGGCCATCATCATGACGGAATTTGCTCAGGTACCCGCCTTTTTAGCCAAGCCGTCCTCTTCTAATGTGAGCATGGAACATGTTTGGTAGAATGGTGGGAGAGGATTACTTTGATGAAGAAACGTTCCAACGCCATTATAAGCCTTGGATAGGCCTGCAACCATCTGAATAACAAGACGTCATTTGTGACGGCGAACATTCTTGAGTTGATCCGACAACTCTTTGAGCCTTTTACAATAGGCCGAGACATTTTGAAAATCCTCCATGTTGATGTGGGAGAATTCCTGCTAAAGGGTCACGACACTAGAATTTTTGTTATCCTGAAATATATCACGCAATCTATTCCAAGTGTCCATGGCCATGGCGTCGGGTTCAATAATAGTCTGCAAGAGGTCCGTAGAGATAGTGGAATAAATCTACTGGAGTATCGTAGCATCAAGGGCTTTCCACAACCCTATGTCATCATCGGTGGTAGACACCTTCTCCTTTCATGTTGCCAATGGGATGATGTGATGAAGGACTCGATTAGATCGTGCGTAAACTTTAAATAGTTCTTCCCATGTCGCGTATTGAACGTTTTCCATCTCAAGAACAATAGAGATGTTATGATGAAAGACGTTCTTTGAGGTAGACATAATGAAAGAATGAGAGCCTAGACTACTGATAATATGAAATAGAATAATCCCTTGATTATTTTCATTAATGAAGAGTTATATATATATGAGATACAATATCTAATTATGGAAAATAAATTTATCTTTTCCTAATACAAGACTACTATTATAATTACACTTGTACAATTTTTTTTACAAATATAATAAAATATATACAAAATATGGTTACGTGATATACACGATTTGGGCCGTGTATACCGGTGGACTTTCATTTTAGAATCCTATGTATGATATTATCACATTTTTAAATATTCCATATATAAATATTTGACTCTACCATTATGTGGGACAGAAAGCTCATGATTAAAGAGTAATGTTTATGTCATTGGAATGTTGTGTATCAACCTCTGCCTTTGGTTTTCTGTTAACATTATTTGCAACAGCACATTATATTTCGAGAGCGTCCCTGAAATTTAAATAGGGTGTGGACCTTGAAGGCCACCTAGACTGAGGTTCAAGTCTCATGTCATCACATGTTTATATGCTTAATTCCACATAATAACATTCACGAATTTTTTTTTTGTTCTCAACTATTTTTACTTTCTTTTGCACAATACAGTTCGCCTCTGCAACATCGAAGAGGAAAACAACAAGAAGGAAAAAGATCATCTTACCATCTTTGACCTTTAATAAGAGGAGGCCAGATTTATTAATTTGTAGTACTGTTTCCACTTTCCACACATTTATTGTCGTTAAACTAAAAAGGAATTAATCTGTAAGATTTAGAGATTGATGCAATAATTAGTGGTTCCTTCGAGGACATCCGATAAAACAAATAAGGGATATATACATAGTTTAACGATTGCAACGTTACCTTACAATACTTAATGAAAGAGTTTAATCTCACGAAAAACTGTTGGATATTTTCAGCAAAATCAAAAGTCATCATTGATGTGATGCCCTTTCAAATTTAGGGAGAGTATGTTAACATAATTCATATTTATTTTGAATTTGAACAGACGCAACTTTTCTCAATAGCTACCGTTGATGCCTCTTGGAGGTGTCTGTTGGTGATGAAAAGGCATCACCAATGGATGCGAAATCTCTATAAGTAGTAAAGATGTTTTCTCATTTAAATAGAGATGAAAAAGAATCAAAACTTTTGATGAAAAAGAATCAAAACTTCTGTTGAAAAGAATCAAAACTTATGTTTTCTTTTCTTCCCTAAGCATCATCAGAAACTTCATACTATGTGTTCTTGGTTGGATCAAGGGAGTACAAACTTTGAATTCAACATCGTTGTTAGGGCTTCATTGTATTCTGAAGGCAATATTTCTGAGACATATTGTACTCATCAATTTATTGGGAATGGTCGAAATAATTGTCTAAAAGAATATGCATAAAAGCCTTGAAGTCAGAGAACAACAATTCGGTGTCTGTGTTTCATCATGTTAGTACCATATTTTACAACAATTTTTAGACAATTATCGACATGAAGGGTGAAACTTCAATTGTCTTCACAACGATGAATTGAAGGTCAAACGGAAGAAACGTCAAGAGGATGATTTTATGTGCCGTGGTCATATTCTGAATGTTCTAGGAGCCAACGTTTACAATGCCCATCAAAGTCTTGAAACATCAAAGGAATTGTGGATTGCGCTCGAAAACAAGTACAAAATTTCTGAAGCGAGTAACAAGAAATTTCTGATTTGTAATTTCATGGACTTTAAGATGGTTGACAGTAAGTCAATTATTGCTCTGGTCAGTAAACTTTTACTCATTGTTAATCATCTTAAAGATGCTGGAATTGACCTTGTATCTTCATTCGTCATTGGGGTTATTATTTCTCGTCTTCCCTCTTCTTGGAATGATTATAAGAAGAAACTTAAGCATGCTGAACTGACTATGACTTAGAAGGTTTACAACATCATCTTCGTATTGAAGAAGATACTCGTAAACGAGAGATTAAGGATAGTCAGCAAACTGAAAATCATTCTAAGATTAATAGTGTGGAAAAATCGAAAAAATTGAATTTTTTGAAACCTAAGATTGATACTCGGTTTAAGAAGAAAGATCTCAATAAGAAAAAGGAAAATTGCTACTTCTGTAAGAAACCCAACCATTATGCTCGTGACTGTCGTCAACGAAAGAAACAAATGAAAAATGAAGCGAATGTGGTCGATGACAAAAGCAAGCTTATCGTTATAGTGCAAGTGGCCAACACTGTTACAGATCATGGTAGTGGATGGTGGTACGATACTGGTGCAACCATTCATATCTGTAAAGATAGAAATCTTTACAAGACATACGAACCGGTTAGTGGAGAATGAAACGAAGTTACTTCAGCGAACAACCAAAGCAGCAAAGTGGTTGGCAAAGGCATTGTTGATCTCCCGTTTACTTTGAGAAAGATTGTTACTCTTACTAATGTTTTACATGTCCCTGACATTTGTAAAAATCTTGTTTATGGAGTTCTTGTTAACAAGGCTGGATTCAAGGTTACGTATGAGTCTGATAAGTTTGTATTGTCCAGGAACGGAATATTTGTTGGACAATGATACTCTTGTAATGAGATGGTTAAGCTTAATTTAATAAATGGTTCTACTTATATTGTTGAGTTTGTTGATTTATGGCATGCTAGATTAGGACATGTGAATTATGATTCTCTTAAAAATATGAAAAGATTAGGATTGATTTCTGATTCTAATTTTGATAATATTTCTAAATGTGAAATATGTGTGTAAGCAAAGATAACTAGAACATCTTTTAAATTTGTAATAAGAAATTTTGCCTTGCTTGAATAAGTACATAGTGATGTTGGTGATCTGAAAAGTCATATGACTCGTGGTGGAAATAAATACTATGTCACTTTTATTGAAGATAGTACTAAATATGCCTATATTTACTTGATGAAATCTAAGAATGAAGTCTTTGATAAACTTACAATTTACAAAGCAGAAGTAGAGACACAATTAGGACATATATTAAGGTTTTACGTTCTGATCGTGGTGATGAATACTATCCTTCTGAATTTATTTTATTCTGTCAAGAACATGGTTTAGTACATCAATTCACTGCTCCATATATACACCAACAAAATTGTGTTGCTGAAAGAAAAAATAAAACTTCGATAGATATGGTTAACGTTATGCTCATTAGCTCTGGTTTGCCAATTTTTTTATGGGGTGAAACTATTTTGTCTGCATGCTATATTTTGAATAGAGTTCCTTTGAAAAAGAAGAATATATGTCCTTATGAATTGTGGTTTAAGAGAAAGCCTAACTTGAAACGACTCAAAGCATGAAATTGTTTGGCATATGTCAGAAAGTCTGACCCTAAGAGACCAAAGTTAGGATATAGAGCTTATAAATGTGTTTTTGTAGGTTATTCACTTAACATTATTACTTACATATTCTTAATCCTTGACACATTTGAGAATCTATAGATGTAGAATTTTTAAAAAACTTGACAAGGTCTAGTTCTCAACCACAACTTACTAAAAACTCATTGTTACCTTGTCTGGAACTTGTAGAGACTAATGACAATGTTGAACTTTCTGCTCCTACTCACAACAATGATATTTTAGTTCCTACTAAAGATATCGAACCTAGAAGTAAGAGAGCAAGAATAGAGAAAAATTATCCAGATTTTACACAATATCTGGTAGAGGGTAATAATAATGAAGTTCTTAACATTACCAAGTATGATATGCATGTTGATGATGATCCTAAAACTTATTCTGAAGCTATGAGTTCCAGAGATGCTAATTTCTGAAAATACGCTATCAATGATGAAAAGCGTTCACTTTTGTCTAACGAAACTTGGGTGCTATCTGATTTACCTCATGGTGCTAAACCTATAGGATGCAAATGGATATTCAAGAGAAAATGAAATGTTGATGGTACAATTGATAAGTTTAAAGCCAGATTGGTTGCTAAAGGTTATAAACAAAGACATGAAATTGATTGCTTTGATACATATGCTCATGTTGCTCACGTCACATCTATTCGTTGTTTGATAGCACTTGCTTCTATTCACAAGCTAGTTATACATCAAATGGATGTCAAAACTGCTTTTCTAAATGGTGATTTAGAAGAAGAAATATATATGGAACAGCCTGAAGGTTTCATAGACCAGGCCAAGAGAAGAAAGTTTGCAAGTTAGTGAAATTCCTCTATGGTTTGAAGCAAACTCATATGCAATGGCATGAGAAGTTTGACAAAGTAGCTTTGGCATATGATTTTGTTGTTAATGATGCTGATAAATGTATATATAGTAAGCATGATAAATCTGGATGTGTAATTTTCTGTTTATACGTTGATGATATCTTTTTTTTTTGGGTCTGACATATCTTGTGTGGAAGAAACTAAGAATTTTCTCAGTTCTAATTTTGATATGAAAGATCTAGGAGAGGCTCATGTGATCTTAAGAATTAAAATCCTAAGAAAGGAAGATGAGTTGGTTTTAACCCAATCTCATTATATTGGGAAATTTCTAAAAAAGTATAGTCATTGCAATGACAAACCAGCCCCCACTCCTTTAGATCCTAGTATTAAAATAATGAAGAATACTGGAAGGACTCATGGATATTTTGAGTATTCTAGAATTATCGGAAGTCTTATGTATGTTATACATTGCACGAGACCAGATATAGCCCAAGTGGTGGGAGTACTATGTCATTTCTCAAGTAACCCAGGAGTTGAACATTGGAAAGCAATTTCAAGAGTGTTGACTTACTTGAAAGGAACCATAGATTATGGTTTACATTTCCAGGGTTATCCCGCTGTATTGGAAGGATACATTGATGCAAACTGGAACAATGTAGAATTCAAGTCCAAGTCTACTACTGGATGAATATTTACATTAGGTTGTGATGCTGTGTCTTGGGGTTTCAAGAAGCAGACTTGTACATCTGATTCAACAATGTTGTAAGAATTAATTGCACTGGTAGATGCATCTAAGGAGGCAGAATGACTTAGAAATTTACTTATAGAGATCCCATTATGGAAGAAGCCAACTCTAGCAGTCTTAATTAACTATGATAATCATGCTATGATCTATAATGTATCAAATAAGACTTATAATGGAAAGTCAAGATACATAAGTCTTAGACATCAAATAATAAGATAATTACTCAAGAGAGGAGTAGTTGCAGTTAACTATATTGAAACAAAGAAGACCTTAGCAGACCCATTTACTAAGAGTCTACCAAAGGCAGCGGTTTCAATAAAGTGTAAGGAAATGGGACTAAGGTCTATGAAAGAAGGTTGATCACCGGTTAACAGAAACCCAACCTATGTTTTGAAAAAAAAAATAAGGTTCAATGGGTACCAACAAGTTACGAGAGTGATTATGGTACACTAAGTCAAAACTTCTCATTTCTGTATTAGTGTAGTGATTCTGCATGATTGAGGATGGATGAAAATCCTTAATAAGTCTATATTTGTTTACAGGTGTATCGCAAAAACACCTTAGAGACTTACCTATATGAATATGGAAAGCAGGTCGTTTCCTATGAGAATAAGACCGTTCTCTAAAGAATACTTATGAATCCAGGATATAAGTACATGGCCATTAACGTAAGCTACAGAACACACAATTCTCTGAAGTCAATATGTGTGGAGATTCCGATTTTATCACAAGGGGTACTTGGTTCAAGACTAGTTCACCATAGAACCTCGACAAGGCTTTGAATTTCTTACACTAAGTGAAGGTTCAAATCCAAAACATACCTATCATTTATGTATTGATTTCTACGATGATGCTTTGTCTCAACTTTATTTGAACTACATTGGCTTGATCTCACTCGGGTACGTAGGCAGTCACATGAGTGATGCAGCCATTCCTATTCTGAAAGATTTTACTTTATTTTATATTTTTTTATTTTGAAAAATAGGGGGAGAATGTTGGATAATTTCAGCAAAATCAAAAGCCATCATTGATGTGATGCCCCTTCAAATTTATGGGGAGTCTGTTAACATAATTCATATTTATTTTGAATTTGAACAAGCACAACTTTTTCCAATAGCCACCGTTGATGCCTCTTGGAGGTGTCTGTTGGTGATGAAAAGGCATCACCAATGGATGCGAAATCTCTATAAGTAGTAAAGATGTTTTCTCATTTAAATAGAGATGAAAAAGAATCAAAACTTCTGATGAAAAAGAATCAAAACTTCCGTTGAAAAATAATCAAAACTTCTGTTTTCTTTTCTTCCCTAAGCATCATTAGAAACTTCATACTGTGTGTTCTTGGTTGGATCAAGGAAGTACAAACTTTGAATTCAACATTGTTGTTAGGGCTTCATTGTATCCTGAAGGCAATATTTCTGAGACCTATTGTACTCGCCAATTTATTGGGAAGGGTCGAACTAATTATCTAAAAGAATCTGCATAAAAGTCTTGAAGTCAAAGAACAACAATTCGATGTCTGTGTTTCATCCTGTTAGTACCATATTTTACAACAAAAACCTCCTATATATTTTATGTTCTCTTATTATTCACCGTCCACTCCGTTGTTAGGATCAATTTGAAGAAACATGCAAGTAACAAAGATAAAAATATGGATGGAAATTTATCTCTTAAATTTCATTAATTAGAGGGCTTCAAGTAGGTGTGTAAACAAAATAGTAGATTTTCCTATTTATAATTAAGAAACTGAATATTTTAGCAAATCAAATATTAGATTCTTCCTATAACTAACCACTAAGTTTTCTAGAAAATTATAACACCAACAAATACAATATCTAATTTCCGTACCAGAAAAAATAGTAAAAGAATCAGAAAGATCTATTAGGATAAATATTTATAGTGATTACACCAAATCAATGCAACTTATCTTAGTTAAGTGATTCAATGAATTGATAATAAACATTAATTAATTATTGTAAAGTGAGGAGTAGTTATGTATGTTCCAACACATATCATACATTGATTTAGTATAAACACTCAATTGGAATAATCTAAAATCTTATCATTATCGTTATTGTATCTAATATTGGAATATTAATGTATAATCAATCACAGAACAGAGGGAAGATCTTACAGGATTGTTGTGCCGTGGACAGACCACTGTCCTAAAAGACTATTTCGCCTAACCTCGGTGCAAGCCGTCTCCGCCGGCCGTCCTCCAGGATTAGCACAACGCCGATCGAAGTGTGCACTCACAAAGATCGGATGGAGTAACCGAAATTCGTTTACTCAAAATAAAAATAATTTTTTTCTCTTCCTTAATCAGTTTGCTAAAGCCTCCTTTTATAGATGAAAGCAAGGTGTGAACACCTTAATTCAATCCTGAAAATTCGAACCAATCAGTTTTGAAAATCCAAAAGTCTTTTTGAAAACTCAAAAGTCTTTCGTAAATACCAAAGTTTTTTTTATAGAAACTAAGCACAATCAATTTTGAAAACTGAAAAGTGTTTCGTAAATACCAAAATGAAATAAATAGTGAAAAACTTTTTTGAACAAATAAAACTTTGTTTCTTCACAAACTTTCAAAACTTTGAAGCTAGTTTCCAACAATCCCAACAAGATTCAAAGTTTAAAAACCATTTTAGAAGTTTGAGCAAAAATTAGAGTTTCGTGCATAAGTGCTAATGTCTTGCGACTTGAATTAACACATAGTGTCACCAAACTAAGACCCACATTCCATCGAGTGATTTGCATCTTGAACTCAATGGGAAGTTTGTGAGCCCGATGTATGGGACACACATTTCACTGAACAAATTTGGTTACTTCGCGAATAATAGTTGGCGCCTTATACTGGCCATATGCCTCATGCCCGGATGCTCATAGGTGCTTTAGGGAGATGATCCCGTTTCTCCCATAGAAAGAGGCCAAAATTCCACACCTAAGTCGGTGGATCCCATCAAGTGTGTGCTACCTCACACCACCACACATGTGGATATGGGTACATTAAGAGCCAAATTGCCCACCCTTCACACATTGGTAGCAAGCACTACATACACAATTACAGGGATGGAAACACATTAGTGCTCTTGAATTATTACCTATGTTATCCTTTGAAATTTACAAAGCAAAGTAGGGATCCATGAGCACAATTCACTCAATGGGTCTCAATCGCATCCCCTTAGATGATCCAGAATCATCTTTTTACAAAGCCTTTTTGTTAACGGATCCACAAGATTCTTTTCAGACTTTACATAGTCCAGTGAAATCACTCCACTAGCCAACATCTCTTTGACAACCTTGTGTCTCAACCGAATGTGTATCTTTTTCAGACTTTACATAGTCCAGTGAAATCACTCCACTAGCCAACAACTCTTTGACAACCTTGTGTCTCAACCGAATGTGTATCTTCTTTCCATTGTATGCACTATTCTTTGCAACTCCAATGACAGCTTGAGCATCACATTGCATCGCAATCGACGGAGCTGGCTTCCCCACAATAGGATATCTGATAGTAGGTTTCTCAACCATTATGCCTCACATTCTGCCAATGCAAGGGCAAAATAAATACATAAACAATTTTTTCACCCAACACATATTCCTTAGTCAAGAAAGCAGTTATAAAATCTGGACCAAAATCAATTTCTTTTCTTGTCCTTTTACTCCTTCTAGGTTCGACGCATGAATCAACTAAGGGAGTAAGAGTATCACTAGCAAGTAATGCAATATCATTCACATTTGAATTAACATCCACATGACATTCATTTTTCATAGGAAATATATGCTCAAAGAATTCAGCGTCTCTAGATTCAATAATATTTCCACATGCATATGATCCATTCGTATTCTTAGTAAGAAAATGATATGCAGCACTATGATATGCATAACCAATAAAAATGGAATCAACAATTTTTGGTCCAATCTTATCACATTTAAAACTAGGTACACCAACTTTAGTAAGACACCCCCACACTTTCAAAAATATCATATTAGGCGCACGTTATTTCCAAATTTCATACGGAGTCTTATCAAGCTTCTTATGAGGTACTCCGTTTAACACATGACATGGTGACAGTATACCCTCCCCCCACATGTTATCAGGAAGTCCCGAACTAATCAACATAGCATTCATCATATTTTTTCAGAGTTCGATTTTTCTTTTCAGCTATTCTCTTTTGCTCAGGGGTATAAGGGGCAATCAATTCATGTATTATTCCATTTTCCTCACATAGTTTCTTAAGGGTAGTAGGATCATACTCACCACCCCGATCACTCTTAAGTCTTTTAATCTTTCGATTAAGTTAGTTTTCTCCCTCAACTTTGTAAATTCTAAACATGTCCTCAGCTTCATCTTTAGACCTAAGGAGATACACCATAGTGTAACTGGAACAATCATCACCAAAGGTTATGTAATTATCTTTTTCCGCATCTACTAGCATGGTTTTTGAAATCTCCTAAATCACTATGTACCAATTCAAGCAAGTCAGATTGTCTTTCAATAGACGAGAAAGGTTTCTTGGCATACTTGGCCTCAACACACACTTCACATTTAGTGAATTCAGAATTGGACAAATTAGGAATTAAGTTTAGGTTTTTAAGTCATTTAATCGATACAACATTCACATGTCCAAGTCTATCATGCCACAGGTCAAGAGACTCAGCGATGTAAGCAGAAGAGGTACTAGCAGATTTATTCATGTTTTTCGGAAACAACATCAAGAAAAAATAACCCCCCATTACAGAAACTCTTTCCCACAAATTCCCTATTTCTAGTTAACACAAGTCGATTAGAGTCAAAGGTCAATTTCAATCCAGCCTTCATAAGCAAACAATCAGAAATAAGGTTCCTACGCATTTCGGCCACATGCAAACTATTAGTAAGAGTAAGAAATTTTCCAGAAGTAAGTTTTAAAAAAAATCTTCCCTTTTTCGAGCACGTTGGCAGAGGCCGAATTGCCCATGAACACGTTCTCTCCTTCAACTTTCTCATAAGTTTTAAGGAAACTGCGGTTGGAGCAGATGTGTCTAGTAGCACCTGTGTGTCCACGATCCATTCAGCAGCGTTCCCGACCAGATTTGCCTCGGAAACCACATCAACAATGTTATCTGCTTCCACTATGTTGGCCTCCTTCTCAATTAGAACAATTGCAAAAGTAACATCATATATTTTAAGTCTTATATTTTAGGTAAACCTAGATTAATACTATATTATAATATGTATATATTTGCTATCATTGAAATGAAATAATCAAGAATTCAATTCTTACCATTATTACCCATAAAGTGTAATTTTTCTTATTAGATCTTCTTTGGAGTGCCAAATGGCATGAAACATGATCTCATTTTCTTTGTTGCGTGTGAGAATAAAGATTAGCCAAAAGACAGCATCCGTATGGGTACTTTTTCCTTTATTTTTCTTATAGTATTAACTAATTATTTCTATTTTTTATTCGTTAATTTTCTTTTTTCTTTCTTCCTTTCTTATTCAATCTTAACGATTTCTGTTTTCTTCTTTACTATACCTTTTGCTCATGAAAAAAATTAAATTTAAACTCATAATTCTAAAAAAACAATATTATCAAAAGAAAGTAATACTTAACAAATAAACTCAATTGCAAATCAAGACATTTATTTGGTAAATGGTATTTTTAGTCCCTTGGAACCGGGGAGTAATAATAATACCGTTTATATCGATTTGTTATTAATAATTCTCATTTTGAAACTTCTGATATTTAATTAAATACATTTAATCTTTAAATTATTTTATACTTATATTACCAGCAAAGATGAAGTAGGTAACAACACAAACTTGTCATAATATATAGTAAGTAATTAATTAGAGGAACGATCATTAATTATGTTAAATTTGTGAATATGCACTATCAAACAATTTAAAGTGCATATTTTAATTAATTAATAAATTAAGTATATCTAATCAAATATTATAAAGACTAATATTAAAATTTATCAATAATTAAGACACAATAAGTACTAGTAACCCTATATGCTTCCTCTTCACTTTTACTTGTCACTATGAACTTTGCACCCCCGTTAAAAAATAATAAATGAAATGCATAATTTAATGTGATATCATATTAATTAATGTATAATTTTAATGAACTTAAAAAATGATTTGAAATGAGTAATTAATGTTATGAGCAAAATAGAAAAAAGGTTTTTTTTTACTCTTAATATGCTAAATTTGATAAATAAAAGTAAAAATTTATTTTTAGTATAATGGAAAAGTAAAAATAGAAATAGTAGGGTAAAGCGTGACAAATTACATTAACTTGGGGCTTCTTCGCCGGGTGTAAACGAGAAGTTTAGGGCAACATGGTAATTTGGAAAAGTAAACGAAATCAGAAAAGATGAATACCGAAACAGAATAATCCAAGATTCCACCACTCTAGCATTGGAATTGGAAGAGGAAGAGGAAGAGGAAGAGAGAAGACTCTGTATTTATTCCGCCACCTCTCTCTCACTCCTTTTGCCTTTATTTCTCTGTATTTTTCTACTGGGTATGTTTCTTTTTTCCTTCGTTAATTAAATTGTTTATATCTCGATATGTGATTTTTTTTTGGCTAAAGACTGAATTTTTTCATGTTGATGATACTGTTGTTTGTTGTTCATCAGAATTGTTATACTAATTAAATTTTTTTCTGGGTTTTGATCAGTTGATTGAGATGATGGGTTTAGGGTCTTTGGGTAATGGTGGGTCGTCATCATCCTTCTCAAGTTTATCACCTTTAGCCCCACCTTTTACTGTTGATTGGTCCAATTCCAAACCCGGTTCAACCCAACTCTTGAATTTCACTGATTTCAGCTCCTATACCGGTTCAGTACCCTTTGGACAACAGTCTTGGCAACAATATACTGACCCTTCTTCAGTTACTGGATACAATTTTTACCCAAAGCATGAAATACTTACTGATTCTGTGCTGCCCACAACTTGCGTGCCTGATTTTACCCCTTGTGATTCTGTTAAACCTAGCAATAATAACCTTTGGTCAACTTCAAACCCTACTGCTAATACTTCGACTGACACGTATTCGGGATACTATGCCCCTTATGTTCCTTCCATAGTGAGCAACGACACTCCCTCAGCGGCTTTCAATGAACATTCGTTTGATGTTTTGCCTAATTCGGGTAATATCCCGGTTAATGCGTCATCTCAAGTTGATTATACCCAGAACTTGTCTGGTTTGGAATACCCGGTATCACATTGGAGTGTTTGGAATAAAGTGGGTGATGGGAAGCAAGATGAGGGGAAGGGAGTTAATGCTGGTGCTTCATTTGGTTACATGAGTTGCATGTCTCAAGGTAATTTCCTTTTGTTTGTTATCGATGTATTCCTTATACGATTGAGCAATGATGTGTATGCATATCTTAACTGTAAAAAACAATGACGTGATCGTATATCTTCTTGCATATTTCAGGCTTTAAAATTTCAGTGTTTTCATTGTTCATATATGTTGCATATTATGATCTGTTTCGGATATATTACCAAGTTGTACGGATCCCTGGATTATCTATGTGAATTTTCTTTCTTTCTGAGTGTATCCAACTTCTATTTTATTTGCATTTAAGACGTCAAATTTGAGTTTTATGGGTTTAACCCTACAATGTCTTGTGCTTGTTTGTAATAATCTTTTTAATTGCCTTTCGCTACCATAGTACTGTTGTAGTTTTTTTTCCAAAAAGGAATGTAATTCAATTGATGAGTATTGTACTATTCCTGCCCTGAAAATTTTCCTTGTTATGTCAATGACAACTTATTCATATCGTGGAGTTAAATTCTTTTAATTCTACGTGTCTGATTCATATGATTTTATCTCTATGTGGGGTGAGGGTTGCTATGTGCTTGTAACTAGTTCAAAGTTGGAGCTTAAAAGAAGTCTGCCATTTTGTAATAAGATTGTGGCTTTTGATGTGTGTCATTTTGTAGGAAATTCACTTGAAGGTATGAACATAGCTGGAGAAGATTCTGGTGCTCTGCCTAGAAATTTTACTGACCGAGTATACACTGGGCCTTCAAGTATGGGACATATGGACGGCAAATCATATCTCGCTCAAGAACCAGTTTACCCGTCTTTTAACTCAAAAACAGCTATGGGTTCAATTCTCCCTGTATCTTGCCAAGCGGGACTTTCTTTAGGATCTTCTAACAATTACCTGAACTATGAAAACCCTTTTACTCCACATGAGAAATTCTTCCAACCCCTTGATTCTTGTCCCCGTGATACTACATCCACATCAAAATCTTCTCCTTTAGTGGTTATCAGACCAGCACCTTCTGGAAGCCGTTTCTTCGCACAGAAGACAGATAAAACTGGAGCTAGTAACAGTGAGAAATCAGATGTCTGTGACCCATTAAGGGGTGAGGAAACTCGGCTCCCAATAGATTCTCCGATCAAGGGGTTTTCCTTAGGCACAAGCCAACCGCTGGACTTTGGCATGATCAAGGACATTTTTTATGCATCGTCTTCAATTAACAATCAGTGTTCGAGCCATCCTTGTGGTAGTAATAGCATAGAGATTGCAGTTAAAGAAAGTTATGGATCTCAAGCTCCTTACAGTAGTGCACCACCTGTGACTTTTACTGAGAAATGTTTAGATGCTTTAGATCTTCATAACCCGAATGAAGATTCACACTGCTGGAAAGGTGCTCCTGCTTTTTGTATTTCTCTCTGTGACTCTGTTGAAGCTCCAAGCCCATGCTTCAAAAGCAAACTAGAATGCTCTGATTTTGGTCAAAGCAATCCTTTGTTCCCTCCAGCAGAACATTCAGGGAGAACTTCCTTAAAGAACCTTGGCGAGGACAATCTACATAACCATAACGTATATGCAGGAATTGGCCCGTCAGTTCCTGCAGAAGGCACTGGAACTAATAATTACATTACAGCAGAACACAGGACCAATGATATCACAAAAGAAACATTTGAGCATATGGATCTGTCCAGCAGCAGTGGAGTACTTAAATTTTCTGAAGATCTGAACAAGCCTAGCAAAGGATATAATCTACCTCAGTACTCTGAAAACGATTGCCTTAGTGTTGATGAACACAAATATGGACCCACAAAGCGTAGTTTGACGGAGAGTTTTGTGCATTCTGGTTTGAACCTCAATGACGCATTAGTGGGTGGAGTAGTTGCACTTGATGCTGCTGAAAATGTTTTATGTTCACCAGCTTCTCAAGAAGATGCCAAGCAGGCCCAACCTTATGAAATGGGATCAAGTCCAAAACTGGATGTTCAAACACTTGTGCATGCAATTCATAACCTTTCAGAGCTACTTAAATCTCAATGTTTGACCAATGCATGTCTACTGGACAAACAAGACCATGATGCCCTTAAGCATGCAATTACCAATCTTGGTGCATGTACGGCTAAGAAGACTGAAACAAAAGATACATTGTTTTCCCAGCATGACACTTTTGAAAAGTTTGGAGAATCTCGCCGCTCTTATATGGTAAGCGATCAAACTAGCTAGTTTTGTTTTTAGGTGTGACCAATGTGTTCAAACTGTGGAAGCAGTTGCAGTATTACCATTACTGGTGTGGAATAAAACCCCTCCTTCCAGACCTAAATACTTGCATGGTCTTGGACCACCTCTTCTCTGCATTGTGGTCTGTGGACAATTGGATCCCATAAATCTAATGGTCTAGATATAATGGATAGAAGAGGAGCTTGCATATGCATTTTTCTTTTATGTGACAATTTTTCAATACTAACAACTTTTACATGATTTCACCTATTTTGTCAGTTAATCGACCTTCTTTATCATGTAATTGTGTATGAAATTGATGTGCTTCTCTTTCTTGCTTTACTCTCTAAGTCTAATAGAGAAGAATAAACCTAACGATGAGATGTGTATTCTACAATGTTGTTGTTGCTGCGAGTACTATTGGCATCTCATATATATACTTCAGAACGGATGTCTTATGTCCATGAAATATTATTGTTAAATAACAGAACCTCAATCATTAAGGTACCTTATTGGCCGTTGACTGGATCAGTCCTGTTTCTTTCTGACCTTTGAATATATTTATCATGCATTTCTGTTTCGTATGCAAGAATATGAACCTAAGTTTTACTATGTCCTTTTTCTTATCGAATTAATAGGATTTGTTTGTTAGCGTAATTTTTTAGATATAATTTTTTCTTCCAGGGCACAGGGACAGGCCACCCCCAGTTTATGGAAGAAGTTGCTTGGGATTCTTGTGGACCTGGTAATCAGCCTATGCATGAAGATAAGAGCAAGAACAATGGTAAGAAAGTTGAGAATTCACCCCTTCTAACTCCTACAGATGAATTAGGGGATTCAAATGAAGAACAAGTGGTCCAGGTATGCTCTCTGTGTATGTTGTGAAAATGTTATTTAAATTTTAGTCTTGTAAATTCAAGTGTTGAAAATGATACTTTGGAGGAGTTGCAACCATCCAGAATTCTATTTTAGTGGTGTACTAATATACCAGGGTTGCAGGCTCTAAAGAAGGTCCTCAATGAGAACTTTCTCTCTGATGAAGGAATGCAGCCCCAAGCCCTTCTTTTTCAAGAATTTATGGCTTGAAGCTGAAGCAAAATTATGTTCCCTAAGCTATAAAGCACATTTTGACCATATGGAGATTGAAATGGAGAAGCATAAATTCAGTCAAGGAAAAGGTAAAAGCTGTTTGCTTTGGTATCTGTGCTGTGACTCTGACAGTTATGGTCTCTATTCTGTTTCAGACGTTTCAGTAGATGTGACTGCTGCTAATAGTATTTTGTGCTTCAAATTTTCTCCAGACTTAAACCTGAATTCCTCAGTGGCACCTGAAGCTGAAAATGACTTAGCGTGAAAGACTACCACCACCCAGAATCCCTCTACTTCAAGCAAAAGTGTCCACATTGACGATTCTGTAATGGAGAGATTCAATATCTTAAATAGAAGGGAAGAGAAATTGAGTTCATCATTCATGAAATAGGAAAATGAGTCTGTTAAGGTTGCCAATGATGCTGACTATTCTTTTATGGAAAGATTCAATATCTTAAGACGACGGGAAGAGAACTTGAAATCATCTTTCATGGAAGAGAAAAAGGATCAGGATATGGTGGCCAATGATGCTGAGGATTCTGTTATGGCGAGACTCAACGTCTTAAGACCGCGGGGAGACAACTTGAATTCATCTTTCATGGAGAGAGAAAGGATCCAGATATGGTCGCCAATGATGCTGAGGATTCTGTTATGGCGAGACTCAACGCCTTGAGACAGCGGGGAGACAACTCGAATTCATCTTTCATGGAGGAGAAAAAGGATCCAGATATGGTGGCTCTGAGGATTCTGTCATGGCGAGAATCAATGTGTTAACACACCGGGGAGACAACCTAAATTCACCGTTTATGGAGGTGAAAAAAGATCTGGACAAGGAGAATCTTGGGTTGTTAAAAGGAGAAGTAACAGAAGATCAGAGAGCAAATGTGGTAACAGAACCTTATTTTTATCATCACAGTGTTGATGCCAGCGAAGGTAAATATGGGTCTTGCTCGGATGGTTCTGGATATGACTCCATGAAACAGTTTCTGCTCTCTGTCGTGGATGATCCAGTTGTCCATTCGAATAGGAAGGCGAGACTGGGAAATCACCACTCTTCAGGTTTGTATGATAATTCTTCAGATTGGGACCATGTAGCAGAGGATGAGTATGTGTGACAGCTCATGAGATGTTGCTTCAAAGATATTTGAAACATGAAAACAATGTATATATTGTATGTGTGATTATGCTTTGTCTTGAGCCGAGGGTCTCCCGGAAACAACCGCTCTACCTACCAAGGTGGAGGTAAGGTCTGTGTACACTCTACCCTCCCCAGACCCCACGGTGTGTATGATGTTGTTGTTGTTGTATATATTTTAGAGTGGACGCAATGGTACTACGTATTCCTATTGTCTACTTTCTGATACTGCAATGTGCTTACTCCGTTACTCAGTTGTGCACATCGTTTTATTTCTAGCTTATTTGTGTAGTCATTACTATATTTTGGTAAATCTTTACTTAAATTCTGCTCCCCCCTGAAGAAAAACATGTTTCAGCTAATGAAGAAAACACTCACCAGATATCATGTTCATTGAGAAAAGACTTGAACGGTCTCAAAAGGATGTGAAAACTCTCAACTTGTAATGTTCTGGTAAAGTTTTAGTTTATGGTTTAAATTATTACAGATAATTTATTTTGTGTTGACTTCACTCCCAAAGTGGAGTGGGGTGTGATGTCTATTTGCCAGGTTGCCCATCGGGCTTCAGTCGTCGGCTCCCCTGTCATCAGGTCACCAACTTCCTTGACCTTCCGGCACTGGGCAGGCGTCAGCCCCCATACATGGTCTTACGACCTTGCGGAGACTTGTGTTTTTGGTAAACAATCGCCTGGTCCTAGTCACTGCGACCCCCTTTGTGAGGAGGCACCCCTTCTCCCGAAGTTACGGAGCTATTTTGCCGAGTTCCTTAGAGAGAGTTGTCTCACGCCCCTAGGTATTCTCTACCTACCCACATGTGTCGTTTTCGTGTACAGGTACCCTCTTGCTCAAAGTTAGCAGAACAACGCATGAATTTCTAGGTAGTACATTTTTCTTCTTCACAACAGAATATGTTAAAAAGATGACTTCTTTAAGATTTTTTTCTCTTTCAAAAGAATACACTTTTGTTTCTCAAGTTGAATGTCGATTTTATGTAACAACATTATATTTTACTACCAAGTACCAACCAGTTGTCATGATTATCTCTTTATAAGCCAAAAAAATTACTATATGTATTTGAACAGAAAAATATACATTAGTTTTTCTCTTGCGGAGATTGTTGTTGTATAGTATTTCACTCTTTAGCTGAACTTATAACTGTGAGTTCTATTGTCTTATCATGTTATATTAACACTATGTATTGTAATACTAGTAGAAGCCAGCGAGATCCGATATTTAAGCTATGTCGTGAAGAAACAGCAAAGCTAAAGCGATTGGATTGAACTATAATAGGGGGTTAGCATACAAAGATTAAGTAATATACATATAATAAACTTGGATGTATTTTGTTCCGTATAAGTGTCTGATTGCTTGTATGTTTTAAAAATAAGATTACAGCTTTTAATGCAATATTCTTTTTTCGTTTATGATTGTTTTTACCATACTGTAAGTCAATGACCCTTGATAAGGAAAAGCTGGGTCCTCATTGAATTAAATTATCTTGTTATTTATACGATAAAAACTGCGATGGCTCTTAAGATTAGATGCATGTGATATTACCTTGTTTAAAATCTTATTTCAACCATCAAATACCAACAGTAAACTTTAATTAGTGAATAGTGTTTTAAACTAAAAAGTGTAGCAGAGTGAACTCCAATCTACAAAATCTCAAGTCACGGGTCCAAGATCATATTAATTTGTAGGATTTAAGTTACATATGCCTGGACGGTGTAAACACTTTTCTTCCTGTAAGATTATCATTTTTATTTACACCTTCAATACATAAAATTATACTCTAGCTTCTTTGTATAACCTTCGACTCATTTCCTATCGGCGGCAAGGCTTTGTTGTTTACGTAACTCAATGATTATACATTTGATTAAAGAAATTAAGAACTAAAAGAAAAGAAAAGACCCACTTGCAAGCATTATCAACTATAATTAGCAGCAATCAAGAGTCAAATTAATGTCTAACCACTACACTTAGTAATTTAATGCAAAAGAACTCAACAAAATGGATTGGATGAGTAAAGCTTGTTCTGTTCCTACATAAACCCTCAAAGATCTATCAAGAAAAAAAGTTAGTAAAATGTACTTACGTGCAATTATAGTCAATCATCTGACTAACTCCAGTTGTCCTTAACCTTCCAAAACATTGGGCATCTTTGCTCACGTATATAAACAATTTTACAGCTAACTGCCTTCTCACCAGGCACTAAAAAATATAGATTCTACAAGCGAGATTAATTATTTTATTAAGAAAAGTTAATATAAGGTCCACTTGATATCAACGGGTTGTCCCTATGTAAATTGACATCAATTGTTAATGAAGCTACTCAAGCTCACTAAGAAAAAAAAGCTTGTACTCTATTAAGGAATAACTAAAGGAAAATGGGTGCAAGATTGTTGATGAGTGCACTAATATTGTTGATTCTAAGTGAGTGCATGATGCTAGAAGCACAGCTTCAAGTGGGATTTTATGAAAATTCATGCAGTATGGCTGAGTTCATAGTGAAACAAGTTACAAAGGCGTTCTTTAAAGATAAGGGAGTGGCTGCTGGCCTTGTTCGCATGCATTTCCATGATTGCTTCGTCCGAGTAAGTTTATCATTTAGTGTAATTTCATCTGTTGTAACGGGTAACCTTGTTTTATTTTTATGTTATAATTAATCCACGTCCTTTTATGGATGGCTACGTGTACTTGTCTTTAGGTTATTGAAACATTTCTTTAACACTGTCAGTATATGTATAGTAAAAGTTAAACTCTTCATTAGAAGGGCTAATACATTGTCATCCAGAAAATAAACTATACGTTGATAATATTTTGGTTCTGGCATTATATATGATAGGGGTGTGATGGATCAGTGCTAATCGACTCGACTCCATCAAACAAAGCAGATAAGGACTCACCAGCAAATAATCCGAGCCTTCGAGGTTTTGAAGTCATTGACAGTGCAAAGGCGAGGTTGGAATCAGTTTGTCCAGGAGTCGTTTCGTGTGCTGATACAATCGCTTTTGCAGCCAGGGATAGCATAGAGATAGTAAGTATAAATACTACAGTCTAGTGTATCAATCAAATTAGATATATTAAGCAGTATTACCATATATTAGTAGGTATTTACTTGCACGTTTGAAATTAAAATTACAACAGACTGGAGGATTTAGTTATGACGTTCCAGCTGGTAGAAGAGATGGCAGAGTCTCAGTAGCTTCTGAGACAAGAAGTTTGCCGTCTCCTGCATTCAACCTTGACCAGCTCACCCAAAACTTCAAAAATATGGGACTCACCCAAGAAGAAATGGTTACTCTCTCTGGTAAGCACCAGTGACAGTATCTATTCCTGACACTGTTTTTGATTTCTGACATCTAGGAGCACACACCGTTGGTCGATCTCATTGCGGGTCTTTCAGTAACAGATTATACAACTTCAACTCAACAACAAGACAGGATCCTAGTCTTGATCCTGCCTATGCAGCCCAGTTGAAGCAGCAATGTCCACAAGGCAGCAAGGATACAAGTTTGTGTTGGAAATTAGCCTTTGGTGGGAGTTGCGACCGACCAGCTTTAACGGCTTAAACACTAGTGTTACGTATGTTGGAGAATCCGGTTCTTCACACATGCATGATCTACTAAGTACGTAGATAACTGTAGGGCCAAGAATCGTCAAATTTCATTGAGAAATGAAAGAGATATTGGTCCACGAAGTAAGGTGTTTGAAGCATGAAAAGTGTAGTATTGTGTTCAATTCTCCCTCATCGGTAGAGGAAGAAAGAATTGTTGTGTATATAAGACTCGAAATTGGTTTGGGGTTTGGGACCCCAAGGGGTATCCCATGTGTTTAAAGGAGGGAGGACCTAGATGTGTTTCGGTTCAAGGAAAGACCACACGCGCGCCGCCGCCGCCCGCCCGTCCGGTTCACGGGGCCTTGGGCCTTCTGATATTATCTTTTTGGGCCAGAAGTACAGTTTGATCCCAGAAGTTCCCGATGTACAGTTCGGACCAGAATTCTTTCAGATGTACAGTTTGGTCCCTGAAGTTTCAAGATGTACAGTTTGGTCCCTGAAGTTTCCAGAACGTCAGAATTTGGACAGTCAAAGCAGAAACGCCAAGCACTCAATTCAGCTATTTATTTTAGCTGAATTACTCCTCCTATAATGGCCAAATCCGTTGGTCTTTCACCATTTATGTTGGTGACTTTACTACCTCCATAATGGCCATTATTTGGCTATTATGGAGGCAGTTTTCAGCCCCTCAATCACCTATATAAACACCCCTTACACCATTGTTGAGCAGAAAAAGAACACACATATAATATACACGAAAATTCAGAAGCTTACACAAGCAGAAAGTTTTCTTCTTCCTACAACTTCCAGGCATCATTTCGTTACTCAATATTCTTCACGGTAGCTCTTGAGTTTCCTTTGCTCAAGTGTTCCATTGCTGTTTTATCTTGGGAGACAAATTGTCCAGGACGTATAAAGGATACATACGGGGCAATATTGTCTTAAGGACAGAGTGCCACACTCGACTCAGCAAAAACAGTTTCCAATTTTTCGTCTTCAACAAAATTGTAATTTCAGTTTTGTGGTTCTCTTGTAATTTTCAGATTACTAGTTGAATTATTGAATCTTTGTTTATCCTTTCGAATACTTGTAATAGTTATATACTTCCCGTACTGCTTTATAAAGTACCATAGAGCAAAAATACCCAACAACTTAAGACAATACTTGTATAGTATTACTATTAGTGTTCGAAAGATGTCGGTCAAAAGTTGTGTGACCAAATCTGGATATGGCAATGGTTTTCTGGTAGAAGAGAGTGTTGATGATGAACGTGTTCATGGTGTCACCGCTACCAAGACTGGTGGGAACAAGTGCTCACGAGAGCCTGAGGATGTCAACTGGGACAAGAGGAGAAGACTGAAGATGTTATTCTATCTTGCAGCAGAAGGCCTATATCTGTCCCAGACAAAAGATCCGAATAATGGTAAGAAGGAACTGGACACTCAGTTTGATGAAGTGACTGAAGTGAGCCAGAATCCGAAATTGGGATAAGTAGTTTTTCTTACTTGTCAAGAATAAAGATTAAATGATGTCTGATTAAAAATGGATTAAAGTAAGGAGGAATATGAAAATAATTTATATTCCTTACACTTTAAAATCAGAAGTTTAATCTTATCTTCTTTCCCGTTTAAAGATTGGATTGTAAACGACTTAAAATATCCGTTCTTTTAAGTGTAATTGTTAAAGTATGTAAAGTATGTTCGCACATACGATGGAGAAAGATCCACTAATCGTAAAAAAGTTACCACTCTTAAGTAAGCGCCAAGAATTATCTGGGCACCAATCTTAACGGAAGGAGTCTAAAAGTTAAAGACGTAGAACTTTGTCATACTATTTGGCGTAAGATCCTTCATAGGATGATATTGGACACTCAGTCATACAAAGCCTCCAGGCATCGAGTGGGTCAAAATTTCTTTGATATGATGATATTGGACACTCAGTCATACAAAGCCTCCGGTGACCTGAGTGGGGCTGTAATTCATTTCATAGGAAAAGTAATGGACACCTAGTGTGGTGGACGAGTTTTGTGTTTTAATGATCTCAAGGCCTAAAGAAAGGCAAGAAGAAATTGGACACTCACCGCCAAAGCAATCAAGCGAAGTGGGCCAGAGTATCGAGATCACATATGATCCGGTTACGCCCTAACCACGGGCAAGAGGTTGTTCATGTGAAGCAACGCCACTTCTAAAATCAAAGGGGCTAGAGAGGTTGTCATCAATAGGACTTCAAGGAATGGATCACTCTAAAAAGAGGTGATACATGTTCCTAACTTGGTTTAAGGGACGTTGTTGGTCAAGTTGGTTTGAGACTAGTCCAGCAGGTTTGTAATAACGAAGAATGGTACAATATGTCTATAGCCAAATGAATGATATATTTGTAATCCGTGAATCTATGCCATCATAGATTAAGACACGTTAAATATTAAGTCATTCAAAAGCTAACGATGTTGAGATTGTTGCCTCCTTTCGACATAAACCCTCAAAATGAATGTGAGGTAGGCGAAGAGGCAAAATCACCTTTCCAAATTCCGTCAAGGGAATAGCGGAAGAAGCACCGCTCCTCTAGAACTTAGTCACACCTACTTGGGTGATTTGAAGTTTATACAAAATAGAGGGGGGAGACAAGTACGTTGTGATCTTCATTGATGATGGTACAACGTATGGAATTCTTTGTTTGTTAAAAAGCAAAGATGAAGTTGTTGAAGCGGATAAGCGCTACAAAGCAGAAGTTGAAAATCAACTAAGCCTATGGATTGCGAAATTCATAGCGATAGAGGGGGAGAATGTGAAGCAGCGTTCATTAAACGACCGTTCATTACTCACCTCAGTCTAACGGTGTTAGCCAAGCGCAAACCCGTACGCCTAAATTATGTGGGGCAAGGCGATCCTTACCGCTAATGCGATTCTCAACAGAACTCCGCATAAGGATAAAGATAACTCTTCGTGTGAGACATGAAAATGATCTCACATACAAAAGTTGTGATGTGGGGTGGCTTGGTAGAAGTTGGACTACCGAAACAGGTCAAGTTCGACCTAAGACTGTAGATTGCATATCCATTGGATCTGTAAATAACAGTAGTACTTATCGCCTCTTGGCGTCAAAGAATGCTGAATTCTTATAAGATAACTTTCCTTGAAAAGGAAAAAGGAGTAATTGCTCAAGGTTAACAAGAACCCGCGAGGGCCTGACTGTCCGAAACTAGACGCTCCGTATCTACAGGACTCGAAAGTTACTGGCTATCCGGAACTTAATAATCCAGATCTGCAGAACTCAGGGATTCTAGATGTTGAACCAAGACGGAGCAAAGAGGGGACAAAGACTTGTTCCAGTCCTTCTAGCTTGTATGGTTAAGAACGAACCATGGACAATTAACAAATAATTGTTATCTCCAAAAGCGCTGCTTTGGAAAGAAGCTAAAGAGAGAAATATATTCCATCATATAGAACCATACTTGCGTAATGGTTGATCTTCCACCGGGAAAAGAACCTTTAGATTGTGAAAAAGGATACTCAAAAGTGGGTACAAAGGAGATGGATCTACTGACGAGTTCAAAGCCTCGGCTACTTGTACATGTGCTCCCCTAGGAGTAGCTTAACATCATGGGCCATTGCAGTCTTGCGTGGCATGAATGTTAAAACAGCCTTCCCAACCGGAGAGTTGGAAGAAGAGAATCAGAGTTGGTTTTCTGGACTGTTGGGCTTCTTCCTGAACTTTCATCTTGGTCCCTGAAATGTTTACATTTTGGTCCTGAAAGTTTCAGATAAAACAGAAATAATGAATCTGACCACAGAAACATTGACTCTGAAGTTAGAAAGCCAACAGTTGGAGAATCAACAGTCTGAAAGTAAAAGTCATATTGAAACAAAGTCTCGATATGAAAGATATGGATATCACAGATGACATCTTAGGAATTGGATTTCTAAAGACATCTAACGGACTGGTCGATAGTTGACAGTCTCGTTGAAGCCATCAATGGATATGAATCATAGAACTGATTGGAATCATGGTGCACCCATAGACAAAGAGCGATACGCACATATCATGTGTAGTTCAATGTATTGTACACACTACAACCGACCTGGTATCGTCCTACAATCAGATCAGTTGAACTAAGGTTCACTGATAATCTTAATACATGATCAATAGAAGGCGTTAAGTCGGATATGACGATATCTGAATTATTCGCCTATCTACGGATTATAGTATTACGGATGTCCATGATTACGAGAGAACACAGTGATGCAAACTGGACATCAGATCTGAAGAACACCAAAGCCACAAGTAAATGTGTATGGTGGTTCTTGGAAAATCCTTTAAGCAAACTTGCATCGGCCGATTCATGATGGAATCGGAGTTTATAGCTTTATACAAAGCATGAAAGAAGTTGAGTAACTTCACGACTCCTTAGAGGACGTTCCTTATTGGGAGAAACCCGTGCCTTCAGCAGTTATACACTGTGGCTAGTCGGTCGGCTTTAGGAAGGACACGGATGATGGCGTCTGGACATATCTGTCAGGATTTGTCAGGAGACATAAGACCGTATGTCAGTTGGTCATCACGGGTGTCACTTCCTTGTTTACTAACTAAGGGACTACCCGAAGATCAAGTGTTCTGCCTGTCTAGGGGAATGGGCTTAAAACCCAAAATATACGGACCAATATAGTGGTAACCCAACCTTACTAACTGGAGATCCCAGTAATTTGGTTCAATGGGAAAACTAAGCTGTAAATGTTCAGTTGATCGCTTCAGTAGAAGCATGAGCACTTCGGATAGTGATTTTTGAAAAGAAACACCAAATCCAAAGCCGTTCCCGCGATAGACTTTAAGTGCTATCTGCAGTGTGGGTAAATGTTAAGTTTTCAAAACCTGTAATGCTCCTCAACAGTTGAGGTTAGGTTTTTGGGAAACTTTTAGTGGTTCCTAACATTTGTGAAGTGGGGTATAGCAGGATACCTTGTAGAAGACCACCTATTTAAGTGCGAGGACGGGCCGCCTCAAAATGAACGCACTTAAGAATCCAAGACGTTGTCCATGGACAAAACGGACAAAACATTACGAAGAAGAGAGTAAGGGAATTTGTTGTGTTGGTATCATTGTCTTGGCTTACACTAAACACTGACGGTTCAAGACATCAATAAGACCTGATGCATAGGTCTGTAAGGATCTTATCATGAAATAAGACATAAGTAGAGGATTTAATCAACAATCTTCAAGTTCTAAGTAAGTACTATGCATATAAGATTTGACTATGTCAAATACCAGTACGTTAGCTATTCACCAGTCCTGAACTGTAGCTCAAGAAAATGCCATAACGCCTGACCTCGGCTGCGGCTAAGTATGAACAAATGTACGAACATCTTTAAGAATAGCCTACCCAAGTATTAACATTACTCACAGTGCTATGTACTCCCTTAAAACTTGAATTTTGTAAAACCTTTACTTATTTAAATCATATTCTCAGAGCATTCTTAGACAGTATAGGCTATTAGCCTATCATATGAATAAACAAAACAGAAAAATAAAGGGAGAGGGAGGTATACCGAAATGAAGCCAAGAACACAAGATGTGAGCAAATTCCAATCTTATTATTGAATGGAGGATTTACAGAGCTCGATTTTGGGGTTTTTTCTCATCCCTATACAAATGAATGGAAGTCCTCTTTTATAGACGAAGGCGGACTTGAACTAAGATTACAATTTACAAAATAAACAGTAAAAGGAATCTAATTATTACAACACTACAAACTACTTTACGGAAAGTAAATAACTTTACATAAAGTAAGATAAGATTCCCGACAAATGTCGCTTTCTTATCTTTGAAAAAGCAAAAGAAAACAAATGACTTTTTATAAAGTCCAATAAAACTTTTGATAAAGTTAATAGTGGCCGAATGTGACCTTCACTTTCTTTTCTTGATAGGACATGGGTCTCTGCTGCTTTATTCGCTCATTTTTTCCTTGCCGCGTGAGGACTTATCTTCCTGTCGGGCCTTGGCTTTTTCTTTGACAGCTTCAATCAAGCCATCGAATAAATTTGTTGTTGATGGATGATAAGAATAGTCTTCTTCATCATGTGAGTCTTGGAATAGTCCATCGTTCTGGGCTTCCTTCATTGAGGCCGTTGATGTCTCCGAATAAGGATTTTCATCAATCTTTTTTGCAAAATTTTTTACAAAGTCTGCCTTAATTTTATCAAGATAGGCAGTCATAAGTTCTTCCTCTGAAGCATGAGGATTTTAACTTAATGGATTTCTCCAATTTAGAGAAAATAGAATCATCGTCCTTAGTCTCAGTTTTGATCCTGTGAATCGTTTTAAGACTTTTTAGTAAGGAAGTAATTTCTCCCTCAAGCTCCCATCCATAAGTTCGGGTAGGATTTTAGGATCTTTGTCTAGTAATTTAGACCCGAGAATTTGCAGAGAAATTTTCTCTTAAGACATAATATGCCTTCTTTGGTTTCTCCCTTGAGAATCCATTTCCGGATCCATGGGGTTCAGTGCGCAAGAAAAACATTAGTGATGCCGATCCCTCGACATAGTCGGAAGGGTTTTTCGTAGCGACACATGGTGTCAAATGAATCCATTCCTTATAATAATCCATATAAAAATGGTAGGATCTAAATTTGGGTTCGATGATATTCCACCAAGGGAAGATCGGCTGGTAATAACAAACCATTTTGGCTGTTTTTGAAAATGTCTGGGTTTAATTTAACCCACAATGTATGACCATGTTTTTTGTTTTCATAATAAAAAACATATGTAAAGGCATCAATATAATCATAGTAATTGAAAGCCAACCGAATATCGGTTCTTGGAATTATGAATTCCTTGGATCGGAAGGGTGATTCCCGTTCATAAGGAGATATAATCTTCTTCAGATAGAGCTTGGAATAACTCTTCTCTACTCCAGGTTTATGCTCTGGGTAGGAGGTAATATCAGCTGTGCTTGTAGCTGTGAGAATGTATTCATAATACATCCTGTTTTTCCCTTCTTGAAAAGGGTGGTAGAAATTTTCTACGTATCGATTCATGAGAATCCAAGGGCCATTCAGATAATTTTTATCTTCATGAGTAAGTAAGAGAATTGTCTCTTCATGAGGACGAACCAAATATTGGTTTCTGTCTTCCTCTTGTTGTAACAGCTTTTGGGCATATGAGCCTGGCGCTAGAAGAAGCTTGTTCAACTAGCTTGACCTTAGGAATAGTCCTTGGGTCATTCTTTCCTCGACCTCGGCCGCGATCTCCGCGACCTCTACCCCTGCTCCTATTAGGAGTGGGTGGTGTCCATTGCGGACGCATGCTCAATCCTGCAAAAATTCACGAGTGAGAAAGTCAGGCAGTGAATTATTTTCACTTTTTAGATATTGAATTTCAAAATCAAATGGGGCTAAATGGGCCTGCCATCTTGCAAACATTTGTTTGGACACATCATGTTTAAAATCTTTTTGAAACATGTCCGTTCTTATCAGGAATTTAGAATTATAAAGGTCATCCTGAAATTTCAGAACACATTTTACTATTGCAAGAATTTCTTTAGCAACAGTAGCATAATTCTTTTGGCTGTTAGACCATTTTCCTGAATAATATCTGACAAGATAATCCTGTTCAGTTTGGGGTTTGATCTGCTTGAGAATTCCTCCATAACCAATATCAGAAGCATCTGTCTCAATTATTTTTCTCCAATTTGGGTTAGCAAGCATAAGACATGGCAAAGCCTGGACGATCTTTTTGATCTTTTTTACTGCCTCAGTATGAACCTTGGTCCAGGGACCAGCAGATTTCTTCAGCCTGTCATATAAAACAGTTGCGTCAGTAGATAAATTCTTATAATAGGGAGCGATATAATTAAGGCTGCCTAAGAACCGTTGATGGGTTACATCGAGGAGTTCGTCTGGAAATTTGGAAGCGAACTCGACACTTCTGTGAATTGGGATAATATTCCCTTTTTCAATATTATGACCAAGAAATCTTATCTTAGTCTGGAAAATACTCATTTTTGGTTTTGAAATCACCAAACTATTAGAGATAATAATCTTTTTGAAAATATCAAGATGCTTAATATGCTCTTGAATAGTTTTTGAATAAACTAAAATATCATCGATATAAACAATGATAAACCCACTATAGGGGGTAAAGACGTCATTCATGATATGTTGAAATTCGGACGGGGCATTCTTGAGTCCGAAAGGCATGACGTTCCATTCGTAATGACCAGAAGGGAATTTGTAAGCGATCTTGTACCTATCAGGTTCATGTACCTGTATTTGCCAAAATCCTGATTTCAAATCAAATTTGGAAAAGATGTTAGATTGATATAATCTATCCAATAAATCTTTTTTATTGGGGATGGGATATCTGATCCATTTTAAAACCTTATTCAGAGGTTTATAGTTAATAACGATCACAGGAACTCCTCGTTCTTGCTCTGAATGTTTATTAACATAAAACGCTGTACAACTCCATGGAGAGTTTGAAGGTCTGATGAGTTTTTTCTCTATGAGAGAAGCACTCTCCTTTTTGCAGATTTCCAGATATTCCATGTTCATCTGGCAAGGTCTGGCCTTGGTAGGAATTTCATGTTCTTTAAATCCTTCCTCATAGGGGAGTTTGACGATATGCTTTTTTCTGTTCCAAAAAGCTGTGGGTAAATCGTCACAGATAGAAATGGCAAAGTTATTTGCAATCCCTTTGATCTTATCCTGCAATTTAGGATTTGTAAGCTGATTTTCTACATTGTAGACCATTAGTTCTTGCTGTAGATAGTCCAAATGCTGCTGCTTATTCTGCACAAGATTAACAAAGCTGATAGTCTTATAAGAATCAACCCAAGGGAAAGTAATCTGCTTTCCTTCATATGTACCTGAAAAACCTTTTTCAGTAACATTGTTAAGAGGCATTAACCCGTTAATGAATGGTATACCGAGAATAATATCATTAGTAAGATTTTTTACTAAAGTAAATGAATGTTCTATGCAAACCTTGTTATGGCAAACATATGCCCGCGATAACTTGTCGGAGACGCCGAAATCATTTCCGTCTGCTCCGGATACTTTCCGATTCGTTTTCGTAAAGTATTTTGTAGGAATTAATCCTTCTCTGATGCAATTAACATCTGCTCCGGAATCAATTAATGTCGGAACATCTCTGTAGATGGCCCCTCCTTTGATTAGCAAAGTGATATGGGTGATCCATCTCTGGCGTGTAATAACGCTGACACCTTCTGTAGGTTCTCCATCATTATCATATGAAGTTCCTGGTTCATCGATAATGGGGGTGTGGAGGTTCTCTGGTTCTTTCTCTTCATAAGAGATTTGTTCTAACAGGGCAATCCTGTTTTCCAGTCCACCATAATTTTTGTGGAGACGGGTTATCTCTATTTTGAGATCATGAATCTCTTCCTTTAACTGCTGAGTTATCAGGATATTGCTACCGCTTCTCCTTTTCTGCAAGTCAGTTAGTATCTCCGAGAAATTATACGCAGGTTCAATCCGAGATGTGATCTTCGAGGCATCCTATCCTTTTCTGGGCTTTAAGCAAAGCATCAAGGATTCTTGCCTTACGGGTGTCTTCGGAATATCTTTGAAGATCATTAATTTCTTCTCCATTGATAACGCCACATTGAAGGTGGAGAATTGGGCTTGGAGTTTATAAAACTCGTCCTCGTATCTTCCTCTTTGTTTTTCTGGCGATTCTTTGGAGTGCAGATACATGAGTCACTTTCCTCAGAGGAGGATGAATATGGATCCTCTGAATCCGTAGTGACAGATTTATCCGATTCATCCGAATCGTCGGCTGGGATCATGATTTTCATCAAGGCATCTTTGATGTTGTCATCAATCTTGAGTGCCTTTATCTTGTCGGCCTTCTTTTTCTTACACCGATTGGCGTAATGGCCCACTTCTCCACACGCATAACATGTAGTGGTTTTGGTTGTCCTTTTCTTGGGGACGTAACCCTTCTTTTCTTTTACGCCCTTCGCTGCGACTTTCTTTTTATATGGGGCCGCTTTATACTTTTCATAGTACTCCTTTTTGTGTGGTTTGACCACGTGGTTCTTCCTTTTCAGGTTTTTACGGGTAGGGCAGATTCGTCCATTGCGAATTCTTTGGCGAACTCACCTAAATGGGTTTTCTCGGTTAGCCTCGCTTCCATTTGCCACCGCAATTTAATATCATTGCATAAGGCTAGGCCTTCTTCCGTGCATTTGCTGATAAGCATGCCATAGGAAAATATATCCCAAGGTATCTGGGAGTCCGAGGAATCAACCCTCAGTGTTCTCTTAACTCTCTCTGCGAAGAGTGGAGGGAGGCCATCAATGAATCTGGCTTTCCAGAAGCGATCACTTGCTTGAGGAGATTATAAACCCTGCTAAGAAAGACATCCTTATACCATCTGAAAGAGGTTAGGGTAGGACATCTATGATTCTGGAGAAGAGTCCTGATATTATCATAATTAGTAGAATAATTGCCTGTAAAATGATCTAAAATAGTCAAGATCAGGGTATAAACCGAATTAGGGGTTTGAACATTACCCTCTATTTTTATAGAGTTGGTGATCTGCATCTTTTGATCTGGCGAGAGATAATTATCCCACCACGCTTTCAGTTGACCTGTAAAACCAACACAGATCATTTTTGTTATGCTCAGCTCCGTTTGGTTATTACCTTTAGCAGCTGCGGCATACATGAGCATTTTGTGGCAGGTTCTGTAGATCTGAGTCTCAGCGCCACCATCAATGTTCCATTCTATGATCTCGGTACCTGTATAGGCTGCGGGATCATTCTTCCAGGTTCCTTCTTCAATAAGGACATCCATGGGAGTGGGTCTCGGATAGTAATAGCTTTCCGAGGCGTTTCTGGGAGCCCAATTACTCCCTTTCTTTACTGCAGCAATACGATTGTCACTGCTTTCACCTGTGTCTTTGGTATTGACCATTCCAATCACAGATTTGGAAGTTGAAGGTGATAATTTCATTTTATCACTTAGCTGAGATATCAAATTATCGATATCTTTGGCTAGTGGATTCCCTCGATCTTTTGCCAAGTTTATCCCTTCCATAGATGCAGGGGGTTGGACATTTGCACTGGTTTCCAGCGGCTTTTGAGCTTTCTTGGCTCTCTTCTCTGCAATAATTTTTGTTCTCTGCTCCTCAATAAGGGAGCTAAGCCTGTCGACCTTATTATGTAATAAAGTCATTTGTTCTCCTAGGACTTTGAGAGAGACATTAGTGCTATTCCCCTGTTTGTAAAGATTGTTCCAGTTTTCGGCATTGAGAACGCCTTGTAACATCTTGAGATAGGGTTGTGCCTGCAAATCATGGTTGCTGCTATCCTTTTTTAATGAAAAGGGCTCATCCGGCGGATAAAGACTCTTAAGAACTTTTTTCGAGTCTAAATGTCATTGCCTTTCTATAACATTGATATTAGGCAAAGCATAATCTTCAACAAACCAATTAGCAAAATATTTAAAATCCTGCTTTGTTTGAAGATCACCATAAAATTGTTCTGTAATCTCCTCTTGCTCTTCTTTTGGAAAAAAGGTTTGAAACCAATTACGGAAAAGCGTATAATCAGAACTATTGAAATCATTTCTAATTATCTTGCGTAAGTCAGAATCAGGAGCATAATTCAGACCACAATAAAGGGGATCATCAGGATAATCAACCTTCATGAAAATAATTAGTATAATCGAATCAATATTTTCTCGGAATTTCAGAGAATCGGTTTTCAACCTTTATTTTGTCAACCTTTTCCTCAGAAATTTCCGAGGGGGTGGTGATTCTGTAAAGGTCTTCATCTACTTGAGACGTTGAGGCTCTAGCAAAGATATGTACCGATGTCATCTATCGGAGATATATAATAATGAGACGACAAAGATGCCTAATTTAGGTCGCTTTTGCGAATCAAGGCGAATCGCCGTCACTGCCTGGACCACATGAGCGATCCGGGATTCTATCCTGGGATGAACCGGGATAGCTTTTTCTATTAGCCAATCTTCGGGATAATTAATTTCATCCCAGCTTATAGGTCTCCTGGTAGTAATTTTGGACCTTTTGGCTAAGTTAGTCTCAATCAAGACTGTCTGTCTATTTCTCTTGTCGTCCATGATTCTACAGTTGGGATTCATGGTATCTAACACACGGAAATAAACACTATAATGTACTCTCATAACTTTCGTGCATGTAATTATACTCATTAGCTTTCACATATAAAGTTAAAGCATGTAGTATATTAGGATCAGACAAAGACAAAGTAAGATTGGGTCTGACATTAAAATATACTGGGTCATAGGCTAAGCTTGACTGCATAGCACTCATAAGAGATTGTTTCCAGTTTAAGTTTCTGGCATCTCTTAGAACAGTCATAAAGCTTTCTGGCAACCCTTCTAAGGTTAAAGGTTTAAAAGCAATTTGCACTAAACCAATATGCAGAAATTTGTAATGCATCTTTTGATATCTATCAATATCAGAATCAGAAAATAACTGAATAGTTTTTTCTTGGTTATCCATTTGGACCGATTCTTCTATCGTCTTAATAATATGACGATTTCGAAGGTTTTCGAAAATACCGAAATTATAAATTTCTTTTGTGGCAACAAATGGAATAGTCCATTTGTTTAAAGCATCAAGCTGAGTCGGAAGTTCATATTCTTCCGTCCTAGCGTTCTTAACATTATGTTTATAATTTTTGAAAATATTCATATTTTTAAGAAATACTGTGTTGGTAAGGAGATTGGCATGTAATTATACCCATTAGCTTTCACATATAAAGTTAAAGCATGCAGTATATTAGGATCAGACAAAGACAAAGTAAGATTGGGTCTGACATTAAAATATACTGGGCCATAGGCTAAGCTTGACTGCATAGCACTCATAAGAGATTGTTTCCAGTTTAAGTTTCTGGCATCTCTTAGAACAGTCATAAAGCTTTCTGGCAAACCTTCTAAGGTTAAAGGTTTAAAAGCAATTTGCACTAAACCTATGCAGAAATTTGTAATGCATTTTTTGATATCTATCAATATCAGAATCAGAAAATAACTGAATCATTTTTTCTTGGTTATCCATTTGGACCGATTCTTCTAGCGTCTTAATAATATGACGATTTCGAAGGTTTTCGAAAATACCAAAATTATAAATTTCTTTTGTGGCAACAAATGGAATAGTCCATTTGTTTAAAGCATCAAGCTAAGTCGGAAGTTCATATTCTTCCGTCCTAGCGTTCTTAACACTATGTTTATAATTTCTAAAAATATTCATATTTTTAAGAAATACTGTCTATGAATACTCATCAAGTATGGCTCTGATACCATGAATCCCAACTGTAGAATCATGGACGACAAGAGAAATAGACAGACAGTCTTGATTGAGACTAACTTAGCCAAAAGGTCCAAAATTTACTACCAGGAGACCTATAAGCTGGGATGAAATTAATTATCCCGAAGATTGGCTAATAGAAAAAGCTATCCCGGTTCATCCCAGGATAGATTCCCAGATCGCTCATGTGGTCCAGACGACGGCAGATTCGCCTTGATTCGCAAAAGCGACCTAAATTAGGCAGATCTTTGTCGTCTCATTATTATATATCTCCGATAGATGACATCGCTGGTACATCTGCTGCTAGAGCCTCAACGTCTCAAGTAGATGAAGACCTTTCTGAGAATCACCACCCCTCGTAAATTTCTCGGGAGGAAAAGGTTGACAAAATAAAGGTTGAAAAACCTGATTCTCTTGAAATTCCTGAGAAAATATTGATTCTGATTATACTAATTATTTCCATGAAGGTTGATTATCCGGATGATCCCCTTTATTGCGGTCTGAATTATGCTCCTGATTCTGACTTACGCAAGATAATTAGAAATGATTTCAATAGTTCTGATCATACGCTTTTCCGTAATTGGTTTCAAACCTTTTTTACAAAAGAAGAGCAAGAGGAGATTACAGAACAATTTTATGGAGATCTTCAAACAAAGCAGGATTTTAAATATTTTGCTAATTGGTTTGTTGAAGATTATGCTTTGCCTAATATCAATGTTATAGAAAGGCAATGGCATTTAGACTCGAAAAAAGTTCTTAAGAGTCTTTATCCGCCGGATGAACCCTTTTCATTAAAAAGGGATAGCAGCAACCATGATTTGCAGGCACAGCCCTATCTCAAGATGTTACAAGGCGTTCTCAATGCCGAAAATTGGAACAATCTTTACAGACAGGGGAATAGCACAAATGTCTCTCTCAAAGTCCTAGGAGAACAAATGACTTTATTACATAATAAGGTCGACAGGCTTAGCTCCCTTATTGAGGAGTAGAGGACAAAAATTATTGCAGAGGAGAGAGCTAAGAAAGCTCAAAAGCCGCTGGAAACCAGTGCAAATGTCCAACCCCCTGCATCAATGGAAGGGATAAACCTGGCAAAAGATCAAGGGAATCCTCTAGCCAAAGATATCGAAAATTTGATATCTCAGCTAAGTGATAAAATGAAATTATCACCTTCAACTTTCAAATCTGTGATTGGAATGGTCAATACCAAAGACACAGGTGAAAGCAGTGACAATCGTATTGCTTCAGTAAAGAAAGGGAGTAATTGGGCTCCCAGAAACGCCTCGAAAAGCTATTACTATCCGAGACTCACTCCCATGGATGTCCTTATTGATGAAGGAACCTGGAAGAATGATCCCGCAGCCTATACAGGTACCGAGATCATAGAATGGAACATTGATGGTGGCGCTGAGACTCAGATCTACAGAACCTGCCACAAAATGCTCATGTATGCCGCAGCTGCTAAAGGTAATAACCAAACGGAGCTGAGCATAACAAAAATGATCTGTGTTGGTTTTACAGGTCAACTGAAAGCTTGGTGGGATAATTATCTCTCGCCAGATCAAAAGATGCAGATCACCAACTCTGTAAAAATAGAGGGTAATGGTCAAACCCCTAATTCGGTTTATACCCTGATCTTGACTATTTTAGATCATTTTACATGCAATTATTCTACTAATTATGATAATATCAGGACTCTTCTCCAGAATCATAGATATCCTACCCTAACCTCTTTCAGATGGTATAAGGATGTCTTTCTTAGCAGGGTTTATAATCTCCCTGAAGCAAGTGATCGCTTCTGGAAGCCAGATTCATTGATGGCCTCCCTCCACTCTTCGCAGAGAGAGTTAAGAGAACACTGAGGGTTGATTCCTCGGACTCCCAGATACCTTGGGATATATTTTCCTATGGCATGCTTATCAGCAAATGCACGGAAGAAGGCCTAGCCTTATGCAATGATATTAAATTGCAGCGGCAGCTGAAGAAGCAGAGGCTAACTGAGAAAACCCAGTTAGGTGAGTTCTGCCAGCAATTCGCAATGGACGACCGCCTTACCCGTAAAAACCGGGAAAAGGAAGAACCACGTGGTCAAACCACACAAAAAGGAGTACTATGAAAAGTATAAGGCGGCCCCATATAAAAAGAAAGCTGCAAAGCGAAGGGACAGAAAAGAAAAGAAGGGTTACGTCCCCAAGAAAAGGACAACCAAAACCACTACATGTTATGCGTGTGGAGAAGTGGGCCATTACGCCAATCGGTGTAAGAAAAAGAAGGCCGACAAGATAAAGGCACTCAAGATTGATGACAACATCAAAGATGCCTTGATGAAAATCATGATCCCATCCGACGATTCGGATGAATCGGATAAATCTGTCACTACGGATTCAGAGGATCCATATTCATCCTCCTCTGAGGAAAGTGACTCCTGTATCTGTACCTCCAGCAACTGCCAGAAAAACAAAGAGGAAGATACAGAGGACGAGTTTTATAAACTCCAAGCCCAATTCTCCAGTTTCAATGTGAGCGTTATCAATGGAGAAGAAATTAATGATCTTCTGAAAGATATTCCAGAAGACACCCAGAAGGCAAGAATCCTTGATGCTTTGCTTAAAGCCCAGGAAAAGGATAGGATGCCTCGAAAGATCAAATCTCGGATTGATCCTCCGTATAATTTCTCGGAGATACTAACTGACTTGCAGAAAAGGAGAAGCGGTAGCAATATCCTGACAACTCAGCAGTTAAAGGAAGAGATTCATGATCTCAAAATAGAGATAACCCGTCTCCACAAAAATTATGGTGGACTGGAAAACAGGATTGCCCTGTTAGAACAAATCTCTTATGAAGAGAAAGAACCAGAGAACCTCCACACCCCCATTATCGATGAACCAGGAACTTCATATGATAATGATGGAGAACCTACAGGAGGTGTCAGCGTTATTACACGCCAGAGATGGATCACCCATATCACGTTGCTAATCAAAGGAGGGGACATCTATAGAGATGTTCCGACATTAATTGATTCCGGAGCAGATGTTAATTGCATCAAAGAATGATTGATTCCTACAAAATACTTTACGAAAACGAATCGGAAAGTATCCGGAGCAGACGGAAATGATTTCGGCGTCTCCTACAAGTTATCGCAGGCATATGTTTGCCATAACAAGGTTTGTATAGAACATTCCTTTACTTTAGTAAAAAATCTTACTAATGATATTATTCTTGGTATACCATTCATTAACAGGTTAATGCCTCTTAACAATGTTACTGAAAAAGGTTTTTCAGGTACATATGAAGGAAAGCAGATTACTTTCCCTTGGGTTGATTCTTATAAGACTATCAGCTTTGTTAATCTTGTGCAGAATAAGCAGCAGCATTTGGACTATCTGCAGCAAGAACTAATGGTCTACAATGTAGAAAACCAGCTTACAAATCCTAAATTGCAGGATAAGATCAAAGGGATTGCAAATAACTTTGCCATTTCTATCTGTGACGATTTACCCACAGCTTTTTGGAATAGGAAAAAGCATATCGTCAAACTCCCCTATGAGGAAGGATTTAAAGAACATGAAACTCCTACCAAGGCCAGACCTTGCCAGATGAACATGGAATATCTGGAAATCTGCAAAAAGGAGAGTGCTTCTCTCATAGAGAAAAAACTTATCAGACCTTCAAACTCTCCATGGAGTTGTACAGCGTTTTATGTTAATAAACATTCAGAGCAAGAACGAGGAGTTCCCAGACTGGTTATTAACTATAAACCTCTGAATAAGGTTTTAAAATGGATCAGATATCCCATCCCCAATAAAAAAGATTTATTGGATAGATTATATCAATCTAACATCTTTTCCAAATTTGATTTGAAATCAGGATTTTGGCAAATACAGGTACATGAACCTGATAGGTACAAGACTGCTTTTACAGTCCCCTTCGGTCATTACGAATGGAACGTCATGCCTTTCGGACTCAAGAATGCCCCGTCCGAATTTCAACATATCATGAATGACGTCTTTACCCCCTATAGTGGGTTTATCATTGTTTATATCGATGATATTTTAGTTTATTCAAAAACTATTCAAGAGCATATTAAGCATCTTGATATTTTCAAAAAGATTATTATCTCTAATGGTTTGGTGATTTCAAAACCAAAAATGAGTATTTTCCAGACTAAGATAAGATTTCTTGGTCATAATATTGAAAAGGGGAATATTATCCCAATTCACAGAAGTGTCGAGTTCGCTTCCAAATTTCCAGACGAACTCCTTGACAGAACCCAGCTTCAACGGTTCTTAGGCAGCCTTAATTATATCGCTCCCTATTATAAGAATTTATCTACTGACGCAGCTGTTTTATATGACAGGCTGAAGAAATCTGCTGGTCCCTGGACCAAGGTTCATACTGAGGCAGTAAAAAAGATCAAAAAGATCGTCCAGGCTTTGCCATGTCTTATGCTTGCTAACCCAAATTGGGGAAAAATAATTGAGACAGATGCTTCTGATATTGGTTATGGAGGAATTCTCGCGCATCAATCCCAGACTAAACAGATTATCTTGTCGATATTATTCAGAAAATGGTCTAATGACCAAAAGAATTATGCTCTTTGCTAAAGAAATTCTTGCAATAGTAAAATGTGTTCTGAAATTTCAGGATGACCTTTATAATTCTAAATTCCTGATAAGAACGGATCGCACGTATGTACCAAATTCATGTTTCAAAAAGATTTTAAACATGATGTGTCCAAACAAATGTTTGCAAGGTGGCAGGCCCATTTAGCCCCATTTGATTTTGAAATTCAATATCTAAAAGGTGAAAATAATTCACTGTCTGACTTTCTCACTCGTGAATTTTTGCAGGATTGAGCATGCGTCCGCAATGGACACCACCCACTCCTAATAGGAGCAGGGGTAAAGGTCGCGGAGATCGCGGCCGAGGTCGAGGAAAGAATGACCCAAGGACTATTCCTAAGGTCAAGCTAGTTGAACGAGCTTCTTCTAGCCAGCAGGGCTCATATACCCAAAAGCTGTTACAACAAGAGGAAGACAGAAACCAATATTTGGTTCGTCCTCATGAAGAGACAATTCTCTTACTTACTCATGAAGATAAAAATTATCTGAATGACCCTTGGATTCTCATGAATCGATACGTAGAAAATTTCTACCACCCTTTTCAAGAAGGGAAAAACAGGATGTATTATGAATACATTCTCACAGCTACAAGCACAGCTGATATTACCTCCTACCTAGAGCATAAACCTGGAGTAGAGAAGAGTTATTCCAAGCTCTATCTGAAGAAGATTATATCTCCTTATGAATGGGGAATCAGCCCCTTCCGATCCAAGGAATTCATAATTCCAAGAACCGATATTCGGTTGGCTTTCAATTACTATGATTATATTGATGCCTTTACATATGTTTTTTATTATGAAAACAAAAAACATGATCATACATGGTGGGTTAAATTAAACCCAGAAATTTTCAAAAACAGCCAAAATGGTTTGTTATTACCAGGCTGGATCTTCCCTTGGTGGAATATCATCGGACCTGAAATTCAGATCCTACCAGCCCCTTATATGGATTATTATAAGGAATGGATTCATTTGACACCATGTGTCACGCCGGAAAACCCTTCTGACTATGTCGAGGGATCGACATCACTAATGTTTTTCTTGCAGACCGGAACTCCATGGATCTGGAAATGAATTCCCGAAGCAGGGAGAAACCAACAAGGCATATTATGTCTTAAGAGAAAATTTCTCTGCAAATTCTGGTCTAAATTACTAGACAAAGATCCGGAAAATCCTACCCGAACTTATGGATGGGAGCTTGAGGGAGAAATTACTTCCTTACTAAAAAGTCTTAAAACGATTCACAGGATCAAAACTGAGACTAAGGACGATGATTCTATTTTCTCTAAATTGGAGAAATCCATTAAGTTAAAAAATCCTCATGCTTCAGAGGAAGAACTTATGACTGCCTATCTTGATAAAATTAAGGCAGACTTTGTAAAAAATTTTGCAAAAAAGATTGATGAAAATCCTTATTCGGAGACTTCAACGGCCTCAATGAAGGAAGCCCAGAACGATGGACTATTCCAAGACTCACAGGATGAAGAAGACTATTCTTATCATCCATCAACAACAGATTTATTCGATGGCTTGATTGAAGCTGTCAAAGAAAAAGTCAAGGCCCGACAGGAAGATAAGTCCTCACGCGGCAAGAAAAAAATGAGTGAATAAAGCAGCAGGGACTCATGTCCTATCAAGAAAAGAAAGTGAAGGTCACATTCGGCCACTATTAACTTTATCAAAAGTTTTATTCGACTTTATGAAAAGTCATTTGTTTTCTTTTGCTTTTTCAAAGATAAGAAAGCGACATTTGTCGGGAATCTTATCTTACTTTATGTAAAGTTATTTACTTTCCGTAAAGTAGTTTGTAGTGTTGTAATAATTAGATTCCTTTTACTGTTTATTTTGTAAATTGTAATCTTAGTTCAAGTCCGCCTTCGTCTATAAAAGGGGACTTCCATTCATTTGTATAGGGATGAGAAAAAACCCCAAAATCGAGCTCTGTAAATCCTCCATTCAATAATAAGATTGGAATTTGCTCACATCTTGTGTTCTTGGCTTCATTTCGGTATACCTCCCTCTCCCTTTATTTTTCTGTTTTGTTTATTCATATGATAGGCTAATAGCCTATACTGTCTAAGAATGCTCTGAGAATATGATTTAAATAAGTAAAGGTTTTACAAAATTCAAGTTTTAAGGGAGTACATAGCACTGTGAGTAATGTTAATACTTGGGTAGGCTATTCTTAAAGATGTCCGTACATTTGCTCATACTTAGCCGTAGCCGAGGTCAGGCGTTATGGCATTTTCTTGAGCTACAGTTCAGGACTGGTGAATAGCTAACGTACTGGTATTTGACATAGTCAAATCTTATATGCATAGTACTTACTTAGAACTTGAAGATTGTTGATTAAATCCTCTACTTATGTCTTATTTCATGACCGCGCAGTAAGTAAGTCCGATGGTATTCAACTATGGAAGGTTCAAAGCTGAGGCTACCTCTTCTTATGCAACATCGGTCCGCTGAAATATTGCTGGAAATGAAAAGACACCATGTGAGTGCGCCAAAATCTCTTTCAAGAGGGGATTGTTGGAAATTAGCCTTTGACGGGAGTTGCGACCGACCAGCTTTAACGGCTTAAACACTAGTGTTACGTATGTTGGAGAATCCGGTTCTTCACACATGCATGATCTACTAAGTACGTAGATAACGGTAGGGCCAAGAATCGTCAAATTTCATTGAGAAATGAAAGAGATATTGGTCCACGAAGTAAGGTGTTTGAAGCATGAAAAGTGTGGTATTGTGTTCAATTCTCCCTCACCGGTAGAGGAAGAAAGAATTGTTGTGTATATAAGACTCGAAATTGGTTTGGGGTTTGGGACCCCAAGGGGTATCCCATGTGTTTAAAGGAGGGAGGACCTAGATGTGCTTCGGTTCAAGGAAAGACCACACGCGCGCCGCCGCCGCCCGTCCGCCCGAAGTTCCAGGTTCCGGTTCACGGTCGGGTCGTGGGGTCGGGTCGTGGTGGGCCTTCGATATTATCTTTTGGGCCGAGAGAACTTTGCCGAAAGTACGCTTTGATCCCAGAAGTTCCAGATGTACAGTTCGGACCAGAATTCTTTCAGATGTACAGTTTGGTCCCTGAAGTTTCAAGATGTACAGTTTGGTCCCTGAAGTTTCCAAAACGTCAGAATTTGGACAGTCAAAGCAGAAACGCCAAACACTCAATTCAGCCATTTATTTTGGCTGAATTACTCCTCCTATAATGGCCAAATCCGTTGGTCTTTCACCATTTATGTTGGTGACTTTACTACCTCCATAATGGCCATTATTTGGCTATTATGGAGGCAGTTTTCAGCCCCTCAATCACCTATATAAACACCCCCTTACACCATTGTTGAGCAGAAAAAGAACACACATATAATATACACGAAAATTCAGAAGCTTACACAAGCAGAAAGTTTTCTTCTTCCTACAACTTCCAGGCATCATTTCGTTACTCAATATTCTTCACGGTAGCTCTTGAGTTTCCTTTGCTCAAGTGTTCCATTGCTGTTTTATCTTGGGAGACAAATTGTCCAGGACGTATAAAGGATACATACGGGGCAATATTGTCTTAAGGACAGAGTGCCACACTCGACTCAGCAAAAACAGTTTCCAATTTTCCGTCTTCAACAAAATTGTAATTTCAGTTTTGTGGTTCTCTTGTAATTTTCAGATTACTAGTTGAATTATTGAATCTTTGTTTATCCTTTCGAATATTTGTAATAGTTATATACTTCCCGTACTGCTTTATAAAGTACCATAGAGCAAAAATACCCAGCAGTTTGGTGGTGCCAATGAACCCTGCAAGCCCAGCTATCACTGATGTAGGTTACTACACCGATGTTCTGGACAACAGGGGCGTGTTTACCTCTGATCAAACTCTTCTCACAAATCCAACTACAGCTATCCAAGTAACACAAAATTGTAGGAATTCATTCCTCTGGAAAAGTAAATTTGCTCTCGCAATGGTGAAGATGGGCCACATTGGAGTCTCGACCGGCACTGCTGGCAAGATCCGAGCTAACTGTAGAGTCATTAATAGCTAAACACATGCTATATAGCTCTGCATCATAAGGGGACTGCTACTCTCAAGCAGAAGCTTGCACACTGCTGTATTTTCTTCAACTTATTACTAATGGACGTGTACTTGATCCTTATCGTAGTTGACTTCTTTCGGAAACGGTGGAGGCATTGATGTGTTCAAAACTGGATTTGAGCGGATATTAAAGGTAACATTAATTTGATTAATTTATTTATGTTGTATTAAATTGAAGTTAGACTCTAATTACTATGAGTATACATTATGCAAGTGGTTATGATACAAGAATGGATACGGGAGCAAATGTTGTGTATCAATTGAGATTTTTGTATTGCTTTAAGTATTTATGGAGACATTACTATTTTTTATGTAGTTTGTCGTGTTTATATAATGTACTGATTTAAAATACTATTTTGTTTTGGGTTTTATCACTAATTGAGAAGTATGATGGCTTTGTTGGCAATTTGCTATATTGGTAAAGTATAGTAGTAGATAATTCTCATGTATTGGTGGGTTGCCAAAATGACAAATGAATTGATTATAAAATATGACTGACGGGTACAGGCGGGTGACAGATATCCACTTGGGTGGTGGAGCGGGTGTAGATTTAGAAATATACCCGCTTAGGTAGATATGGATGTTGAAAATGTACCCGCCACGGATGACGGGTATAAAATTTTCTGACGGGTACAGGTTCGGGGTACCCGCCCCGCCCAATTGCCATCCCTATTTCACTTATTAGTACTGTGAGAAGCATTATCCAGGAACTAGATCATGTATTGCTTTGCTGTCCTCTTATGTCATTTTGTTTCATTTCCAGAATAATTTCATGGAGAGATGTAAGATAGAAATGCTTGTGCTAGATTCATTACCTTTTTCTATTTACAAAAAGATTGAAATTGCCAAGTACCTTTACTCATTTGATCTTAAGCCATGGTGCTTTAAGACAAAAACGGAAATACTACCACCTCATTCAACAATAAAAAGTTCCCAAGACAACCAAAATAATAACAAAAGCCCTTCATTTCTTGATACTGGTCATTAAGGTTCTACAACGCACTACTACTCAATAGGGAGCCGCCAATTAACAAGGGCAACAAAAATAGAATGAGAGCATGAATGCTTCCAAAATTCATCATAAAGCAAGAATGTAAAGGTTATCTAAAAATACTTAAGTGGTCAGCTCCATAATGGCACTGACTATGTCGCCATTGTGGGTCTTGAGAGCCTTGACTGCCTTGCTCCTGGACACTCCTGCTTGTGTCATGACCAAATCAATGTCCCGAGGTTCAACACCAGTCTCGTCGACCTCTTCTTCTTCCTCATCTGCCTCTGCAGCAGCAGTAGAGGCAGACACGTCTGGCTTGGCCATCACAGATCCCATGTCGGGCATCCTAAACTGCTGAGCTGCCTGTGTCTGCAACTGCGAGCTCAAATCCTCAATCTTAGCCTCTCCAAATATGACATAAGTCTCAGAATTTGGGCTCTTGAAGACATCTGGCTTTGAGATGAAAAATAGAACCTGCAGTATTGTGATTGAACTAGTTTACGTAAATCCAAATTCTTCTTAAAAGATACTACATTGAATAAAAATGAAACAAAGAATGAACAAGGTAATTTACATTTTTGGTCCTCTTAATAGTGACCCTGCTAACCCCTGTAACAGGTTTCATGCCAAGCTTCAACATGGCTTTGCGACTCTTCTTCTCACTTCTGCTTTGCTTAGAATTACCACCTGCATCATTTTCCACTTAGCTTCTTCTAAAAATTATATTAACAAGCATCATACAGTGTGCCATGGTTATCTCACATGTCATATAACCACGTAATGAATTTTATGCAAACGCAAAACGAAAACGGATCATAAAACAAGCACAAAGAGATAAGTAGCGAATTCAGAAACATCAATACTGGCCAGGACAGGAAACCAGGAAATACATTTTATGTCATAGCTAATAACATAAATAGCTAAGACTTGAGCTACTTATATCAGTCGGAATAGGAATAGAGAAGTCGACATAAATGAGTAACAGAATTTCATAAGATGCTAAAAATCCTAGTATCCAATAACTAGTCAGACAGAAATGTACAGCATAACATCATTCAGTGTCAAAACCCTGGCAACATATTAACATCTATTACTCCCTTTGTCCCAATTTATGTGATAAACTTTACTTTTTAGTCTGTACCAAAAAGAATGATATAGGAATAATTTAACTTATTTATTCATAATGAAATGATTTACAACCACAAAATATCTATATCTATCGCTCATTTTAGACCACAAGTTTCAAAATCTTCCTTAAACGCCGTGCCTAGTAAAAACTAGGGTTGACCTATTTGGGAGTCAAACTACTCTTTATTTTACTATGATTTTCAACCACTCTTTTCATATATTGTGAATTACTAATTATGCTACTTTTATGTAGTTTTCCAATATGTTAATTTTATTATAAAATACTCGGAGAAACTATGTTTAAAATTAAGTCAAAGGAAAACTTGTTTGACCCCAAACTGGTACACCTTCAAACATTTTGGGACGGAGACGGAGGGAGTACCAATTACAAATATGTTAGTATAAATCAATCATATAGTGCCAATTATGAGGTTTAATTATTCGAGAATTAGAAATACGCGCTCGAGAACTAAAATAAACCATAACAAATAGTTTCCACTTTCAAAGCATCAGCAAAATATCTCATCCAATCAGTAAATCCACGTGGTCTCTAAACGTAATGCCTGCCGTCAAAATAGATACTATTTAAACCAGTATTCTTATAGACTATATTTGAAACACAAAAATTCAATAGCGAGGGAAGGCAAGGAATACCTTGGGCCCCATCATCCTTGTCATCGTCATCGTCGACGTCATCATCGTGGTCATCTTCTTCTTTAACGTCCTCGACTATGGGCTCATCTTCCTGAAGCTTCTTCTCGGCTTCGAGTTCTTCGATGACTGGACCTGGCATGGCTGCTTGCTTCTCTCTGATGGGAATGCAAGGGGTTGCTTTGAGGATAAAATTCGTAAAGAACAAATACGGAGGTTTTATCCTAGGGTTCCTCTTTATGGGCTTCCCTAACTCAAGCCCAATTTCATCAGCCCACTTATATCTTCTCTTTTATCTTCAATAATAAATGATTATTAGTATGAAATTCAAATCCCTCTTCTACTTATTAAGACGCAAATGTTTCGATTGACTGTGTGAATTAAGATATATATTTTTGTAATAAATGATGTTAAAGTCAGATTTTCTTCTTTTAAGCTCACTAAAAATCTAATTTTTTTTGTTTGTTATTGAGTATTTACTATTTAGTATCCGCATAAAAGTTCGATTATGCGGATTCGCACTGTACCGCCCATTCGGGGCTATCGAGATTTTTTAATATTCAGGGCTCGAAACCAAGACTTCTGATTAAGGAATGAGCAATTTCATCTGCTGCACCATATCATTTGGTGGTGAAAAATGTTACACTATAATATGTGATTGAACTTTTCTAAAGATATAATCTACGATGACCAGTTTATAATTTGATTTTTTAAAAAAATATCTCTTGTATTTTATTTATTAATTATATATTTTAATATTTTATATGTGACAAATGTCATATAACTAACTACAACTCTACAAGAGCTTTTATTATACTAGGTCATAAAGTCGATCTCCCCCAAAAAGTTAAGGGACTACCCGCTGGCCTATAATCATTGAAATGTAGTAAGTCTGTTTTGTTTTAAATATAAAATTGAGAGGAGTTTTAACGGTTGCTTGTTAGATGACTGGAAATGAATTTTGGTTATTTAGATTTTTTCTTGTAAATTAAGTGTGCTTTTTTATTTATAACGAACTTTTAATTATGTGTTGCCTTCTTAGACAATGTAAGTATATGCGATCAAATAACCAAAATAAATTTAGTAGAGTATTATTCTCTCGAGGATTATTGATTTACCAATTACTAAATTAAACAATACCTTATTATCTAGTCAAGAAATATGCGCAAACTTTAAAAATGGGCGGACGATTTTAGTGTTATGGATTCACTTGACAATCTTGTTATAATCTTATATTGTAATTTATTTGGGTTACTAATCTACATGGTTAGTAATAGTAATACTCACAAAAATATCTATTTGTTTGTTCTAATTATCCCAAGCCCTATGTCTCCATCAGATTAATACGGAGTATAGAAAAAATGCACAAGAAGTTCCTGTGTAAGTTGGTTCAAACAAGATAAATATGTATTATTTCTATGATATTCACGAATCACACCAAATATTTACAACAATAACATACCCAGTGAAATCACACCAAATGTTTATGATTATAAAATTGCTTTATTCACTCTTATTGCGATTTTATAAAATCCTTTGTCAAGTTTGAATCAAGATTCATAGATGGTGAAGCGCTTCGCCCGCCCTATCCATCCGCGCGCTGGCAGGTAGGGGTTTATCTCTGTGATTCGCTACGCTTGCCTACGCCTATCGGCTGATTCTATTGCTTGACGGTTAGCGAAACTGGGAATCGTGGGTTCCGTCGAGCTTCTCATAGAAATACAAAAACGTATCGCCCACTTCCTACAATCTGGCTTGAACCTTTGGGTAGACTCTGCAGGATCAACAAACATAGTTGCACTTTCCTTCCTACTTCTTCTTCCTCTATTATGTGTTTTTATTATATTTGCCTGAAACTCGAGAAAATAGAGTTGTTTGAGACCAAATGTTATAGAGTTGGGAGCTCTCTGGGAGGCACACCTTCACTTCACGAGATTTTGAATCTCGCGTGTCTATCATTTCACCACCAATGCATCTTAAAAGTGAATCATATTCCATGAATATGATATCTATTTAATGTGATGTATGGAATATATGACAAAGCTGGATCTATTGATCGATCATGTCATATAGGGCCGAGTTGGACATTCAATTGCTTCGATTTGAATTATCCGGATGACCCCTTCTCATAATGAGAATGTATATAACCCTATTCCGACCTAGTTCGGTATGGAATGTGTATACGTCATTAGTCCAATCATTTGTAGGAACTACCCGCAATAACGAACTTGCAAAATGGATCTGTTTATCATAAAGAGATTCGTCGTTTCTGACCCTGCTTCACCTTAATTGTTATTTGAACAAGTAAAAGTTTTGTCTTGGTCCGAGTGGGGATAGCATTTCTCTTCTACATGTCCATGGAGTTTTGAAAAATCCAAACATCTATCAAATAATCAAACAATTAATATTATAAATGAATTAACACAACATATGATATATCAACTCATAAATTAAATATAAAATTCTACCATTCATATTAAATCTCATAAAGGGCGGCCCGGTGTACTAAGTTCCCGCTATGCGCGGGGTCCGGAGAAGGATCGAACCACAAAGGTCTATTGTACGCCGTCTTACCTTGCACTTCTGCAAAAATTTGTTTCCCCGATTTGAACCCGTGACCTTAACCTTAAAAAACATTTCGTCCACATAACAACAATCTCAAGATCCACCCAAAAGAACATCAAAATCAAGATCCACCCAGTTAACTCCCTTTTTAACCAAATTTTGTTCCTTAATTGTTTCCATACAATCCTTTCTCATCCTAAACCAAAACTATTAACAACACACACAGTTGAGCTATATTTGTCATTCAAACCACTTACCAGGATGGTAAAAGAATATGTACATTGAGATAAAAACATAGTTACATACGTCCAACATCAACACCCCATTTGAACGTTCGCTCGTCCTCGAAAAAAATAAACCAACCGTTTCAACAAATACCAAAAATAACCTTTAGGCTTTCTGAGCACTTTAGCTCAATCACCTAGTTTGTGTTGGAAATTTGTCTTTGGCGGGGAGATGTGTCCACCCATCTTTAATGAATTAAACACTAGTGTTCCGCATGTTGGAGGCTCTGTCTCTTCACACATGCATAATCTACTAAGTGAGTAGATGACCGTAGGGCCAAGAATCGTCAAATTTCATTGAGAAATGAAAGAGATATTGGTCCACGAAGTAAGGTGTTTGAGGCATGAAAATATGGTGTGGGACAAATCTACCACATCGGTGGGAATAAGAAGAATTGTTCTCTATATAAGTCTCTAATGTGGTAAAGGGTTTGGGACCCCAAGGGGTATCCCGTGTGTTTAAAGGAGGGAGGACCTAGATGTGATTAGGTTCAAGGCTAAGCCCACACGTGCGCCGCCGCCGCCCGCTCGGGCTGCGGGGACTTTCTGATATTATCTTTTGGACCCCAAATTGCTTAATATTTACAGTTTGGTCCCTAGAGTTTCTGGAAAGTTGATTTTGGGAGTGACGGAAGGCAGAAACTTTCTGCCTACCGTTTGGATTGTTTTTGGAGCATTAACCAACCATTACTTGGCTGTTAACTACTCCATTAACAGCCCTCCTTTATGACCATTAATCAGCCCTCCTTCAAGGCCATGAACAGCCTCTTTCATGGCATTAAACCTGTCATTACAGCCCTCCCTTAATGGCCATTACAACCTTGTTTGTGGCTATTGGGCTGCCCTCCTCCATGCTATATATTGAGCTGTTTTTTGCTCAATTCGTGACAGAGAAAAACAGCAATATAGACAGCATATACAACACAAAACAGTCACAAAATACAGCACAAAACAGTCACGAAAAACACCAAAAACAGTGACGGAAAAACAGTGTTGAAATACACACATATACACAAGATATACACAACAGAGACACACTATATACACAACAGAGACACACTATATACACAGAGACAAAAGAGAAGAGTAAACAAAAACTCTTCCTTCTTTTTCCATATCTTCAACAAGTCGATTTATATTTGTTTTCTCCATCAGGCTCAACCTATTGACTTTGTAACATTAAGATTAAAGTGTTGTTTTATCTTGGGAGATTATTGCCCGCTAACGTAAAAGCATATATACGGGGCAATCTTGTCTTAAGGACTGAGGGCAATCACTCGACTCAACACACAACGTTGTAACCATTCAGATTTAGTTGTTTCTTGATTTCAGGTTATCAAGATTCAAGACACAACAAGCTTGCGACAGTTTTGAAGATTGGCTTATTTGTTCAGCAAGATTCAATTTCTGAATATTGAATATTTGTTTATCCTTTCGAATACTTGTAATAGTTATTTCCTTTCCGTACTGCTTTATAAAGTACAATAGAGTACCAACAGTTCGTTGACAAAGACCCACAACAACAACATGAATACATTGCTATATACCTTAATGAATGAGAATGATGCAAGAAATTCATTAGCATGTACAAGTTGTTTCGTGGTTCCACCATATGTGTGCAGTCTTTCCCTATGAAATAATATAATGCAAGAAATGGGAATAAAACTGCAAAGCTATCATAGAAGATCATCACAACCCATTCATTATTTTCAACTTTAAACATCTAACTTTGGCCTTGAGGGCCGACAGCAGGGCAGTCTAATGATACAAGAGAACATTTTTCCTTTCAGTTTTTACATTGTGTGATTAGGGTCAAGGAGTTCAAGTTATTCACTTTAACACCACTCTATGATGTAGCTGACCTATTGGTACTCGTTGTGATCATAATAATAGTGTTCACTCTTAGCCGACAATAGGAACATTGTCCACGCCATTCTCTCCTTTGCACACCATCGTTCTCAAGTTTCGATTCACATATTTCTCAAACATTACCCTCTTGTCTCATCCCATATCATAAGCCTCCAATGTCTATCTTCATTCCTTTTCTCTATTATTCCAACAGTTCATGATTCATTCCCCTAAGGCCACTATTCAAAGGTCATAATCAGGATCATAAGGTTCAAATTAAAGATCAATCATGCAAGAGAAATCCATGACTCTTACAAATTGAATTTGGATTGATTTTTAGCATCATGTCCGTCACTACTCTTTTAATCAGTTATTTCAAGCTTTCGGCCAGTATTCTAGGGTCATTGATGAACTAGCCCAATGGTTTGTTATCATTATTTTTTTTCATTTAACCAACCTGTAACACATGATTCAAAACAAAATTCATTCTTGTGGAAAGAATTGTAGCTCCAAGAAATTTATTATTTCCTAATTACGTATTGACTACTAATCATAAACAAGAAAACAAAAATAATTGCAGCAAACAAAATGAACCATAGCAACACAAATGAAATGTGTAAAGGTAAACATATTACATGTTGACAATGTTGGAAATTAGCCTTTGGCAGGGAGATGCGTCCACTCATCTTTGATGAATTAAACACTAGTGTTCCGTATGTTGGAGACCTCGTCTCTTTACACATGCATGATCTACGAAGTGAGTAGATGACTGTAGGGCCAAGAATCGTCTAATTTCGTTAAGAAATGAAAGAGATATTGGTCCACGAAGTAAGGTGTTTGAGACATGGAAATGTGGTGTGGGACAAATCTACCACATCGGTGGGAATATGAAGAATTGCTCTCTATATAAGTCTCTAATTGGTAAAGGGTTTAGGACCCCAAGGGGTATCCCATGTGTTTAAAGGAGGGAAGACCTAGATGTGCTTGGGTTCAAGGCTAAGCCCACACGCGCGCCGCCGCCGCCCGCCCGTCCCGTCCGGCTGTGGGGCTGTGGGGCTGTGGGACTTGGACCAGAATTCTTTCATATGTACAGTTTGATCCCGAAGTTTCAATATTTACAGTTTGGTCCCCAGAATTTCTGGAGACTTTTTCTGCCTACTGTTGGACTGCGTTTTGGAGCATTAATCAGCCATTACTTGCCTGATTAACTCTCCATTAACTGCCCATTACTTGGGCATTTGGGCAGCCCCTTTCAATGGCCATTAACATCCATTACTTGGCTGTTTTAATGCCCTCCTAATGGCCATTAACAGCCATGTTTTGACAGTTAGACAGCCCCTTCTCCTTGCTATATATTGAGCTTCATTTGGCTCAATTCAGGGCAGAAATATAGACGAAAATACAGTGCAAAACAGGCAGAAAAACAGACGAAAAAGCCACTAGAAAACAGACTGAAAAATCACGAAAACAGTGAGCAAAAACTGCTCGAAACAGTGGCTGAAAATCAGTCAAAAACAGTGACCAAACCCTCACGTATACACTAGATATACACTACAGAGACACACTATATACACAGAGACAAAAGAGAAGAGTAGAGAGAAACTCTTCCTTCCTATTCCATATCTTCAGCAAGTCGAGTCATATTTGTTTTCTTCGACAGGCTCAACCTATTGGCTTTGTAGTGTTGAGATTAAAGTGTTGTTTTATCTTGGGAGACTATTGCCCGCTAACGTAAAAGCATATATACGGGGCAATCTTGTCTTAAGGATAGAGGGCTATCCTCGACTCAACACACAACGTTGTAACCATCGATTTGGTTGTTTCTTGATTTCAGGTTATCAAGATTCAAGACACAACAAACTTGTGATTCTCAACATTGGCTTTGCAAGGTGATCAAGATTCAAGACACAACACACATGGCGTTTTGAAGATTGACCATTTATTTATCCTTTCGAACATTTGTAATAGTTATTACTTCCCGTACTGCTCTATAAAGTACCATAGAATCCCAACAGACAATATTTCTAATGAATAGTACAACAAATTTTTTTTTAAAAAAGCAACTAAATGACTAAAAGAAGAAGCAAGAAGATAATGAAGGGTAAGTTTTTCGTTTTTGGTGCAAAAGGATACTTTGTATTACTATATACTAAGGCTGGCCAGTGGGCCGGGACGGCCCGACCCCGAGTAAAAAAAAAACGGTAGTGGGACTCGAACTCGGGACGGGACAATGTCTCGTCCCGCCCGTTCCGAGCCCGCCAAACCAGACACCGCCCCCGATCCCGCCCCCGATCCCGCCCGAGAGCCCCCCTTTGCAAATATAACCGTTGCACCAACGACCATTTTAGATTTTGGCCGTTCGGCAACGACCATTTTTGGCCTCCCCTCCCCCAACCCCCCCTACCCCTTAATATTTATTTTTAACTCATAAGTTATTATATTTACACTTTAACTCAATTTTTCAACTATAAATAACTCATTTTCTCTTCATATTTCTCACAAATCTTCCTACAATCTCTCAATATATATCTCTACAAGTCTACATTGTTTACTAAATATTCAATTTTATTTATTCATTTGGGAATTGGGAGTGAAGTTGGCAACTAGCTTGAGGATCTTCCATCGAGCAAAGTTTCAATTTTCAACCTCTCGATTACACGCCGACGTTACGTCGGCGCTTCGCATATCTGCTCCTTCATTAAATTATTATTGTCTGTTTATTTTATTTAGCGCACTTAATTTTATTGTCTTTAATTATTTATTATCATAATTAAAATGAAAGGATTAAGAGGTATGTTTAAGGGTAAGGGTGCTTCTTCTAGTAGGGGCGGCAACCAGGGCAAGGGTACTTCTTCTAGTCATCTTATTCCTACACAGGATGATTTTGTTGATACTCAACATTTTCCTACAATACCATTAGATTTAGACGAGGAACTATTTTCTGGAACTCAAGAAGACTTTAATTTAGATGATGATCTAGATGATACAACCACTAATGTTGATGACAACACACCCACTAGTGAACCTTCAACTGAAATGTCTCCTATTCCCCCTAGTATGAGACGAGGTCCAGCAAAACGACCATTAAAATAAGATGCATGGACATTTTTTGATAGGGACGTAGAGAATCAAGTAGCTATATGTAAAATTTATAAATATATTTTAAATTTAAAACTGGAAAAGGTCACGATGGAACGGGGGGTTTAATTAGACACGTAGTAAGTGCTCATCCAGCTAGGTATGCCCAATATCAGGCTTCAAAATCGGGTGCGCAAACGCCCGCTCCATCTGGACAAGGTTCACATACTGATACTGTCCCGGACCAAGTACATGGTCAAATTAACCCTATGACGGGGGGAATTGTAGGCCCTAAATACAATAAATATAGAGATAGGGAAGCAATATCAAAATTAGTTGTTGTGGAGGGTTTGCCTTTTTCATGTACTTCATCTCCCGATTTTATTCATTACATTAGAGATATATATAATCCTGCTTTTAATGATTTTCCTAGATCAACTGTTAAGAGAGATGTATTTAAATTCGCACATGAATATCAACAATATTTACGTTATTCATTATATCATTTTAATGGCAAAGTATCTATCACGTCTGATATAGGTCGTAGTACTAACGGCCATGATTATTTAACGGTAACTTGTCATTGGATAGATTATAAATGGCCTATGCAAAAACGTATCTTAGCGTATAGATATATAAATGATAGGCACACTGGTACTTTTATTGCAGATAATATTTATCAAGTGTGCCATTATTATGGAATAACCGATAAAATTATGACTATTACATTAGATAACGCTTCTTCTAACAATTACGCTATTACAATTTTAAAAAATAGTTTAACTCCATCTTTTTCAAATCATTTTCATATAAAATGTGTGTGTCATATATATAACTTAATTGTAAATGATGGTCTATCACTTTTTCAAGACATTCTTGGTAAAATACAATTTGCTATAGACTTTATTTTTAAAAGTAATAGAGTACAACGAAGAAAAGAATATAAAAAAATTTGTCACGATTGTGCACTACCTTATAGAAAAATTCCAGAAGAAGTATCCATTAGGTGGAATTCTTTATACGAGCAACTACTTGATGCTTATGACTATAGAAAACCTATAACTTTATTTTTTAACTCTCATAATCAAAATTCAGCTGATATGGTTGTAGATAGTGATTGGGTAAAAATTTTCGAACTTATTGTATTTTTAGAGAAATTTTTTCAAGCAACAAAAGAATTTTCTGGTATATATTATCCTACTATTTCAACTATGTTGTTTTATATAACTCTAATATTTTTATTACTTAGTGAATATATGAAAAAATCAGCTTATATGGCAGCTATTAAAAAATGTTTATCAAAATAAAAAAATATTTTATTCCTATTCCCACTATTTATATTATTGGTGCTGTATTAAATCCGACTATTAAAATAGACGGTACTAAATCACTAATTGAAACTATTTACGATTGTATAGAAGTACTACCACATCCAAGTCCCAAAAATCTAAATCACCCACCACCTATTGAACAAACTAAAGAAGAAGTGTTGTCTAGCGTAGAAGACCAATGCAAAAAAATATATAGGTTTTATCAACAAGAAAATGCTAGTAACTTACCGGCTTCCATACCATCTTCTTCATCTTCAACACAACCTCACAAAAGACATCTTTGCTTCGCGCTAGTATTGAAAGCCTCAGAAATAGAATGTGCGACCGTACCGCTACTAACCAAATTAGCGAGTTGAATATTTTTGTTTTGCAGGGTTCTGTACCGTATCAAGAAGTTATCAATGAAGATGGACATGAAGACTTGCTGAAATACTGGAGAGGGAATGAGAAGACCTTTCTGACACTTTCAATGATGGCCCAAGATGTTTTGAACATTCAAGCGTCATCAACTGCATCTGAAAGCGCTTTTTCTGCCGGCAGATATCAAATAGGAGACCACAGACACTCATTAGCCGGAGACAGCTTGAAAATTGCAGTATTATTCAGAGATTGGATACGAGCGAAGCGGAGAAGGTGCGGTCGACCGGAGATCAACGAAGAAGAAGACGAAAACTACAACGAAATCTTATCCGAAGGTAGTGGAAGCGACATGGATCAATTTGACCAACAAATACCAATTCCAACCGAAGAACCACAGGAAATTATCAAGCAATTAGAACAAGTTTTTTTGATAATGTAATTTTTTTAATTGCAATTTTATTATGTAATTTGCAACTTTTAGACAACACCACAAAGTTGCAATTTAGATTTTAGACAATTGTATTTGTATTACAAAAAAATCATATATCTATTAAATAATATAAGAGGCACAAAAAAAGCATTGAGATATTTTTATTACAATATCTTGTCTTGTTTATTGAATTTTTTTTATACATATGTTATTAAAAAAAAAAAGGAAAACCCGCCAGAACCCACCCCGATCCTGACCCCGACCCGACCCCCCACCCCGATTCCGACGGGATCGGGATCGGGACGGGACTGGAGCAAGTCCTGCCAAACCCGACCCCGACCCCGTCAGACCGGCCCGCCAGACCCGAGCCCGGCCCACTGGCCAGGCCTACTATATACTTAACCATGGAGTGTGTTCTGTAGCACTCGAGTGCATACAAATATTAAAAGCCATAGATTTTCTAATAAATGGAGTTCCCCGTTTGTTTGCCTCCAAAAAGATCTTCAAAACATACCAAGGGGGGACTAACAAAAAGTTTGCTATACTAGTAGTAGTAGTACTATTAACATCATGCTTCCTAGTTCCAAGTTTTTTCAGTAAGTCCGCAGCACCATTTTTGCTAGAAGACAGTTAGTGAATTAACTAGAACTATCCACAAAAATTTGACCCCCCAACCCCACCACGCTTAGAATCATGCATTATCCCCAATGCTTGAAAAACAAAAATAAGTAGGGTGAAGAGAACTCCCGCTAGGCAGATGCGCCTGGCATAGGTGTGTCTCCCCCTCAATAGGCGGGATCTCTGATGTCGGGATGGTAACAAAAGCAGCAGCAGTGGTGGATGCGGGAGTTGGGCCAGGCTCATGGGACACAGATGGACTTGCTGAACGCTGGGCTAGAATCTCTGTGAACTTGACTAGGGCTTCTAGCATATGCAAGATCTTCTGGAAATTATCAGCCACCATCTTTTTAAAATCAGCTCTCCTTTTCAATATTCGCCAACTGCATCTTAATTTCAGCCGATTGCTCCACTATGGTCGGCTCTGCGATTTCGAAATGCATGCTCAAGTGGTCAGTTAATCGAAATGCAAGTTCATCTGTTTCTCCTTCTAACAAACTTTTCAAAACAAAGGGGAACTACGCATTTAAATTGTTAAAACAACCAAAGAACAAACACCAAATAGTTTCTACAATTGCAAGGAATTAATTACGTGTAGCAGCAAAATAACTCATACAATCAAAAAATTGGGTCTTGAAATACCACATGATCTCTCTAACAGCTTTATTTTGATTGTTACTTAAAGTTTATTGTATTATATCATTAAATCCATTGTCATGTAACGATGAAAAATCTCACTCTGTGTAACGACCAATTTGGTGTGATTGAGTCATTTCCTTGTTTCTTTTTCACATTTTGTCTTTACTTACTATCTAATAATCATACTTAGCTCTACCCCGTACCCTACTTTTTTTGTAAGTTTATTCTTCAAATTATTGATGGGTTACATTATGTAACGACGGAAAGTAATGCAATCTATCCAGACGTTGTATTCATCAAAACAATATTGTATGCTACAATACAACACAACACAACACAACACAATACAATACATTATGAAACAATATGTAACAACCGTAGATCACAATCCATATTTCAGAAAAATGTCAGGTTCACCAACATACATATTTAAACTAGTACCATAGTTAGACAATGTATGAAAGACAAAAAAATGAATAAATAGTAGAAACAGAATGAAACCACAAAAAGGATTAGAGGAAGGCAAAGAATACCTTGGGCGCCATCGTCATCGGAAGAATCCTCGGAGTCATCGTCGTCGGAAGATTCCTCGGAGTCAACATCGTCGGAAGAATCTCGGCGTCATCATCGTGGTCGTGTTCCAGGAAATTCTTCTCGGCTTCGACAATGAGACCGGGCATGGCTGCTTTTGTATGGGGTTCTCAGAGCTTTGAGATAAAATTTCGTATGCCGGAAGAAATTTACCAAATGGTGGGGTTATACCTTAGGGTTCTTCTCTATGGCCTTTGCTTAACTAGAGCCCAATTTCAGCCCACTTATACCTTGTTTCTTCTCCTTAATAACAACAAACAACGACCACATATCCAATGGTCTCAGTCATTATGCATGAACGCTGGGCCAAGCAGCGACACTTTATCCAGATTCGATCATCACGTCAACTCCAATCTTATTTATGTCACATGGTGTAATGCAGACTTTCGGCTTAAGAGAAAAAAAATAAGATAATAAAATATCAAGATACAAAATAAATGAAATAACTTATAGTAATACATACAAAATAATAGGGATCTACTCGATACATAAATAATACTAAAATTGCATGATAAGAAAATGAAATTTGGTTTTTTTTTAATATTTGGGTAAAATAGTACTCCCTTTCATTTTACTTAGCCTTTATCTTAAAAATAAATTTATCTTTTTACTGGTCTGTTTTAGCAAATTAAAAAATATATTTTTTATTCTGATATTACTCTTATTATTAAGTAACTATATAAAATAATAGTAATCAAACTCAGAGTTCCAAAACATAATTAATAAGGATAAATTAGTAGAACAAAAATCTAATAAATATTGATTAAAAGAATGTCAAGTCAATAAGGGTCAAACAAAATGAAACAGATTATTTAAGACAATGTCTCAACTCTCAAATAGTCAAATGTCTGTGAATAAAGATAACGTTTTACAATTAAGAGGTGTTGAGGTTGGATTTTCTTTTCTTTTTTTCTCCTTTAGCTCACTACAAATCTTAAAGTATTAACCCGCAAGGGTCGCCAAGTTGGTGTAGCAGTAGAGCGCGGGACCGCAAGGTCACGAGTTCGATCCCCTGCATAAACCTTCTTGGTTGAGCCTGTCACACATGGCTTGCCAAGTGTGGTTAACCGGCCGACGTGGTTTGCAGGCTATTGCGTCAGTCCGGGGTTTACCCTGTGCGCACTTGAAAGAGTAGCGGCTGCGGGTTCCTTCGTCAACAAAAAAAAAAAAAATCTTAAAGTATTACTCCTAGGTTTGGTTAAACTGTAGCACTACAGTATGTGATGAAATTGTCACGTATCCAGCTGCATACGGGCTACCTATATATAATCATTGAAATGTAGCAAGGCCACGAAAGTACAAAATAAAATAGGGAGGAGTTGTAACACCTTATTAGAGTCTAGGATGTCCAGTGGGTCGGGTCGCCCCGATCTCGACTTGGCCCGCCCCGATCTTCATAAAAAAATTGTCAATGTCGAGGTTCGAACTCGAGACGGGGCCTGGGATCGTCCCGCCCGTCTCAATTCGCCCCCCCCCCCCCTCTTTGCAAAAATACCGTTGCAACAACGACCAAATTTTGATTTTGGCCGTTGTGCAACGACTACTGATCATTCCCCCTCCCCCAAACCTCATAAACCCCCCTATCCCCTTAATATTTATTTTTAACTCCTAAATTAATATATTTACACTTTAATCCTATTTCTCAACTATACATACCTCATTTTTCTTGCGAATCTTCTTACAATCTGTCTTTATCTCTCAATTTATCTCTCAACAATTCTACATTGCCTACTAAATATTATATTTTTTGCTCATTTATATCAAAGTTAAAAAATTAGGAGTGAAGTTGGCAATTAGCTTGAGGATCATCCATCGAGCAAAATTGGGATTGCAATTCTATTCAGAGATTAGATTCGAGTGAAGCGTAGAAGGTGCGGTCAATCAGAGATCAACGAAGAAGAAGACTACAACTACAACGAAATCTTGTCCGAGGGAACATGAAGCGACGTCGAACAATTTGACCAACAGATTCAAATTCCAACCGAAGATCCTCAAAACATTGTGAGGAAATTAGAATAAGTATGGTCAACTACATAATTTTTTTAATTGCAATTTTACTATATAATTTGCAACTTTTAAACAACACCACAAAATTGCAATTTTGAAATTGTATTACAAAAAAATCATATTTTTATTAAATAATATAGGAGACACAAAAATAGTTTTGGAATGTTTTTATTACACTATCTTGTTCAATTCTTGAAGTGTTTATATATATTATTTTTTAAAATTAAGTGGCAAAAAAAAACCCCCAAATTCCGATCCCGACCCATCCCATCCCCCCAAATCCCGACCCCTCTTCCGGCAGGATGTGGGACAGGAGCTCTTCCCGGCCGGCTAATCCAGCCGGAGCCGCTCCCACCCCCGTCCCGCCGGGACCCACCCCCGCCCCGTTAGACACCCCTATTAGAGACTGCTTGTTAGGTGAGTTAAATTTATTATGGTTCTTAATTCGAACATTTTCATGTAGACCAAGTGATGTTTTTCTTTTGTACATGGTTCAAAGACATAAATACAACAATTGAAAGTTCAATGTACTCCCAAAGATTGAGGATTTCATCTGTAACATTGTAACACAAATTAAAGAAAAATGAGGAATTTGTTTCAAAAAGAACAGAAACATTGCCTGTTAAAATCATTTTCTACTGAATTTGAAGCATTTACTGGTTAATTTTGAGAGACACTTGAATACAGACCTCCTATTCAACTAGGTAGGTAACTATACTGCAGTTAACGACGCGTTTTCAACAAGGCTTACATCCAATTGCACAAAAAATATAACTCTAGGGAAGTTAAATGTAGTAGAAACTACTAATTCTTCAGCTCCTTTATCGGGCGTTCCTCAGAGTTTTCCAAGCGTCATTATTCATTGCATGGCAATGGCCTAAAGCCCCAGTCCAGGATTTGCAAGGAGCAACCACATCACAGACATAGCAATAGCACTGCACAAAAGCAGAGGCATATAAGATGATTAATTTAATACTAAATCAAACAACTATATAAGGCATAGCTTTGATGCATTAGAATGCATATATGAATATAGGTAAAGCCAGAGTTTAATAATACAAGGAATGTATTACAACAGTAAAGTGTTTCATGTTTGTAGAGACACTCATTGAAGTTCCAATTCAGAACTGCGAACTGTCCCATTTTTGGATCTATATTTAAGGAGCTAACAATGGATTGCATGGATATTTCTTTCTTTTCAAACAAGTCCAACTTTTGAACATTAAATTGTCGGACATCAACCGAACACAGGTTAGCTTCTCACCTAGACCAGAAAGCTTTCATGGCAAATCACAATCACACGAGGGTCAAATTCCGATTGTTGTGAAAGTTACTGACAATTTTATCCTAACTCGATCTAAGAAGGAAAATATCACGCTCTGTAGGATTTGAACCTACAACAACAACATACCCAGTGAAATCCAATAACTTGGGGTCCGGGGAGAGTAGAGTAGAGTGCACGCGACCTTACCCCTACCTTAGTAGGTAGAGGTTGTTTTTGAAAGACTCTCGGCTCAAGAGAAAGCATAAGCATAAGATCCGGGTCCAGTCACTTGGTATACACAGGTATACCGTGTATACATACCCGTGTATACGCACCTTCTATCAATATTTTTGTTACATTTACTTGTATTTGTGTATTTTCTATTTCGCATTATATTGGAAAATATATAAGGATATGGATATTTGGTATGTGGCCTATCAGGTCATAATGGAATAAACTGACTCTCTTCTTTCTCCCTCTTCACCTCTTTTCTCTCAACCCTTTCTAGGGTTTCTTCATTTGTTTTCCGCATTTCATTCGATCTTATTCAAGTTAACATACATAATTCCTTTAAAATAGAAGAAGCTAAAAAGTAACATAATAGCTTACTACTGAACTACCTGAGCCAGTACATTATACTAGAATTGGATTCACAAGTTAAAACTTCAAATGAAATAATTGCAATAACACTGCACCAAAACCCAAAGGCACACAAGATGATTAATTTAATGTTACAACAGCAACCATGTGTCAATTTCAATTTAGTTGAGTCCTAAATGATTAATCTAATGACATAAAAAGTCACATAATTAAAAAGACGAAAAAATATTACCATTTCGCAGTGGATATGGTGAAGTGTCTTCTCAAAGGGATGTTTCGCGCAGGCATGCCTTGGATGTGGAAAATCTCGACATGCCACCTTTTCTCCATCAAGATCAATAATCACTTTAGTTGTAAAATTGCCCATTAAGAATAAAAGGTTTATTCAAGGCCAAACAAGTTGTACAGAGGCATATAATCAAGAATATCAGCCAAATTATGGTTGAAATTTGAAAACAAGAAAACAAAGGAACCCCTATCGGGAAAAAACTAGTGATTAACTACACCTAGCCTTGCAGCAACTACAGAGAGATCAGAAGCATCAAGATTTTTGGAAACAGAGAGCCTTGAGAAATTTACGGGATCATAAGGATAAATATGTAAAAAGGCAATTGCAGATAGATAAGGAACTGCCGTGGGGGAGGAGCCAAAAGATAATAATCCAGCCTTTTGTTTGTCTCTGGGAAGTAAAAATTAGAAATATCATCCAGGATCAATCCCACACTCGGTGGTTGTTCACCAAATAAGTATATTTTTAACACAGCAGGAAAAACTCAACTGGACAGACTAATGAAAAATGTGGTTCAATTTGTGACATTTTAAGAACCGGTTCACCGTCCAACTAAGTTAGTTTTTGCATCACTTCACCCCAACTCTGTCAGGAGATTATCAATCTCATTTCATGCTAAGGAAATGTGGTGGTGTTCGATTGAGAGGGAAAAAGTTCATTTTGTCATTAGCTCCTCCATTATATTAGACTTGATCTGCTCATTAATGATGTGATCTCTAAAGGAATTAAGGGACATGAAAAATCACCTTAAACTAGTAGGCATTCACCTATTTTACTGGCTTCAAGTCTTCAAGGTCATAGACTAATAGTCAAAGAAAAGACATTATCATTGAAAAGGCAAAACTAGAATTACTTTTAATAACAAAGTAACATACTAAATCCAAAAGCTTCTTTTTATTGCCCTAATACAATTAGGAAGCTCAAGTCAACTTCTATTAGTTCAGTCGGAAGGCAAGGGTCCAGTCTATCAATCCATTCAAGTTATTGGGGCATTTCTGCATTGGTTGAGTGCCTAGTAGGGGAATCACTTTCATCTGCTGCGCTTTATGCGCCTGCTTTTCTGGCCAATCCTGTTAGATGAGCGGCAGCGTTGATAGGTGCTTTTCACATTTAATATAACAACCCCTTATTGTTCCAGTTCTCCTACTTACAATCTATCTTCCATATTATCCAGTCGACTAGAAATGTAACAACTAAAGTTACCTTTTCGAACGTCACAGATAGATGCTATCAGATCTTTCTTTAAAAAATCCACAAGTTATTCTAGATGTTATAATAACCCGATAATTAAGAAACTTTACCACAATTTATGTAGTTTACGATTTTCTATAAAGAGGCTTCTACTATAGACTTTCTACTACAATTTTATTTTCGCGTCTTATCAAAGCTAAAAAGAAGCAGCAGCAGTCAAAAGAAAGAAAATACAAACAGCACTTCACACCCAGACCCCAGGAGGGATCCCAATTTCATCAATTTAAAGTTATAAATTGGCACAAAATCAAGAATTGAAGCAAAATAATGGTTGAAAACGAGAAAACAAAGCAATCCACTTGGCAAAAAACCACTCCCTCCGTCTCAAATTATTTATATTTTTTTTTTGTTTACAAGCCCCTTAAGAAAATATTAATTAAGAAGGTATTATGTCTAAGTTATAAATTCTCTACATTAAATATTTACTATATTACGTGTGTTTTTTCATTTTCATTAATGAAGAAGGGTAAAGTTGAGAAAAAAGTAATTAATTACGTATTGAACTTCTAAAACGACAAATACAACTATTTTTATTACTACAACAAAAACGTACCCAGTGTCCGACAGAGTAGGGATTAACCACGACAAATAATTGAGGGAGTAGAGATTAACTGTACCTGGCCTTTTTCAGCGACAACCGAGACATCAGAAGCATCAACATTGTCAGAAAAAGAAAGCTTTGAGATATCCACAGGGTCGTAAGGATCAAAATCAAGGATAAAGCACTCCTCTTTCTCTTCAAATTCCTTCAATTGTTCTCTCTTTTTGAGGCAGAATATGGGTCTCAATGGAGTTCCTTCGTCAGATGAAGGCGAAGAAGATAAATCAACTATCAATGAGGTAACACAATCCGAATTTCCGATCCTCTTGACCATTTTTCAGTAGATAGTAAACGCTAATGGAAATTTTTTGATCATCAAACCCTAGAACAACGAGAGGTTTTTTTTTGTTTTTTTATCGAACAGAGAGAGCGTTTGTGTAGTCTGGTTTTGGATAGGTGATTGTTCAAATTTCGAATTCTTTTGGGGAAGAGGAGTAGCCGTGGACCGTTGAGTTCTCATTTCTCCCCACAATGGGCCTTGGGAAAGGCTTTTTTTTTCACCAACAGAGGCCTTAGGGGGTGACTGGCCTAAACCTAAACATTACGAAAAGTTTGGGCCTGGTTTCGACCACTTTTCTGAATCATTTCCTGGTTAGAATTCTAATGCGGGGCAAATTTCTTCATTTCTTCTGCGCGGATTTCCTTCATATGAACTGCTCTTTAATTTTTGGTCCTTAAATCGATGGTCTTTAATTTTTACATCTGCTTCTCATTTAATGAAAATTTATGGGTCAAAGTATTCTTATTCGTTGGTCTACGAAATCAGAGATTCTAGTTTCGATCCCAGTAGAGTCGAACACAAATAAATTTCGCAAGGCAAAGTTTAATTTTCGGGTAAAGTTTTATAAAAACTTTGTTGTGTCCAGCATAAGTTCTGTAGAATTAAGTTATGTCGGATAACTTAATTCATACAGAACTTATGCATCAAACTTTGCTTTGCGAAATTAGGTCATAGATAAGGATATGCCGAATTTATTTTCTTGTTTTTTCGATGTCAGTGGTATTTTCGACCATTTCTTTGTTACTTAAAATGCCAACAACAACATATCCAGTAAAATTTCACAATGTGGGGTCTGAGAGAGTAGAGTGTACGCAGATCTTACCTCTTCCTTGGTAGGTAGAGAGGTTATTTCCGAAAGACGCTCAGTTCAAAATAAAGCATAAGCATAAAATGCCGAATGACAAAAATTAAAGACTAGTGATTTGAGAGGCAAAAATTAAAGACCACCCAAAATAGGACATTCCTTCGAATTGCCCAAATCTCTTTGTAGATTAAAGTATATACAGATTTGTTAACACATGCACCTGAATGGTAGGTTATGAAGTTAATCCCTACATAGGTGTACGTTATTATCATTGAGATGTTATTTATCTACTTATCATGAGATGAAAAAATAAGTTCTTTATATTTTCTCACATTCGAATTCCGATTCTTGAATTTTGTGTGGTAATGCTATGTAAATTTGGTTAACTCTTCTAATTTGTAGCTGATTTGGTTATAATTGGACAAAGTTGACATATTCTGAAATTCTTACAGAGTTAGTGTTGTAATGGAAAGAAATAATCCCCTATTATTTTCATTAATGAATGAATATATATATAATTTACAATTTTCATAATATGGAAAATCTTATTCTTATTCTACTTTCAAAACCCTATTCTATTTGTACAAGAATTCTACAATTATGGTAAGTGTACAATGCTAATTAAATACAAATAACATGTTACCAAAAATCAATATACACGGCTGTATATACCGTGTATATCACAGTCTCCAACTTGTCATGGAATTCCGTGATATATACGGTATACGCAAGGCATTGGATATGCAGTATATACCGTGTATATTATTGTATACTTTCACACCCCCGCAGTCATAACGGGCGGTCGTCGTACGCTGAGACTGTTCCTAAAATCTTCAAAGAGAACCAAAGGAAGACCCTTTGTAAAGATGTCTGCGATTTGGTATCTAGAAGGGACGTGGCAGACGCGTACTTGTCCACGAGCTACCTTTTCGCAAACAAAGTGGATATCCATCTCGATGTGTTTAGTGCGCTGATGTTGAACCGGATTACCAGAAAGATAGACTGCACTAATATTATCACAATAAACCAATGTAGCTTTTTGAATGGGACAATGCAGTTCTAAGAGAAGATTATGTAACCAACATGATTCAGATACCACATTGGCTACCCCTCGATACTCGGCCTCTGCACTGGAGCGTGATAATGTAGAATGTCGCTTCACAGACAATGAGACCAAGTTATTACCAAGAAACATAAAATAACTAGACGTGGAGCGTCTGGTACCGGGACAACCACCCCAATCAGCATCTGTATACGAGACACGTGTAGATGTCGGCGATGGATATAGATGCAAGCCATAGTCAAGTGTTCCCTGGATGTATCGTATAATGCGTTTGAGCGCAGTCATGTGCTCAACTCTAGGATCATGTATAAACAAACACACTTACTATATGACATATGTAATAGCCGTTCTCGTGAAAGTAATATACTGAAGAGCCCCTGCAAGACTGCGATAGTGTGTGGGGTCCTCGTAAGGTGAGCCAGCCGCAGCACCCAGCTTGGGTTTAGTATCAACTTGAGTGGAAGTAGACTTACACGAGGACATACTAGCTCACTCAATTATCTCGGCGGCATACTTCTATTGTGATAAGAATAACTCACCTGCATGACTAGTGACAGCAATCCCCAAGAAATAACTCAAGGGCCTAAGTCTTTCATAGCAAACTCAGAACTGAGTAGTGTCATGATAGGCTTGTGTAAATCATCAGAAGAAGCGATCAAGATAATATCATCCACATATAAGAGAATATATGTCAGGGAAGTACCACGACGATATATGAACAGAGAATTATCAGACTTGCTATGAGAAAACCCAATAGTAGATACATAGTATGCAAATCGCTTATACCAAGCCTGTGAGGCATGTTTAAGCTCATACAAGGACTTCTTCAATAAACAGACATGATTAGGATATTTGGGATCTCGAAAACCCAAGGGTTGATGCATGTAAACTATCTCCTTAAGATCACCATGTAAGAAAGCATTCTTCACATCTAGCTGATGAATGGGCCATGCCTTTGAAAGAGCCATACTGAGAACAATGTGAATGGTAGCCGGTTTGACCACCGGACTAAATGTCTTACCATAATCCACGCCAACCTGTTGAGTTTTACAATCACCTAAAAGACGAGCCTTATGTCTCGCAAAAGAACCATCATAATTATCTTTATGAGTAAAAATCCGCATAGACCGAATAATATTAACACTAGAAGGACGGGGTACCAACTCCCACGTCTTATTTTCAATGAGAGCATCATATTCGTCGGTCATAGCCAATTTCCAATTCGGGTCATTTAATGCAGACACTGGGTTACGGGGTAGTGGGGATTTAAGAACATTAGAATTAAGATTAAAATATCTTTTTGGTTTAAAAATACCCCCGTTGAATACGAGTAACAAGTCTGTGAGTCGGGGAAGAATTGGGTGGATTTTGGGAAAAAGTCGGATGAGTGACGGACTGGTCAGGACTGGATCAGAAACTGGGGCAGAAGCACTCTCGGTAGTGGGCTGGTCGATCGGCCCACTAGCTGGACCTGGGAGGGGAAGGGATGTGCAGTGGGTATTTGCGGGCCAGCAGATAGTGGGCCTGCTGGCGTTTTGTGGTCACTGGATCGGTACTGGTCCGAGTGTCTGGCTCACCGGGCAGATTCGATGGAATAGCAGGGCCAGCGGGTAGTGGACCCGCTGGCAGATTTTGGGTGTAGGACACATATGATTAATGGTGGATAATATACGGGGAGACCTCGTCATCCAAAAAATTATACGAACTAGGCACGGGATTACTCACTTTAGCAAACGAAAATTGGGTTTCATAAAAAATAAAATGGCCACTAATTATGATTTTATTAGATGATAAATCAAAATATTTATAACCACGATGATTAGATAGATAACCCAAAAAACACACAAGCGGTAGAATGAGCTTGAAGTTTGTTAATTGTAGTTGACGGAAATAGTGGATAGCATAAACACCCAAAGACCTTAAGATGTGAATACGAAGAGTTCTTATTATAGAGAATTTTAAGAGGAGATGCATATGTCAACCATTTGGTAGGAAGTATGTTAAGGAGATAAGTAGTCATTTGTAGAGCATGATGCTAAAATGAAGGGGGTACAGAAGCATATACCAATAAAGTTTGGATAATATTATTAATGGTATGAATTTTTCGTTCGGTTTTCCCATTTGGTGAGAACGTATGAGGATAAGAGAAACGAAAAGTTATGCCATTAGCATCACAAAATTTCCGAAACAACCCATTATCATATTCTTTGCCATTATCACATTGAATATTTTTGAGTTCCCGTTCGAATTGGGTACGGATGAATGCTCTAAATTTTAAGAGTGTGGAAAAAACTTGAGATTTTTTCGCTAACGGAAAAGTCTATAAAAAATTAGAATAATCATCCAAAAATAGAACATAATAACGATGACTCACATAACTTAGAACGAGAGAAGTCCATAAATCGCTATGAATAATGTCAAAAGGCATCAAAGTACGAGAAGTAGATGCTACAAATGGTAATCTAACAAGGAAGAAACAATTGACGACCCATGTTGACCAAACGTGCATGCCACAAGAAAGGAGCTAGAGCTGCAAATGTCGATGGCATGGTAGACTTGAGAAACTGGTGGCGGGCATGATTGGATAAAGATCTCCCCTACTATTGCATCTCATAAGAGGTATCCCCATTTTGGAATCTGTCACAGAAAACTCAAATGGATCAAAATTAACAGAAACCCAATTATCAGTGGTGAATTTTTGGACATACACCCAATTTTTAATTAAGTTAGGGGCATGAGTTCCGTCTACATAAGGTCTAATTCTGAGCTGAAGCTCTATTTATTGCCCTATTCTCTTTCCTGACCAAAGTCACTAAGGAGGGGCGGGGCGGACTGCAATTCGTCTGAGCTTAGTCTTCTCTTCTGAGATGATTGGAGGCTGGGGAAAGGGCACTCTTGAAGAAGGGCCTTCTGTAGGGGTGAAGAAAACTCTTTCTCTTATAGGAGATGTGCTATTGAATGTAAAAGAAAGTCTTCAAGAAGTGAGATAAGGAATCATAAAAGAAATAACTTTCGACTAAAGATGCAGACGATGAGCAAAAGTCTGCTTTAATAAAGTAGCTCAGAGGAACCTTAAGAAAGGACATCGGGGCGAAGGTATGAAGGTACGACAATGCAGCCCAGTCTGGTCTGAGGAGGAGTGGGACTGTGAAAGCTGCAGCAAAGGGAAACGACTTTCACCAGTTTCTTGAGTGAGAAGCAGATGTTGGTGAAAAAAGGAAGTTAAGTTAAAGTTTGGAGCACTTGGCATAAGCTAAAGATCCCGGGATGACTCTAAAAGCTAACGAGATGATTCTAGTTAAACCGGACATTCCTCGGAGCAAGAAAAGATCTTTCCAAAATATAATCAACAGAAAACGCTAGAACCGATTGTAAGTAAGATCCGCTACAACTAGAAGTCGATCTGTTACCTTCCTCAGGGTACTCAACAACTAGAGTCGTCTCCATTTCTCCTTTTAGCTTTAGTCGGTCAAGTAGCTTATTCGAACATTTTGAACTCATTCCTGCCTTTGCAATACCAGCGCATCTTGTGCCACATAATCGATTGTGCTCTGGTATTTTTCAAGACAAGATGTGGATGGGGGGGTGGGGGAGACAAAGTTGTATGACCGTAACCATGAATTGGAATTGAGTTGCCATTACCAATAATAATGCCACAATTTTTGTTCAAATTGAAATAAGCCGGGAGAGTACCTTGGTCGGACGTCATGTGAGAAGTGGCGCCGATGTCCATTTACCAATTTGGGTCTGGAGGATTTAATCTTAGTGTATGCATGGCGGCCTCAATATTGGTGGATGTCGGGATCGGATTCGGGATCGCAGCAGTGAAAGCCTGCGAGGGCCGAGGGCCATGCAGACCGGCCTGCTGACCCGACCCAGAACGATGCTAATTGGTGCCGTAAGGACCCGAGAAACTGGGCCTGTGATTGGGCTGGAATGGAGCCCAATTTCCCAGGAAATAATTGGTATGGGCAGTAGGCGTTACTGGGCCACTGGTCCAGGCCCACTGCCAAGGGGCCCAAGGCTGAGACCAGGCGGGCTGGGGCCCAGTACCCCGAGACCCACTGTTGTTGCTACTATTCCGTCCGCCATTGTTGTTGCCTTCACAATTTTTATCATTATTTTTATGGTTTTGACCCTTTTTGCCGCCACTATTGTTGCGGTTTTAGCCCGAATTGTCAACAAAATCGTGAGAATTATCGGATGAAGTCATCATCGCCATAGAACTTGCGCCGGTATCCACCTTTTTTATCAAGCCGGCTTATTCTAATGTGAGCATCAAACGAGCTTGATAAAAAGGGGGAAGCGGATTACTTTGTCGGAGTAGAGTCTCAACTCCATTATTGGCCTCAGATAGGCCTGCAACCATTTGTAGAACAAGATGATTATTGGTAACAGGTGCTCCAATGTTACGGAGTTGGTCCGCCAATTCCTTGAGCCGTTTATAATAAGCTGAAACATTCAAAAAAAATTCCATGCTAACTTGTGAAAATTCTTGCTCAAGAGTGACAACTCAAAAATGTTGGTTATCTTGGAATATGTCAAGCAATCGATTTCAGGTAGCCATAGCCGTAGTGTCTGGTTCAATGATCGTCTATAAAAGGTCGGTAGAAATAGTGGAGTAAATACACTGAATGACGGTAGCATCAAGAGTGATCCATAACTGAGGATCCTCCGCGGGTGTAGGGACTGCGGGAGGAATTATGTGATGGAGGACTTGATTTGAGATTGCGTGAATTTTGAACAATTATGTCCACGTCGCATATTGGACGCTTTTCATCTCAAGAATAATAGGGATGTGGTTCTTGATGTTGGAAACAGTAAGGGCAGGATGAAACATGTTCTTTGACGTAGACATAATGAAAGAACAATAGGTGAATGAGGGATTTGAAGGAAAATTTGGGAAGAGAGGAGGTAAGGGGCACCTATTCCTATTCTACTCTCAAAACCCTATTCTATTTGTACAAGAATTCTACAATTATGGTAAGTGTACAATGCTAATTAAACACAAATAATATGTTACCAAAAATCAATATACACGGCTATGTATACCGTGCATATCACGGTCTCCAACTTGTTATGGGATTCCGTGATATACACGGTATACACAATGCATTGGATATGCCGTATATATCGTGTATATTATTGTATACTTTCAGTAATAAAGCTGAATAAATTTTGACTAATGATCTTTAGAATTAAGTTCTATGGCTTGATATTTTATGTGTAAGATTTCGGGAAGGTAGGGGGATTTTACAAGTTACAAGTTTCAAGTTTGACTTGTACTTCAAATGAAAATGATTTCCATCTCTAATGTTCCGAGTAGGAATTCGCGTTAGCTAGTCAGTTGTTACTAATATAGTATTAAGATCTCAAAGTCTGGTTTAGCTGCATGCATGACTAAGTGATTCTTCACTTAATTTTATAGGAGATTCTGTCTAAAGACAAAAATATAAAACGATAAACTCATTTTATATTTCAATGTATTGTTCATTGCATTGAATCAATAAAGAAGACTAGATTACTATTTATATAACTAAACGGAATAAATTATATAATACTATGCTATTTTTCTTAGAGATTTTAACCTAAAAGGAAAATAAACATTCTAGAATATTCCTACACCAAAAGGAACATATATATATTCTCCAATTTATATAGATCTTAAATTAAAAGAAAAACATATTATAAAATATTTCTGAAGTATATTTTTTACACTCCTTGAGCAGGTTTTCAATTGTTATACTTAATAATGACGGATTCAAATTTAAATGTTATAGGTACTAAGTTGAGATAGTGAATTTTATATCCAGCATTATGTATATAAAAAGGTTTGATCCCGACAAATTGAATTATGTCGAACTTATCCATTGTTGATGTTGGAAATTTACTAATATGTGAAATTAAGTTTATCCCATTATTTATGACTCGAACAATTGGGGCCCCGCACGTCGGAAATGTCATTTCCACACACGTGCAATTTTAGTGCCAAATATCGTAAATTTCGTTAATGAAAGAGATATTGGTACGTAAGTGAAATGTTTGAGACATAGAATGATGGAAGGTTATTAGATTAATAACAAGTGTTCCACGTTGGTAAACGAAGGAAGGATTGTGCGAGGTGTAAGATGGAACGAGTCGGAAAAGGGTCGCGGAGCCGAGAAGGGACGCGGCGCCTCCCGGACTGGGCCGCGGCGTCGTAGCGCCGCAACACAAATTCTCATTTTGGTTACTGGAGCCGCGGCGCTTCCCAGGCAGTGTTTGCTAGACGGAATCTCAAAGGTTTGGCTGTTGAGGGGGCTTTAATGACATTGAAACCACCCAATAATGGTCATTACTTGGACCATTATGTTGCTGCATTACTTGGGGGTTAATTGTCATCCATTACATGACAATTGATTGCCATTGTGGGGCACTTGAAGAGGCCATCTTGCACACCTATAAATTGAAGCTTTGGCTCAATTCTATATAGGGACACACATATAGATGAACATATGAACAGAAAAACAAGTTCACAACACCACAAAGAGATCAGATTTTCCTGATAGCAATCCTTCTCTTAGCAATCTTCATTATTCGTGTTCTTCGTTGAGATCATTTGTGTAGGCTTTGTATACTTGATAGTTTGTTGTTTCATCTTGGGAGACTATTGTCCACACTTCCGTAAATTCTATATACTGGGGCAATCTTGTCTTAAAGACAGAGAGCCATCTCTCGACTCAGCCGGTGGTGTTGTGTTTTTCTAATTGGTTGCTAAGTGTTTCAGGTGTTATCTTAACAGACAAAGGACTCTAACCGTTCGTATTCTCAGCGGATCTACAAGCCATAAGCATATCAGTTCATGTTCTTGTATTTCTGAATACAAGTTATATATTTGAAGTTTCATTCAAGATCAAGATATTGACAACTTGTTGTTGTCCTCATTGTTGTTTATCCTTTCGATCACTGTAATAGTTATTTACTATTCCTGTTGTTGCTTTACATATATTCCAACAATTTTAAGACAAGATTTGTATTAGTGATTCGAAAGATGTTGGTCGACAAGTGTGTGGCCAAATCTGGTTATGGTTCTCTCTTTGACGACAATTACAAATCTGTTTCCGTCAAAGGAGGGATCTCTGAATCTGATGTTGAGCTTTAAGATACTGCTGATGGTCATGCTAGTGCGGGTAAAGATCAAGGACGAGTTGGATTCACCGCTCCCGAGGGTGGTGGAAACAAGCGTCCACGAGAGGTTGAGGATGTCAACTGGGACAGGAGGAGAAGGTTAAAGATGATGTTCTATCTAGTAGCAAAATGCCTATATCTGTCCCAGACAAATGATCCAAATTATGGTAAGGAGGATGTGGACACTCAGTCTGACTGAAGTGGGCCAGAATCCAAAAGGTCTAAGTTAATAATCCTTCCTTATCTATAATGAGTTTAGTTAATATCTGAATAAAAGTATGTAAAGCAAGGCTGGGAATATGAAAGTGTTTTCTTTAAAAACTTATATTACCTACACTCTAAAATTAGATATTGAATCTCCTTCCGTCGCAACCAAAGATTGGACTATTGTAAATAAAACTTAAAAGATACGTTCTTTTGGGTGTAATTATTAAAAGTGTGTAAAGTATGTTCGCACATACGAAGGATAGAGATCCACTGATTGTGCGAAAACTGTTACCACTCTTAAGCAAGCGCCAGGAATTGTCTGGGCACCAATCTAAAAAGGAAAAAGACTAAAAGATAATGAGTTCTCTTAAGACGTTGAACCTGTCACTTTATTTGACAAAAGATCCTTCATTTGATAGGATGATGTTGGACACTCAGTCGTACAAAGCCTACGGGCGACTGGATGGGCCATAATTCATTTGATAGATGATATTGGACACTCAGTTATACAAAGCCTACGGACGACTGGAGTGGGGCCATAATTCATTTGATAGAAAAGTAATGGACACCTTGTGAGTAGGGATGACAACGGATCAGATCTGGACCGGATCCTACTAGATCCAGATCCAGATCCATTTTTCATACTTGGATCCAGATCCATCGGGTCTATAAAAATCAGATCCAAATCCAGATCCATAGGATCCATCGGGTCCACAGATCAGATCTGGATCCACATGTAAAAAAATTTGTCTTGCTAATAATGTAACCTTGCTAAGAATTTTTTTTGAACTGACAAACGACTTTTACTTAGCTAACAGTTTATTGTGTTTCAATTTTGAAATGTTCATATGAGATATTTTGTTCGTTGTCTCGTTTTGATTGTGAGCTATTAATTGAAAATGTTGGACAATGATAATAGTTGTGGAAAATGCTGAGTAATATTTCCACAATGCAGAACTTGCATGTGCTTGAAATCTGCACAAATGAAGTGAATATAATTTTAACTACTTGTCTATGGAGATGTTAGTCATTCACTAATATAACATTGATTTTATTATCGAAGTTACCTCTTTATTTTTTGGTTTTTGAGTTAACGCGGGGATAAATTAAACTTGTTTTGAGAATTAAACTTGCAAGGATGTGCTTAGCAATTTTATGAAAATACTTATAAAATTACATTCTAGGTCATGAATATATTTAATAAAAAATGGATCCACGGGTCGGATTTGGACTGGATACGGATCTCAAATACAAGATCCAGATCCAAATCCGATCCGTCAGAAATGGATCCGGGTCCGATCCGGATCCGTCGGGTCCAAATTTTGAAGATCCATATCAGATAAAATGGATTTGGATCCACCGGGTCCAGGATCCATTGCCATCTCTACTTGTGAGGTGGGCCAGAGTTTTCAGGTCTTAAATGATCTGAAGGCCAAAAGAAATGCAGAAAAGAAATTAGACACTCAGTCTGCCAAAGCAACTGGAGTGGGCCAGAGTATCTAGACCACATATGATCCGGTTACGCCCTAACCACGGGCAAGAAGTTGTTCATATAAAGCAACACCACCTCTAAAGTAGAATGGGTTGGAGAGGTTGTCCTCAATAGGACTTCAGGAAATGGGATCACTCTAAAAAGAGGTGATACATGTCCCAAACTTGGTTTAAGGGACGTTGTTGCTCAAGCTGGTTTGAGACTAGTCCAATATGTCTGTAATAACTAAAAATGGTACAGTATGTCTGTAGCCAAATGAATGATATATTTGTAATCTGTGCATTTATGCCATCATAGATTAAGACACGTTAAATAGAAAGTCATTCAAAAGCTAACGAAGTTGAGATTGTTACCTTTTGTAGACATAAACCCTCAAAATGAATGTGAGGTAGACGAAGAGGCAAAATCACATTTTCATTCTGTCAAAGGAATAGCGAAAGAAGCACTGCTCCTCTAGAACTTAGTCACACCTACATGAGTGATTTGAAGTTTATATAAAATAGAGGGGGGAGACAAATACTTTGTGACCTTCATAAATGATGGTATAATGTATTGTATCATTTGTTTGTTAAAAAAGCAAATATGAAGTTGTTGAAGCGGATAAACGCTACAAAGCAGAAGTTGAAAATCAACTAAGCCTACGGATTGAGAAATTCATAGTGATAGAGGGGGAGAATGTGAAACATCGTTCATCAAACGACTGCTCATTACTCACCTCAGTCTAACGATGTTAGCCAAGCGCAAAGTCGTACGCCCAAATTATGTGGGGCAAGGCGATCCTTACCGCTAATACGATTCTCAACAGAAATACGCATAAGGATAAGGATAACATTCCGTGTGAAATATGGAAAGGATCTCACATACAAATGTTGTGATGTGGGGTGGCTTGGTAGAAGTTAGAATACCAAAACAGGTCAAGTTGGACCTAAGACTGTAGATTGCATATCCACTGGATCTGCAAATAACAGTAGTGCTTATCGCCTCTTGGCATCAAAGAATGCTGAGTTCTTTAAAGATAACTTTCCTTGAGAAGAAAAAAGATATAATTGCTCGAGGTTAACAAGAACCCGCAAGGGCCTGACTATCCGGAACTACAAATTCCGTATCTACAGGACTCGAAAGTTGTTGACTATCCGGAACTTAAAATTCCAGATCTACAGAACTCAGGGATTCTAGATGTTGAACCGAGACGGAGCAAAGAGGGGACAAAGACTTGTTCTAGGCCTTCTAGCTTGTATAGTTGAGAATGAACCATGGACAATTAATAAAGAATTGTCATCTCCAGAAGTGTTGCTTTGGAAAGAAGCTACAGAAATAGAAATAGATTTCATCATATAGAACCATACTTGTGTAATGGTTGATCTTCATCCGGGAAAAGAACATTTGGATTGTAAAAGTGGATACTCAAAAGTGAGTACAAAGTAGATGGATCTAATGACGAGTATAAGGCCTCGACTACTTGTACATGTGCTCCCCTGGGAATAGCTTAACACTCAGGGCCATTGCAGTCTTGCGTGACATGGATGTTGAAACAACCTTCCTAACCAGAGAGTTGGAAGGAGAGGATCAGAGTTGGTTGTTGGACTATTGGGTTTCTTCATGAACTTTTCTTTTGGTCCCTGAAATGTTTACATTTTGGTCCTGGAAGTTTCAGTTAAATCAGAAATAATGAATCTGACAACATAAACATTGAATCTGAAGTTAGAAAGCCAACAGTTGAAAAAACCAACAGTCTGAAAGTGGAAGTGATATTGAAATAAAAGTCTCGATATGAAAGATATGGGTATCACATATGACATCTTAGGAATTGGATTTCTAAGACATCTAACGGACTGGTCTAAACTCCAAACTCATTTGTGAGATATGTGACAGTCTCGTTGAAGCCACCAATGGATATGAATCATAGAACTGATTGTAATCATGGTGCACCCATATACAAGGAGCGATATGCGCAGGTCACATGTAGTTCAATGTATTGTACACACTACAACCGAGCTGGTGTCGGCTTACAAAGAAGATCAGTTGAACTAAGGTTCACTCGTGATTCTGGAAATGATCGATAGAAGGCGTTGAGTCGGATATGACGATATCTGAAATATTCGTTTATCTACGGATTATGGTATTCTGGATGTCCAGCGGTTCTGGGAAACACATTGATGCAAACTGGATATCAGATATGAAGAACACCAAAGCCACAAGTAAATGTGTATGGTGTGTCTTGGAAAATCCTCTAAGAAAACTTGCATCGGCCGATTCATAATGAAATCGGAGTTTATCGCTTTAAACAAAGCATGAAAGAAGTTGAGTAACTTCACGACTCCTTAGAGGACGTTCCTTATTGGGAGAAACCCGTGCCTTCAGCAGTTATACACTGTGGCTAGCCGATCGACTTTAGGAAGGGCACGGATGATGGCGTCTGCACATATCTATCATATCTGTCGGAGACTTGAGACCGTATGGCAGTTGATCATCACGGGTGTCACTTCCTTGATTACTAATCAAATGAGATACCGGACCTTTAACTAAGGGACTATCCGAAGATCAAGAGTTCTGCATGTCTAGGGGAATGGCCTTAAAACCCAAATAATATGAACATTTACGGTGGTAACCCAACCATACTGACTGGAGATCCCAAGAATTTGGTTCAATGGGAAAACTAAGCTACAAAAGGTTCAGTTGAGCGTTCGGTGGAAGCAAGAGCACTTCAGATTATGACTTCTGTTAAGAAACATGAATCCAAGGTCGTTCCCGCGATAGACATTAAAGTGCTACATGCATGGTGGGTAAAGGTTAAACTTTCAAACCTTTAACGATCCTCAAACGGTTGAGGTAAGGTTGAGAAAACTTTTAATGATTCCTAACACTTGTGAAGTGGGGTATAGCAGGATACCTTGTAGGAGATCACCTATTTAAGTGTGAGGATAGGCCGCCTCAAAGGAACGCGCTTAATAAACCAAGTGTGTCCCCGGCCAAAATGGACTGAACAAAAGGAGAAACGAATAAAGGGGAGGTATTGTGTTGGTACCGTTGTCTTGGCTTACATTAAACACTGACGGTTCAAGACATCACGTTCACCGCGCAGTAAGTAAGTCTGATGGTATTCAACTAGGGAAGGTTCAAAGCGTAATCTACCTCTCCTGATGCAATATCTTTTCGCTGAAAGATTGCTAAAAGTAGGCACATTGTGTGTGCTCCAAAATCTCTTTCAAGAGGGGATTGTTGGAAATTTACTAATGTGTGGAATTACATTTATCCCATTATTTATGACTCGAACAATTCGGGCCCCGCAAGTCGGAAATGTCCTTTCCACACACGTGCAATCTTAGTGCCAAATATCATAAATTTTGTTAATAAAAGAGATATTGGTACGTAAGTAAAATGTTTGAGACAGAGAATGATGGAAGGCTATTAGATTAATAACAAGTGTTCCACGTTGGTAAACGAAGGAAGGATTGTGCGAGGTGTAAGATGGAACGGGTCAGAAAAGGGCCACGGAGTCGAGAAGGGCTGCGAAGCCTCCCGAACTGGGTCGCGGCATCGTAGCGCCGCGGCGCCCCCCTTGTAGCGTCGTGGCGCAAATTCTCATTTTGGTTACTGGAGTCGCGGCGCTAAATACTGCAGCGCCGCGGCGCTTACCAGACAGTGTTTGCTCAACGGAATTCCAAAGGTTTGGCTGTTGAGGGGGCTTCAATGGCATTGAAACCACCCAATAATGACCATTACTTGGACCATTATGTTGTTGCATTACTTGGGAGTTAATTGTCATCCATTACATGGCAATTGATTGTCATTGTGGGGCACTTGAAGAGGTCATCTTGCAGACCTATAAATTGAAGCTTTGGCTCAATTCTATAGAGGGACACACATAAAGATGAACATATGAACAGAAAAACAAGTTCACAACACCACAAAGATATCAGATTTTCCTGATAGCAATCTTTCTCTTAGCAATCTTCATTATTCGTGTTCTTCGTTGAGATCATTTGTGTAGGCTTTGCACACTTGATAGTTTATTGTTTCATCTTGGGAGACTATTGTCCATACTTCCGTAAAGACTATATACGGGGGCAATCTTGTCTTAAAGACAGAGAGTCATCTCTCGACTCAGCCGGTGATGTTATATTTTTCTAATTGGTTGCTAAGTGTTTCAGGTGTTATCTTAACAGACGAAGGACTCTAACTGTTCGTATTCTCAGCGGATCTACAAGCCATAAGCATAGCAGTTCATGTTCTTGTATTTCTGAATACAAGTTCTATATTTGAAGTTTCATTCAAGATCAAGATATTGACAACTTGTTGTTGTCCTCATTGTTGTTTATCCTTTCGATCAATGTAATAGTTATTTACTATTCCCGTTATTGCTTTACATATATTCCAACAGTTGAATCAGCCATTGAATTTGAAAAAAAAATAAAAATCAGCCATTGATATTTAATCATTTGAATGGCTCTCTATGTGAACAGTGGAGTTGGTGAAGACACGAACCAGCGCTCTTCCCTACTATTATTTATAAATATTAACCCAAAATTAGCTCTCATGTACTAACATTCGTATGCATATGGGCCTCCAGTCCCTTGACAGTACATATTTTGGAAATTCTAAACTATTATTCTACTTTGGAATATTAAAAAGCTAAACTTGGAGTGGATCATTTAAAATACACGAAAGAAAATTAGTTGGACATAGTCGGTCAAATGTCAAACTCCTTAGAGATAAGAGAGAGGCACAAGCCAAATGCTAGTCCAATGAGGCTGCCATAAAATTTATTCCAAATTCATCGGAAATTAATTGTGACCGTCTATATCTTTCACTTAAACACCTCAATTAAATCTTATTTCATTTAAACACTTGATATAGATCCTCACTATATCATTTAGACATTTTACATTGACTTGACAAGTTATGTACATTTCACACAGGCGCGTGAAAAAACCAAAATTCATATATTTTTTTAAATTTTCTTCTTTTTCATTCTTTTGTTTTCTTTTTGTATTTTTATTTCCTTCTTCTTCTTCATTCTTTTTTCTACCATCTTCCTACCTTCACCGACATCACCATCGTCGCTATCACTACCGGAAAGAAAAATCAATTACATTTTTAACAACTCAATTTCTTGCTCTCTCTTCTAGTAAAAAGAAAAAAAAATCAAAGGAACTCATCGAAACATCATTAAAGGATTCTTTAGAAAGCTTGAAGGTTTAAATTGAGTTACTTTATTTGATAAATTTTTTGAGAAATTAACATTGGAGTTGTCTTCGGGTCTTCGTGGGGAATCTTTAGATGAGGTTATAACAAATTTGGAAGAGTTTTTCTTAAAAATTTTGGATTAAAATCGTGGTTGGAACAAGAACACACATGAAAATGGCGAAGAACACCAAGAACATGATTTCAAATTTTTATTTTTTTAGTAAATGTATTTTTTTTTTGTGTTAGTAATGTAGGGTTTTGTTGGGTTCAAATCACATAAGTAAGGCACAACGGAGGTTTAAAAGTTTTATTTCTTACTTACCCCAACAATAATTCTGGTATGGTTATACAACAATGAAACTTGTAACGTAAAAACATTTACTTATAAGTTATAATAATCTAGAATCTTTATCAATTGTGAGGTGCACACGCGTTTGCCCTTCCGATTGCAAGTTTCAAGCTTCAATGTATTTCTCCGTCGGAAAGCTAGAAAATCCGGCAGAGGTTCGAGAGAGTATTTAATTCTAAGTCTTTAAGGCTTAGAATGATTTTCAGAATTGGTGTGTTGAATAATGAAATGAATGCCTCTATTTATAGTTGAAAATAGGTCAAAACTGGATTAGGGTTTGACCTTGGGCCTGGCCCAAAAATTGAGGCAGAGGCGTCGCTGCCCTACGGTATGGGCGTCGCGACGCTCGACATGCGCCTACACTGCGCCGCGGCCTAGGGTATTGGCGCCACGGTGCACGACATGCGCCTGAACTGCGCCGCGGCCCTAGGGTATGGGCGTCGCGGCGCTCGACTTTATTTTTCGTGCATTCTTAATTAAATCCAAAATCTAATTTTGACTTAATTAAAATAATCATTATTCATTTAAATGTCTCGATTCCAAATTAAACATTTTAATTACTCTCTCAATACATCCTTAGATCGAAATGGATAATCGACATAGTGTGACCCTACATGTCTTCTCATATCGACATTAATCAAATTAAGGTCTACACGGAACTCCTAGACGGCGCCGAAAGACGAACTCAATAGGTGAAGTACGTTTACACGAATCCAGTAAACTTAACCTTTATGTGGTAAGATAAAATCCTTTCATTCACGACACATCCGATCAAGCTTAGGATTTGTCAAGTGTCTATCCAAAATCATTGTATCTCATCTATATTAGTTGACAACTAGACCATATTCTAAATATGTCTATTGCGTTGGCCAACGACTTAGTCAACCTAATATCACTGAGAATCCGAGTGTTCTCTCGAATATACATCCGAGGAATGAATCCTAATCTTGGCTCAACTACCACCTTCAATCCACATCGTAATGTACCCAATACAAGTCGTATCTCAACCTATAAGGCATTTGATCTTAGGACGGGATCAAAGTACATTACTTTGTAGACAAGGCGCGTATTGACCTCAAGTCTAAGGACTTCTATCTCCCACACGCTGATCATACTTTAAATAAGTATAACAAGTAGTATATCAGCAGGGTATACCAATACTTCCAAAGTATCCATGTGTCCATCACGAGTAACCATTACTCGTAGCAGGTGAGACATACTACATCCTCTAAGGATGTGATGCCGCCCTGGGGGTTAGGTTAGACCGTTTGGGGTTTTTTTTTGTCTATTGAAGGCAGTCGACGTGTCAGCCATTCTTCCCCCATTAGACTTGTCAATCCTTTGCTCTTTTTCCTTCTCTCTTCCAGTTCTCCCCCTGTACTTTATTTGACAGGGGCGGAAAATACCACTCTATCAATAACAAGAAAAAAGTAGCAATTTCCTTTCAAATGGTTTGAGCTTGGAAGAGGCCTTTTGGCGAAGCCAAGTCAATTTTGGGCCACCAAACCCTATCCAAAAGGTCAACTTATCACATATCATCGATATCCCATTCTCGATGATCATTAGTTGAGGCTACTTTAAGAGTTACGCTTTATCATCAATATCTCACTCTATTAATGACAACGTAAGCTCAAGGGATGCATATTAATGAATAATTACAAAGAATCAAATAATAATTCAATAATTGCAAATGCCAAAATATTAATCTCCATTAATAATATGAATGTGTATAAAGTACATTTGTCCTAATACAGATTGTCTCTAGGACATAAATATACTTTCAATCTCCCACTTGGCCTAGAGCCAATCTCCAACATATCTAATGCTCATATTCTCAAAATGACCATTATGCTTGACTAAGCTTAATGTTTAGTGAATGGGTCAGCTAGATTATCATATGTGGGAACATAATCTAATCTAATTTCTCCAGTCTCTACCATCTCCCTGAGTATGTGGTACTTCCTTGGTACATGCTTGTTTCTGTTGGTTGATCTTGGTTCCTTAGCTTGCGCAATCGCACTAGTGTTGTCACAATAAATCGTTATTGGACAAGTGGCACTTGGAACAACCCCTAGTTCTTTCAGGAACTCAGACATCGAGACAGCTTCTTTACAAGCTTCTGATCCAGCAATGTACTCAGATTCAGTCGTTGAATCAGCAGTGGTTTCTTGCTTGGAGCCTTTCCAACTTACTGCTTCATCATTGAAAATGAAGGCATATCCAGAATGTGACAGCCCTGACAATCTATTAGGTTCATCTCCTAATTCCAAGAATGTAGCAGGCTTCACCCAAGTCCTTCATCATGAAGGTGCTGGATAACCATTTCTTGACTGACTGCATGAGAGTCTTATTATCTCTCATTATTAATATGTCATCTACATATATGATAATGAAGGCAATACTCCCATCCTTGCGTTTACTATAAACACATGGATCTTTTTTGCTTCTGACGAAATCAAATGATTTGATAGCCTTGTCAAAGCAAATGTTCCAACTCCTCGAGGCTTGCTTAAGCCCATAAATGGACCTTTGCAGCTTGCATACATCATTTGATTTACATTCAAGTGAAAAACCCTCAGGTTGTTTCATATAACACCTCCTCATATTACCATTGAGGAAAGCAATTTTGACATCCATCTGCCAAATGTCATAGTCATAATATGCAGCTATTGCAAGCAAAATCCGAATGGACTTAATCTTCGCAACAGGTGAAAAGGTTTCATCATAATTGACTCCAGGCCGTTGATTATAACCTTTACCCACCAATCTTGCTTTATAAGTCTGTACCTTGCCATATGCATCAATCTTCTGCTTGAAGACCCATTTGCATCCAATGGGTCTAACCCCTGTTGGCAAATCAATCAAGTTCCAAACTTGATTTATGTACATCGAGTCCATCTCAAGTTTTATGGCTTCCTGCCATCTCTGCGAATCAATGTCTAACATAGCTTCTCTGTAGGTTGTAGGTTCATCGTCACCAGGAATATCTATCTCATTGTGTGTTTCAACAAGGAGATTAAGTCTTTCAGGCAGACGATGAGTCCTAGTGGTCCTACGGAGTTGAGTATTCTGCATTTTAATATTTATTGTATTTTGATTGTGAGAAGGTATTTGTGTGTTGGAAAATCCATCACCTTGAGAACTTTCAGGAATATCATTTTCATGTATTTCCTTAATGGAATGATGTACAACCATTGTATCATCTTCCATTAGTTATGTATGAGAGCCTTGCATTTCTGCACTATTTCTCACAGCACTCCCACTGGCTGAAGGGCGTACTCTAAGTACTCAATCTTCACCAGATACTTCCACTGAATCCTTGTTTAGGTCATTCGACAAGGGTTCAACTTCTGTGTTATCTTGTGGTTCTTGAATTTCTTCAAGTTCTATCTCTGTGCAACTATGTTCCTTGTAGACATATTCTTCTTCAAGGAAAGTTGTGTTCCTGGAAACAATGACCTTATGTTCTCCAGAAATATAGAAGTAGTATCCCTTAGTTTCCTTTGGATACCCCACAAAATAATATTTCTCACTTTTAGATTCCAACTTGTCAGTAAGCATCTTCTTTACATATGCAGGGCACCCCAGGGTCGCATGTGTTTAAGTGTTGGCTTCTTGCCGTTCCATATCTCATATGGAGTTTTCTCTACTGACTTTGAAGGAACCCTGTTCAGAATATAAATTGAGCTTTGCAATGCATATCCCCAAAGATATGTTGGTAGAGCTGAGAAACTCATTATAGATCTAACCGTATCTAATAGGGTTCAATTTTCCTTTCAACAACGCCATTCATCTGTGGCATTCCAAGAGGTGTCCATTGTGATTGGACTCCATAAAGCTTCAAATAATCCAGAAATTCTTTACTTAAGTATTCACCTCCTCGATCCGATCGAAGTGTCTTGATACTTGTTTCAAGTTGCTTTTTTACTTCTGACTTGTACTCCTTGAATTTCTCAAAGGCTTCGGACTTATGTTTCATAAGATACACATGCCTAAACCTTGTGAAATTGTTTGTAAAAGTGATAAAGTAAGGGAAGCCTCCCTTAGCTTGAGTTAAAAATGGCCACATACATCGGTATAGACCAACTCAAGTACCTCTTTGGCTCGCACCCCTTTCCCAGAAAGTGGCTTGTTGGTCATATTTCCTCTCAAGCAAGATTCGCAATTACCATAGGACTCTAAGTCAAATGGTTCCAGGTAGTCTAACTTTTTTAATCTTTGTTATCCTTGATTCGTTGATGTGACCAAATCTACAGTGCCATAAGTAGGTTGGGTTTCTTAGATTACTTATCTTAGCTCGTTTATTTTGAGCATTGAAAATTTCACGACTACAGTTTAAAACATACAAACCATCCACAAGCGGAGCATTTTCACAAACAAAACCATTAAAAGACAGTACATAACTGCCATTGGCAATGAATGAGGGAAACCCCTCAATGTCCAACACTGGGATGGAAATGATACTCCTCGTTAATGAGGGACAAAATAACAATTATTTAGTTCTAAACAAAAGCCTGAAGGTAAATCTAGTCTATAAGTTTCCACGCGTTCATCATCTACTCGTGCTCCATTTCCAACGCGCATGTCTACCTCCCAAGGTCCAATCTTTCTGCTGTTAATTAGGCCCTGCACATTACTACAAATGTGTGAGCCACAAGCGGTATCCAATACCCAACAATGAGAGTTACTTGTAGACATATTTATTTCAATGACAAACATACCTTGTCCAGTAGAGATAGAAACACCTAGTGCTCTGCCTCCTCTTGGAGTTGTGTAGTCCTTCTTCAGAACATGCGCTGGCATTTGTCCCCTTTCGTTCAGCTTACATTTGAAAGGGTATCTCAACAATTCATACTCCATTATTTGAGACTGTTTTTCATAGAGACTCTTCAAGTGTCCTAGAATTTCATTGGAGCCCATGTATTCATGTTGCCTCTATAACTCCATAGTCATGGAATATAACATTATACATTTTGTCAAGGTAGCATTGTTCAAATGTTATCGATAAGCCACATTGTCAAATAGGGCATACTCATAAGTGTTTTCAGCAGAGACTGTGGGGAATACTGTGTCTAACACATACTCAATTCTATCTAGTTTTAACACCAATCACAAATTTTTTTAACCAGTCAGGGTAATTTGGTCCAGTAAGTTTGTTCATCTCAATCAACATTTTCAATGATAAGCTCAACATCTTTTAGTAATCTGAAGAATTAGATAGATCGGAAATTAAATTCAAAATCTATTTCCTATTATACACATTCATTTAGGCTAATCAACCAGGCCTTTTGTTTAATTAGCTACCACTATTTTAACATACTCTTCGACCCCATAGAAGAATACGGACTAATGTCAAATATGGTCATAATGGGTCATGATCCAGGTTCATGCTATCTCCGCGTTTGCTGTGGTTGATAACTTCAACAGTACAAGCTGGTAGGTCTCTAAACCAATTACAAACAATTTGTAACTCATGTTTGATCGAATGTTCTAAACAGTCGATCTGCGTCCCTCGGCTTGTCCGACACTGTGGCGCCAAGATAGCCTAGCAAGTCAACCTCGTTATGCGACTGCAATTATATATCTAAGTGATTTTTGTCTTATAAAGCAAACACTGTAGTGTAAATACTCATGAAGGCTTATCACACACTTCTACATTTAACATGCATCTATGAAAGAGTCTGAGTCCTCGTAGACTTAAAGCAAATGCTGCGGCATAAATACTCATCTCGCCGAAAAGGATTCTGCACTACAATCAATTATAACGGACGACACGTTCATTTCAAATGAGACTTGTATTAAAATTTTGGGGAACATTTTAATTTTAGAGTTTTAACCAAGATCAACACTTTTACGCCATATCCAATATGGCATCTTAACATCATGCAAACTAAAGACACATATAGTTTGGGAACCGTCAACCCAATATGTATGATATAAGATGGTTTAATCAAACACTGGGCGCTGTCTGCCCAGACAGTTGTAGCGAACATTATTCTAGAAATGTAAATGATAAAATATTTTGACATTTAGCACATAAATAGTATACTTATCAAATAATCTACTGTATAATAATAATGTTGGGTTAAATATTCTGAACTCATATTTTTTGTTTCTGGACAGGTGGGGGGTCGCGGCGCTAATCATTAGCGTCGCGGTGCCACTGAGGCAGTAACCAAGTTTTCTGAAAAAATGCACTAGCGTCGCGTCGCTCCACCATGGAGCCGCGGCACTGCAGAGGCAGAAATATTTCTGTTTCTGAAAATGCATTAGTGTTGCGGTGCTCCACCATGGAGCCGCGACGCCTGCTGTCCAGTGAGTTCATATTTTTTAAACAAAGCATTAGCGCCGCAACGCTCCACCATGGAGCCGCGGCGCTTCCTTGAAACCCTAGTCAGCGCCGCGGCGTCCTACCATAGGGTCGCGGCAACGACATCCTTACAAATATTTCTGTGTTGATTTTCAAAAAATCGTTCAACCCCTAAATCCAATTTAGGGATCAATTCACAGGTCCTTTATCATCACCCACCATTATCAATAACGCCCATATCGACCATCATCCGTTCTTAGCCGTGCACCGTGCAGTGAGCCGGACAACGCACTTGGCTTAGTTCGAGTTAGAGCGGAATGACTTCCTCTAGTTAGCGTAGGAGATAATTTAGGGTGATATCAAAAGGTCAACATTCGTTCAAGACATATAGGATTTCAAAAAACCTCGTTTTAATCCAATTTTATGTTTAACCCATATTATTATTCTATTCAATTGTTATATAACCATTGAACCAGCCTGAGCTCTGATACCACTGTAGGGTTTGTTGGGTTCAAATCACATAAATAAGGCACAACGGAAGTTTAAAAGTTTTGTTTCTTACTTACCCCAACAATAATTCTTGTATGGTTATACAACAATGAAACTTGTAACATAAAAATATTTACTTACAAGTTATAATAATCTGAAATCTTTATCAACTGTGAGGTGCACACGCGATTGCCCTTCCGATTGCAAGCTCCAAGCTTCAATGTATTTCTCATTCAGAAAGCTAGGAAATCCGACAGAGGTTCGAGAGAGTATTTAATTCTAAGTCTCTAAGGCTTAGAATGATTTTCAGAATTGGTGTGTTGAATAATGAAATGAATGCCTCTATTTATAGTTGAAAAAGGGTCAAAACCGGATTCGGTTTTGACCTTTGGCCTGGCCCAAAAATCTAGGCAGAGGCGCCACAGCCCTAGGGTATGGGCGCCGCGGCGCTCGACTTTATTTTTCGTGCATTCTTAATTAAATTCAAAATCCAATTTTGACTTAATTAAAATAATCATTATTCATTTAAATGTCTCGATTCCAAATCGAACATTTTAATTACTCTCTCAATACATCCTTAGATCGAAATGGACAATCGACATAGTGTGACCCTACATGTCTTCTCATATCGACATTAATCAAATTAAGGTCTACACTAACTCCTAGACTAGCGAAAGACGAACTCAATATGTGAAGTACGTTTACATGAATCCAGTAAACTTAACCTTTATGTGGTAAGATAAAATCCTTTCATTCACGACACACCCGATCAAGCTTAGGATTTGTCAAGTGTCTATCCAAAATCATTGTATCTCATCTATATTAGTTGACAACTAGACCATAATCTAAATATGTCTATTGCGTTGACCAACGACTTAGTCAACCTAATATCACTGAGAATCCGAGTGTTCTCTCGAATATACATCCAAGGAATGAATCCTAATCTTGGCTCAACTACCACATTCAATCCACATCGTAATGTACCCAATACAAGTCGTATCTCAACCTATAAGGCATTTGAGCTTAGGACGGGATCAAAGTACATTACTTTGTAGACAAGGCGCGTATTGACCTCAAGTCTAAGGACTTCTATCTCCCACACGCTGATCATACTTTAGACAAGTATAACAAACAGTATCAGCAGGGTATACCAATACTTCCAAAGTATCCATGTGTCCATCACGAGTAACCATTACTCGTAGCAGGTGAGACATACTACATCCTCTAAGGATGTGATATAGACCACATGTCGACTTATCACATATCATCGATATCTCATTCTCGATGATCATTAGTCGAGGCTACTTTAAGAGTTACGCTCTATCATCAATATATCACTCTATTAATGACAACGTAAGCTCAAAGGATGCATATTAATGAATAATCACAAAGAATCAAATAATAATACAATAATTGCAAATGCCAAAATATTAATCTCCATTAATAATAATATGAATGTGTATAAGTACATTTGTCCTAATACAGATTGTCTCTAGGACATAAATATACTTTCAAGTAATGTGTAAGGTTTAGAAAATAGAGTTTTCTTTTTTGAATTATTAGTTTTACTCAAAATTTATTTTTATATTATTATGGGATCAAATGACACATGTCATAATTTAATTTGTCATTTTGTCATGTCATCGGCGAGAGTGCTACACACACATTACATACTTGGATGATTCAGCGAAAAAATTGTAAATGGCACAGTTGGACCATACCCCATGTGTCTAAATAGAATAAGGTTTAGTTGAGATGTCTAAGTGAAAGATCTCGACGATCACAGAGGTCGTCTATTGGTTTGGTCTAAAATTTAATCTGTTCAAGTGTAGTGGCATGCTCTGACTGAACTAAGAAGAATCAAGGAGCACATGGGAAATCTTCTTTTATTGCAACAGATGACTCTTCCTATATTAATTAGGAATTTATCAGTGTCTTCCTTGTTGTCTGTATAAATTTTTAGAGCAATGCGCGCATGCCGGTAAAATGTGGTTGACATTCGTGTCAAAGGCGCATTTAGAATTTTATGTTGATGAGTTATGAATTTAAAGACATAACAACAAATAAGTTAAGGATAAATCATTTATAGACTTTGAGTAAAAGCAATTCTGCCGAACTCGTAGCTCATGGTGTACATCTGCCCCAATCCATTAACTGATGATTATAAAGTCCATAAAGTTAGGTATTATGGATCCTCTCATACTTGATCAGGTTATCTTAACTTGTGATTTGAATTAAATAATCTTTTTCTAGTCTCACTAATGTTTGGCAATAAAATGCATATATTTACTCATTGTTGGCTCACATTTTAGTACTTTTAATTATTGCTTGAGTATTAATTATAGTGATTTATGCTATATGATTTTTTTTACTATGTACGAAAAAAGCGATGCAGAGATGAAGAGATTTGGACGAAAATTGAATAATATCGAAATTGAGAAAAGAAAAGAAATTATGTTGGAAGGGAACAAATTAGTCCAAAGACTATATGTGCTAAAATAATTTGAAATAAGGCAGCTACCGTGGAAAAATGAAGACAATTTGAGTCGATCTACGTGGCATCATAATTGGGATAAATTTCATGAGAGTTTGCATTGTGGAGCTGATTGTTGTAATTGAAATTTGATAGGAGAATGGATTCCTTATACACATTGATCTACGTGGAATAGCAGAATGATTCTTTATACACTTTCCTTATACATATTTAAGACAGCCGACGTGAAGGGATTAGAAGAAGTAAAAGAAAGGAAGTAGTAGTTGCTGTCATAGTTGGCGACGTAGTTTGTGCCGCAACCAAAGACGTTCTCTGAATTATTTTTTGTCTTCTGCACCACATGCGCAACACGGGGGTGGCGGCGTGGCGCGGAGCACGGTGATTTTTCTCGATCCGAATTGAATTTGATTTTTAAAAGTTAAGGTTTTTTGGTACCCTATAAATACATATTTTCTCCGTTTTATATATGTGTCACCATTTGATTTGACACAGAATTTAAGAAATAAAGAAAGGCTTTTGAAATGTGTGATAAAAAATAAGTCTTATATAAATCTGTGACCGTAAATCATCTCATAAAGTTAAATTATTTTTAAATTAGAAATGTGATATTCTTTTTGTGACAGACCAAAAAGAAAATTGTGTCATATAAATTGGGACAAATGAAGTATTTTACATGTTTTTAGATAGCTTTCGGACAACTTGTGACCCTGAATTCAAAACTTTGGACCTAGAGAGAGCTAGAAGCTGTCGTGGAGGCCAGAGATTATTGGATTTTACCTTTTTCTCCTTACTACTCGTTTTTATATTTTCTTTGGGTGATTTGTTACTTTTCCTCCATGTCCATGTGGAGCTAAACTTCTCGTTCTAGGGTGATGGTTCTTTCATGAACGTTGTTATTCGAATATTGATTTCAATTAATTAACTTATCGTATTGGTTTATTTATTTATTTAATCCTGAAATTAATTATTTGATTGCTTGATCGTCAATTGAATACTATTTTTGATTCTTAGATTTAACCCGAGAGAGGAATACTAGGATAGCAATAGAGTTAAATGTTGGGTTTGTGTGGTGTGAATAGAAAATTGAGTGACTTTCCCGAGAAGGCACCAGGAGCAAATGATGTGTCATTTCTGTAAAGTTACCATACCTTTTCATAACACACATTCGTTGACTATATAAGTTGAAATTCGACTTCAGATTTTGAACTCACTAAGCATAAAACCTACTGAAAATTTTATCTTTTACTCTCCTCTCACTCTTGCATTCTGCATTGTTTTCAAAAGCAAAAACATAAGTGTCCTGTGTGATTTGCTGCCGCCATTTGAGTTCGCTGAAGTTTTGTAATTTGGATTGCCGCTATTGTAGAATAGTTTTCCGTTCTATCCTGAGAGAAATTAAACAATTAAACTTGATATCTGTGAGGAGATTAGATTCTTAAGGACACACAAGAAACTTGTGGGCTCGAAAATTTCTGTTTCATCTATTTTTGTTCTTGACATTTTTTTATTTTGTTTCTCCTTTGGTTTAAAATAGAAAATGGGTTTTAGTAAAATATTGATTTGAACACTAAAAAGAACAAGCTTAAGAAATCTAATCTACAATTTTTGTGTTCAAACTTTTCTGTCAATCTACTACAGAAGAAAAACAATTAAGATATAAAAGTACTTTTCTGAAATAAAAGTACTCTTTTATGAGATATAAAAGTATTTTTTCAGGAATAAAGTACTTTTTTCAGTAATAAAAAAAAGTTACTCTTTTTGGAGAACAATTTGAAGGCAATTTGAATATTGTCTCAACTTTCAAAAGTCCAAGAGGTAATATGATACAAGTTAATGAAGGACACTGGATTCAAGTGTGGCAGAATGAGATTAACATCATATATTATTTTTATGGAGAAGGCATCATGTGTTAACAAGTTTTTTGTTTCCTTTAAACTTGATATTTGTGTAATGCTACAATCTTTTTTCAAAATCTAGTGTCTGGACGGTTTGTTTGGAATTGGCAAAGAAGTATAACCAACAAAGTATGTACTTTTCACTTTGATTTCAAGAGGGGCACAAACAACGAAGCCATGGAAGAAAAAAAAATTATGCACATTACATAGAATGCAGAATGAGTAAGTTTTAGTTCTCAAATCTCCTCATCAGTGCACCAGTATATCTTTAACGACGAAAGATATGACCTTCAAAATTGACCTGATTCATGGTAAAGGTGACAAGTACGTAATGGAACTATTGACGATATAATCGGGTTTTATTTTCTTTACTCTACTAATTCCTTAATTTTCTACCCTATGTGATCTATGAAATTCCGGTTTTTATAAATGTTAGGGTAGACGTTTATTTTCGATGATCTCAAAGTATATTCTACATGCATTCCATATAATTGATTAGTTGTGTTAAGAGTCTCACACCGGAAATGGAATGGGAACATGGACTCCTTATATGGACTTGGACAATCCTCATCCTACGAGCTAGCTTTTGGGGTTGAGTTAGGCTCAAGATCAATTCTTTACATGGTATCAGAGCCAGACTCATTCCAATTCTTTGTTCGTCGATGTTGACCCCCAAATTATATTGTCCACGCTCCAGTTAACGAGGTATGGGCGTGCGGGGGAGTGTTAAGAGTCTCACCTAGGAAATGGAATGGGAACATGGACTCCTTATATGGACTTGGACAATCATCACCCTACAAGCTAGCTTTTGGGGTTGAGTTAGGCACAAGATTCATTCTTTACAAGTTGATATATTATTTGGTACCGGATTTTTCTTTCTGCTTTTCCATTTTGAGATGAGGTATGTGGACATGAGAGACGAAACGACAAACCATTAGTTTTGCAAAAATCCCAAAAAGACCCATTATCAAATTCTCTACCATTATCACATTGAATATTTTTAATATCCAGTTCAAATTGAGTGCGGATGAAAACTCTAAAGGATAGAAACTTGGAAAAAACTTGGGACTTTTTAGACAAAGGAAACGGCCACAAAAATTAGGGTAATCATCCAACAAAAGAAGATAATATCTATGGCCCGAAGAGCTCAAAACGGGAGATGTTCAAATATCACTATGGATAATATTAAAAGGCATAACAATCCAAGAATTAGAAACAATAAAAGGCAACTTAACATGTTTTCCAAGTGAACATGAGCGACAAACAGAAGAACTACGAGTTCTAGTACACTCAATAAATTTATTTTGTTTAAGAGATGCAAAAAAACAGGCGCTCCCGAATGACCCAAACGTTCATGCCATAAAGAAGGAGCAAAATTTGCAAAAGTGGATGGTAACGTGGCTTGATGTGTGGTTGTGGTGATTAGATATAGCTCGCCCTGACTATCACATCTCATTAGATGTATCCCCGTCTGAAAATCCTTCACGAAAAACCCAAAAGGATCAAATTCAACAGAAACCGAATTGTCAGTGGTAAATTTTCTAACTGAAATTAGGTTTTTAATTAATTGAGGAGCATGAAGGACCTTTTTTAAAGCTAACGGTGGGTTCGGGGGAGATAAGTTTGTATTACCATAACCACGAATTGGAATTGAATGATCATTTCTGACAATTATACCGCGAATATTGCTCAAATTAAAATAAGACGAGAGATTACCTTGTGAGGACGTCATATGAAACGATGATCCGGTGTCCATATACCAGTTGGCGTCTGGCGGATTGAGCCCAAGGGTATGTATCACGGCATCGATGTCAGTTGGGGAAGCCACTGCCGCGTGGGCCTGCTGCCACTGGTTCGACAGTGGCCTAAGTATGTTGGGCCCAAAACTATTGGGTTGCTGGCTGCTGGACTGGGCCTGCCCTAGTTTGTTGACGGGAAGGGGCAGGGAGGCATGACCCATGGCGTGTGGCTGCTGGCCGCCGCCCCTGCCGCCACTACCGTCGCCTCCTCCACGGCGGTTACCGTCGTGGTTTTTGCCTTAATTATTGCCATTTCTTTCATTCTGACGACGGTTTGTCGACAAATTTTCAAATTGTGAAGGGTTATCATCGGACGGAGCGACAACCATGGCAGAATTTGACACGGTGGCCGTCTTTTTGGTGAAACCCATTTCTTCTAGTATGAGCATAGAACGGGCTAGGTAAAATGGCGAAAGAGAATTGCTTTGGCAGATGAGCTTACCTACTCCACTATATGCATCGGTGAGGCCGACAACTATTTGTAACACGAGCCGATTGTTAGTTACCAGCGCACCGACTTTTTTGAGTTGGTCTGACAGAACCTTGAGTTGTTGACAATATGTGGACGCATTGGGAAAATCTGTCATATCAGTGGTGGAGAATTCTTGCTCAAGTGTGACGGCCCATGAATTCTTACTATCTTGGAATATGTCACGTAAGCGGTCCCACACCTCCATAGCCGTGGAGTCAGGCTCAAGAATAATATGCAGCAAGTCACTCAAAATTGTGGCGTAGATCCACTGGAGGACCATCGCATCAAGGGTCAACCATAAGTCCTTCTCATCCTCAGTTTTTGGCACCTTCTCCTTGCCTTTTTGCGACGAAATTATGTGATGGATAATCTAGTGTAAGCGACAATGGATTTTAAAAAGTTTCGCTCATGTCGCATAATGAACGTTTTCCATATCAAGAGTGATGGAGATATGAGATTTGATGTTGGAGACAGCTAGGGCTGGGTGTAAATTAGATTTTGAGTTAGACATGACTGTCAGAAGAGAAGGAGGTGGCCGACGGCGCACAAGAAAGAGGGGGGCCGACGGTGAGAGAGAGAAAAATTTAGGGTTTAGAAACTTTCCCTAGAATCTGATACCATGTAAGAAATATTCTTCCTTGATTATTCCATTCCAAAGTGGTAGTAAATATACTAAAATACAAGCATAATTCTAGGCTACAATTACAGTAAGTAATGACTAGAATATACATCTATCATATACAAAATATACACAATTATGACTAATTATAACTAATTATATTTTTCTATTCTATCACACCCCCGCAGTCGAAGCGGGAGGTCGGCGTATGCTGAGACTATCCTGAAAGTATTCAAATAAAACCAGCGAAAGACCTTTTGTAAAAATATCGGTAATCTGATAGCGTGACGGGACATGTAAGACACGTACTTATCCACGAGCAACCTTTTCGCGAACAAAGTGAATATCCAGCTCAATATGTTTAGTGCGTTGATATTGAACCGGATTCCCTGAGAGATAAATCGCACTAACATTATCACAATAAACCAATGTCGCCTTCGGAACTGGACAATGGAGGTCCAAAAGAAGGTTTTGTAGCCAATAAGATTCAGACACCACATTGGCGACTCCTCGATATTCTGCTTCGGCACTGGATCTGGAACAGGAAGCTTGCCTTTTGGAGGACCAAGATATCAAATTATCACCGAGAAATACACAATAACCAGACGTGGATCGTCTGGTATCCGGACATCCACCCCAATTAGCATTTGTGTAAGAAATAAGAGTGGATGTCGAAGACAGATATAATTACAAGCCATGATCGAGAGTGCCTTGAATGTAGCGCACAATGCGTTTGAGAGCATGCATGTGATTCTCCGTCGGATTATGCATGAATAGACAAACTTGTTGCACAATATAAGATGTGTCGGGCCTCGTGAAAGTAAGATACTGCAGGGCACCTGTAAGGTTGCGGTAATGTGATGGATCGTCATATGTCTTGCTGGAAGAAGCACTCAACTTTTGTTTATTGTCAATCGGAGTGAAAGACGACTTACACGAGGACATGTCAGCTCGTTCAACGATCTCTTATGCATATTTCTTTTGAGACAAAAATAGACCACCTGCATGACGTGTGACAGTTATCCCCAAGAAGTAACTCAGTAACTCTAGATCTTTCATTGCAAATTCTGAGCCAAGAAGTGACAAGATAGACTTACGAAGAGCATCAGATGAGGCATGCAATATAATATCATCCACATACAGAAGAATGTAAGCTATATCATTACCCAGTCGGTATATGAGTAGAGAATGATCAAACATGCTATTAGAAAACCTAATATTAGAAACATAATCTGCAAACCTCTTATACCAGGCCCGAGGAGCTTGTTTGAGCCCATAAAATAATTTCTTCAGCAGTCACACATGATTAGGATAAATGGTGTCTCTGTACCCCATGGGTTTATACATGTATACCATTTTATTCAGTTCTCCATGCAGGAATACATTTTTGACATCAAGCTGATGAAGCGGTCATGCCTTCGAAAGAGCCAGACTTAGTACCGTGCGAATAGTGGTTGGTTTGACCACCGGTCTGAAAGCCGCATTCCACACCAATCTGTTGCGTCTTCATATCACCTACAAGACGGACTTTATGCCTCTAAAATGTACCATCAAATTTTTCTTTATGACTAAAAATCCACATAGACTGAATCACATTAACATCAAGAGGACGGGACACCAAATCCCACGTCCTATTTTTAATAAGAGCATTATATTCATCATCCATAGCCATTTTTCAATTCGTGTCATAAAGGGCAGACACAGGATTACGGGTAACGGTGATTTGGTAACATGGGCGTGAAAACTGTATTTTTTATTTGGTTTAAAAATCCCGTGTTGACTACGATTTAACGGCAATGGTGAAAACTATATTTTTTTATCGGTATTATTCTATTTGAATACTAAATATATATTTATGGTAATACAAATATTATGGTAAGTATACAATACTAATTACATTACAACATTACCTAAACTAGGATACTAAATATTACCTAAACTACACGATACAAAGGGGAAGAATCCGAGAGCCACGAGAGCCCAATATACACACAATATATTGTGTATATTTACCACACCCGGGCAGTCATAGCGGTCGGTCTTCGAACGCTGAGACTGTCCCTAAAATCATCAAAAAGGATCGAGGGAAGACCCTTTGTAAAGATGTCGGCAATTTGATATCTTAACGGGACATGGCAGACGCGTACCTGACCCCGAGTAACCTTTTCGCGGACAAAGTAAATGTTCATCTCGATATGCTTAGTGCGCTGGTGCTGAACTGGATTACGATAAAGGTAAATGGTACTAATATTATCGCAATAAACCAAGGTTGCTTTATGAATGAGACAATGAAGCTCCAAAAGCAAATTACGTAACCAACATGATTCCGAGACCACATTAGCTACCCCTAGATACTCGGCCTCGGCACTGGATCGGGACAATGTTAACTGACGTTTGGCAGACCATGAGACCAGGTTATTGCCAAGAAACATACAATAGCCAGAAACAGACCGTCTGGTGTCTGGACGTCGAGGAAGGATATAAATGCAATCCATAGTCAAGTGTATCCTGAATATACCAAATGATGCATTTGAGTGCATTAATGTGCTCAACTCTGGGATCATGCATGAACAAACACACCTGTTGGAAAACATACGTAATATCTGGTCTCATAAATGTAAGATACTGAAGGGCCCCTGCAAGACTGCAATAGCGGGTCAGATCCTCGTAAGGTACGCCGATCGCGGCACTAAGCTTGGGCTTAGTATCAACTGAAGGGAAATGGACTTACAGGATGACATCTCAGCCCTCTCAATGATCTCAGCTGCATACTTCTTTTGAGATAAGAACAACCCATCTGAATGACGAGTGACAGCAATCCCCAAAAAGTAACTCAAGGGCCCCAAGTCTTTCATAGCAAACTCAGAGCTGAGCATGGTCATGATAGACTGGCGTAAGGCATCGAAAGAGGCAGTCAAAATAATATCATCCACATATAACAGAATATATGCCAAGGATGAACCACGACGGTAGATGAATAAGGAATTATCCGACCTGTTATGAGTGAACCCAATAGTCGAAACATAGTCTGCAAACCTCGTATACCAGACCCGGGGAGACTGCTTAATCCCATATAAGGACTTCTTCAATAAACAGACATGATGAGAATGTTTGGGATCCCTGAATCCCAAAGGCTGATGCATAGAGACAGTTTCCTTGAGATCCCCATGTAGGAAAACATTATTTACATCTAACTAATGAATAAGACATGCCTTCGAAAGAGTCAAGCTAAGCATAATGCGAATGGTAGCTGGCTTGACCACCGAACTAAACGTCTCACCACAATCTACACCAACCTGCTGAGTCTTACCATCACCCACAAGCCGCGCCTTATGTCGAGCAAATGAACCGTCTGAATTCTCCTTATGAGCAAAAATCCACATAGACCTGGTAACATTAATACCAGATGGACGGGGCACCAACTCCCACGTCTTATTATCAATAAGAACATTATATTCATCGATCATAGCAATTTTCCAATTTGGGTCATTTAAGGCAGACACATGATTACGGGGTAAGGGAGATTTAGGGACATTATAATGTAAATTAAAATGTCTTTTTGGTTTACAAACACCCCATTGACTACGAGTGACCGGTCTATAACTTGAGGAAGAATTGGGCGAATTTCGAATTGGGCTCGACGGATCGTCACAGCAATGGGCCCGCCGCCCAACTTGGTAAATAGGATCAGAATCGGATCGCCTGCAGTGGGCCGATCGCCCAATCGCTGAATCGCCCATGGGCGATCTGGGACTAGCTTGATGGGTGACGGACCAAGAGGACCCAATGGGCGATGTCTACTGGAGAATTTTGGGTGCGGGATGTTGACACCCAATTTTGTCCCATCTTTTATGATTTTATTCGTAATTTTTAATATTTTGGCACTTTCAAAATAATTTTAAAATATAGGCATATATGTGTATATCTTCGTATTATTATTATTATTATTCGCATATTTTATATCATTTGCATTTTTATAATAATCATAAGTTTTATCCGAAAATTCTATGTTATTTTATTCTCGCAAAATTGCATCACATTTCCTTTTTATTAAGCATTAAACATTTATAAATATTATATTTTATTATTATCACATCGTTACGCTTATTTTAAATAATTCACATCTTTTACAAAATATATATATATATATATATATAAATATGTTTTAATATTAAACCTGTTTTATATTTTCTGAATTCCTAACCGAATACAATTTCTACCCAACCTAAATTAAAACCCATTTTTCGCCCAAGCCCAATCCCAAAACAAAACCCAACACCCTTAAACCAAAGCCCCAAACCAAGCCCAATACCCATTTCCTTTCCCTTTATTTCCCTCAATTCCCACAACCCACAACCAAAGCCCAACACCCACTCCCAGGCCCAATCCGGCCATTCCGGCTTACCCACCTGAAACCCCCCACCCAAAAAGCCCAACGCCCAACTCCCTTTTTTTATTCCCCATCGCCCACAAGCCCAACCCCAATTAAAACCCCCACCAAACCCAAACCGCCCAAAAAAAAACCGACCCATGCCCCCTTTATACCCAAAATCTTCCCAAAAAAAAAACAAAAACCAAAAAATTCAAACCCTACCCTCCCTCAACCTCAAGCCGCCGCGCCCCCATACCCCATCCGACCGGTCACCTCGCCCCCTGCCACCACCCACTCCCTGACACCCCCACACCCCTCCCATCATTTCGTCCAACTCATACCCCTAAAATCCGCTTCCAAATTCAGATTTTTTGCCTTTAATTCAAAATTCAAACTCGATTCTTGGGGGGGAATCCACCTATAAATACCCCATGATTTGTTCTTCATTGAGGAGGATTTTTCAGAGAAAAAAAAAAGGATTTTCGGAAGTTTATTCAATATATACATAGTTATTTTGTTGTGTTCTTGAGTTGAGAGTATTTGGCTTCGTTGTTGTTCCAAGAATCAAGTCCGAAAAGGTTTGTCATCCCTTTGATTTTCTCTCGATTTTTTCATCGATTTGGTCGGTCGACCCGACCGTCGACGATCTTGGTCGTAACATTTTCAGAATTTCTTGCATTTCATGTTTATGTATGTTGGTTATCTGAATTTGGTGTAAGATTTGTTTGGATCACCGATTTCGGGTCAACATCGACTGCCTGGTCAGTCGACGGTTTAGATTTTTTCCAATTTTCTTACATTGCTTGTTATCATTGGTTATCTCAAATTGATGAAATTATTTGACTTGGTTGAACACACAATTCGGGTCGAAACATCGATGGCCTGGTCTAATCGACGGTTTAGATTTTTTCAATTTTCCTACATTGTCAGCCGTTGTTATCTTTGGTTATCTGAAATTGACGAAATTGTTTGATTAGGTTTGAAACTCCAATTCGGGTCTAAACATCGACCGGTCGGTCGATCTTGGTTGGGCAACATTTTAATTCTTGCATTTCATATTCTTGTTCTTGGTTATCTGAAATTGGTCGAAATCGATTTCGGGTTTGAATCATCGACTGAGTCTGGCGACCCGATTTGAATATTTCAATTTAACTCGGGTCGGGTATTTTAAATCACTACCGCCTGCTTCCTTGGCATTATTATTATGTTATTGATTGAATTAATACCGCATTCTCTTTGTTGTTTTATTGATCCAAACCAATATTGCGCCCATCTTGAGACGCTTCTGCTTCATATTATCGCTTTTTATCGTTTGAATAAATACCGCGTCTGCTCGGGCGCTGCTTTTCGCTTCGCTTTACTCCCGCTTGACATCGCTTTATCGCTTTATCATTTTTTATCGCTTTAAACTAGACAATCGCATTTTTCCAACATTGCTTATTTCAATTCACTGTTTCAAAGATTCAAATTACCGTTTCATCGCGATCGCTTTAAAACTAGACACCGCGCCATTTTCGGAAACTGCTTTTTCGCTCGCTTTTTCCCGCCATCGCCATCGCATCGCTCACATCGCTATCGCCATCGCGCATCGCTATCGCCATCGCTATCGCTACCGCTATCAAGCATCGCTATCGCTACCGCTATCAAGCATCGTTACCGCCATCGCCATCGTTACCGCCATCGCCATCGCCATCGCCATCGCCATCGCATCATACCGCCATTGCATCGCCATCAAGCATCGCTATCGCTATCGCTATCGCTACCGCCATCGCATCGCGCATCGCTATCGCTATCGATACCGCTATCGCTATCGCATCGCATCGCTCCCTCGCTTTTTCGCTTCATCGCCGCCATCAAGCTTTCCAATTTTATTTAACTGATTTGAACACGATACTACATCGCCGATGAAAAATATCCGTCGATTTTGAGGCCTACACGCTGTAAAGACGGAAATATAACTTCGGGCAAGGATGAAGACTTAAACCTTTATCCGAGATCAACATGTTTAGTAGGCGAGGTGACTAAAATAACCAACAAGTTATATATTCGCAGCCACGACGTGATTATAGTGATCTTTTTATTCCACCCGAGAGACCAACACGTTTAGTAGGCGAGGCAATCAAAAATAAACTATATTAGTCATATGTTTGCAGCCACGACGCGATTGGAATGTTCTTTTCAAAATTTAAGTTCGAGCCCTCCGCGATCAAAACATTCACTGCTTTGAATACGGATATGAAGTTATTTGTGTTTAAATGTTTCTAACCGCTTGTTCTTAATACTTGCAGGATTAAAGTAAATAACGACAAATATTCCTCGGAGTTTATTTATTTCTTTCTTTAATTCACTTTTATTTCGCTTTGTATTGTAATATTATTTATCGCACTTATGTAATTATTGAAATGCTTAGAATAGGCAAACTTAGGATTTATTCATAGGTTAGTTTAAGATTTGAAACCCGTCGCTAGCTTATTTATTTGTAGGCTCGCAAACTTAGAAATCCTTCGCTAGTTTATTTATTTTAGGCTCGTCACGCTTATTCAAAATTTTAAAACAACTCTTGTCATCTTTATTTGCTTCAATTAAATTGTACAAAATAAGCTTATCTTTTATTATTATTTTTGCAACTTGTTGATTTTGAAAGATTCGCTTCTTTTGGCATTATAAAGAATTTATTGTCACAAATCCATGTTTTTTTTAAAAACTTTTACATGTATCTTTCTTTTATGTCATCCGAATACGTATTTGTATAAAATGCATCATATTTACTTATATAAAATGCATCATATTTGCAAAACATCTTTTTATTTATTATACTTGTAAAACATGTATTTTTCTAGCAATAATTAATCTGAGTTTTACCGGATAACCGCAAGTTAGCGGATCTTAAAGGATGCCTAACCCCTTCCCTTTAGGATAATAAAAGAACCCTTACCTAGAATCTCACTAGTTTCGCAGACCTTAAAATTGGAGTTACATGGCAGCATTTAGTTTAAATATTTAGGTGTCCTAATTCACCGTAAAAATAATTAGGTGGCGACTCCTCAACCCTTTTTACCCAGGAATCACCCCATACGTCCGCGCTCCGCTTTGACCCGAGCAAGGTCGAAAATGGGCGCGTACAGCATGGCGACTCCACTGGGGAGCATCAGGTTCTTAAACCACAGCAAGTTCGGATTAATTATTGCTTTACTTTTTTTTATTTGATTTAGTGCTTTGATGTGTTTTATTTATGAGATTTTTTGCATAAACTGCTTTAATTGCTATATTGTTACTGCTTTCCTTAAATTGGCATTTCGTTCATATTTCTTCCACTCTGGAAAATTGACACTATCACACACTACACGCGAGGTGTGTTTTACGCACCCGCAAATTTCTTTCCATCTACCAAAATTTAGGAGAGTTGGCGTATGCGCGGAGTGACCGGACCATCTGGTGGCCGCGTAGCCTTCTCACTCGAGTAGTCCGCCGCGAACCTTGTGTCTAGTCAGCCAAATCTTAGAAAATTTAAGATAGAGCTATACCACCCTTTATTTTAAGTCATGCATGCATACATCTTAGGTGGGTTGATCCTTGGCATCAACTTCACAAATAAGAAAACCACCAAATTGTCGACGGGTCTCACAACCCAACGACCAATCAGCATATTATGTGTAGCAGGATATTGATGGACGGATCCAAGCCTAAACAGTATGCCAAAATCGGAAAATGTATATTTATTTTTTATTTTTATTTTGTTATAGATGGAGTCTGTGCCGCAAGTCAGGATGGTGAGTGGGATTCCGAACAAACTGAAAATATGGTGGACAAACTTTGACCTTGGCAGCCAAATGGCAATTAGGAGAAGATTAGGTTGCCTCGTTTCGTTGTTCGACATCTTCCCGATCAACATTTGGTCGTGAGCACCGATCCATTTTTGGGATCCGGATCGGGTTGTCTTCGGGATTCTGAGATTTTGAGATGACTCTACTTTGGAAGAAATCAACTATTTCACCAATTTGATCTACCAGGTAGAGGACAAATTATCCCAAGACTGTCAATCAGGAAAGAAATTTCTCCGCTACTTAGGGCTAAAAAACACTAAGAAACTCCTATGCTTTGAAAACAACTGGGTCTCAATGGATTATCTGTATGAGAGGTACGGTTGTCGAGACGGTTACAAGACATTCAAAAATGAATTTTCTTGCACCCCCGATCATTGGCGGACCAAACGACCCATTGCATTCATCGTCGCTTTCTAGGGTCTCCGATATTCCCGCTTGAGTATGGAAAGATCAAGACTGTGATATGTTCCGTAGCACGGGCACTTTTCGAAGGAGCAAACGGAGCACAACTCACTTTGGCCCCTATGATCTTGGCAGAAATATTTCGGGCTTTAGGGAAATGTAAAAGAGGTGAAACAGGTTTCTTCGAAGGCTGCAACCTTATTTTGCAGATGTGGGGAAGGGAACACTTCTATCGGCGCAATATGGTCGACATATGCTTCTGAGTCGAACAAAATCGTCGCCTTTACGACGTAACGGCGATTCATATCGCTTTGTCGGCATGAATGATTGGTATGGGTTTTTGGCGTCCCGCACTGCGTGAACAGATCCAATGGAAATACCCTCTCGCTCCCGAATGCCAAAAGCCTACATAAGATGCAAAAGGCTTTATTATATTGAGCTTATCGGATTGAAAGGCCTCCAACCTTACGCCCACTCCGCATCTCGACAGCTTGGGACAAGAGCAGATATAATTCTTCTCCGGCAAATATGAGGATTTCTCGAAATTCCATTCGGCCGAATTTCATTGTCCCCAGAGCTAGACAAGTCTTCGATGAATGGAACAATATTGACACAATAGACATTGAGGTAGTCAGCGGAGGTACCCCGAATATCAAGCGTGGCTACGAGAGGATTGCGAAGTACGCACCATAGTCCTGATGGCGAGCAAGGTTTTGAAGATATCGGCACGACAATTTGGATAAGGAATTTCCGGCTCAGAGACACAATCGTTACCCAGAGATGTGGCAGCAAATGCAAAATATAGTGCAATATCTAGAGGACGCAGGAGTCGGACCCAAAGAATGTTAGGGTCCCATCTTCATCTCTGATCAAAAGCAAGATTTAGAACCCGAGCATAAATATCTTATGTTATCGCTTTATTATTGTACGCATTATTATTTCAAGAAAAGTCAACCTTTATTTCCGACAAAAGGCATCACAATCTTTGGCTTGGATCAATTTATCAAGATCTTGCATATTTTTATGCTTAAGCTCACCTCCGGCATAAAGGAGGCCCCATGCACATTAGGACGCGATTTAATTTTCATATAATTTGTCCGCTACTTGTTTATCAAGCTTTTCCACTCTATACATGTTATTCAAAGCAATAATTATTCGTCTCATACTAACTTGGTTTGTTTCATCTTTTAGAGAAGGTTTATTTTGCTCGCTTTATTTTCCAAAAGTTGATTCGCGTTGATTGAAATCGGCGGAACACCATTACTTCACGAGATCCAAGGCACAATCATCCGACAAAATGACTGATTCAGGGCAAATGAACAAACCGGTTTGGGACTTGTCGCTTCTTCCGGAGGTGAACCAGAGACATCGGAAAGGAGAAATACTTCCGTCCCTGATGAATATCTCGCCTAACCATCGCAAAGAAATGGCAACTATGCAACCGAGATCGAACGACTCAGGAATCTTACCAATCTTTCCATCAAAGATCAACACTCCATCGCTCGAACAAGAGACGAGCGCAAGAATCGCCCACACACCTTTCCATCTCACGAACCATCATTCCCGTAACCTTCCCAAATCCCTTACCAAGCGTAACTAATCCTCAATTCGCCACCCCCACAACGTACCAATCCACATCCTATCAACCCGCAGCCACCCACAACAAAACCCGCTACAAAATGACCCAAAGATCCTTCACACTCCATATATACATCCAGCTCCACTTACCCAAACTACCCCACTTGTCCAAAATATCCCTCCCACACTAAATTACCAGTAACCCAACAAATACCAATGGCACACATCACTAACAAGCAAAGATGTGCCACCGGTATATGCAAATGAAGCCCAACCTTCCACTTCTACCATACCAAACATACATCATCGTGAGATAGACCAATATGAAGAGATGGAAAGGCAAGCAAGGATTAGAAATGATGAAAGTATGGCAAGGGAAATTCATAGCCTAAAAGAAGCATTTAAAAACATTCAAACCAGCAAGGGGCATGAAGGACTCGAGTATGAAGATCTCTGCATGCATCCCGACGCTCGCTGTTTATCGGGTATAAGGTACCAAAATTTGATTTATTCGATGGAAAGGGAAATCCTCGCTCATTTGAGATCATATTGTGACAAGCTGGTTGGAGTGGGTAAGGACCAGGCCATAATAATGAAGTTGTTCATAAGAAGTTTAACAGAGAAGCGCCGACCGGTACACAAGCCAGACCCGCGAAAATGGCATAACCGGGGCACAATGGCACAGTGATTTTGTGGATAGGTTCAGGTTTAACACCGACTACGCCTTGGATAGATTTTATTTAATGAAATTGGAGAAAAATCTACAGAGACTTTCAGAGAATATGCCATGAGATGGAGGGCGAAGCAAAGAAAAGTTCAAATTTCCAATGGCGGAAAGTGAGATGACCACGCTCTTTGTGCAATCTATGAAGGATGCAACTTATTACTTAAAAATGATAAGCGCCATTGACGGAATTTCTCTCAAGTGGTCGAATGGGAGATTTCATAGAAGAAGGTATCAAAACAGGAGAATCACTTAACTTAGCAAAGATTGCAAAGCGATTTAGTAAGGCCATTCACCAGACTCATTCTGGGGAGCAATTAAGAAGAGGAGGGATGGAGCGCCCCCGTCATGGCGGTCCAGAACATAGGTCCAACCAAATGCCAACCTACCAAAGCCCGTCATCCCAACCTCCCTACTATAATCAAAGCACCCAAAATCATCACCTCCTACTATAGCCAAAGCACACAAAGCCCTCAAATTTTATTATCAACACTCGCCTACTCCCTACCCCTGTCTATCATACCCAACCAATATATAGCCCACCACGAGCACCTACCTATAGAAATTCCCCACAAGATCAACCCACACATCCGCCTCACCGCAAAACCATCCACCAAATACGCTGCACTTCGGCAAATTACGAAAGAAGGCCATTCAAGACATATACACCTTTAGCCGAACCTCTAGCCCAACTATACGAAAGATTGAGGACCGCAGAGAATACTCCAACCCATCCCAGGGCATATCCCCAATCCTATTCCCAGTGTCGTATGATGAAACTAAGCATTGTGCGCACCACTCGGGGATCGCGGACATGACATCGAATTTGTTTCACTTAAAAGACAAGATCGAGGCTTTGATCAAAGAGGGAATTATCCAACTGAAAGGACCTCCCCTAATGTAAATGACAACCCTTTGCCAAATCATGACAATGCCAATATAAACATGATTACCATTGATGAAGAAAACAGCTTTGGAAGGGACCATTGTGCCGATCCGAACAGAGGAAAGGGTTGAATCATCGGCTTTGATCACCCCTATAATTACGATTCGTAAGAGCACCGCTTGAAGTGGAAGTACTTCCTCCGAAATCGCGGATAGTGACGTCAGATGTCGATACCAAACCGCCTCGAGCTATTCGATTGGGGAAAGCGAGCGGGGAAGGAGAAACAAATTGTAGAAGTTGTCGCCGCCGGTATGACAAGATCCGGACGATGTTATGCCCTGCAGACAATCCAAAAAAGGTTGTAACAGAGATCAAGTAGAAGAGTTCGAGGAAGATGCCAACCAAGGAGTATTCCGTTGTAGAACAATTAAAGAAAACACCTACTCAGATTTCTTTGCTATCATTGTTGATGAATTCTCCTGACCATGGACGCGCTTTATTGGAAGTACTCAAAGAAGCTTATGTATCGAGAGAGACCACAAAGCGAAACTCTCGGCCTTGGCCTGACAGATCTTGGAGGCCCATAAAGTCTCTTTCCATGACAAAGAATTGCCACCGAGGGTTTGTGCCACAACAAAGCTTTGAACATAACAAAGAAAGTGCATGAACAAATTCATTTCTAAGGTATTGATTGATGGAGGCTCACCACAATATTTGTCCCGGCGACCCTCCGAGCCTTGGGAATTAGCATTGGAAAGATTCGCGAAAGTCATCCGAGAGTTAAAGGTTTTGATGGAGCCCAAAGGAGCGTTATGGGAGAAATGGATTTGACATTACAAGTGGGGCCCGTGGAGTTCGTCGTGGAATTCCAAGTGTTAGACATATCTACCACCTATAACCTACTAATGGGAAGACCTTGATCCATGTGGTCGTGCGCCTCCTTCTACCCTACATCGTAGTTTGAAGTTCATTTGGGATCATCACGAGGTCGTGGTACACGGAGAAGCGGAGCAATTCAATATGTCCCGGCGGCGGATCCTATTTGTTGAAAGCGTAGATACGCTGGATGGGTCTGTCTTCCATGTCGAGAAATTGCATGTGCCTCCAAAGTGAAATATTGAAGTTACCCCGGTCCTCACAATGGTGGCCCAGAAATGTTGAAGAATGGCTTTAAGCCCTGGCCGAGGCCTCTGATTGAATTTAGAAGGTATGGTGGAGCCTGCTCACTTGCTCAAGAAGAAGGATACTTTCGGTCTCGGATATAAACCCACTTCTAAAGAAGTCTTATCACCAACCTCCGAAAGAAAAGGGACACTCCCTTGCCAAAGCCTCGTCCCACCCTTGAATCACCATTTGTCAAAGCATATGCCGCTCAGGAGTCGAATGAAGATGATGCAGACGACCTCGCAGAAGGACTCAAAAGCCTTTTTATTGCGTAAGAAGAAATGGAATGCCATGTAATTCGGATGATTTTGATGAAGGCCCAACTATTTGGGATGCAGAACATGGAGATATTTTGAAAAATTGGACTCGTGCCCTACCTGCTTTCTCCTGGAAGCTTGGTAGAAATTACCTTAGTACTTTTTGAAACAATGCGATTCTAATTGAGGCTTGAATCGCATCTATGCATTAATGTGTTTTGCCTCCATCTTTGAAAGCTTAAATGACAAATCCACATTTCTTTTGCTATTTAAAAATTTGTTTTGTTTACTAATTTTCTTTTCTCTTTCAAAGATGCAAACTAATAAATCATCGATAATGTGAATGTGACATGTAATGAAACAAACAAACAAAATCCAAACGATGAACAGGACTTCAAGAGTATGAGGAAGACTCGCAACTGTAAGAATTGACAGAGGAATTGAAACATTTTGAGAATAAACCAAAGCCAAATTTAGAAGAAACCGAGGCAATAAATTTGGGGATGCAGAAAATGTGAGAGAAACAAGAATCTGGCCCATCCGAACGCCCCACAAAGGAAAGAACTGACGGATCTTTTGAGGCAATATATCGACGTATTTGCTTGGTCTTATGACGAGATGCCAGGATTGAGCACGGATATTGTTTCGCATAGATTGCCTATCGATCCATCTTACCTCCTATGAAACAAAAACCAAGGAAAATCAAGCCCGATTTGAGTTTAAGGGTCAAGGAAGAGGTGTCCAAGCAATTCGACGCAAAGGTCATTCGGTCACAAGATACCCGACTTGGTTGGCCAACATTGTACCTGTGCAAAGAAAGATGGAAAGATACGAGTGTGCGTGGATTATCTGGATCTCAACAAGGCCACCCAGAAGGATGACTTCCTCTTCCAAATATTCACATACTCATTGACAATCGTGCAAAGCATGAGTTACAATCATTTGTTGATTGCTTTCGGTTACCACCAAATCTTGATGGATGAGGAAGATGCAGAGAAGACAAAGATTCACTACACCTCGGGGTATATCGTTATCGAGTAATGCCGCTCGGACTCAAGAATGCAGTGCCACATACATGAGGGCCATGACTACCATTTTTCATGATATGATCCACAAAGAAATAGAGGTCTACGTAGATGACGTTATTATCAAGTCGCGAAGGACTTGAGATCACTTGACGATTTAGAGAAGTTTTTTGACCGACCGAGGCGGTATAACCTCGGTTAAATCCGCAAAGTGCGATTTGGTGTCCTCGCTGGGAAGCCGTTGGGTTTCATTGTAAGTAGAAGGGGTATTGAATTGGACCCTCAAAGGTAAAAGCTATTCAAGACTTGCCTCCAAAAAGTCGAAAGGATCGTAATGAGTTTCCTTGGTCGCCTCAACTACATCAAAGAGTTCATAGCACAATCAACGGTGATATGTGAGCCAATATTCAAGCCATCGAAAAAGACGCCGCTACCAAGTGGACATCGGATTGCCAAGAAGCTTTCGATAGAATCAAAGAATACTTGTCTAACCCACTGCTTTGGTGCCTCCGTAACCCTAAGGCCGCTGTCGTTATATCCGTCTGTGTTAGAAAATGCATTTGGGTGCGTGCTCGGACAACATGACGAAACAGAAAGAAGGAGCGTGCCATATACTACTTAAGCAAGAAGTTCACACCGTATGAAGCTCGGTATACTTTGTCGAACGCACTTGTTGTGCCTTAACGTGGATTGCACAAAAGTTTAGACATTATCTGTCTGCATATACCACTTATCTCATCTCAAGGATGGACCCGCCAAATACATCTTTCGAAGCCCATGCCCACCGGAAAGCTAGCAAAGTGGCAAATCTTGCTAAGTGAGTTCGATATCATATATGTCACCCAAAAGGCTATCAAAGGACAAGCACTAGCCGACCATCTTGCTGAAAATCCTGTGGATGAAGAATACATGCCTCTCAGGACTTATTTTCCTGGACGAGGAGGTATCGCTTGTTGGAGAAGACATCTCGTAAGAATACCCGGTTGGAGAATGTTCTTCGACTGAGCCGCAAACTTCAAAGGGGTTGGTATTGGAGCAGCTTTGATTTCGTAATCAGTCAACACTACCCAATTTCGGCAAAACTCCGATTTCCATGCACCAACAATATGGCGGAATATGAAGCTTGTGTACTCGGACTTAGAATGGCCGTTGATATGAACATTCAAGAACCGCCGGTTATAGGTGATTCAGACTTATTGATTCATCGTACAAGGCGAATGGGCGACCAAGAACGGGAAGATACTTGCCTTACCTGCATTGCGTGAAGGAATTATGCAAAAATTCAAAGAAGATAGAATTCAAGCATATCCCACGAACTCAAAACGAAGTTCACGATGCTCGCAACACTGCCCTCCATGATTCAACATCCAGGATAAGAACTACATTGATCCCATCAAGGTGAGCTTATCGGATCACCCGGCATATTGTTTCAACATAGATGGAGAGTCGGATGGAAAGCCTTGGTACCACGACATTAAGAGATATCTCAATATAGGTGAATATCCGTAAGGCATAACCAAAGATACAAAAAGGACACTTAGGAGGTTAGCAAACCATTTCTTCCTAAACGGAGAAATCCTTTATCGGAGGACTCCAGATCTCGGTTTGTTAAGATGTGTTGATGCTCGAGAGGCAAGCGCTTTAGTTGAAGAGATACACGGAGGCACGTGCGGGCCTCATATGAATGGCTTCACTTTGGCAAAGAAGATTCTAAGAGCAGGATACTTTTGGATGACCATGGAAACAGATTGCATCCACTTCGCAAAGATGCCATCGATGTCGATTCATGGTGATCTAATCAAGGTACCCCTAACGAACTCAATGTGACGAGCTCTCCTTGGCCATTCGCAGCTTGGGGCATGGATGTCATTGGCCCTATTGAACTCGCCGCATCAAATGGACACAGATTTATTTTAGTGGCAATTGACTATTTCACAAAGTGGGTAGAAGCATCGTCCCACAAGTCAAGAATAAAGAAAGTGGTAGTTGATTTTGTCCGCAATAACATCATTTGTCGATTTGGAATCCCCGAGTCGATTATAATGCATAATGGGGCTAATCTCAACAAGAACTGATGAATGAGATATGCGAGAAGTTTAAGATCACTCACCGCAATTCCACTGCATCGACCTCGGATGAACGGAGCAATGGCGACCAACAAAAACATCAAAAGAATACTACGAAAGATGATTGATAATTACAAGCACCGGCACGAGCATCCGCTTTTGCACTTTTGGGATATCGCACTACGCCAGGACTTCTACCGGGCAACGCCGTATCTATTGGTCTATGGAATGGTCGTGGTTACCAGAAGTGGAAATACCATCTTTAAGAATTATCCAAGAAGTCGAAATAACGAAGCAAAATGGATACAGAATCAGCACGTAACAATTGATGCCGATTGATGAAAAGCGATTGAACGCGATCGCTACGGACAACTTTATCAAAACAGAATGGCCAAAGCTTTCAACAGAAAGTAAAACCAAGGACTTTCGAACCGGGCAATTGGTGCTAAAACGAATATTCCTCACCAAAATGAAGCTAAAGGAAAATTCGCACCTAATCGCAAGTGGCCTTATATGGTTCACCGGTGTTGACCGGAGGAGCGTTAATCCTAGCTGAAATGGACGGTGAAGTATGGCCAAAAGCTATCAACGCAGATGCAAAGTGAAAAGATACTACATTTAGGATTTTTCTGTAATGCATTTCTTGTGTTGTAAAATTGCGCTCCAAAGCGGGATACGCAAAGAACCCATGTCGGGTTCCGCTTCCGAGATGGCAAATTTCCCGTAAACACATTTCACACCACATGAACTACGTTATGACCTGATTCCCTCGGCGGATACGAGGCGCCACATCGGCCGGTCCCCATTTTAGAAAATCCTTACAATCCCTTTTGCTTGTAATGAACTACGCCATGACCTCGATTCCCTCCTGGGATACGAGGCGGCGAAATCGGCCGGTCCCACCATTAGGAAATATTTTCTCCTTCATCTCACAAAAGACAAAATGCACTCCATCCGATCACCCCGATAAAGGTGCAAGAAATCTACACAAGACTCGGTTGTCCATTCAAAAGATCGTCATTCTCATATATCGACAATCGGGGCATTTTTAAGGGATCATCGCCAGAGGACGCCGATAAACATGGAAAACCATCGGCAAACTAAGTCTTCACTAGAAGAATTTTGGATAAGACGCTTGTTTTGTTTCATCTGCGTGTCACCGCCGGCAGACATTTGTACATATGCATACTTTCTTACAAGCAAATTATTTTCAACAAACATTTTCATTAAAGTTCAACGTAATTTTTTACTGATATGCATACTTGTTACAAACAAATTGTTTTCAACAAATGTTTTCAGTAATGGCTATCCAATACGGGGAACCAGAGAGGGGCTACAGGTCCGAATTAGCAGGACATGCAAATACCAAGACCGAAGCTACAAAGTCAACGCGAATCAACTCCCCTCCCAAAACTCATAAATTTATTTGAGTACGTGTTCTTCAGGTCGAAACAAAGAGGAAGTCGCAACATTTATGAGCAGATTCGCAAGGGCCTCCGTGATCGCAACTCACTACAAGAATCACTTTCTGCTTGGAGATTGTACAAAGACGCCATGCTAAACTACATGTTCCCAACCGTGTTGTGGTCCACGGAAAGAACGGTATTTCGACTTACAGGTCGCATTCTCATCTACTCAACTTTTGCATCGCTTATGTCCCCACATTAACTATCATGGCATGGCAATAAGGCCCCACTTTACACTACTTTTAAATCAGCGCCCACCTTCTAACGCGGGTATGTTTTAAATCAGCGCCCACCTCCTAACGCGGTATTTAAATTTGATCAGCGCCCACCTTCTAACGCGGTATTTAAATTTCAGGGGCGCCCACCTCCTAACGCGGTATTTAAATTTCATCAGCGCCCACCTTCTAACGCGGGTATTTAAATTTCATCAGCGCCCACCTTCTAACGCGGTATTTAAATTTGATCAGCGCCCACCTTCTAACGCGGGTATTTAAAATTGATCAGCGCCCACCTCTAACGCGGGTATTTAAATTTCATCAGCGCCCACCTTCTAACGCGGTATGTTTTAAATCAGCGCCCACCTTCTAACGCGGGTATGTTTTAAATCAGCGCCCACCTTCTAACGCGGTATGTTTTAAATCAGCGCCCACCTTCTAACGCGGGTATTTAAATTTCACCAGCGCCCACCTCCTAACGCGGGTATTTAAATTTCACCAGCGCCCACCTCCTAACGCGGTATTTAAATTTCGATCAGCGCCCACCTTCTAACGCGGGTATTTAAATTTCACCAGCGCCCACCTTCTAACGCGGTATTTAAAATTGACCAGCGCCCACCTTCTAACGCGGTATTTAAATTTCATCAGCGCCCACCTTCTAACGCGGGTATGTTTTAAATCAGCGCCCACCTTCTAACGCTGGTATGTTTTAAATCAGCGCCCACCTTCTAACGCGGTATGTTTTAAATCAGCGCCCACCTTCTAACGCGGGTATTTAAATTTCACCAGCGCCCACCTTCTAACGCGGTATGTTTTAAATCAGCGCCCACCTTCTAACGCGGGTATGTTTTAAATCAGCGCCCACCTTCTAACGCGGGTATTTAAATTTCATCAGCGCCCACCTCCCAACGCGTATTTAAATTTGATCAGCGCCCACCTTCTAACGCGGTATTTAAATTTCATCAGCGCCCACCTTCTAACGCGGTATTTAAATTTGATCAGCGCCCACCTCCTGTCTGGGTATTTAAATTTGATCAGCGCCCACCTCCTAACGCGGTATTTAAATTTCATCAGCGCCCACCTCTAACGCGGGTATTTAAATTTGATCAGCGCCCACCTTCTAACGCGGTATTTAAATTTCATCAGCGCCCACCTCCTAACGTCTGGTATTTAAATTTCACCAGCGCCCACCTCCTAACGCGGGTATTTAAATTTCATCAGCGCCCACCTCCTAATGCGGTATTTAAATTTCACCAGCGCCCACCTCCTAACGCGGGTATTTAAATTTGATCAGCGCCCACCTCATAATGCGGTATTTTATTTTAAACCAGCGCCCACCTCCTAATGCGGTATTTTATTTTAAATCAGCGCCCACCTCATAATGCGGGTATTTTATTTTAAACCAGCGCCACCTCCTAATGCGGGTATTTTATTTTTAAAAACAGCGCCACCTTCTAATGCGGGTACTTTATTTTAAAGTGTAAACAGCGCCCGCCAATGCCATCATCTGCACAACGTTAAGCAACGACATCATTTCAACTTACAAAGTCATATTCTCTCATACATATCTTATGCAATCATATACACTAACTTTTATCTTAGCTCGTCCACAGTGAATTGAATCATGGGAGCTCTCAAAGATAACATGGAACTATATCTCACAAATAACAAAGGCAATTTGGTCAAACGACCTACTTCGAACGCCGATCCGCTCTTTCCCATTAACTTCGTGTCTGCGACCCGGTGTCATCCTAAGTCGACATCGGGGCATTGTTTCTTGAATGTGCACCATCTTTTTTGCAACTTCTATACCCCTCGGGATTCTATTTCTTACCATGCGATCCGAGGATCAGGGCAAAATTGGCTACTCGATAACTTTCTTTGGCCGAAAACTCTTTCATCGTCTCGCCCAAAGAGGGCATCTGTTGACACCCAATTTTGTCCCATCTTTTATGATTTTATTCGTAATTTTTAATATTTTGGCACTTTCAAAATAATTTTAAAATATAGGCATATATGTGTATATCTTCGTATTATTATTATTATTATTCGCATATTTTATATCATTTGCATTTTTATAATAATCATAAGTTTTATCCAAAAATTCTATGTTATTTTATTCTCGCAAAATTGCATCGCATTTCCTTTTTATTAAGCATTAAACATTTCGCAAATATTATATTTTATTATTATCACATCGTTACGCTATTTTAAATAATTCACATCTTTTACAAAATATATATATATATATATATATAAATATGTTTTAATATTAAACCTCTTTTATATTTTCTCAATTCCTAACCCAATACAATTTCTACCCAACCTAAATTAAAACCCATTTTTCGCCCAAGCCCAATCCCAAAACAAAACCCAACACCCTTAAACCAAAGCCCCAAACCAAGCCCAATACCCATTTCCCTTTCCCTTTATTTCCCTCAATTCCCACAACCCACAACCAAAGCCCAACACCCACTCCCCAGGCCCAACCGGCCATTCCGTCGGCCCACCTGAAACCCCCAGCCCAAAAAGCCCAACGCCCAACTCCCTTTTTTTATTCCCCATCGCCCACAAGCCCAACCCCCAATTAAAACCCCCCAGCCCAAACCCAAACCGGCCCCAAAAAAAAAACCCGACCCATGCCCCCCTTTATACCCAAAATCTTCCCAAAAAAAAAAACAAAACCAAAAATTCAAACCCTACCCTCCTTCAACCTCAAGCCGCCGCCCATACCCCCATCCGACCGGCCACCTCGCCTCGCCACCACCCACTCCCGACACCCCCACACCCTCCCATCATTTCGTCCAACTCATACCCCTAAAATCCGCTCCAAATTCAGATTTTTGCCTTTAATTCAAAATTCAAACTCGATTCTTGGGGGGGAATCCACCTATAAATACCCCATGATTTGTTCTTCATTGAGGAGGATTTTTCAGAGAAAAAAAAAAGGATTTTCTGAAGTTTATTCAATATATACATAGTTATTTTGTTGTGTTCTTGAGTTGAGAGTATTTGGCTTCGTGTGTTGTTCCAAGAATCAAGTCCAAAAGGTTTGTCATCCCCTTTGATTTTCTCGATTTTTTCATCGATTTGGTCGAAGTCGACCCGACCGGTCGATCTTGCCGTAACATTTTCGTAATTTCTTGCATTTCATGTTTATGTATGTTGGTTATCCGAATTTGGTGTAAGATTTGTTTCGGATCACCGATTTGGTCGGGTCAACATCGATCGGCCGTCGACCGGTTTAGATTTTTTCCAATTTTCTTACATTCTTGTTTGTTATCATTGGTTATCCAAATTGATGAAATTATTTGACTTGGGTTGAACACACAATTGGTCGGGTCATCGACGGTCAGATCGACGGTTTAGATTTTTCAATTTTCCTACATTCTTCTTGTTGTTATCTTTGGTTATCCGAAATTGACGAAATTGTTTGATTCGGTTTGAAACTCCAATTCGGGTCGGAAACATCGATCCGCCTGGTCGACCGGTTTGGGCAACATTTTCGTAATTCTTGCATTTCATATTCTTGTTCTTGGTTATCCGAAATTGGTCTTTGAAATCGATTTCGGTTTGAATCATCGACCAGTCAGGCGACCCGATTTGAATATTTCGAATTTTAACTTCGGGTCGGGTATTTTAAATCACTCTTGTCTGCTTCCTTGGCATTATTATTATGTTATTGATTGAATTAATACCGCATTCTCTTTGTTGTTTTATTGATCCAAACCAATATTGGCCCATCTTCTGAGACGCTTCTCGGCTTTCATATTCTTTTTTATCTTGTTTCGAATAAATACCGCGTCTGTCGGGCGCTGTTTTTCTCGCTTCGATTTACTCCCGCTTTGACATCTGTTTATCGCTTTATCATTTTTTATCGCTTTAAACTAGACACCGTGATTTTTCCAACATTGCTTATTTCAATTCATTGTTTCAAAGATTCAAATTACCGTTTCATCGCACATCGCTTTAAAACTAGACACCGCGTCATTTTCGGAAACCGTTTTTACGCCGCTTTTTTCCGCCATCGCCATCGCCATCGCTTTTTCGCCATCGCCATCGCCATCGCCATCGCTATCGCTATCGCTATCGCTATCGCTATCGCTACCGCCATCGCCATCGTTACCGCCATCGCCATCGTTACCGCCATCGCCATCGCCATCGCCATCGCCATCGCTATCATATCGCTTATCGCCATCGCCATCGCCATCACATCGCTATCGCTATCGCTATCGCTACCGCCATCGCATCGCCATCGCTATCGCATCGATATCACACCGCTATCGCATCAAGCATCGCCTCGCTTCCTCGCTTACTATCGCCGCCATCGCTTTCCAATTTTATTTAATCGATTTGAACACGATACTACATCGCCGATGAAAAATATCCGTCGATTTTGAGGCCTACGATTGCAAAGACGGAAATATAACTTCGGGCAAGGATGAAGACTTAAACCTTTTATCCGAGATCAACATGTTTAGTAGGCGAGGTGACTAAAATAACCAACAAGTTATATATTCGCAGCCTACGACGTGATTATAGTGATCTTTATTCCACCCGAGAGACCAACACGTTTAGTAGGCGAGGCAATCAAAAATAAACTATATTAGTCATATGTTTGCGACCACGACGCGATTGGAATGTTCTTTTCAAAATTTAAGTCTGAGCCCTCCGCGATCAAAACATTCACTGCTTTTGAATACGGATATGAAGTTATTTGTGTTTAAATGTTTCTAACCGTTTGTTCTTAATACTTGCAGGTATTAAAGTAAATAACGACAAATATTCCTCGGAGTTTATTTATTTCTTTCTTTAATTCAGCTTTTATTTCGCTTTGTATTGTAATATTATTTATCGCACTTATGTAATTATTGAAATGCTTAGAATAGGCAAACTTAGGATTTATTCATAGGTTAGTTTAAGATTTGAAACCCGTCGCTAGCTTATTTATTTGTAGGCTCGCAAACTTAGAAATCCTTCGCTAGTTTATTTATTTTAGGCTCGTCACGCTTATTCAAAATTTTAAAACAACTCTTGTCATCTTTATTTGCTTCAATTAAATTGTACAAAATAAGCTTATCTTTTATTATTATTTTTGCAACTTGTTGATTTTGAAAGATTCGCTTCTTTGGCATTATAAAGAATTTATTGTCACAAATGCATGTTTTTTTAAAAACTTTACATGTATCTTTCTTTTATGTCATCCGAATACGTATTTGTATAAAATGCATCATATTTACTTATATAAAATGCATCATATTTGCAAAACATCTTTTTATTTATTATACTTGTAAAACATGTATTTTTCTAGCAATAATTAATCTGAGTTTTACCGGATAACCGCAAGTTAGCGGATCTTAAAGGATGCCTAACCCCTTCCCTTTAGGATAATAAAAGAACCCTTACCTAGAATCTCACTAGTTTCGCAGACCTTAAAATTGGAGTTACATGGCAGCATTTAGTTTAAATATTTAGGTGTCCTAATTCACCGTAAAAATAATTAGGTGGCGACTCCTCAACCCTTTTTACCCAGGAATCACCCCATACGTCCGAGCTCCGCTTTGACCCGAGCAAGGTCGAAAATGGGCGCGTACACGGGATACGTCCGAAAAATGGTGAATAATATACGGGGATATACTATCATCCAAAAAAATTATACGAACTAGGCACGGGAGTATTAACTTTAGCAAATGGAAATTGGGATTCATCAAAAATTACATGGCGATTAATGATGATTTTATTTGAGGATAAATTAAAGCATTTGTAACCACGATGATTAGACGAAAAACCCAAAAACACACAGGGAGTAGATCGGGCCTGAAGTTTGTTAATTGTGGTGGACGGGAATAACGGATAACACAAATACCCAAAAAACCCGAAGATGTAAATATGAAGGAATTTTATTATATAAAATTTGAAGGGGGGGGAAGAATATGTCAAAACTTTGGAAGGAATTATGTTAAGGAGATAGATAGCCATTTGTAGAGCATGATGCCAAAAAGACGGGGGTACGGAAGCATGAATCAATAAAGTTTGGACAATGTTATTTAAGGTACAAATTTTGCGTTAGGCTTTTCCATTTTGTGAAGACGTATGAGGACAAGAAAAATAAAAATTGATCTCATTATTAGCACAGAATTTCCGAAACACACCATTGTCATATTCTTTGCTATTATCACACTGAATATTTTTTATTTTTCGTTCGAACTGGGTTCTAATGAATGCTCTAAATTTTAGGAAGATGGAGAAAACTTGAGATTTCTTCGCTATCGGAAAAGTCCATAAAACTTAGAATAATCATCCAAAAAGAGAACACAATACCGATGACCCAATGAACTAAGAACGAGAGACGTCCATAAGTCGCTATGAATAATATCAAATGGCATTAAAGTATGAGAATTTGAGTCTACAAATGGCAACCTAATATTTTTTTCTAAAGAACAAGACTAACAATTTGGAGTACTACGCGTACCCTTACACGAAATAAAATTATTTTTATCTAATGGCAACAAAATAGAAGACACCGGATGACCAAGACGAGCATGCCACAAGGAAGGAGCAAGGGCTACAAACACTGACGGCAAGGCTTGACTTGATGGGCTGAAATCGGGTGTGATAGGATAAAGATTTCCCCTACTATCACACCTCATGAGAGGACTCCCCGTCTTGAAATCCTTCACAAAGAAACCAAAAGGATAAAATTCAACAGAAACGAAATTGTCAGTGGTGAATTTATGGACAGACACTAAGTTTTTTATCAATTTGGGGGCATGTAAGGTATTTTTCAAGATAAGGGGTGGATTGGGGGGAGAAAAAGTTTTATGACCATAACCCTGAACTGGAAGAAAGTTTCCATTACCAACAATTATACAACGAGGGTTGCTTAAAATGAAATAAGACGAGAGAGTACCTTGATCGGATGTCATGTGTGTAGTCGCGTCGGTGTCCATGTACCAATTCAGATCATGTTGCGTCAACCCAAGCGTGTGCATTGCGGCCTCAATGTCGATGTGAGTAAGTGTGGGGCCCACTGCCGAGAATGCTTGTATGGGCCGAGGCCCAAGCAGTCCACCATGCTGCCCCGGCCTAGTGCTGAAACGAGAGGAAGGGGTCTGACTGTTGGGCCTGAATTGGGGTTGTCCAGCCCACTGCCCGTTGGAAGAACTTGGAAAATAGGGACTATTGGGCCACGGCCCACTGCCCAAGCCCCACTGCCATAGGCCCCACGGCTGGGACCAGTAGGGAGGTGGCCCACTGTTGATTGGACGGGACCCACTGCCGAAATGTTGTCCATCGAAACCACCACCGGAACCACCGCGTTTGCCCCCGCGGTTTTTGCCATTATTCTTACGATTATTTTTGCTGCCATCATGAGTACAGTTTTGGCCTGAATTATTAACAAAACCCGAAGAATTTGTGGAGGACGTCATCATGACTGCAGGGCTTGCATCGGTAGTCGCCTTTTTAGCCAAACCGGCTTCTTCCAAAGTAAGCATGGAACAGGCTTGATAAAAAGCGGGAAGTGGATTGCTTTGACGAAGGAGAGTCCCAATGCCATTATAGGCCTCAGAAAGGTCGACAACCAATTGTAGGACCATTTGTCACATGTGTGCCAACGTTACGGAGTTGGTCTGCCAACTCCTTGAGTTTCTTGCAATATGCAGACACGTTCAGAAATTCTTCCATGCGAACTTGAGAGAATTCCTGCTCGAGTGTGACAACACTTGAATGTTTGTTATCTTGGAATATGTCACACAATCTATTCCACGTAGACATAGCCGTAGTGTCCGGCTCAATGATCGTCTGTAAGAGGTCAACCGAAATAGTGGAATAAATCAACTGGAGAACGGTAACATCAAGGGTAATTCATAACTGAGGATCCTCCGCGGGAATAGGTGCAGCGGGAGGAATGATGTGATGGATGACTTGATGGTAGATAATGTGAATTTTAAACAATTCTGTCCACGTCGCATATTGGACGTTTTCTATCTCAAGAACAATATGGATGTTGTTCTTGATGTTAGAAACTGTGAGGGCAGGATGAAAAGTGTTCTTAGACATAACGAAAGAACAAAGAGAGAGGAGGGAAAATTTGGGAAGAGTGGAGGTAAAAAATATCACGAATTCCGGTGAAGGGGGACGAAAATCGAGGCAGTTGTGGCCGAGAAGTGGCACAAAAATCGAGAGCAAGGCGGAAGCAAGTTTAGACCTAGTCTCTTGATACCATGAAAGAAATAACCCCCTTGATTATTTTCATTGATTGAAAGGCTATATATACAAGTTACATATTACCATAATAGGAGAATCGTATTCCTATTCTACTCCTAAAACCTTATTCTATTTGGATACTAAATATACATTTATGGTAATACAAATATTATGGTAAGTATACAATACTAATTACATTACAACATTACCTAAACTAGGATACTAAATATTACCTAAATTACACGGTACAAAGGGGAAGAATCCGAGAGCCGCGAGAGCCCAATATACATACAATATACATATTGTGTATATTTAACAGATATGTTATCATGATAAATGTTTGTGACAGGTCTTTCAAAAGTTAGAAAGGAGAAGTTGTAATGTAAACGTTGTCTTTAAATTAATGAGTAATCCTTGGACCAAATAAGAATGCATGCGGATGATCACCCTGAGATTAGAAACATACTAATACTAAATCCTATAAATGTTCATCCAACCAAATCAACGAATCAGAGAATGTGCGAATGAATGTGACCAACCGTATTACACATGTTGCAACTGGTTTCGTGGTTTTCCAACAAGGGTTGTCCAATGAATTTTAGTGTTTTGTTAATATTTTTGTTCTCTTATGACATTCTCGTTTGGGAGACTAAAATCTTCGTCATTCTACTTCTATTTTCGGAGACTAAATCCTAATGATTTCTATTTTCGTTGGAGATTAAAATTTGCGTGATTTTCTACTCCAAGCTACTACTCGGTTTAAAGAATATAATTTTTTTACTGATTTAGTAACGTTCTTTGGTTTGAAGATATAAAATCTTCGTCGGTTACTTATTCGGTTTGAAAAGATAAAAACTTCACCGATTTATTAAATTAGTTTGTATTAGAAATTATTTGATTTAAAAATATAAAAACTTCACCGTTTTATTCTCTGATTAAGGGAAGATAAAAATTATGATAGTAAGGATGTCCTCTGCATTCTGTGGTACGAATGGCTTATAGAGATGAAAATTAAAGGAAAATTCTAATTGGAGTTTTTAAAGTGTGAACGGACACACTTTTTTATAACTTCTAATTGGAGTTTTTAAAGTGTGAACGGACACACTTTTTTATAACTCCATGTGATTCTCCTTCTGATTACAAATCAGTGGCTAAGAATTTATATGAAATGAATCATACTAATTGCTTGACATTAAATCTGTCTGTGTTATCTATGTTCTCAGCAAAGCCTTCCTCATCAGTTTCGTTCCTTATTTTTCTAACAGTCTCAAAGTGTTTCAAGCCAACAATCTTTTATTGATAAATTAAATGTTGATGAAGTGGTTATGGTACAAGGAGCACCAGTAAATGATATACATATATTTTTGTATATGTTATAGGGAAATTATAGTGACAATTGACACTTATGTTAATGATTTCTTGTAAAACTTTGTCGCTGGCTAGTTCTTTAGTTCTCCGTTCAGTAATGGGTGACTAGCACATATTAGTATCGATTCACGGGAACTAAGCTCATACATGTTTAATGATGATGTTTCAGTCTGAAGGAACGTTTTAACATAAGCGTTGAATGTCGTGTTAATAAGTTCTGGTTTATTTTAGAAATGTGGGGGATCGCTATACTTAAGGCTATCAGATACTAAATTGAGTGCCCCGTAGGAAAAAAACAATCTATTTCATATGAAAAATACAAAGGAAGAAAGTCCAAGTTGAATTACTCCAAAGTGTGGGGGAATTTGGCTAAAGTACAAGTTCCTAAACCCAAAAAGGTTAAAATATGACCAAATAATGTTGAGTGTTTTTTAGAATATGCCACCAATAGTAAAGGATATCAACTTGATATTGTGTTAAAATAAGAAAATAATGATTTATTGACATTATTGTATTATGTTAACCCCACGATATATGTCCTTGGTGGATATTGATATGGTAGTTGGTGAAATATTCATATAACTTATTCTGTCTTGGTGAGGACTAGTTGATCAAACTACTCATTTGATAGTTGATCAGATGTCTTTTCATTAAAGATTGTGTTCTTTAATTTTGTGAAGGGATGTCACTTGAAATATAATATTATGTTCTTTCATAAACGGATGTCACTTGAAAGGTTGTGACTTTTCATGATAAAATGTATTTGTTGAAAGATAACTTTTTGAAAATACAAGACGGTTCATTGAACGTATAAGTTCATTGGTTTATAAATCAACGAACCAATTGACGATAATGATAAAAATCGACAATACTTTGAATTTTCACATTGGTGAATGTGCTATTAGTTGGATATTTGAAGAAGTAGACTTATAAGAAGTGGAATGATTGAAATATATATTCTTAAAATGTTGTGGCTGCAACTGATGCCAACCATCCACAAGTATTATGATCTACAATATATTCTATTTTCTAAGTTTGTGCGTTGCATTATATTAAATATCACAAATTGAGGGGTATAGTGATGTAAATTGAATCATCGGATCAAATGAAACTAAATTGACGAGTGGATACGTTTTACCAATGGTGGAGGATCAATGTATTGACAATCGTCCAAACAGATATGTATCGCCCGCTCCACAATGGAGTCTAAGTTTATAGCTTTAGACAAGATTGGTGAAGAAGTTGAATGGCTCCAGAATTTCTTGAAAGACATTCCATTATGGACTGTTGGCTCCTATATGCATACATTACGATAGCCTTGCGGCAATAGGAATGGCTGGGAGCATATTACATATAACGGTAAATATCATCACATACAACGAAGATATAATACCGTTAGACAACTACTCTCTAGTGAAATTATCACAATTGACTACGTAAGGTCAAATGATAATGTGTCGGATCCACTTATGAAAGGCCTAGCTAAAGAGGGGGTTGAGACATCATACAAGGGAATGAGACTATGGTAGATGACAAGTCAACATGGCAGTAACTCTATCTAAAAGACTGGTGATCCCAAGATCTAGGTTCAAGAGATCAAACAAAGTTATAATTGACGGTTCAACATTATCAAACAAAATTTTTGGTCCATTCTCATGATGAATAAAATGTTCAGCAACAAGGATAAAATATTAAGACTTTTAACGGTTTCTAGTTTTAATACACGATATATCAAATAGTGTTTCTACAGGATTACACATTTAGAAATCACCTATGTAAGTGTGAAGTGTAAGTCGCTTCAAGGAGAATTTTGTAAGGTCAATTCTCTATGCACTTACGAGATCACACGGTTCATGGCTGAAACGAACACAATAATGAAAATTAAAGATGGTTAAAGGGTTAATTATGTGACATATGATTGTTTAGGTATACACCAAAGTTGACGGTTCAAAAATATCAAATCTACTAATTGATCGAGTATATCCGACATATGTTTACTACGAAAAGTTTAAAGGAAAACCTACTTATCCAGATGCGATTAATCATTGCTTGTAAATCACATAATTTTTTCATGCATGTTTTCATCATATAATCATTCCTCATTCATGTGGGGGATTGTTGGGTTTGTATGGTGTGAATGAAAAATTGAGTGACTTTCTCGAAAAGGCACCAGGAGCAAAGGATGTGACTTTTCTATAAAGTTACCATACATTTTCATACCGCCCATTTGTTGGCTATATAAGTTGAAATTCTGCTTCAAATTTTGAATTCACTGAAACATAAAAACTACTGAAAATTTTGTCTTTTACTCTCCTCTCACTCTTGCATTCTGCATTGTTTTCAAAAGCAAAAATGTAGGTGTTTAATATGATTTGATGCCACCATTTGAGATCACTGAAGTTCTGGAATTCGCATTGCCACTATTGCAGAATAGTTTTCCGTTTTATCCTAGGAGAAATTAATCCATTAACCTTGGCAACTATGAGAGGATTTGATTTCTTAAGGACACACAAAAAACTTGTGGACTCGAAAATTTCTGTTTCATCTATTTCTGTCTTTGATATTTTTTTAATTATGGTTTTTCTTTGGTTTAAAACATAAATTAGTTTTACTAAAAATATTGATTTGAACACTAAAGATGACATTAAATAGAGAAGTATCTCATCCCTGGGCATCGGGGACCAGATTTGCATCTAGGATAGAGATATACATAGATCGCCCTGCTTGGTTGATATACAGGAAATATAAATGCATTTTTGTTAAGGTTCATAACCATAGAGATATATGCGTGAATGTAAGGCAGCTAGAGGACTCGAGAGATTTGTAGTCGTAATATCAACCCTGTCAGTCAGTAAACTATATAAATTAAGTAATTGAATCAATTGAGGAATACAACGTGATTGTTAGATAGCCCATAGCTCTGGATCGATTTCATGTCATCGATAATATAAAAAATCGCTCTTTTTTTGTTGAAGTTCATTATTTATTTTCTTTGATTTTTAGTTAGTTCATAATTACAACTCTGGATTTTATCGCTTGTTTAGATAATTAATATTAATTTAATTTAGTTCACGGTTAATCATAAATTACTATGTGTTCGACATTCAATTTCTAAAATTACTATATTACTTATACGGCCACGTATGCTTGCATGTGCGTTTGAGAACAACAAGTTAATGGAGACTTTATCCCGAGGTCATTGTTCTACTACATCTAATTTGTCCTCTTCCACCTTTTTAAGTTAAAAATGTAAGGCCAACTCTTCCCCTACTTTAATCTATGCTACAGGTTTGGCTGAAATAATAGGATCGTGTTCCCTTTGCTGATTTTTCTCGACAGAAGTTCTTGGTCTTAAGTGGCTAATTTTATATGGTCACCCATGGCTGCAGTGCAAGTTGTGTTTGTCTAGCTACCTTCTATGTATTTTTCTACAGACATAAAAGTTAAATCACAGTAGGTAAGACAATTATTCCTTTAGTTGGATTGTCATGTGGACCAATTAAAATTCTTCACTTGTCCCGGTAATTATCTTAACTTGAGTTTGTTTAATTCCTTTCTTTCTGTAAAATGAAGTAAATGATCTTTCAAATCCTAACGCAATTATCATCATTTCACTAATTAAACAGTCATTGTCATTTATACCTTCTTGAGCCCATGATGGGTGGGAGGGAGCATGTTTGGGATATTAAAAAAAAAGTAATTCGGTGCACTAAGATGTGGGATCTGAGAAAGGGCTACACCACAAGATTCTATTATACGTAGCTTTATTTGCATTTCTTCAAAAAGCCGTTTGCACGGTTCGAATCTGTGATCTCTTGATCACATGTGAAAGATAGAATAATTTCCCTTGGGGATTCCTTTCATTATTCACAATATATATAGTTGTACAAAGGTTGATTCCTAATATGGTACGAATCCTAACTTACCTTACAAAGGTTGATTCCTAATACAATTAGAATCCTAAGTTACCTTAAATATACATCTATCATAATTACAAAATATACAGAGAATATTCGGAGAATATTCGCTAATACTCCCCCTCAGACGGAGCGGGAGGAGGCCTAACGCTAAATTTGGATCGGAAAATCGGTGAAGAGTCATCGCGGTAGTCCCTTTGTGAAGATGTGCACACCGATAAGAGGAAGGCACGTGTAAAATTTTGACCGACCACGGCAACCTTCTCTCGCACAAAGTGGATATCCATCTCAATATGCTTAGTCCACGATGTTGGACCAGATTATGAGACATATAGATGGCGAGATATGTTGTCACAATAGACTATAGACGCCTTACTGAGTGGACACTGAGCTCTAAAAGAAGATTTGAGCCAACAGATCTCAAGAACTACATTAGCAACACCGCGATATTCTCGCTCAAAGACTTTCGAACGGGATAGTGTGGCTCGCCTCTTGGCGGACCATGAGATAAGATTATCCCCAAGAAATACACAAGACTGAGGTGGAGCGACGTGTGTCTGGGCATCCCGCCCAACTGCATCCGTGAAGGCAAGTAACTTGGTTGGGGCGAGAGGGTATAAGTGTAATCCAAAGTCTAGTGTGCCCTTAACGATCCGATAATACGTTTGAGGGAGGCAAAATGGGACTCTCGGGGGTCGTGCATGAACAGACACACCTGCTGAACAACATATGTAATATCAGGCCTAGTGAATGTAAGATACTGAAGAGCACCTGCTAGACTCCGATATAGAGTGGGATCGTAAACCAGGCGCACCGTCATTGGCACTAAGCTTGGATTTGGAGTCCACCGAGTTGGCATAATTTTACAATTTGCCATCTTGGCCTCAGACACTATCTCTTCTCGCATACTTACGCCGACATAAGAACATAGTGGTCGCAGATCCGTTACCGATATACCCAAAAAATAACTTAGCTTGCCCAAGTCATTCATAGCAAGTTCAGTTTTGAGTAGAGCAATGATTTCATTCTTGAAACCGTCAGATGAGGCAGTTAGAACAATGTGATGGTGATATAATAGCAAATATGGAGTGCGGCTACCTCGGTGAAAAGTGAAGAGAGAGTTATCACACCTGCTACATACAAAACCAATCTGCAAAGATATCCGCAAAACGATCATACCAAGCGCGGGTGCCTGTTTCACCCATACAATGACTTTACGAGACGACACACAAATGCGGAGTCAGCCGGATGAACAAAGCCAGGAGGTCGATGCATGTACACGATCTCTTTCAAATCCCCATGAAGGAATGCATTCTTGACATCAAGCTGATGAATTGGCCAATGCATGCCCATAGCAATACTGAGAACAGTCCGAATAGTGGCCGGTTTAACAACCGGACTGAATGTCTCACCACAATCAATACCCTCCTACTGATTAGTGCCATTGGCGACTAGTCTTGCCTTATACCTCTCTAAGTCACCACTGTCTCTGAACTTGTGCCGAAATAGCCATATACACCGGATAATATTCACATCTTCGGGTCTAGGTACCAAATCCCAAGTGTTCTGCTTGGTTAAAGCATTAAATTCCTCGCACATGGCCGCATTCCAATTTGGGTCCAGTTTTGCTAGTTTTGGATTTTTTGGAATAGGTGATAAGGTTTGTGTGGAGAGATTGAAGTGAACCTTGGGTTTGAAGATCCCGTGTTGTGCACGAGTCTCCATACGATGAGACGGCAGTGGCGGTGGATCTGGTCGGGAGGTTGCCGTCCATCGTTACGGACTGGGCGGCAGTCACCGGACTGTTTCTGGTGACTCGACTGGGGATGTAGGGGTGAGCAGGAGTGTTAGGGTGGTGCCGATGCTGGCGAGACTGCCGAACAGTGGGTCAGCTGTTGGTATAGATTTTGGATGATCGGGGATGACTTGGTTCATCGAGAAAGATGTAATCGGTGGTCTGAACTTTCTGGAGATTAGAAAAAGGAAAGGGGGTCTCATCAAAGGTGACGTGCCGGGAGACGATGATTTTGCAAGTAGCAATGTCATAGCACAAGTAGCCAGATGATTAGGAGATAGACCAAGGAAGACACATGGCAGAGTGCGAGGTGCCGGTTGTGAGGTGCGATGGAGGCCATGTTGGGGTAGCATAAGCATCCAAAAATACGTAGGTGATCATATGATGGTAGCCTACGGTATAAGATTTCGTAGGGGTCTTGTTTTGGAGTGTGCTAGTTGGTAAAATATTAAGAAGGGATTCTACCATTTTGACAAAGATAGACCCAAAAGGCGGTGGTAGGCGGCATGAAATGTAGTGTGCGAACCATGTTATTGATGGTACGTATAATTCTTTCACCTTTCCGCTTTGGGAAGAAGTATAGGGACAAGAAAAGCGGAAAATCATACCTTGTTTAGAATGTAAATTGTGAAATGTCGAGTTATTAAATTCACGCCCATTATCACATTGGAATGATTTGATAGATTTTTCAAATTGTGTTTTAATGAATTTGTGAAACTCGAGGAATTTTGTAAAAACTTGATTTGAATTTGATGGGTAAATCCAGACAAAATGTGAAAAATCATCCAAGAATACTAGATAGAATTTATGACCCAAAGAGCTAACAATCTGAGATGTCCACAAATCAGCATGAACAATATCAAAGGGAGAAAAAGTAACAATGTTTGATGACATAAATGGAAGACGAGTATGTTTGCCTAGTGGACAAGAAAACAAGCAGTGTTGGGCAATTTTTCCATTATTACATTGAATACGCTTAGAAGTCCTAAGAAAAGTAAAAACTAGGTCTCACGGTGGTGTCAAGTCTTTGTGCCAAGTGGAGGGAGAGATTGCCGCAAGGGATAGAGGTGCTTATGGTCCTGACAAATGAAGATTGAGTGAATGGGTAGGGGTCTCCCACACTATTGTGGCGTGTAAGAATTTTCCCCGTATTGAGTTCTTTCACAGAAAAACCAAAAGGGTCAAATTCGACAGACACAGAATTATTGCTAGTGAATTTTCTAACAGAGATTAAGTTTTTAATGATGTTAGGTGTGTATAGGACGTGGTTTAGGGAGAAAGGCGGGTGTGTATGTTTGGTGTGTGTGTTACCGTAACCTTCAATTGGAATGCGATGACCATTGCCGACAGTAATAAATTGAGGACACTTTAACCGACGTAGTTGAGATAGGTTACCTGACGACCGGGTGAGGTGAGATGTGGCTCCGGTGTCCATGTACCAATTGTCGTCGGGCTGTTGAAGGTTCACGGTGGTGTAGGCCTGGCCCAAATCAGTCGGGGACAGGCCGCTGGGCTGCTGCTGCTGGTGGACTGCAACCAGGTGGTGCTGCTGCTGCTGCTGGACATGCTGTGATGGCTGGTTGCTGCTGGCCGCAGGTGTTGCCATCCCGTCAACGGCTAACGCCTTTTGATTATGTTCCTCTTGTTTAGCACGTCTAGTTTCTTCCAACAATAGTTGTGAACGTGCCTTGTTGAAACTTGGGAGAGGGTCGGCTTGTTGAATCATTGTTGCGAGTGTGTCATATTCACCTTTCGGTAAACCCGCAACAAGTTGAAGCACCATCTTGGTTTCTGAAACAAAAGTCCCGACGTTGGATAATTGATCGGTTATGAGTTTCAGTTGCTTACAATAATCGGACATGTTGTTAAAATTCTCGAGGCGGGTATTGTTGAATTGCTCTTCCAAATACACAGCCCGAGTATTTTTATTGTCCTGAAAGATTTCTTCTAGCCGGACCCAAAGTTCACGTGTCGTAGCACCTGTTTTCATGATAGTGCATAACAGATCTTTGGAGATGGTGCCGTAGATCCATTGTTTGACGATGGCGTCAAGACGACGCCAGATTGAGTCCGGAACATCGGTGGGACGGGGGACAGATTCGGCAAGGTGATCGAGCACGTTGGATGCACATGCATGAATGTAGAATAGTTCCATCCACATGGAATATTGATGATCTTCTTGGTCAAGAATTATAGGGATAAAATTCTTGATGTTGTTAACGGCGAATCTTGGATGAAAAGAAGATACTGAACGTTGAGAGAGGTTTTCAAGTGTGCCAGTGGATGAAACGAAATTTGTGAGGGAAGACATGGTTGCCGCCTGTCGAGGGAAGGGAATTTTCTGGTTTGGCCGAAGTATGGAGGAAGAAACCAAAAATTTTTTTTTTCTGTGAAAGCGTAAAAATTACGATTTCGGGAATGAGGATTTAGGTTTTAGGCTCTTGATACCATGAAAGATAGAATAATTTCCCTTGGGATTCCTTTCATTATTCACAATATATATAGCTGTACAAAGGTTGATTCCTAATATGGTACGAATCCTAACTTACCTTACAAAGGTTGATTCCTAATACAATTAGAATCCTAAGTTACCTTAAATATACATCTATCATAATTACAAAATATACAGGGAATATTCGGAGAATATTCGCTAATAACATGACAACAATTTTATCAGTTATGTCAAGTCTCCCCCTTACCGTTTGAGATATTGAACGGTGATTTATTTGTCTACCATGATAATGAAATGAATGAAACAATGCCCCACCACATATTATTTTAGTTTTTTTTTTTAAAAAAATAGTTGTATTATTTTGACTCTATTTTTTATGTTTTACACTCTTATTGAGAGATGACAGCTCCCTGTCAAAATAGTTGTATTATTTTGACTCTATTTTTTATGTTTTACACTCTTATTGAGAGATGACAGCTCCCTGTCCCAAATTTTTAATTTAAAATACGATTGGGATATAGGCGTATATATCACTTGGATAGTTCACTCATATTGCTCAATAATTCGTAGTTGGTTCTGTTACATTTTCCTTTTCCTCTGCCCTTCTTATACAATAATTTAACCAATATTAACTTTTAAGACAACTACTAGTGCATATCAAAATCTAAAAATTTTAATTTATTAAAAGGAACACACTTCTATTAAATTAATTATGCCTTCCACAATGCCCCTTTATGCTGATCTTGTTTTTATAATGAGTCAAGCACATAAAAATTAATAAACTTACATTCATTCTAATACCATGTTGAATGGTGTATCATCATTTCATATAAAAACTTAAGTAGTTATAGAGATCATATTATTATTTAACTTAAATATATTTCAACGTTTTCTCTAATCAGTACTAGACCTGTCCACCGGGTCAGGGACCCCCCGACGCCCCGACCCGACCCAAAAAAACCAGGGCCAGGGTCAGGGTCGGGCCACTCGATCCGAAAAAGCGGGGACCCGACCAGGGTCAGGGTCGGGCCAAGGTCAAAATATTTTACCCGTCTGACCCGGCCCGATCCCGACCCGCATATTTTTTTAATATAATTTATATTATTTTTCCTTCATTAATATTTATTTTGTACTTATATATATTTTTGCCATTAATAAGTGATATAATGCATGTTTTTATAATATATGTATTGCTCTAATCTACATTGAGCTCGACATAAAATAAGATAAAAACGGTAGCTGATTATTAATTATATATTTATATTATTAGTCGTTCTGTTAAAATCACGGAAGCATAATGTAGGGAGAGAATGTAGTTGTAAATTGGTGAAACTTTAAATGGTCATAACTCTGCGCTCGAATGTCCTTTTTACCCGATTTTTTTTATTTTGTGTATTTTTTTTGAGACAGAGCCGGTCAAACAGCCATAAGGCGGTTTGGCGCAGCCAATTTTTAGAAAAACGTCCATTTTTTCAATCAATTTGTGTTTTTCCCCAAATCGGTTTCTAATTTTCTTTTTCTTTAGTCAGATCTCACGATATACAATACATTTCAACGTCGAAATTTCGTGGTAATGCAGGGGTGAATGCCAATTTCAGTTTTGAAAATTCAATTTTTTTAAAAAAATAAAAAATTCCTCGACTCGACCCTTGCCCGCCAAAAAATTCCGACGGGTCAGGGCCAGGGTCGGAATTTAAAAAAAAAAATAGGGTCAGGGTCGGGCCAGGATCGGGCAAGCAGAAAAGAAAAGTCACCCTACCCGGCCATGACCCGGCCCGACCCGACCTGACCTTTGGACAAATCTAATCGGTACTAATTAAAAATAATTTTAGCAGAAGACAACCAAAATGATATTCGGGCACAATTAGCTGTTGAGCAGAAAGAAAAATGCTAGCTGTTACTTTTATGATCATACTATTATCCATAATTTTGTTTGTGATGACTATTTCATTTTCACAAGAAGCCAAGAACGTAAGAACCACAAGATAAGAAACATGAGGTTAATAGGTTGTGTTACGTGAATAAATAAGAATAGTGAAATTTGGTTTATTTGGGGACGTTAGAGCTATTCTCCTTATCTTAATTCTGGTAGGGAATTTGTTACTCTACTAAATTTGATATATCTCTGCTGATTGTTTTCGTAAAATCACGAGATATTTAATCTATATTTGACAATTTTTTATTCATGGTTAGTAATTGTCCAGACTGCTACTTTTGACGTCACACACTATAAGAAGTCCATGTTTTTATTTCATATCCGATGTGATACTCTTGGGGTCTAACTCAATCCTAAAAATTAGCTTGTAGGATGAGGATTATTCAAGTTCATATAAGGAGTATATATTCTCATTTTATATCCGATACGAGAACATTTCTTATCTTACTCTTCTTTCTTCCTTTTCCTTTTCCCTTTTGGCCTTACTTTTAGGTAACTTTCTGTTGGAGTTTCTATGGTACTTTATAAAGCAGTACGGGAAGTAATAACTATTACAAATGTTCGAAAGGATAAATAAATGGTCAATCTTCAAAACTGCCGCATGTGTGTTGTGTCTTGAATCTTGATCACCTTGCAAAGCCAATGTTGAGAACTGCCGCAAGTTTGTTGTGCCTTGAATCTTGATAACCTGAAATCAAGAAACAACTAAATCTGGATGGTTACAACGTTGTGTGTTGAGTCGAGGATAGTCCTCTATCCTTAAGACAAGATTGCCCCGTATATATGCTTTTACGTTAGCGGGCAATAGTCTCCCAAGATAAAACAACACTTTAATCTCAACACTACAAAGCCAATAGGTTGAGCCTGGCGAAGAAAACAAATATGACTCGTCTTGCTGAAGATATGGAATAGGAAGGAAGAGTTTCTCAATACTCTTCTCTTTTGTCTCTGTGTATATAGTGTGTCTCTGTAGTGTATATCTTGTGTATATGTGTGGGTTTGCTCACCGATTTTCGTGACAATTTGCTCCTTCGCTTTGAGCTATTTTCGTGACAGTTTTCGAGTGGTGTTTCTTTGCTCGCTTGTCGCTTTGTTTCGTGTGTTTTCGCTCTTTGTTTCTTGCCTCTTTTCTCGCCAGTTTTTCGTCTCCTTTCGCTACCTGATTTGAGCCAAAGAAGGCTCAATTTATAGCAAGGAGAAGGGCTGTCCAACCGCCAAAACATGGTTGTTAATGGCCATTAGGAGGGCATTAAAATGACCAAGTAATGGCCGTTAACGGCCATTGAAAGTGTCGCCTAACCGCCAAGTAATGGGCTGTTAATGGAGGAATTAATCACCAAATAATGGCTGGTTAATGCTCCCAAACGCAAATTCAACAAGATGCAGAAAAAGTCTCCGTAAATTCTGGGACCAAATCAGAAATATTGAAACTTCAGGGACCAAATCGTACATCTGGGCAGAGTTCGTCCAAACTGTACATATGAAACTTCAGGATCAAATCGTACATCTGGCAGTTCTCTGGTCCAAAAGATAAAATTAGACGACCCACGACCCGTGGACCCGTGGACCCGTGGACAGTGGACCGTGGACCCGTGGACCCGTGAACCCGAACCCGTGAACCGGAACCCGAACCCGAACCGGAACCGAACCGACGGACGGGCGGCGGCGGCGGCAGCTGGCGTGGGCTTAGCCTTGAACCCAAGCACATCTAGGTCTTCCTCCTTTAAACACATGGGATACCCTGGGTCCCAAACCCTTTACCAATTTGAGACTTATATAGAGAGCAATTCTTCCTATTCCCACCGATGTGGTAGATTTGTCCCACACCACATTTTCATGTCTCAAACACCTTACTTCGTGGACCAATATCTCTTTCATTTCTCAACGAAATTAGACGATTCTTGGCCCTACGGTCATCTACTCACTTCGTAGATCATGCATGTGTAAAGAGACGAGGTCTCCAACATACGGAACACTAGTGTTTAATTCATCAAAGATGGGTGGACGCATCTCCCCGCCAAAGGCTAATTTCCAACAATCCTCTATGAAAGAGAGATTGTGGCGCACACACAAGGTGCCTACATTTCAGCAATCTTTCAAATGAAAGATATTGCATCGGGATAGGTAGTTTACGCTTTGAACCTTCCCTAGTTGAATACCATCGGACTTACTTATCGCAGCGGTGAACGTGATGTCTTGAACCGTCGGTGTTTAGTGTAAGCCAAGACAACGATATCAACACAATAACTCTTCTTATTCATTTTCCTTCTTACGTTTCTGCATTTGTGGCCATGGACACACTTGGATTCTTAAGTGCGTTCATTTGAGGCGCCATCCTCGCACTTAAATAGGTGATCTCCTACAAGGTATCCTCGCTATACCCCACTTCTCAAGTGTTAGGAATCATTAAAAGTTTCCAACCTTAACCTCAACCGTTTGAGGATCTTTTAAAAGGTTTGGAAGCTTAACCTTTACCCACCATGCAGTAGCACTTTAATGTCTATCGCGGGAACGACTTTGGATTCATGTTTCTACGTAAATCATCATCCGAGGTGCTCTTGCTTCCACCAAGCGCTCAACTGAACCTTTTGCCGCTTAGTTTTCCCATTGAACCAAATTCTTGGGATCTCCAATCAGTATGGTTGGGTTTCCACCGCAAAGGTTCGTATTGTTTGGGTTTTAAGCCAATTACCCTAGACTGGCTCGTATTGTTTGGGTTTTAAGCCAATTCCCCTAGACTGGCAGAACACTTGATCTCCGGGTAGTCCCTTAGTTAGTAAACAAAGATGTGACACCCGTGATGATCAACTGCCATACGATCTTATGTCTCCGACAGATCCTGAAAGATATGTCCAGACGCCGTCATCCGTGTCCTTCCTGAAGCCGACCGGCTAGCCACAGTGTATAACTGCTGAAGGCACGAGTTTCTCCCAATAAGGGACGTCCTCTAAGGAGCCGTGAAGTTACTCAACTTCTTTCATGCTTTGTATAAAGCGATAAACTCCGATTCCATCATGAATCGGCCGATGCAAGTTTGCTTAGAGGATTTTCCAAGACCCACCATACAAATTTACTTGTGGCTTTGGTGTTCTTGAGATCGATGTCGGTTGCATCACTATGTTCTCCCGTAACCGTTGGACATCCGAATACTATAATTCGTAGATAAGCAAATAATTCGAGATATCGCCATATCCGACTTAACGCTTTCTACCGATCATGTATTAAAATCATCGGTGAACCTTAGTTTAAGCGACCGCTTTGTAGGCCGATACCAGGTCGGTTGTAGTGTGTACAATACATTGAACTACACATGACCTGAGCATATCGCTCCTTGTCTATGGGTGCACCATGATTCCAATCAGTTCTATGATTCATATCCATTGGTGGCTTCAACGAGATCACAACTATCGACGATCCGTTAGATGTCTTAGAAATCCAATTCCTAAGATGTCATCTGTGATACCCATATCTTTCATATCGAGACTTTGTTTCAATATGACTTTTACTTTCAGGCTGTTGATTCTCCAACTGTTGGCTTTCTAATTTCAGAGTCAATGTTCCTGTGGTCAGATTCATTGTTTCTGTTTTATCTGAAACTTTCAGGACCAAAATGTAAACATTTCAGGGATCAAAATGAAAGTTCAGGAAGAAGCCCAACAGTTCAGCAAACCAACTCTGATCCTCTTCTTCCAACTCTCCGGTTGGGAAGGCTAATTCAACATTCATGCCACGCAAGACTGCAATGGCCCTGGATGTGAAGCTACTCACAGGGGAGCACATCTTACAACCCAAAGGTTCTTTTCCCGGAGGAAGATAAACCATTACGCAAGTATGGTTCTATATGATGGAATATATTTCTCTCTTTAGCTTCTTTCCAAAGCAGCGCTTTTGGAGATAACAATTATTTGTTAATTGTCCATGGTTCGTTCTTAACCATACAAGCTAGAAGGACTGGAACAAGTCTTTGTCCCCTTATTTGCTCCGTCTCGGTTCAACATCTAGAATCCCTGAGTTCTGCAGATCTGGAATATTAAGTTCCGGATAGCCAGCAACTTTCGAGTCCTGTAGATACGGAACGTCTAGTTCCGGACAGTCAGGCCCTCGCGGGTTCTTGTTAACCTTGAGCAATTACTCATTTTTCCTTTTTCAAGGAAAGCTATCTTCAAAGAATTCAGTATTCTTTCACGCCAAGAGGCGATCAGCACTACTGTTATTTGCAGATCTAGTGGATATGCAATCTACAGTCTTAGGTACAACTGGACCTGTTTCAGTGTTCCAACTTTTACCAAGCCACCCCACATAATTTGGGCGTACGACTTTGCGCTTGGCTAACACCGTTGGACTGAGGTGAGAAATGAACAGTCGTTTAATGAACGATGCTTCACATTCTCCCCCTCTATCGCTATGAATTTCGCAATCCATAGGCTTAGTTGATGTAGGGCTTATCCGCTTCAACAACTTCATCTTTGCTTTTTAACAAACAAAGGATTTCATACGTTGTACCATCATCAATGAAGATCACAACGTACTTGTCTCCCCCCCTATTTTGTATAAACTTCAAATCACCCAAGTAGGTGTGACTAAGTTCTAGAGGAGCGGTGCTTCTTTCGCTATTCCCTTGACGGAATTTGGAAAGGTGATTTTGCCTCTTCGCCTACCTCACATTCATTTTGAGGGTTTATGTCGAAAGGAGGCAACAATCTCAACATCGTTAGCTTTTGAATGACTTACTATTTAACGTGTCTTAATCTATGATGGCATAGATGCACGTATTACAAATATATCATTCATTGGGCTATAGACATGTTGTACCATTCTTAGTTATTACAGACCTGTTGGACTAGTCTCAAACCAACTTGACCAACAACGTCCCTTAAACCAAGTTAGGAACATGTATCACCTCTTTTAGAGTGATCTCATTCCCTGAAGTCCTATTGAGGACAACCTCTCCAGCCCCTTCGATTTTAGAGGTGGCGTTGCTTCACATGAACAACCTCTTGCCCGTGGTTAGGGCGTAACCGGATCATATGTGATCTCGATACTCTGGCCCACTTCAGTTGCTTTGGCAGATCGAGTGTCCAATTTCTTTACTGCCTTTCTTTAGGCCTTCAGATCATTAAGACCTGGAAACTCTGGCCCACCTTGCTAGGTGTCCATTACTTTTCCTATGAAATGAATTCTGGCCCTACTCCAGTCGCCCGGAGGCTTTATATGACTGAGTGTCCAATATCATCATATCAAAGGATTTTTGGCCCACTCCAGTCGCCCGGAGGCTTTATATGACTGAGTGTACAATATCATCCTATGAAGGATCTTCTGCCAAATAGTATGACAGGCTCAACGTCTTTAACTTTTAGACTTCTTCCGTTATGATTGGTGCCCAGATAATTCTTGGCGCTTACTTAAGAGTTGTAACAGTTTTCAGACAACAGTGGATCTTACTCCCTCGTATGTGCGAACATACTTTACTCACTTTTAATAATTACACTTAAAAGAACGGATCTTTTTAAGTTGCTTTACAATCCAATCTTTAGACGGAAAAGAAGATGAGATTAAACTTTTGATTTTTAAAGCGTAAGGAATATAAATTATTTTCATATTCCTCCTTACTTTAATCAATTTTTAATCAGACCTCATTTAATCTTTATTCTTGACAAGTAAGAAAAACTACTTATCCCAACTTCGGATTCTGGCTCACTTCAGTCACTTCATCAAACTGAGTGTCCAGTTCCTTCTTACCATTATTTGGATCTTTTGTGTGGGATGAATCTGTGCCTTCCTGCTGCAAGATAGAAGTACATCTTCGCCTTCTCCTCTTGTCCCCGATTGACATCCTCAGGCTCTCGAGAGCGCTTGTTCCCACCAGTCTTGGTAGCGGTGACACCATGAACATGTTCATCATCATCACTCTCTTCTACCAGAAAACCATTGCCATATCCAGATTTGGTCACACAACTTTTGACCGACATCTTTCGAACACTAATAGTATTACAATACAATCTTGTCTTAAGTTGTTGGAGTTTCTATGGTACTTTATAAAGCAGTACGGGAAGTAATAACTATTACAAATGTTCGAAAGGATAAATAAATGGTCAATCTTCAAAATTGCCGCATGTGTGTTGTGTCTTGAATCTTGATCACCTTGCAAAGCCAATGTTGAGAACTGTCGCAAGTTTGTTGTGCCTTGAATCTTGATAACCTGAAATCAAGAAACAACTAAATCTGGATGGTTACAACGTTGTGTGTTGAGTCGAGGATAGCCCTCTATCCTTAAGACAAGATTGCCCCGTATATATGCTTTTATGTTAGCGGGCAATAGTCTCCCAAGATAAAACAACACTTTAATCTCAACACTACAAAGCCAATAGGTTGAGCCTGGCGAAGAAAACAAATATGACTCGTCTTGCTGAAGATATGGAATAGGAAGGAAGAGTTTCTCAATACTCTTCTCTTTTGTCTCTGTGTATATAGTGTGTCTCTGTAGTGTATATCTTGTGTATATGTGTGGGTTTGCTCACTGATTTTCGTGACAATTTGCTCACTGTTTTGAGCTATTTTCGTGACAGTTTTCAGTGGTGTTTGCTGCCTGTTTGCTGCCTGTTTTCGTGTGTTTTCTGCTACTGTTTTGCTGCCTGTTTTCTGCCAGTTTTTCGTCTCCTTTCTGCTGCTGATTTGAGCCAAAGAAGGCTCAATTTATAGCAAGGAGAAGGGGCTGTCCAACTGCCAAAACATGGCTGTTAATGGCCATTAGGAGGGCATTAAAACAACCAAGTAATGGCCGCACGGCCATTGAAAGTGTGCCTAACCGCCCAAGTAATGGGCTGTTAATGGAGAATTAATCAGCCAAATAATGGCTGGTTAATGCTCCCAAACGCGATCCAACAAGAGACGTAAAAGTCTCCGTAAATTGGGACCAAACTGTAAATATTGAAACTTCAGGGACCAAACTGTACATCTGGCAGAGTTCTGGTCCAAAAAGATAATATTAGACAGCCCACGACCCGTGGACCCGTGGACCCGGAACCGGACGGGACGGGCGGGCGGCGGCGGCGCGCGTGTGGGCTTAGCCTTGAACCCAAGCACATCTAGGTCTTCCCTCCTTTAAACACATGGGATACCCCTTGGGGTCCCAAACCCTTTACCAATTTGAGACTTATATAGAGAGCAATTCTTCCTATTCCCACCGATGTGGTAGATTTGTCCCACACCACATTTTCATGTCTCAAACACCTTACTTCGTGGACCAATATCTCTTTCATTTCTCAACGAAATTAGACGATTCTTGGCCCTACGGTCATCTACTCACTTCGTAGATCATGCATGTGTAAAGAGACGAGGTCTCCAACATACGGAACACTAGTGTTTAATTCATCAAAGATGGGTGGACGCATCTCCCCGCCAAAGGCTAATTTCCAACACTTTCCAATTCAAGGATCTGTGCCCGAGACTCCAAATTTTGCCAAGGCAAAATCAGAAACTACTTTGCAAATTACGTTCGTAGGGATAATATCTATAGTATATATAATGATACTAGTTATAAGATCCCATGCTGTGCGCGGGCCCAAGCGCGGTGAAAATCTTAAAAATGATGATTAACTTTTTTTTTTAAATGGATTAATATATAAAGTAACTTTTATTTGGTAGTATTATAAAAGTATAAACTTTGTGTGTGAATTTTAAATTTAATAGCTAATGCTTGCAAGTTATAAGTTCTCCTACATAATGCTATTGCTTAAAATTAATTTGATTATCCTTAAAAAATATATTTTTACTTGATTAATAGTTCCAGCTAGTTTAAAGATAATACTAAACAAAATCTTATTCAAGTAGGAGGAAAAATGTGTAGGGATTTTTTGTTAGTTGCACATAACTTTTGGTAAATGAACACAAAATCGGTACATCTTTTTCCAAAAGAAACGGCTGTTTATTTGCTCAACATTTTCTCTAAGAATGGAAAATGAAAATCCATGGGGCATTTAAAAATGTGGGCTACAGCTGTTGAAAGGAATTTAATGAAAGAGTATTTAATTAATCTAATATGACATTGCCTTTTGGGTCCGGAAGGAAAAGCAAAAGGGCCCACATATTCAAAATAGCTGCAGGTTGGCAATGTAATGTCCAAAATACCCCAACAGCCTAAGCTCCGTATCCCAAGGTCTATCGAAAACAACATTTCTATCTCCCAAGGTAGGGATAAAGTTTGTGTATATTCTACCCTCCTCCGATCACACTCTGTGTGATTTCACTGTGTTGTTGTTGTAACCTAAGCAGACATGTTGATGGGCTAGTGCCTGCATAGGGCTATTCGCTCTTCTTATATAATTCATTTGTCCCAATTTATGTGATACTATTTTTTCTTTTTAGTTTATCCCAAAAGAATGTCATATTTCCTTAATTGCCAACTATTTAATGACACCACCACATTTTATCCTTGTTGAATCTCACTTAATTTTGAAATATATTTATTGTGAAGAAAAATCAACAAAAGCAGACAAGGACAATTTAGTAAACATAATAATTTTTTTTATTTCTTAAACTCCGTGTCCGAACAAATGATGTCACATAAATTGAAATAGAGGAAATAGTAATATGTATTATCTTTTGAACCAAAATAAATATTTTCCAAGACGTTATTTTTTAGCTTCTCTTGGTAAAGTTTAAAATCTAAGATGTAAGTGATATCAGTTGCTCTGTTCTCAAACCCTGGTCATTCAGGCACATCCCGCGATTTACTGATAGTAGTGCTGAGAGACCGGAATTACTATCTTCAGGAATAGTCTGACGTAAGCCGTAGAAAGTAGAAAGTAACATTTACTTGTAGTTTTTGAAAATACCAGTCAGACTTGTAAATATCTAGTCTCACTTTCTACCCTCGTGCCCATCATTGGTCCCAAAAAATAGGGGAAATGGAAGAGAAAATAGTTTTTGTTATAAATACATTATATACTCATTTTGTGGATAAACTTGTAATCAAGCAAGCAGCTTGCAAGTAGCATATGGAGTCAGTTTGCAATAGAGTTGGCCAGTGGGCCGGGCTCGGGACTGACGGGCCGGGTTTGGCGGGATCGGGTCGGGGTGGGACGGGTGAAGGGGCGGGATCGGGGCTGGCGGGTCAAGCGGGATCGGGTTTGGCCGAATTTGCCGAAGTCCCGTCCCGATCCCGATCCCGATCCCGTCGAAATCGGGTCGGGGCGGGATCGGGATCGGGATCCGGGCAGTTTTCTTTTTTTAAAAAATAATATATGTATAAAAAACTCAATAATTAAACAAGAAAAGATAGTGTAATAAAAACATCTCAATGTTGTTTTTGTGCCTCTTATATTATTTAATAGACATATGATTTTTTTGTAATACAAATACAATTGTCAAAATTGCAACTTTGTGGTGTTGTTGAAAAGTTGCAAATTACATAGTAAAATTACAATTAAAAAAATTACATTCTGAAAAAAACTTGTTCTAGTTTCTTGATAATTTCATGTGGTTCTTCGGTTGGAATTGGTATTTGTTGGTCAAATTGATCCATGTCGTTTCCACCACCTTCAGATAAAATTTCGTTGTAGTTTTTGTCTTCTTCTTCGTTGATCTCCGGTTGACCACACCTTCTCCGCTCCGTTCGTATCCAATCTCTGAATAATACTACAATCTCCAAGCTGTCTCCGGCTAATGAGTGTCTGTGGTCTCCCATTTGATATCTGCCGGCAGAAAAAGCACTTTCAGACGAAGTTGATAACGCTTGAATGTTCAAAACATCTCGGGCCATCATTGAAAGTGTCGGAAATGTCTTCTCATTCCCCCTCAAGTATTTCAGCAAGTCTTCACGTCCTTCTTTATTGAGAATTGCTTGGTACGGTACAGAACCCTGCAAAACAAAAATATCAAACTCGCTAATTTGGTTAGTAGCGGTACAGACGCACATTCTATTTCTGAGGCTTTCAATACTAGTCGCAGAAACAGCATGTCTTTTATGAGGTTGTGTTGAAGATGAAGAAGATGGTATGGAAGCAGGTAGGTTACTAGCACTTTCTTGTTGGTAAAACCTATATACTTTTTTGCATTGGTCTTCTACGCTAGACAACACTTCTTCTTTAGTTTGTTCAATAGGTGGTGGGTGATTTGGATTTTTGAGACTTGGAGGTGGTAGTACTTCTATACAATCGTAAATAGTTTCAATAAGTGATTTAGTACCGTCTATTTTAATAGTCGGATTTAATACAACATCAATAATATAAAATAGTGGGAATAGGAATAAAATATTTTTTTATTTTGATAAACATTTTTTTAATAGCTGTCATATAAGCTGGTTTTTCCATATATTCACTAAGTAATAAAAATATTAGCGCTATATAAAACAACATAGTTGAAATAGTAAGAATTATATACCGGAAAATTCTTTTGTTGCTTGAAAACATTTCTCTAAAAATACAATAAGTTCGGAAATTTTTACCCAATCGCTATCTACAACCACATCAGCTGGATTTTGATTATGAGAATTAAAAAATAAAGTTATAGGTTTTCTATAGTCATAAGCAACAAGTAGTTGCTCGTATAAAGAATTTCACCTAGTGGATACTTCTTCTGGAATTTTTCTATAAGGTAGTTGGCAATCGTGACAAATTTTTTATATTCTTTTCTTCGTTGTATTCTATTATTTTTAAAAATAAAGTTTATAGCAAATTGTATTTTACTAAGAATGTCTTAAAAAAAGTGATAGACCATCATTTACAATTAAGTTATATATATGACACGCGCATTTTATATGAAAATGATCTGAAAAAGATGGAGTTAAACTATTTTTTAAAATTGTAATAGCGTAATTGTTAGAAGAAGCGTTATCTAATGTAATAGTCATAATTTTATTAGTTATTCCGTAATAATCGCACACTTGATAAATATTTTATGCAATAAAAGTACCAGTGTGGCTATCATCTATATATCTATGCGCTAAGATACATTTTTGCACAGACCATTTATAATCTATCCAATGACAAGTTACCGTTAAATAATCATGGTCGTTAGTACTACGACCTATATAAGAAGTGATAGTCACTTTGTCATTAAAATGATATAATAAATAACGTAAATACTGTTGATATTCATGTGCAAATTTAAATACATCTCTCTTAACAGTTGATTTAGGAAAACCGTTAAAAGAAGGATTATACAAATCTCTAACATAATGAATAAAACCGGGAGATGAAAAAAATGAAAAAGGAAAACCCTCCACAGCAACTAATTTTGTTATTGCTTCCCTATCTCTATGTTCACTGTATTTAGGGCCTACAATTCCCCCTGTCATAGGGTTAATTTGACCCTATACTTGGTCCGGGACAATATCAGTATGTGAACCTTGTCCCGATGGAGCGGGCGTTTGCGCATCCAGTTTTGAAGCCTCGTATTGGGCATACCTAGCTGGATGAGCCCTTACTACGTGTCTCATTAAATCCCCCGTCCCACCGTGACCTTTTCTAGTTTTAAATTTTAAAACATTTTTACAAATTTTACATCTAGCTACTTGATTCTCTACGTCCCTATCAAAAAATATCCATGCATATGATTTTAATGGTCGTTTTGCTGGACCTCGTCTCATACTAGGGGGAATAGGAGGCATTTCAGTTGAAGGTGCACTAGTGGGTGTGTTGTCATCAACATTAGTGGATGTATCATTTAGATCATCGTCTAAATTATAGTCTTCTTGAGTTCCAGAAAATAGCTCTTCGTCTAAATCTAATGGTATTGTAGGAAAATGTTCAATATCAAAAAAATCATCCTGTGTCGGAATAAGATTCTGTCTAGAAATAGGACCCTTGCCCTTGTTGCCCCTAATAGAAGAAGCATGACCCCTACCCGTAAGCATACGTTTAAATTCTTCCATTATAAATTTATAATTATACTAATAAATAATTAAAGTAAATGAAATTAAGTGCGCTAAATAAAATGAACAGACAATAATAATTTAATGAAGGAACGAATATAACAAACGTCGACGTGTAATCGAGAGGTTGAAAATTGAAACTTTGCTCGATAGAAGATCCTCAAGCTAGTTGTCAACTTCACTCCCAAATGAGTAAATAAAATTGAATATTTAGTAAACAATGTAGATTTGTAGAGAGATAGTTTGAGAGATTGTAGGAAGATTTGTGAGAAATATGAAGAGAAAATGAGTTATTTATAGTTGGAAAATTGAGTTAAAGTGTAATTATAATAACTTATGGATTAAAAATAAATATTAAGGGGGTAAGGGGTTGGGGGAGGCCAAAAATGCTCGTTGCACAACAGCCAAAATGTAAAATGGTCGTTGGTGCAACGGTTATTTTTGCAAAAGGAGAGGTTTGGGCCGGGATCGGGTCAGGACTGGCGGGCCGGGTCGGGACGAGACCATGTCCCGTCCCGGTTCGAGTCCCGATACCGATTTTTTTACAAAGGTCGGGTTCGGGACGGGACCGGGGCGGTGTCGGAGCGGGACCGGGCTGACCCGGCCCACTGGCCAGCCCTAGTTTGCAAACAACTGAAAAGCCTTACAACCATTTTTTCAGATTTGCAATCAAGTAGACAACTTGCGAGTAGTAGCTCAAGCATGTAGCTTACAAGTAGCTCAAACAGACAACTTGCTAGCAACTTCTGAAAAGCCTCACAACAACCTCTTTTCTTCTATAAATAAGAAGTCAATTTAATTCATTTGTATAACCGTTTGAAGAGCAATAAAATCTCTCTCTCACCTAGTTTCTTTGATTATATTTCTTGTTGCCTTATATTTTATTATTATTTCATAACAATTTTTATATTTTTTTTAAAAGTCGATCTAAATAGTCTTTGAACACTTTTAAAAGTATGCATCTGCATTATGATATTAAAGTTTGAAATTTTAACACTACTCCCTCTGCTCATTTTATGCATTTAATTTGTTAAAATAGAATGATATATTTTAATATTTTTTAAATTTATTTTTAATAAGAATATTTATAATCACATAAATATTATACATTGTTTAGTTACAATTTCTATTTTTTCTTTAAAAAAACTTTGTTACCAATCAAATAACGCTCTATAAATTGAGACGAGGAAGTTTACCGTTAATGTTGATAATGTCAAAGGTATATACATGATATATAATATTTAATTATAAAAATTAAATTTATTTTTTCGTAATACAAGACTAATGTATTATTCTAATATAAGACTACTATCATAATTACACATGTACAAAAAATTTATAAATATGGTAAGAGGGGAAACTGTGTATATATGGGAAATATATACACGGTAAATATAGATTTTGTTGGAAATTTGCCTTTGGCGGGGCGATGCGTCCACCCATCTTTGATGAATTAAACACTAGTGTTCCGCATGTTGGAGGCTTTGTCTCTTCACACATGCATAATCTAATAAGTGAGTAGATGACCGTAGGGCCAATAATCGTCAAATTTCGTTGAGAAATGAAAGAGATATTGGTCCACGAAGTAAGGTGTTTGAGGCATGCAAATATGGTGTGGGACAAATCTACCACATCGGTGGAAAAAGGAAGAATTGCTCTCTTTATAAGTCTCTGAAGTGGTAAAGGGTTTGGGACCCCAAGGGGTATCTCATGTATTTAAAGGAGGGAGGACCTAGATGTGCTTGGGTTCAAGGCTAAGCCCACACGCGCGCCGCCGCCACCCGCCCGTCCCGTCCGATCCGGGCTCGGGCTGTGGGGACTTTCTTATATTATCTTTTGGACCCCAAATTGCTTAATATTTACAGTTTGGTCCCTAGAGTTTCTAAAAAGTTGATTTTGGGAATGACGGAAGGCAAAAACTTTCTGCCTACCGTTTGGGCTATTTTTTGGAGCATTAACCAGCCATTACTTGGTTGTTAACTCCTCCATAAACACCCCTCCTTCATGACCATAATCAACCTCTCTAAATGGCCATTAACAACCCTCTCTAATGCCATTAACAGCCCTCATAATGACTATTTACAGCCATATTTGTGGTAGTTGAGGAGTCCATCTTCCATGCTATATATTGATGCATTTTGGCTCAATTGTGTTGGACATACAAACAGTACCTACATACACGAAAACAGCAGCACAAAACAGTGAGCAAACACACACATATACACAACAGAGACACACTATATACACATAGACAAAACATAAGAGAAAGTCAGTCCAATAACGTTGGACAAAAACATAAACTCTTCATTCCTTTTCCATATCTTCAGCAAGTCGATTCATATTTGTTTTCTTCGTCAGACTCAACCTAGTTGCTTTGTAGTGTTGAGATTAAAGTGTTGTTTTATCTTGGGAGACTATTGCCCATTAACGTAAAAGCATATATACGGGGCAATCTTGTCTTAAGGATAGAGTGCTATCACTCGACTCAGCACACATTTGTAACCATCCAGATTTAGTTGTTTCTTGATTTCAGGTTATCAAGATTCAAGACTCAACAAGCTTGCGGCAGTTCTCAACATTGCCTATTTGTTTATCCTTTCGAACACTTGTAATATTTATTTACTTCCCGTACTGCTCTACAATAGGAAGCCAACAATTTAAGACAAGATTGTATTAGTACTAGTGTTCGAAAGTTGTCGGTCAAAAGTTGTGTGACCAAATCTGGATATGGCTGTTGTTTTCTGGTTGAAGAGAGTGATGATGATGTTGTTGAAGTTGAACGTGTTCATGGTGTCACCGCTCCTGAGAGTGGTGGGAACAAGCGCTCACGAGAGGCTGCGGATGTCAACTGGGACAAGAGGAGAAGGCTGAAGATGTGGTTCTATCTTGCAGCAGAAGGCCTATATCTGTCCCAGACAAAGGATCCGAATTATGGTAAGGAGGAAATGGACACTCAGTCCGATGAAGTGACTGAAATGGGCCAGAATTCGAAATTGGGATAAGTTATTTTCTTCCATGTCAAGAATAAAGATTAAATGATGTCTGATTAAAAAAGGGCTTAAAGTAAGGAGGAATATGAAAATGTTTTCACAAAATAAATTATATTCCTTACGCTTTAAAATTAGAAGTTTAATCTCTTCTTCTTTCCCGTTTAAAGATTGGACTTTGTAAACGACTTAAAAAGATCCGTTCTTTTAAGTGTAATTATTAAAAGTGTGTAAAGTATGTTCGCACATATGATAGAGAAAGATCCACTAACTGTGCGAAAACTGTTACCACTCTTAAGTAAGCGCCAAGAATTGTCTGGGCACCAATCATAACGGAAGAAGTGTAAAAGCTAAAGACGTTGAGCCTGTCACACTATTTGACATAAGATCCCTCATAGGATGATATTGGACACTCAGTCATACAAAGCTTACGGGCGACTAGAGTGGGGTCAAAATTCATTTCATAGGAAAAGTACTGGACACCTAGTGTGGTGGGCCAGAGTTTTCAGGTCTTAAATGATCTGAAGGCCTAAATAAAGGCAGAAAAGAAATTGGACACTCAGTCTGCCAAAGCAACTGGAGTGGGCTAGAGTATCCAGATCACATATGATCCGGTTACGCCCTAATCATGGGCAAAATGTTGTTCATGTGAAGCAACGCCACCTCTAAAGTAGAAGGAGTTGGAAGGTGAGAATCAGAATTGGTTTGCTGGACTGTTGGGCTTCTTCCTTAACTTTCATTTTGGTCATTGAAATGTTTACATTTTGGTCCTGGAAGTTTCAGATAAAACAGAAACAATGAATCTGACCACAAAAATATTGACTCTGAAGTTAGAAAGCCAACAGTTGGAAAACCAACAGTCTGAGAATGAAAGTCATATTGAAACAAAATCTCGATATGAAAGATATGGATATCACAGATGACATCTTAGGAATTGAATTTCTAAGACATCTAACGGACTAGTCTAACTCCAAACTCAGTTGTGAGATAGTTGACAGTCTCGTTGAAGCCATCAATGGATATGAATCATATAACTGATTGAAATCATGGTGCACCCATAGACAAGGAGCGATATGCACATGTCATGTGTAGTTCAATGTATTGTACACACTACAACCGACCTGGTATCGGCCTACAAATAGATCAGTTGAACTAAGGTTCACTGATGATATTAATAAATGATCAATAGAAGGCGTTAAGTCGGATATGACGATATCTGAAATATTCGCTTATCTACGGATCATGGTATTCTGGATGTCCAACAGTTCTGGGAGAACACAGTGATGCAAACTGGACATCAGATCTGAAGAACACCAAAGTCACAAGTAAATGTGTATGGTAGGTCTTAGAAAAACCTCTAAGCAAACTTGTATCGGCCGATTCATGATAAAATCGGAGTTTACCGCTTTATACAAAGCATGAAAGAAGTTGAGTAACTTCACGACTCCTTAGAGGACGTCCCTTATTGGGAGAAACCCGTGTCTTCAACAGTTATACATTGTGGCTAGCCAGTCGGCTTCAGGAAGGACACGGATGACGGCGTCTGAACATATCTATCAAGATCTGTCGGAGACATAAGACCGTATGGCAGTTGATCATCACGGGTGTCACATCCTTGTTTACTAACTAAGGGACTACCCGGAGATCAAATGTTCTGCCTATCTAGGGGAATGAGCTTAAAACCCAAACAATACGAACCATTGCAGTGGTAACCCAACCATACTGATTGGAGATCCCAAGAATTTGGTTCAATAGGAAAACTAAGTTGTAAAAGGTTCAGTTGAGCGCTTCGGTGGAAGCAAGAAACACTTCGGATGATGATTTCTGTACGAAAACATGAATCCAAAGTTGTTCCCGCGATAGACATTAAAGTGCTACCTGCATGGTGGGTAAAGGTTAAGCTTCCAAACCTTTAACGATCCTCAAATGGTTGAGGTTAAGGTTGGGGAAACTTGTAATGATTCCTAACACTTGTGAAGTGGGGTATAGCAGGATACCTTGTAGGAGATCACCTATTTAAGTGCGAGGACAGGACGTCTCAAATGAACGCACTTAAGAATCCAAGTGTGTCCACGGCCACAACGCACAAAAATGTAAGAATGAAAATGAATAAGGAGAGTTATTGTGTTGGTATCATTGTCTTGGCTTACACTAAACACTGACGGTTCAAGACATCACGTTCACCGCGCAGTAAGTAAGTCTGGTGGTATTCAACTAGGGAAGGTTCAAAGCGGAAGCTACCTCTCCTGATGCAATATCTTTTCACTGAAAGATTGCTGAAAGTAGGCACCTTGTGTGTGCGCCAAAATCTCTCTTTCATAGAGGGGATTGTTGGAAATTTGCCTTTGGCGGGGAAATGCGTCCATGCATCTTTGCTGAATTAAACACTAGTGTTCCGCATGTTGTAGGCTTTGTCTCTTCACACATGCATAATCTACTAAGTGAGTAGATGATCGTAGGGCCAAGAATCGTCAAATTTCGTTGAGAAATGAAAGAGATATTGGTCCACAAAGTAAGGTGTTTGAGGCATGTACATATGGTGTGGGACAAATCTACCACATCGGTGAGAAAATGAAGAATTGCTCTCTTTATAAGTCTCTAAAGTGGTAAAGGGTTTGGGACCCCAAGGGGTATCCCATGTGTTTAAAGGAGGGAGGACCTAGATGTGCTTGGGTTCAAGGCTAAGCCTACATGCTGCCATGCTTGCTTCGCCCGTCCCAGTCGATCAGGGCTCAGTGCAGGGTCTCGGATCACGGGTCACGGGTCGTGAGTCATGGGCTGTGGACTGTGGACTGTGGGGACTTTCTGATATTATCTTTTTGTACCCCAAATTTCTTAATATTTACAGTTTGGTCCCTAGAGTTTCTGAAAAGTTGATTTTGGGAAAGATGGAAGGCAGAAATTTTTTGCCTACCGTTTATGCTATTTTTTAGAGCATTAACCATCCATTACTTAGCTGTTAACTCCTCCATAAACACCTCCCCCCCCTTCATGACCATAAATCAGCTTCTCTAAATGGCCATTAACAGCCCTCTCTAATGCCATTAACAGCCATCCTAATGACTATATACAACCATGTGACAGTTGAGGAGTCCATCCTCCATGCTATATATTGATGTATTTTGGCTCAATTGTGTTGGACATACAAACAGTACCTACATACACGAAAACAGCAGCACAAAACAGTGAGCAAACACACACATATACACAACAGAGACACACTATATACACAGAGACAAAACATAAGAGAAAGTCAATCCAATAACGTTGGACGAAAACATAAACTCTTCCTTCCTTTTCCATATCTTCAGCAAGTCGATTCATATTTGTTTTCTTCGTCAAACTCAACCTATTTGCTTTGTAGTGTTGAGATTAAAGTGTTGTTTTATCTTGGGAGACTATTGCCCATTAACGTAAAAGCATATATACGGGGCAATCTTGTCTTAAGGACAGAGTGCAATCACTCGACTCAGCACACAGTTGTAACCATCCAGATTTAGTTGTTTCTTGATTTCAGGTTATCAAGATTCAAGACTCAACAAGCTTGCGACAGTTCTCAACATTGCCTATTTGTTTATCCTTTTGAACACTTGTAATATTTATTTACTTCCCGTACTGCTCTACAATAGGAAGCCAATAGATTTTGACAACAACATTGACCTACCGGACTCTAAAGAAAGGGTACCACTTATTTGGAAACTCAAAACTTGCCGGTTTCTAAGCGAAACTCGATGTTACTTTAACACAAATCAAGTTTGCATGAATCTGACACTTGTACTTTTTAACGTACTGATGGCAATCGTTCTCCTGTAAAAGCCTAGCCTCATGATCTTTTGGCCAAGATTCTCCCGGGACCGTATATTCTATCAAATGTAACTCAAAATAAAACAGAAGGTGATCCACAGAATATGGAAGAGTATTTGCAGTAGGCGTCGGGTTGTTGCTCAATTCTACTCTACGTCACATTGCTATCACAACTCACAACTATTGGGAGAGAGAAATTAGTAGACCTTTTAGCTTTGGGGTCAAAATGTGGGGCATCCACCACCAAATTTAGTGGTTGGTGAACCAAAAATGACGATATAAAGAACGTGCCAGACTCCTCTCATAGCCACATCGAATACATCTCTGTTTCTTCTTCATAATACTCCCCTTAATTTTCAACAATTCAGTTATCCAAAAATTCAAAAAATGGGTTCAACAAGCCAAAGCAACAGTCAAACTCATACAGAGGATGAATCTTTCTTGTTTGCCATGCAATTGGCTAGTGCCTCTGTACTTCCTATGGTCCTAAAATCAGCCGTGGAACTTGACCTTCTTGAAATTATGGCTAAGGCTGGTCCAGGTGCATCCATTTCGCCTTCCGAGTTAGCTGCACAGCTACATTCGAAGAACCCGGATGCACCGGTCATGCTTGATCGAATGCTTAGGCTCCTGGCTACCTACTCTATTCTCAATTGTACTCTTAGGTCCCTCCCTGATGGACATGTTGAGCGGCTATATAGTCTCGCTCCCGTGTGTAAGTTCCTCAACTAAGAATGCTGATGGTGTTTCTGTTGCTCCACTTTTGCTTATGAATCAAGATAAAGTCCTCATGGAGAGCTGGTAAGAACCATTATTATTGATTTTGATTGCTTTGGTTTCTTGTTCCTCTCACATTGAATGCAAATGAATCATGCCTATTAGTTATGTGGTTCCAATGTATTATACAAATTATATGTCATTTTCTCTAAATATATTACGTTAACTACTAAATAAAAATGAATGCCTTACTTAGCGGGCGTTTGGATATATGGTTAAAAAATGGGGGAGTATTCGAAAATTGAAGTTGTATGTAGACATGCTTTTATTTAGAAAGGATATTGAAGTTTTGTAAGTAATTTTTTTCACTTGTTCAAACTTGAAAACTTGTCTTAAAAAACTATTCAAAAGATCAACTCAATGTATAATCAAATAATATTTTTTTATGTACAAATAGGGCCTAAAGCTTTTAAATTTAGTAGTTACATAATACAGTAGTTGTTTAGGGGTTGGTTGAATTTCAGAATGTTCTTGATTTTAAATCAATGTGGCAATATGAAATTCGTATACATCAAGCAGTGTTTCTATCTGGGAATAAACGGGTCCGTTCACTTTACCCGACCCAAATATAACCCGAACTTTTGCCCTGCCCTGCCCTGCCCTACTATGAGGTTGTCTGGCCGGCCGGCCCCCAATTGCCATCCTTTTTTTTTTTTGATAATCAGGGTTTAGAACTTTGCGGCGCAGCTACTTGTGGTATTACCCAGACGTCCTAGAGGTAATAGCACTGGTCCTTCAACAACTATCACCAGGTAAATCGCGGGATGTGCTCCGGTGGCCAGTTTTCTGGGAGCGTACAACTGATCAATGAGACAAGGTCCAATTTCCCAACATGCAGAATTTCTTCGTGCTTGCGGGGAATCGAACCCACTCTGTCACATGTCAGAGCGCCATCCTTAATTTTAAATGAGTTGGTATTGTGTCTTTATTGTTGACTGCTACCCCGTATTGGAACTAAGCGTGTGTAATTCAACAGATTAAATTATTAAATCTACCCGTTGAAAAAACGACAGACAATGGATGAAAAATAATACACGTATTATAAAGTTTCCTCATTGTATGTGTGGAACTGGAAAGGAGGTTGCTGGCTCATGTTGTCAAGTTCCGTAATTTGTTTACACTTGTGATAAGGTGGGCCACCAAATATGGAAAAAAGAAATCATATAGAAGAAGCAATATCTGTCTAAATTATTGAAAAACAATTGAGTACCACAAAGTCACAAAGTCACAAACTCATCCAACTACTACCGTTTAGTCTTCGGGTTTAATTTCACATATAGTTACGGGTTTAATTTCACATATAGTTGTTGAATATATAAAGTAATACGGAAAATAAATAAATATTATAAGTGTTCGAAAGGATAAACAAATAAGCCAATATTCAGAATTGCCGCAAAGTTGTTGAATTTTGAATCTTGATAACCTGAAATCAAAAAACACTAAATGTGGATTGTTACAACTGTGGCTGAGTCGAGAGATGACTCTCTGTCTTTAAGACAAGATTGCCCCGTATATATGTTTTTACGTTAACGGGCAATAGTCTCCCAAGATAAAACAACAACTAATCAACACTACAAAGCAAATAGGTTGATTCTGACGAAGAAAACAAACACGAAACGACTTGCTGAAGAATGGAAAAGGAAGGAAGAATTTCTGTTTTTGACACTGTTTCTGCTCACGTTTTTTGACAGAATGTGTGTTGTTTCTCTGTGTGTTTATATGTTGTTGTCTCTTTTTTCTGTCACACACAATTGAGCCAAAAGGCATCAATATATAACATAAGGGGAGACTTCTCAACTGTCAAGAAAATGGATGTTTATGGCCATTGAAGGAGGGAGTTTATGGAGGGAGTTAATCAACTAAGTAATGACTGGTTAATGTGCAATAACGCTAAAAAAATCAACCCAAACGGTAGGCAGAAACTTTCTGCCTTCCGTCGTTCCCAATTTCATTTTTTCAGAAACTCCAGGGATCAAACTGTAAATATTATACAATTTAGGGGCCTAGCAGAAGAAGCCCAAAGCCTAAGACCCGTGACCCGAGCCCGGACGGGACGGCCGGGCGGCGCGCGTGTGGGCTTAGCCTGGAACCCAAGCACACCTAGGTCCTCCCTCCTTCAAACACATGGGTTACCCCTTGAGGTTCCAAACCCTTAGCCAATTTTGAGACTTATAAAGAGAGTAATTCTTCATTTTTCCACCGATGTGGTAGATTTGTCCCACACCATATTTTCATGTCTCAAACACTTTACTTCGTGGACCAATATCTCTTTCATTTCTCAACGAAATTTGACGATTCTTGGCCCTACGATCATCTACTCACTTAGTAGATTATGCACGTGTGAAGAGACAAAGCCTCCAACATGCGGAACCCTAGTGTTTAATTCATTAAATATGAGTGGACGCAACTCCCCACCAAAAACAAATTTCCAACCATAGTTACTAAACTTTATAATAGTAAAGTAATGAACTTTTTTTTTTTTTTGCAACATTAAAGTAATTAAATTATGTATAATCCACTATTTAGTTGAATGGTTAACATATGTATTAGTATCTGAATTGGTCTTTGTTTTTTCTCCTATTGTAGGTACCACTTAAAAGATGCAGTTCTTGATGGTGGAATCCCATTCAACAAGGCCTATGGAATGACAGCATTCGAGTACCATGGTACAGATCCAAGATTCAACAAGGTTTTCAACCGTGGAATGTCTGATCACTCCACCATGTCCATGAAGAAGATAAGACTACAAGGGATTTGAAGGCCTTAATTCCGTTGTTGATGTTGGTGGTGGAACAGGGCAAACAGTGAACATGATTGTCTCCAAGCATCCCTCTATTAAGGGCATTAATTTTGATTTGCCCCATGTTATTGAAGATGCTCCAACTTATCCATGTAATTAATTAAGGAAAAAATGACTTCTCCTAACTTGATAACGACATTAATGTTCTTGTTCTATAGTAGTTTGTATTGCTCATTAATCACTTTCCTAATTTTTATTTAGGTGTTGAGCACGTTGGTGGTGACATGTTTGTTAGTGTGCCGAAAGCAGATGCTATTTTCATGAAGGTAAGACCTAGCTACTACCCCACCCTTCCATCTACAAACATTGCATGGTCCCTTTTACTATTAGATTTAAGGCAAAGTATGACAGACACCCATACTTGTTTCGCTTTAACATCCTGCCCCTCTTATTCTACGGTTTTATTCAGAACGTGGAGTAGGAGGGACAGAATGTACAAACTAAACAAGTAGATATGTCTGTCAGGCTATCGGACCTAGATTTACACCGATGGTTTAAAGACTTTTTATTCTATCCGTATATTTTAAGTCTTCACCTATTATTAATTTTGTCACAGATAACTATTTTTGAGATAACCTGATAGCGCGAAAATTCTTTTATACTATCAATACATAGAAGTTAAAATTGTTTTCTTTTCGTTTTTTTTTAAATGAAGATTTTAATCATAGGATAATATTTAATATATTGGTGCAGTGGATTTGTCATGATTGGAGCGATGACCATTGCCTAAAATTCTTGAAGAATTGCTATGAAGCACTACCTGCAAATGGGAAAGTGATAATTGCAGAGTGCCTACTTCCAGAGGCCCCAGATACATCATTTTCCACTAAGAATACAGTACATGTTGATGTAATAATGTTAGCACATAATCCAGGAGGCAAAGAAAGGACTGAGAAGGAATTTGAGGCTTTGGCTAAGGCCGTTGGTTTCAAAGGATTCCTCAAGGCTTGTTGTGCTTACAACACTTGGGTCATGGAATTCAACAAGTGATTAACCCCTTAAGAATATTTACCCAATATACTGTTCATTTTGCAATAGAAATTTGAAATTCTACTTTTCTCGGAGTGGCTCGACTGTGAAATAAAAGAAAAAAAGAATTTACATTAAAGAGATTGGTGTTCAAAATTATGAAAAAGACGAATGAAATAATTGTTGGAAATTTACTAATGTGAAATTAAGTTTATCCCGTTATTTATGACTCGAACAATTGGGGCCCCGCAAGTCGGAAATATCGTTTCCATACACGTGCAATCTTAGTGCCAAGTATCGTAAATTCCGTTAATGAAAGAGATATTGGTACGTAAGTGAAATGTTTGAGGCATAGAATGATGGAAGGTTATTGGCTAAATAACAAGTGTTCCACGTTGGTAAACGAAGGAAGGATTGTGCGAAGTGTAAGATGGTACGGGTTAGAAAATGGCCGCAGAGCTGAAAAGGGCCGCGACGCCGTCCGGACTGGGCCGCGGCGCCTGGTCGACAGTAAGCTTTCTGGCTAATTAGAGTCGCGACGCTAATGCTGCAGCGCCGCAGCGCTTCCCAGGCAGTGATTGTTCGTCAGAATTCCAAAAGTTTGGCTATTGAGGTGGTTTAAATGACATTGAATCCACCCAATAATGGTCATTACTTGGACCATTATGTTGCTGCATTACTTGGGGGTTAAATGCCCTCCATTACATGGCAATTGAATGCCATTATGGGGCATTTGAAAGATCATCTTGCACACCTATAAATTGAGGCATTTGTCTCAATTCTATAGATGAACAGAAATGAACAAGCACACAATATACATACAAGTATACAACACCACAAAGAGATCAGTTTTCCTGATAAGCAATCCTTCTCTTAGCAATCTTCATTGTTCGTGTTCTTCGCTGAGATCATTTGTGTAGGCTTTACACATTTGATAATTTGTTGTTTTATCTTGGGAGACTATTGTCCACACTTCCGTAAAGCCTATATACGGGGGCAAACTTGTCTTAAAGACAGAGAGTCATCTCTCGACTCAACCGGTGGTGTTGTGACTATCTAATTGATTGCTAAGTGTTTCAGGTGTGAACTAGAATCTCAAATGACTCTAACCGTTCGGATTCTCAGCGGATGTACAAGCCACAAGTGTAGCAGTTCATGTTCTTGTATTTTCGAATACAAGATTCATATTTGAAGTTCCAATTAAAGATCAAGAGATTGACAACTTGTTGTAATCTTTGTTGTTTATCCTTTCGATCACTGTAATAGTTATTTATTATTTCCGTACGTGCTTTACATATACAACAATAATTGCTCTTAGAAAAAGAAATGTGTTTAATATGAAGCTTTTTTTTTACTGAATTTTGAACTTTCTTGTATGTATTTCTGTAATACACATGTGTTGAAGGAATGCTAGTTTCAATTATATATTTTCCCAACTTTATGACCCATGAGACATATTTTACATATACTTTAGTAAGGTGTTAGAGAAATTTGAATATGCGGTTATACAATAATAGGCAAAACGAGAAATTATCAAATCAAGAAATAAACATAAGAGGATAAAATGAAAGGAAATAGTCATAGATGATCTGATTGTCCAACGAAAAAAAAAATAGATTAGAACAAATTAAAGTTGTAGGGCTCACCATAAGAATAAAGTAGAAACCAAGTTGCCAATAGGAAGTAGCCAAAAATATAAGGGAAAAGGACAAAAGTGGTCATCGGCCCAAACTAATGACAGACCAAGATGTTTAAAACTCATTTGCTAGTCTTTTTTAAGATAATTATATTTTAGTCGATTTTCAGCTAATTTCATCATATGAATAAAATTGTATCATTGTTGTATAGAAAATTTATCATAGGTATAGAAACTGTATTATTATTGTATAGAATATGTATCCGTATGTGAGTAGAAATGTATAATTATTGTATAATTTTTGTTTAATAAATGTATAATCAATGTATATTTTCTTATTATACATATCTTATGCATCTTTTGGGATATTTCTTGAAGGCTCAATCAACATATACTTACTAATTATATATGTTTTGGGATATTTTTTGAAGACTCCGTGTGAATTTTTTTCGTCGACCTTTAGTGGTAACTTTTTGATCTTTTGTGGCGAACTTTAATCGCCACAAAAAAAGTCTGAATTTTTTTGTAGTGAACCTTTAGTGGCAACTTTTTGATAAAATCGCCACAAGAAAGTGAATTTTTTATAGTGGATGGCCAACTAGGCTAGTGCCTCAGAATAGTTTGGGCCGAAAGTTCATATCGCAATATAAGCCCAAACAGGAGCCTAACAAATTTGTAATGACTAGATACTATCCTTTTCCTATAATATAAAGTAGTTTCTATGGAAGTGTTTACATGATATGGTCCCAGCCCGAAGTCAAACTAAGAAGTCGAATTGTGCACGATTATATAGTATCTGTCCTCTCTGTAAAGAACAAGAGGAAACTACATTATATATTTTGATGGTGAAAATGTCTAAGTTGACCAAAATATGAAGATGATGGAAAGCTAAATTCAACGTTATGATTCTTTATCTTGTCACCACCTCCGTCACCTATCCAGCCTCCTCTCCATCCACATTTACATCAATTTCGTCTCCTTTATGACATAATAGATTAGGACATCCGAAAAACTCTATTTTACGCTCTCTTAGTAAAAATAAACTTATTGCTTACAAACATGTCCCTTCTCCTCATGTTTGTGAATTTTGTGTTTTTGGAAAACATGTCAAGTTGTCATTTTATTCTTCATCCACTTGTACTTTAATGCCTTTTGATATAATACACAGTGATTTATGGACTTCTCCTATCTTAAGAACGGCCCATCTTCGATACTATATGTTGTTTATAGATGATTATTCAAACTTCCTATGAACGTTTCCCATTGGTAATAAGTCTCAAGTCTATTCTATTTTTTCGTCATTCAACACTTTCATTAAAACACAATTTGAAAGGAATATTAAATGTTTCAAATGTGACAATGGGAAGGAATTCGATAATAATCAATTCAAACTTTTTTGCGCCAAACACGACCTTGTTTTTCATTTTTGCTGTCCCCACACCTCTCCACAAAATGGCAAAGTCGAAGGAAAAATTAGAACCATAAACAACTTAGTTCGTTCCTCCTTGCTCACGCCTCTATCTCCCCCCCCCCCCACCCCCACCCCCCACACACACTATTTTGGGCATTACGCTCTATCAATGACAACATATCTCTTGAACATTCTCCCAAACAAGTGTCTCAAACACAAGTTCTCTATCTTCGGGATCCTTCCTATAAACATTTACGAACTTTCGGATGTCTGTGCTACCCCCTCCATCCCTCCACACAAATCAACAAACTGTAACCTCGGTCATTCCCATGCGTCTTTCTTGGCTACCCCATCAATTATCGAGGTTACAATTGTTACGACTTGTCTAGCCGAAAAATAATTATTTCTTGGTATGTCATATTCGATGAGTCCCAATTCCCCTTTGCTAAACTCAATTCTCAATCCCTAAATTCCTATGAATTCTTAAATGATGGCCTAAATCCCCTTCCACTTCATCACTTTCAAAATCAGTTGTCACCGGCAACCGTCCCCACCACTGTCGCCCCGAGGCAGGCAATCCACCCAGCCCCATAACGGGAGCCTCGAAATAGCCCGTCAGGGCCTTCTATCTCGGCTGTCTCTCGGCCAGCCCCCCTCTCCCCGACGCCACTGCCTATTCTCGGCCCCACCCTTCTACTCCCAACAGTCCACCCAGTCCCGCCTCCACTTCTCGGCCACCCCATCCCAATCATGTCCAACCTCCTGCAGCACACCCACGGATAATGGAAACCCGTGTTATGCACGACATTTTCAAACACAAACGACTATTTAACTTGTCCACTTCGATTGTCCCTTCCTCTGTTCCTCGTAATCTGAAAGATGTCTTGTCCGATCCTAAGTGAAAAATGCAATGACTGACGAATATAATGCTCTTATTGAAAATAAGACGTGGGATCTAGTACCTCGTCCTCCTGATGCTAATATTATTCGTTGTATGTGGATTTTTCGACATAAAAAGAAATTTGATAGTTCTTTTGAGAGGCACAAAGCCCGTCTTGTAGGTGATGGCAGGTCTCAACAGGTGGGAGTGGATTGTGATGAAACTTTCATCTCGGTGGTGAATCCAGCGACTATTTGGACTGTTCTCAGTATTGCTTTGTCCAAGTCTTGGCCTATTCATCAGCTTGACGTAAAAAATATTTTCTTGTATGGAGACCTTCATGAAATCATATATATGCATCAGCCTATAGGATTCAGGGATCCGATTAAACTAGATTATGTGTGTCTTTTGAAGAAATCACTCCATGGACTGAATCATGCTCCTCATGCATGGTACCAACGGTTAGCTGATTTTGTATCTTCTATCGGGTTTTCACATAGCAAATATGATCATTCACTGTTCGTCTATAGAAAAGGTCATGACATGTCATACATCCTACTATATGATGATATCATCCTCACCACATCTTCTGATGTACTTCGCCGATTCATTATGTCATTCATTGCCTCTGAGTTTGCTATGAAGGATTTGGGCCCCATAAGCTGTTTTTAGGCATTGTTGTTATGAGACATGCATGTGGCTTATTTCTTTGTCAAAAGAAGTACGCCGAAGAGATAATTGACCGAGCAGGCATGACGTCTTGTAAACTGGCCCACACACCGGCGGATACTAATTTCAAACTCAGTGCCTCTTCAGGTTCTCTGTATGCCGACCCGACTCACTATTGCAGTGTAGCAAAAGCATTGTAGTATCTCACTTTCACAAGACCAGATATATCCTATGTCGTGCAACAAATATGCTTACATACACATAACCCGACAGATGAACATATGAATGCCCTCAAACGTACTATGTGATATGTACAAGGTACTCTTCATTTCGGCTTACACATGTACAAGTCCTCACTCTTTGGTCTCACATCTTATTCTGATGCTAATTGGGGTGGATGTTCTGACACTAGTCGATCCACGTCGGGTTAGTGTGTGTTCCTCGGAGATAACTTACTTTCTTGGTCTTCTAAAAGACAACCTACTCTGTCTCGATCTAGTGCCGAAGCTGAGTACAGAGGTGTAGCGAATGTTGTTCTGAGTCTTGTTGAATACACAACCTTCTACTTTAGCTTCACTGCCCATTCCATAAGGCTACAATGGTTCACAGTGATAATGTAAGTGCGATATATCTTTCCGGCAATCCCGTTCAACATCAACGCACTAAACACATTGAAATGGATATTCATTTTGTACGTGAGAAAGTTGCTCGTGGACAAGTTTGTGTTCTTCATGTTCCTTCCCGGTATCAGATTGCTTACATATTCACTAAAGGACTTTCGTGCATACTCTTTGATGACTTCCGAGCCAGTCTCAAAGTACGAGAACCTTCCGCTTCAACTGCGGGGGTGTGATAGAATATTACCATATCTTGTATATTACCATTGATAAAATATTACCATATTTTGTATATCTTTTATATTATGTAAATTTATATAATCCAGTTGTAATTAGGAAGATTTAGTTACCTAGTTTGTAATTATGTAACACTATATATATTAGCTATAAATCATCCAATAAAGTAAAATTGTTTTTAAATATAAAAATGTGACATTCTTTTTTAAACAGATTAAAAAGGAAATGGTGCCACATAAATTGGGATAGAGGGAGTATTCCTTATTTGTTTTGCTAACTTGATACTCTAGATGTAAGATTTTTGAAGAGTTTTTTTGTTAGAAAGAAGCAAGATAGAGAACAACAACAATATCATCATATCCATTATAATCACATCTGGTGGGTCTGCAGATGGTATAGTGTCCGTAGATTTTATCACTATCTTGTGAAAGTAGCAAGTTTGTTTATGATAAATCCTCGGCTCAAGAAAATATGCAAAGACAACAATAATAATAAGCAGTAATACAACAAGATAATAAGATAAACGAAGTGAAAGAAACAATTAAATTGTACTAGAGATCTAACAAATAAGCAGACGTACAAAGATAACAATACTCCTAGTTCGAAAAAGAAATTCGCGCGACAATCTACTAGCCCTCTATCCTGATACTCGACCTCGACACCCTGCTATCAAGGGTCATGTTCTCGGTAAGTTGAAACTGCGCCATTTCTTGCCTAATCAACTCTCCAAGACTTCTTTGGCCTATCGCTCCCTCCTCAGGCCCACCGCTGCCAACCTCTTGCACCTCCTCACTGGAGCATTTGTGTATCTTCTCTGCACATGACCGAACCATCTCAACCTTTCTTCCGCATCTCGTCCACCACGAGGGAAACCTTGTCCCAAGTCACTTTATCCCGAATTGTATCTCCTCTGGTATGCCCGCACATCTACCTTCATTTTCTGGACATGAGCTTTCTTAATTGGCCAACACTCCGCCCCATACATCATAATCGGGAAGCAAGATAGAGAATAATAGAAAGAATTTAACACCAACATTCTGAATATGTCCTCTGTAAATTAAGATCAGTAAACATGATATACATCGCTACAATCCGATGAAGGAGTTCACTCAAGTCTTTAATAATTCACAAAATACACGCAAACTTCCATAGAGGGATGTAAAATCATGGAAGCAAATAAAGTAAACCATAAGTACTACAGTACACCTTATTTCTCTTATTCCAACTAGATTTTCTAGTCCACTTCTCAGGGCCAATTACTAATACTTTTACGTATTGCTCAAGTAATTGGGTAAATCAGCTAGGCAGTGAAGATATAATTGGTGTTTTTTTCCTCCTAATTTAACTCCCACCCCATAATTATAGCTCGAAACTACAACAAAAAGGGGTAAAAAAAATTAAGAGGTAGCTTGGTATTCCTAAGGATTTTTGGTCCTTGAAATGCTGACAACTCTGCAAAAGTGCAAATGAAAATGGTGGGTTTTAAAATACTACTAGTAGCTTTAATTTTGAGTTGAGGGTCAAAAATAGGTCTCAGTATCATTTTTTTCTTTTAGTTTTCTACCTAAACTATCACCAGCTAGTTTGCAAAATACATCTCCACTATCAGATGTTCACTTTTTCTAACTCAACAGTCAGGTAGAAAAAGTGAACAACTGATAGTTAAGATGTGAATTGTTAACTAGTTGGTGTTAGTTTAGATTGGAAACTCTCACACCTGATTGATAGAGAATATATTAATATTCTCAATATATTATGTAATCATTATTCTAGTATAATTATGTAGGGTAGAAATTCTTCTCCAATTAAGTTTCTAAATTGTAAACACCTATAAATATTGCATTAATGAGAAGCCTCCAACTAAGTAGAATCACATTATTCTACATGATATCAAGAGTCAAACCCTAAACATCCTTCTTACCACTCTTGTTCGCCGCCCCCGACCCCTCAAATATTGCATTAATGAGAAGCCTCCAACTAAGGAGAATCACATTATTCTACATGATATCAAGAGCCAAACCCTAAACACCCTTCTTACCACTCTTGTTCGCCGCCCCCGACCCCTCACCTTGCTTCCGGCGGCAGCAATCCTCCCCCCTAAACCTAATTTTTTTTCATGGCTACTCACGAATCTCCTGAGGGTTCCTCCTCCAACCCCGACGTCACACATCCTCCTCCTCCCTCCTCCTCTCCTAACTCTTTTCATCCAGCCTTTGTCGTAACAAATATCAAGATCTTTATCCATTTGGTTCTTGATAAAGAGGATGGACAATGCTCATCGTGGGTTGAATTACTTCACATACATGTTTGTGTATACAACGTCCTTGATCACATCGATGCCACCACGCCTCGTCCACCCGACATCGACAAACCGATGTGGAAGCGACTAGATGCAATTGTTAAACAATGGATATATGACACCATCTCCAAGAATTTACTTCATACTATTATGAAGATAGATGCTACGGCTCATGAATTATGGACACGGCTAGAGAAAATCTTTCAAGACAACAAACATACACACACCGTCTATTTGTCGGAACAATTTAACAACACCCGTGTTGAACACTTTGCCAACATGTCAGACTATTGTAAATAACTAAAATTATTTGCCGATCAATTGTCTAATGTTGGCACTCCGATTTCCGAAACAGAAGTAGTTTTACAACTCATCAATGGTTTGCTGAAGGGTGAGTACGAAACACTTGCGATGATGATCCAACAAACGGATCCCCTCCATAGCTTCAACAAAGCCCGGTCATAATTGTTGTTGGAAGAGACTGGACGAACCAAACATGACGAACATAATCAATAAGCATTGGCGGTTAACGTACCGTCAGCCGCCACCACACCCGTCGGTCCACAACACAACACGGACCACTACACTCAACGTGGTGGCCGAGGAGGCGGAAGAGGTCGTGGCCACGGGAATCGTGGCAGTGGCCGAGGAAAGGGCTATGGCGGTAACTCCAGGTCCAGTGGACAGCCACGACCGGCCCAACACCCTTCTTAGTGGGCCGGCCCAACACCATGTCACATGATTGTAGCCCATAGCCTCGAGACCTGGACTCACCGTCATGTCCGTATCGGATAAGTCAGGCCCAATTCACTGGGCAGTGCCAATAGCCGGGACTCTTAGGCCTACCTCTAGCCCCCCGCTACACGGACCAACAACATCAGACCTACCTATCTCCGGCCCAACAACCCTACAACCTTATGTCCCCTACCGAACTGAGTCAGGCCTATAGTACTATGAATTTACAACAGCCCGATGATGTCTGGTACATGGACACGGGTGCCACATCCCACATCACTCATAACTTCGATAATCTTCATCAACTATTTAATTTGAGCAATCCTCAATTTATTTTGGTCGGAAATGGAAATCGCATTCCAACTCAAGGCTATGGCACCACTAAAACATCACAACCTCACCCTCCATTTTCCCAAAAAAACGTCATCTATGCTCCTAATATCATTAAAAACTTAATTTATGTTAGATAATTCGCTAGTGACAGTTTTGTGTCTATTGAGTTTGACCCTTTTGGTTTTTCTGTGAAGGACCTATGTACAGGGACACCTCTTACGAGATGCAATAGTGTGGGAGTCCTCTATCTTTTCTCGTCCACTCCCGCTGCAAGTATAAATCCACATACCTCCTTAGCTGTAATCTCTCCATCCACTTGGTACAGTAGACTTGGACACCCAGGAGCATCAATTTTTAACTTTCTTAGAAGTCACAATTTAATTCGATGTAATAAAGGGAAATTTGCCCAAAATTGCTATTTTTGTCCTCTAAGAAAGCATGTTATACTTCCGTTTACGCCATCTTTAAATGTTACTTTTTCTGCTTTTGACATCGTTCATGCAGATTTATGGACGTCTCTCAATACTAGCAAACTGGGTAATAAATATTATTCGGTATTATTAGATGACTTCTCTCACTTTATTTGGGTCTATCCGCTCAAATATAAGTCTCAAATTTACTCCACATTTCTTGAATTTAGAACATATGTTAAAACACAGTTTGAAAAGGACATAAAATTATTTCAATGTGACAATGATCGTGTGTTTAACAATCTCCCCTTTCATAAATTTTGTGCGGATAACGGCATGGTGTTTCGATTCTCGTGCCCCCATACCTCACCTCAAAATGATAAAGCCAAAAAAATACTCCGTACCATTAACAATATGATCCGTACAATGCTCTTTCATGCTTCTCTTCCACCTTCCTTTTGGGTATATGCGTTAAAAATGGTAGAATACCTTCTTAATATATTACCTACCCGTACCATTCAAAATAAAACCTCTACCGAAATTTTATTCCGTCGGATCCCTTCATATGATCACCTTCGAATTTTTGATTGTCTATGCTACCCGAATCTTGCCTCCATGGCCCCTCACAAATTAGCATCTTGCACCTTTCCTTGCGTCTTCTTAGGTTTTCCGTTGAACCATAGGGGGTTCTTATGCTATGATTTGTCAACACATAAAATCCTAGTCTCTCGCCATGTCACATTCGAGGAAAACGTTTTCCCATTTGCAAACGTCCAACAACTTCAAGTCACTGATTACAGCTTCCTTAATGACCCGGACACTTCCCCTCTCATGCGAAACGTCATACATAGTGCTAATATTCTTGCTGTCCCATCACGGTTCCCTCCCGATGTCTCGTTACTATCCCAAGTCCCATCAAACACCCCTCACCTACTGCTCCAATCACGACCTTCTTGTCTCCGTCGACCAGCCCCTGCCTCACTGCCCTAACCTCCGCTGTCATCCCAGCAGCCCCCGTCAACCACCCTTCTGCTCCCGACGACCCCACAACCCCCGCCAACTACACTACCCCACGGTATCGTCAACAATCCGTCCACCTTGCCTCCAGTTCCCGACAGCCTAAAATTCCCGATTCCGACCCACCGTATGGAAACTCGTGCCTAACATGAGATTTTCAAACCAAAAGTCCACTTTAACCTATCCACTCAGATCATCTCACTTATAACTAAAAACTCAAAATTAGCCAAGCTTGACCAGAAATGGAATGCAGCCATGCGTGAGGAATTTATTTCGCTCATTACACAACGCACTTGGGATCTTGTACAGAGACCAGAATGGGTGAATGTGATTCGTTGCATATGGCTATATTGTCTCAAATTCAGAGATAGTGGTGAGCTTGAACGCCATAAGAGGAGACTTGTGGCAAATGGCATGGGGCAACATGAGGGAGTTGATTGTGGTGAGACATTTAGTCCAGTGGTTAAACCAGCCACCATTCGCACTGCTTTGAGCATAGCTATGGGAAAGAACTGGCCGATTAATCAACTTGATGTGAAAAATGTGTTCCTACATGGTTATTTGAAAGAAACTGTATATATGCATCAACCGCTTGGCTTTGTGCATCCAGAGGCTCCTCAATATGTCTGTCTTCTTTGAAAGTTACTCTATGGCTTGAAACAAGCCCCCAAGGCTTGGTACAAACACTTTGCCACCTACATCATGCAGATCGGGTTTGTGTGCAATAAAAGTGTTAATTTTCTTTTCAATTTTCATCGAGGTAATGACACTGCATACCTTTTGCTATATGTGGATATTATTGTTCTGACTGCCTCATCTGATGTGCTGAAAGACGAGATCATTACCCTGCTCAAATCTGAATTTTCTATGACAGACTTGGGTAAGTTGAGTTATTTTTTGGGGATTTCAGTGACCAGATCCAAAAATACAATGTTCCTGTGTCAGCGTAAGTATGCCAAAGAGATTGTTTACAGGGTTAAAATTGCAAACTGCAAGATCATGCCCACACTAGTCGACTCAAAGTCGAAGCTTAGTGCCGATGACGGGGATCTAGTGCTTGATCCTTTTCTTTATAGGAGTCTAGCTGGTGCACTTCAGTATCTTAACTTCACTAGGCCCGATATTGTCTATGTCATTCATCATGTGTGTTTGTTCATGCATACTCCAGGGAGCCTCACTTTACCGCTCTTAAACGTATCATTCGGTACGTCAAGAGTACTCTTAACTACTGATTATATCTTTATCCATCTGCACAGACCAGGCTGATATCTTATATGGACGCCGATTAGGGCGGCTGTTCAAACACAAGTCGATCTACTTCTGGCTATTGTGTATTTTTGGGTGATAACATCATCTCATGGTCTGCAAAACGACAAGGCACGCTTTCTCGTTCGAGTGCAGAAGCAGAATGTATAGGCGTTGCGAACGTTGTTGGCTCAAAACCTCCTTCTAGAGCTTCATTGTCCCTTACGTAAGACATCTCTTGTCTATTGTGATAACATATCTGATGTTTACTTGTCTCATAACTCGGTTCAGCATCAGCGAACCTAACATATTGAGATGGATATTCATTTTGTTCGTGACAAAGTTGCCACGGGCCATGTTCGGGTGTTACATATTCCTTCTTCCTATCAGTACCCAGATATATTTACTAAGGGACTTACTCGGCAGTTGTTCCTTAATTTCAGATCCAATCTCATCGTCCGGCCTCCTCCCGCTCCGACTGAAGGAGTGTGATAGAGAATATATTAATATTCTCCATATATTCTATAATAATTATTTTAGTGTAATTATGTAAAGTAGAGATCTTTCTCCAATTACCTATAAATATTTCATTAATGAGAAGTCTCCAACTAAGAAAAATTATACTATTCTACAATGATAGTTCAGATAAGAAACTCAAAAAAATTGATATTTAAGGTATGTTATTGACCCTTTATCTCTTTAATTTTTGAAAAGTTCCAAACAATGTTCCTGGTCCAAATTCCTGCTCCAGAACTTCTTGTAATATTCGGCATACGTGAAGTCCCGATAAACTGGAGATTCATCTTCTGTGAGGAGTTTTGGAGCACTGATTTTCGCGCTATCACACGGACATAGGAACGAAGCCACTGACATCCTTGCTTTGTCTTTGTTGACAATAGCTCGATGCCATACACTTTTGTATCTTCCGTTACTCACTGCCTGCACAACGACCATGACCAATGAGTTTACTAATAAGATTAAAAAATAACATGTCTTATTTCTATATATATTGACAATCAAGTCACTTAAACAATAGCTACAGATAGCCCGTCAATAAAAGTGAGATTAGTAATCTAGAAATAAGACATGTTATTTTTTAATCTTATTAGTAAACTCATTGGTCAGTTAAACTCGTTAATTTATCCATCTTGTTGCTTGTAAGAAACTAATCACTTGCACTAAATTAAGGGCTTGTGTTTTACCTGCAATTGATCACCAAGATTAATGACGAAGGCATCTGGCTGAGGTTTGACAGCCAACCATTTGCCATCTTTAAGAACTTGAAGCCCAGCTACTTGCAAGTCTTGAAGAAGAATTGTTAGTGAATTTGGATCAGTATGGGCCGGAAGCCCATAAGTGAGTTCCGGTTGTGGACATGGAGGATAAAAGTTGATAGCCATATGTTGACCTTGTTCTCCCAATACATCCTTTATGCACTCTTTCTCTAAGCCTAAGCTCTCTGCTATGGCTTCCTGCAATCTGAATCCGAGTTGTCGAGCTTCCGTGCAATATCTGCTCACGATTCCCCTGTCAATCGGAATAATGACTATTAAGATTGATTCTTCTTCAGTTAAAAGAAATAATGTAACAAGAAAATATAGATGAATATTGGTGCATTACATCTTTTATTAAAAAGATTTGATACGATGGAATCAAATACGGGTTCATTGCTGAAGAATCAAATTTGCTTTATAATGTCAATAAAACTCTGTTTGAGCAGAGAAATATTAAAGCACCATTCGTGAATTACCATTCTTACAAGCATGACGAAATGAGTCATAAATTTCGTTATGAAAAATGATATTAAATCAACTGACGTTTTTGGAAAAGCTTGGAAATATTTGTTGGGATTAAATGATAGATTGAATGGGAAATGGAGGGAGTTCCCTCTTGCTCTATAAAATAATCATTTGTCCCACATCGGTAGTGGAAAGAAAAGTGGGAGTTGTCCCACATCGGTAGTGGAAAGAAAAGTGGGAGTTGTCCCACATCGGTAGTGGAAAGAAAAGTTCTTCTACTTATAAGTAGAATTACTCCTTCTTGTCGATTAAAAAAGGGTTGAGGGGCAAGGACCCTCGCGCCGTCGTCGTCGTCGCTCGGCTCGGCCGGCTCGGCTCGACCCGGCTCCGACTCCGGCTCCGACTCGACTCGGCTCGGCCCGGCTCGACTCGCTCCGGCTCCGGCTCCGGCTCCGGCTCCGGCTCCGGCTCCGGCTCCGGCTCCGGATCCGGATTTGGATTTGGATTTGGTCAAATGATTTGATTGATAATCTTTTTGGACCAAATTTTCTTTAATTTTTAATTATTTAATTAATTATTATTTAATTAAATTAATTAACTTATCCAATCCTACCCGTTAGTGACCACGACCGCGACCGACCGGATCCGCTTCGACCGCTGACCCGATTTCTTTCCCACATTTAAATTTCCCACCGATTTTAGTGATTGTTGAAGGGTTGCAAACCTTGAAACGATACTTCCATGGCTATAAATTCATTTGATTCTTGAGAATTTTACTTACTAATTTTCCGAACTACAAAATCTTCTTCTTCTTACGCGAATCAATTGCATTGTGATATATTCTTGTTGAGTGGTTCGCGCTACGAGTTTGGAGTACTACTATTACGGTAAGATAATCGTTCTATCCTGGGAGGATATTCCATCAACCTCGAGTCTTGTGAGGGGAATAATTTCCTTAAGGACACACTTTGAACTAAGTGGGCTCGATTATATTCTGAAAAATTATTCTTATTTTTCAACACGATTTTGTTTACTTTGGTGTTTATTGTTTCTTGGTTTTTTGGAATACTGATTAATAACAATCTTAAGGAAATTACATTTTTGATTAATCTGTATTTTGTTTTGGAGACTAAAACACGTGTGATTTTCTACTCCGTGTGAAATTTCATATTCGACTTGAAGACATACAAACTTCGTTGGAATATTAAAGTTCATACTTGTACAACGATTTGAAGAACATAAAAACTTCATCGTTGTTGTATTACAGTTTGGAGATTAAAACTTGTGCGAGTTTTCTACTCCATATGAATATTAGTATTCGACTCAAGATATAAAAACTTCGTTGGAATACTAAAGTTTCATAATTATACTGCAATTTGAAGAAATAAAATCTTCATCGTTTAAGTCTGTGATTGAATTGCTATTCGGTTTTATTAACTAAAACAGGTTTGTCGATTTGTGACAAGCGAATAATGGCAATTGAGACCTGAACTACCTCGCAATTACTACACGGTGATTACTCCTACGACATCTGTACACCGGCTGAGAAACTGCGAAGTTCAGGTGCCAACTTTAAAGGATGGCAAAGAAAGAATGTTCTTTTGGCTTACCACCCTTGGTATGCAAAAGTTCACCAATGAGGACCCTCCGTGCTCGCGCCGACATGCCCGACAACCAAAAGTTCATGGTTACCGAGGCTTGGAAACAGGCTGATTTTTGTGCAAAGGCTACATTTTGAGTGCTTTAGAAGATGACTTGTACAACGCGTCTACGGCAGAGACTTCCAAAGAACTATGGAGTGCACTTGAAAAGAAGTACAAAGCGAAGATGCTTGCTTGAAGAAGTTTGTGGTTGCCAAATTCCTAGACTACAAAATGGTGGATGGAAACCGTTTGGAACCCAAGTTCAAGAGCTTCAACTTATCTTCCATGACCTTATTCTTTGAAGGTATGGTAGTAAATGAAAGCGTTCCCAAGTGGCTGCAATGATTGAGAAGTTGCGCCTCATGGAAAGATTTCAAGAATTATCTTAAGCACAAAGAAAGGAAATGAAGTTGGAAGATCTTGTGATTCGTCTCAAGATCGAGGAAGATAACAAAACCGATGAGAAGAGGTACCGTAAGACTTCACCAATTGAAGGGGCAAACATCGTTGAAGATCTTTGCTCGAAAAAGAACAAGAAAAGGAAGAGGCCTTACGGAAAAGAGAAGGATTCCAACAAGAAAAAGTTCAAGGGCAACCGCTTTAATTGTGGGAAAGGCGGCCACAAAGCCCCAGTTGTCGTCTAAAAAGAACAAGGGAAAAGGACAAGCCAATATGGTGGAAAAGAATGATGATATGGATGATCGTGTGCAATGCTATCGAGTGCAATTTGGTTGGAAACCCAAAGGAGTGGTGGCTTGATTACTGGTGCCACTCGACATGTTTGCGCTACAAAAGAAGCATTTGCAACCTATGCTCACTTGGACCCAAGAGGTATCGCATTTATGGGAAATCCGCAGCCAAGGTTGAAGGTTATGGGAAGATATCGAAGATGACTTAGGCAAAGTCCTCGACTCTCAACAATGTTATGCACTTTCCAACAATTCGGAAGAATTTAGTTTCATTGGACTACTCGTCAAAAACGGGTTTAAATGTGTGTTGGTTAGTGAGAAAATTGTAATAAGTAAGAATGATTTGTTCATAGGAAAGGGCTACCTCACCGAGGGCCTTTTCAAACTCAATGTAATGGTTATTGACAAGATTAATAAGAATTCGCCGTCTTACTTATTGGAGTCAAATAATTTATGGCATGTCTGTTTAGGACATGTCAACTACAAAAACTATGGGAAATTAATTAATTTAGAAGTATTGCCTAAATTCGAGTGTAATAAATCTAAATGTGAAATATGTGTCGAATCTAAGTTTGTTAAACATCCATATAAGTCTATTGATAGAAATTCAAATCCTTTAGACTTAATTCACACAGATATATGTGATATGAAGTCAATACCATCTCGCGGTGGGAAAAAATATTTTATAACTTTTATTGACGATTGCACTCGATATTGTTATGTGTATTTGCTTAATAGTAAGGATGAAGCAATTGATGCATTTAAGCAATACAAAAATGAAGTGGAAAATCAATTGAATAAAAAGATAAAAATGATTAGAAGTGATAGGGGAGGAGAGTACGAATCTCCTTTTGCAGAGATATGTTTAGAATATGGAATTATTCATCAAACTACTGCCCCTTACACACCACAATTAAATGAAATTGCGGAAAGGAAAAACCGAACATTAAAGAAAATGATGAATGCCTTACTAATAAGTTCCGGTTTACCGCAAAGCTTGTGGGGGGAAGCTATCCTTACAGCTAACCGAATACTCAACAGGGTACCCCACAGCAAAACACAATCTATTCCATATGAACTATGGAAAGGAAGAAAACCCAACTTGAAATATTTTAAAGTGTGGGGGTGTTTAGCAAAGGTCCAAGTTCCTTTGCCCAAAAGGGTAAAAATCGGACCAAGAACCGTGGACTGTGTTTTTATTGGTTATGCTACAAACAGCAAAGCTTGTCGGTTTTTGGTTCACAAATCGGACAATCCCGAACTTCATGTAAATACGGTAATTGAATCAGATAATGCTGAATTCTTTGAAAATATTTATCCGTATAAAACTGAAAGTGAGTCGTCAAGTGAAAGATATAAACGACCGCGGGAAGAACCAAAGGAAAATACACCAAGTAAAGCGGATGCAAGGCGTAGCAAAAGTCAAAGGACATCTACTTCCTTTGGACCAGATTTTGTGACATTCTTGCTTGAAAATGAGCCTCAAACATTTAAAGCAGCGATGTCTTCTTCTAATTCAGCATTTTGGAAAGAGGCAGTCAATAGTGAGATTGAATCAATTTTGAACAACCATACATGGGAATTGGTTGATCTTCCTCACGAAATAAACCTTTAGGATCAAAATGGATTTTTAAAAGGAAAATGAAAGTTGATGGCACTATTGACAAATATAAGGCAAGACTTGTGGTCAAAGGTTATAGACAAAGAGAAGGCCTTGATTACTTTGACACATACTCGCCGGTAACAAGAATAACATCTATTCGGGTGTTAGTAACCTGGCAAGTCAGTATATGGTCTTGAAATCCATCAAATGGATGTCAAGACACTTTCTTAAATGGAGAATTGGAGGAAGAAATTTACATGGAACAACCTGAGGGCTTTGTGGTTCCCGGTAAAGAAAGGAAAGTGTGCAAACTTGTTAAGTCACTTTATGGACTTAAACAAGCACCCAAACAATGACATGCGAAATTTGACCAAACAATGTTGGCAAATGGATTTAAGATTAATGAGTGTGACAAATGTGTTTACATTAAAAATACTCCAAATCATGAAGTCATTGTTTGTTTATATGTTGATGACATGTTGATAATGAGTAGAGATATTACCAATATAAATGCTACAAAGCGTATCTTTGGCTAGCAAATTTGATATGAAAGACTTAGGAGTTCTTGATTTGATCTTAGGCATCGAATTCATAAAACTCCACAAGGTCTAGCATTATCATGATCTCATTATATTGAAAGAGTACTTGACAAGTTTAAGTATTTAAATTTCAATGTTGTAAAAACTCCAATTGATGTAAGTTTTGCACTTCAAAAGAATAAAGGTGAAAGGGACTCACAAATGGACTATGCCCGAGTTTTGAGAAGGTTGATGTATATTATGAATTGTACGACCGGATATAGCATGTGCTATAAGCAAGTGAGTCGATTCACGAGTAATCCCAATCAAACTCATTGGATGGCAATGAAACGAGTCTTGGGGTATTTAAAACACACCCAAGACTATGCTTTGCATTATAACAAATATCCCGCCGTGATCGAATGATATAGTGATGCAAATTGGATCAATGTCATTTGAAGTTAAATCCACAGTGGTTATGTTTTCACAATTGGGGGTGGATCGGTGTCTTGGAAATCATCAAAGCATACATCGCCCGCTCTACAATGGAATCTGATTTTATAGCTTTAGACAAGGCGGGTGAAGAAGCTGAATGGCTCCGGCATTTCTTAGAAGATATTCCATTCTGGCCCTAACCTTTGGCTCCTATATGTATACATTGGCGACAATAGGTAGAGGCAGGGCGTAATGTATAACGGAAAATCTCGTCATATCTGACGAAGACACAATATTAGACAACTCCTCTCTAGTGGCGTTATCACGATTGACTATGTAAAGTCAAGAGATAACGTGGCGGATCCGCTTACAAAAGGCTTCGAGAGGAGTTAGTAGATCATCAATGGAATGGGTTAAGGCCGAGGACAAGTCATCATGGCAGAACTCTACCTAGCAGAGGAGATCCCAAGAGCTAGGTTCAAGGAGATCAAACAAAGTTGTGGATCGACGGTTCAACATTGTCAAATAACTCAACCCATTTTCGGATGAAGACAATGTTCAGAAATAAGGATAAAACCTTATGGCTTGTTAATGAGTTAATAAAGCATTAAGGTTCTTTAATGATTATCTAAATTGTATGACCGGATAATGTGGATATAGGACCACATGTTTAGAAATCACCTATGTGAGTGTTAAGTGTAAGCCGCTTTAAAGGGAATGACAGTAAAGGCCCATTCTCTACACACTCATGAAACCAGGAGGTGTTCATGGTGAAACGAACACAACCGTGAGAACCATAAGCGGTTGAGGTTGATTGTGTGACTTATGTTGTCTAGGTATACAACAAAGTTCGACGGTTCAAAGATATCAAATCTACCGATTGATCGAGTATATCCGATATAAGTTCACTACGGAAAGTTCAAAGGGAAACATACTTATCGGATGCAGTCAATTCTCGCTTGTATATCACACTTGTCGTAGCATTCCTTTATCTTATAGCCATTCCCCATTCATGTGGGGGATTGTTGGGATTAAATGATAGATTGAATGGGAAATGGAGGGAGTTCCCTCTTGCTCTATAAAATAATCATTTGTCCCACATCGGTAGTGGAAAGAAAAGTGGGAGTTGTCCCACATCGGTAGTGGAAAGAAAAGTGGGAGTTGTCCCACATCGGTAGTGGAAAGAAAAGTTCTTCTACTTATAAGTAGAATTACTCCTTCTTGTCAGTAAAAGGGTTGAGGGGGCAAGGACCCCTCGCGCCGTCGTCGTCGTCGCTCGGCTCGGCTTCGGCTTCGGCTTCGGCTTCGGATTCGGATTCGGCTCCGGCTCCGGCTCCGGATTTGGATTTGGATTTGGTCAAATGATTTGATTGATAATCTTTTTGGACCAAATTTTCTTTAATTTTTAATTATTTAATTAATTATTATTTAATTAAATTAATTAACTTATCCAATCCTACCCGTTAGTGACCCGCGACCCGGCCGGATCCGCTTCTGACCCGCGAGCCGATTTCTTTCCCACATTTAAATTTCCCACCGATTTTAGTGATTGTTGAAGGGTTGCAAACCTTGAAGCTTGATACTTCCATGGCTATAAATTCATTTGATTCTTGAATTTTACTTACTAATTTTACGAACTACAAAATCTTCTTCTTCTTCTCGCACGAATCAATTACGTGTGATATATTCTTGTTGAGTGGTTCGCCGCTACCAGGAGTTTGGAGTACTACTATTACGGTAAGATAATCGTTCTATCCTGGGAGGGGATATTCCATCAACCTCGAAATCTTGTGAGGGAATAATTTCCTTAAGGACACACTTTGAACTAAGTGGGCTCGATTATATTCGAAAATTATTCTTATTTTTCAACAGCGATTTTGTTTACTTTCGTGTTTATTGTTTCTGGTTTTTTGGAATACGATTAATAACAATCTTAAGGAAATTACATTTTTTGATTAATCTGTATTTTGTTTTGGAGACTAAAACCTGTGTGATTTTCTACTCCGTGTGAAATTTCATATTCTGACTTGGAGACATACAAACTTCGTTGGAATATTAAAGGTCATACTTCTACAACGATTTGAAGAACATAAAATCTTCATCGTTGTTGTATTCTGGTTTGGAGATTAAAACTTGTGCAGTTTTCTACTCCATATGAATATTAGTATTCTGACTCGAAGATATAAAAACCGTTGGAATACTAAAGTTTCATAATTATCTTGCAATTTGAAGAAATAAAATCTTCATCGTTTAAGTCTGTGATTGAATTGCTATTACGGTTTTATTAACTAAAACAGGTTTGTCGATTTGTGATGACAAGCGAATAATGGCAATTGAGACGGAACTACCTCTGCAATTACTACACCGTGGTTACTCCTACGACGTATCATTGTGCCACGGTGAGAAACTGCGAAGTTCACGGTGCCAACTTTAAAGGATAGCGACAGAAAGAATGTTCTTTTGGCTTACCACCCTTGGTATGCAAAAGTTCACCAATGAGGACCCTCCTGCCGCCGACATGCACGACAACCAAAAGTTCATGGTTACCGAGGCTTGGAAACAGGCTGATTTTTGTGCAAAGGCTACATTTGAGTGCTTTAGAAGATGACTTGTACAACGTCCTACGCGATAGAGACTTCCAAAGAACTATGGAGTGCACTTGAAAGAAGTACAAAGCGAAGATGCTTGCTTGAAGAAGTTTGTGGTTGCCAAATTCCTAGACTACAAAATGGTGGATGGAAAACCGTTGGAACCCAAGTTCAAGAGCTTCAACTTATCTTCCATGACCTTATTCTTTGAAGGTATGGTAGTAAATGAAGCGTTCAAGTGGCTGCAATGATTGAGAAGTTGCCGCCCTCATGGAAAGATTTCAAGAATTATCTTAAGCACAAAAGAAAGGAAATGAAGTTGGAAGATCTTGTGATTCTCAAGATCGAGGAAGATAACAAAACCGATGAGAAGAGTGCAGTAAGACTTCACCAATTGAAGGGGCAAACATCGTTGAAGATCTTTGCTCTGAAAAAGAACAAGAAAAGGAAGAGGCCTTACGGAAAGAGAAGGATTCCAACAAGAAAAAGTTCAAGGGCAACAGCTGCTTTAATTGTGGGAAAGGCGGCCACAAAGCCCCAGTTGTCGTCTAGAAAAGAACAAGGGAAAAGGACAAGCCAATATGGTGGAAAAGAATGATGATATGGATGATCTGTGCAATGCTATCGGAGTGCAATTTGGTTGGAAACCCAAAGGAGTGGTGGCTTGATTACGGTGCCACTCGACATGTTTGCGCTACAAAGAAGCATTTGCAACCTATGCTCTCATTGGACAGAAGAGTCTTGTTTATGGGAAATCTTGCATGACCAAGGTTGAAGGTTATGGGAAGATACTTCAAGATGACTTCGGCAAAGTCGACTCAACAATGTTATGCACTTTCCAACAATTAGGAAGAATTTAGTTTCAGGACTACTCGTCAAAAACGGGTTTAAATGTGTGTTGGTTAGTGAGAAAATTGTAATAAGTAAGAATGATTTGTTCATAGGAAAGGGCTACCTCACCGAGGGCCTTTTCAAACTCAATGTAATGGTTATTGAGATTAATAAGAATTGACCGTCTTACTTATTGGAGTCAAATAATTTATGGCATGTTCGTTTAGGACATGTCAACTACAAAACCTTGCGGAAATTAATTAATTTAGAAGTATTGCCTAAATTCGAGTGTAATAAATCTAAATGTGAAATATGTGTCGAATCTAAGTTTGTTAAACATCCATATAAGTCTATTGATAGAAATTCAAATCCTTTAGACTTAATTCACACAGATATATGTGATATGAAGTCAATACCATCTCGCGGTGGGAAAAAATATTTTATAACTTTTATTGACGATTGCACTCGATATTGTTATGTGTATTTGCTTAATAGTAAGGATGAAGCAATTGATGCATTTAAGCAATACAAAAATGAAGTGGAAAATCAATTGAATAAAAAGATAAAAATGATTAGAAGTGATAGGGGAGGAAATGCGAATCTCCTTTTGCAGAGATATGTTTAGAATATGGAATTATTCATCAAACTATCGCTTACACACCACAATTAAATGAAATTGCGGAAAGGAAAAACCGAACATTAAAGAAAATGATGAATGCCTTACTAATAAGTTAGGTTTACCGCAAAGCTTGTGGGAAGCTATCCTTACAGCTAACGAATACTCAACAGGTACCCCACAAAACACAATCTATTCCATATGAACTATGGAAAGGAAGAAAACCCAACTTGAAATATTTTAAAGTGTGGGGTGTTTAGCAAAGGTCCAAGTTCCTTTGCCCAAAAGGGTAAAAATCGGACCAAGAACCGTGGTGTGTTTTTATTGGTTATGCTACAAACAAAGAAAGCTTGTCGGTTTTGGTTCACAAATCGGACAATCCCGAACTTCATGTAAATACGGTAATTGAATCGGATAATGCTGAATTCTTTGAAAATATTTATCCGTATAAAGCTGAAAGTGAGTCGTCAAGTGAAAGATATAAGCGGCGTGGAAGAACCAAAGGAAAATACACCAAGTAAAGCGGATGCAAGGCGTAGCAAAAGTCAAAGGACATCTACTTCCTTTGGACCAGATTTTGTGACATTCTTGCTTGAAAATGAGCCTCAAACATTTAAAGCAGCGATGTCTTCTTCTAATTCAGCATTTTGGAAAGAGGCAGTCAATAGTGAGATTGAATCAATTTTGAACAACCATACATGGGAATTGGTTGATCTTCCTCCTGGAAATAAACCTTTAGGATCAAAATGGATTTTTAAAAGGAAAATGAAAGTTGATGGCACTATTGACAAATATAAGGCAAGACTTGTGGTCAAAGGTTATAGACAAAAAGAAGGCCTTGATTACTTTGACACATACTCGCCGGTAACAAGAATAACATCTATTCGGGTGTTAGTAGCACTGGTGGCCGTATATGGTCTTGAAATCCATCAAATGGATGTCAAGACGGCTTTCTTAAATGGAGAATTGGAGGAAGAAATTTACATGGAACAACCTGAGGGCTTTGTGGTTCCTGGTAAAGAAAGGAAAGTGTGCAAACTTGTTAAGTCACTTTATGGACTTAAACAAGCACCCAAACAATGACATGCGAAATTTGACCAAACAATGTTGGCAAATGGATTTAAGATTAATGAGTGTGACAAATGTGTTTACATTAAAAATACTCCAAATCATGAAGTCATTGTTTGTTTATATGTTGATGACATGTTGATAATGAGTAGAGATATTACCAATATAAATGCTACGAAGCGTATGCTGGCTAGCAAATTTGATATGAAAGACTTAGGAGTTCTTGATTTGATCTTAGGCATCGAATTCATAAAACTCCACAAGGTCTAGCATTATCGCTTGATCTCATTATATTGAAAGAGTACTTGACAAGTTTAAGTATTTAAATTTCAATGTTGTAAAAACTCCAATTGATGTAAGTTTTGCACTTCAAAAGAATAAAGGTGAAAGTGACTCACAATTGGACTATGCCCGAGTTTTGAGAAGTTTGATGTATATTATGAATTGTACACGACCAGATATAGCATGTGCTATAAGCAAAGTCGAGTCGATTCACGAGTAATCCCAATCAAACTCATTGGATGGCAATGAAACGAGTCTTGGGGTATTTAAAACACACCCAAGACTATGCTTTGCATTATAACAAATATCCCGTGATCGAATGATATAGTGATGCAAATTGGATCAGGGTCATTTGAAGTTAAATCCACAGTGGTTATGTTTTCCTGATTGGGGTGGATCGGTGTCTTGGAAATCATCAAAGCAGGACATGCATCGCCCGCTTCTACAATGGAATCTGAATTTATAGCTTTAGACAAGGCCGGTGAAGAAGCTGAATGGCTCCGGCATTTCTTAGAAGATATTCCATTCTGGCCCTAACCTTTGGCTCCTATATGTATACATTGTGACAGTCAAGCAGCAATAGGTAGGGCAGGGAGCGTAATGTATAACGGAAAATCTCGTCATATACGACGAAGACACAATACCGTTAGACAACTCCTCTCTAGTGGCGTTATCACGATTGACTATGTAAAGTCAAGAGATAACGTGGCGGATCCGCTTACAAAAGGCTTATCTAGAGAGGGAGTTAGTAGATCATCAATGGGAATGGGTTAAGGCCGAGGACAAGTCATCATGGCAGTAACTCTACCTAGCAGACTGGAGATCCCAAGAGCTAGGTTCAAGGAGATCAAACAAAGTTGTGACTGACGGTTCAACATTGTCAAATAACTCAACCCATTTTCGGATGAAGACAATGTTCAGAAATAAGGATAAAACCTTATGGCTTGTTAATGAGTTAATAAAGCATTAAGGTTCTTTAATGATTATCTAAATCTGGCGTGTATGACCGGATAATGTGGATATAGGACCACATGTTTAGAAATCACCTATGTGAGTGTTAAGTGTAAGCCGCTTTAAAGGGGAATGACGAAAAGGCCCATTCTCTACACACTCATGAAACCAGGAGGTGTTCATGGTCAAACGAACACAACCGTGAGAACCATAAACGGTTGAGGGTTGATTGTGTGACTTATGTTGTCTAGGTATACAACAAAGTTCGACGGTTCAAAGATATCAAATCTACCGATTGATCGAGTATATCCGATATAAGTTCACTACGGAAAGTTCAAAGGGAAACATACTTATCCAGATGCAGTCAATTCTCGCTTGTATATCACACTTGTCAGCGCATTCCTTTATCTTATAGTCATTCCCCATTCATGTGGGGGATTGTTGGGATTAAATGATAGATTGAATGGGAAATGGAGGGAGTTCCCTCTTGCTCTATAAAATAATCATTTGTCCCACATCGGTAGTGGAAAGAAAAGTGGGAGTTGTCCCACATCGGTAGTGGAAAGAAAAGTTCTTCTACTTATAAGTAGAATTACTCCTTCTTGTCGATAAAAAGGGTTGAGGGCAGGACCCCTCGCCGTCGTCGTCGTCGCTCGCCGGCCGGCCCGGCTTCGGATTCGGATTCGGCTCCGGCTCCGGCTCCGGCTCCGGATTTGGATTTGGATTTGGTCAAATGATTTGATTGATAATCTTTTTGGACCAAATTTTCTTTAATTTTTAATTATTTAATTAATTATTATTTAATTAAATTAATTAACTTATCCAATCCTACCGTTAGTGACCACGACCGCGACCAGGCGGATCCGCTTGACCGTGACCGATTTCTTTCCCACATTTAAATTTCCCACGGTTTTAGTGATTGTTCGGAAGGGTTGCAAACCTTGAGCTTGATACTTCCATGGCTATAAATTCATTTGATTCTTGAAATTTTACTTACTAATTTTCGAACTACAAAATCTTCTTCTTCTACGAATCAATTACGTGTGATATATTCTTTGTTGAGTGGTTCGCGCTACGAGTTTGGAGTACTACTATTCTGGTAAGATAATCGTTCTATCCTGGGAGGGGATATTCCATCAACCTCGAGTACTGTGAGGGGAATAATTTCCTTAAGGACACACTTTGAACTAAGTGGGCTCGATTATATTCTGAAAAATTATTCTTATTTTTTAACACTGATTTTGTTTACTTTCAGTGTTTATTGTTTACTGGTTTTTTTTGGAATACAGATTAATAACAATATTAACAGCGACAAAAATAGGTCAAAATTCAGATAATATTGTGCACTTCGCCTCGTTAAAATCTACACCCGTACTAAAAGAACCCAAACCGTGTACATAAAAATAGGTCAAAATTCAGATAATATAGGGTGCTAAAATCGACTAGTTGTGCACTTCGCCCCGTTAAAACCTACACTCGTACTAAAAGAACCCAAACCAAAAGCGGCGTGTTCTTTCTAGTCTCGTTTGGTTTCGAGAGCCTCCCTAGATCTGTATGTTAAAATTGTCGAAAAGAACAAAAACTAGAATCCTCAACTCAATTGATAAGACTTGTTCATCTAGTGTTAATACGTTTAAGGGGTTCTTCGCTGTTGGTATAGCGATGGTAGTATGAAAAACTCAAACTGGTAATCCTACTGTCGGGGGGATATTTAGGGATGATCAAGATGAATGCACGTTGAAATATATTCCAGTAAACTAAAGCTAACATCTAGTCTTATTACACTATCGAAGAGGATGACATTGTTTGAAGAGGACATACAATGTAATCCTCGTAATGTCATTATTGAAGATAGTCGATATTTACAAGAAGTGAATAACACCACTATCACGCAAATCTGGAGGGAGGCAAACAAATGTACATATTTTCTGGCGAACAAAAGCGAGAAACATGCAACCGATTGCTAATCTGGGAAGATGCTCTCAAGGATATGGGATTTTTTCTACTAGCGGAGTTAAGTCATGTATCTTATGAATGATATTAAGAAATTTATTTAGTTTTCCAATATACCAAAAAGAAAAATGATTGTCCTACCTCCATGTTATATTGGGAAACTGATTGAATAATTCAGTTTGATGATTATGCATTTTTTCATGAAACTAAGGGCATTACATAGTTTACCTTTAAGGCACAATATTCTGAAGTTCAAACTACAAAAAACAATACTTTACAAATGCTATAATCTTTTCAACAACTCTAAAGGTGGCTAGTTGGTTCGTTTGTTAGCTGGTTAGAATTATGCAGATATTAGTAATACATGGATTAGTTATGAGGTAATTTATGTATTATTTTATGCAGGTAATAGTTTTGCAGGGTTTAGTTATTCATGTATTAGCTATTCCATTTTTTGTCCTGCATAAAATAATACATAGATTCCCTCATAACTTATACAATTATTTGTTATGCGGGATTCTAAATTGCAAACCAAACATCGTATTAATTTTGCACATGAATAACTCACCTCATAATGAGCTACCAACACAGTATTACTTATGCAGGATCTTAATACATAAATAACTTACTCCTAACCATCTACCAAACGACCCTAGGGGTTGCAATAGGATAGATTTTCAACAGATGGGGCGGGAAAGGAGTTTGACTTTACAGTTCCATCCTGCATAGTTTAGACAGAGAATTCTAATTCTACCAATCGTCCCCTCAGTACCTTTCTTTCCCCGCTATTCAAAAGTCCATCTCTATCAAAAAGAAACTTTGAAAAGAAATACTCCCTCTTATTTTATGTTTTTCATTTTATTCAAAAGTCCATCTCTATCAAATGCTCCATGATTGAACCAAAAAACACCCATAATTCTTTGGCTTACGGTATGCCATTGAAATTATGTTCTAAATCTCTTTCATTTGGTAAATTAGTCCTGAAAAACGCGTTTTAAGCCTTGAAACTCAACAAAATCGGCATACTCTCATTTGCTATGCTTCAGATCCTCATTTGCTCACCCACCGTCATTTACCTTTTTATGTTACCATTAATGATTATTATAAAAACAGAAAAAGTGAACGTTATATGTAATTGTTGATAGAAAAATAAGAGTCTCACATTAAAAATATAATGAAAACATGGACACTTCATTTGGACTTGAATAATCTTCGTCCTATAAATTAATTTCGAAATTGAGTTAAACTAAAAATTCATTCTTTATTTAATTATTAGATTAGCAGACCCCAAATTATATCAAGATTGTCGGAGGAAATTGTTACTTTTTGGAGACACAAATTCTGAGAAATTAATGGGATGAGACGGCTTCTAACGGGGTACATAAAACTATGCCTATTATACTTCTTGTTTATTTTATGTTGTTTGTCGTTGTTCGGCTTAATTGGAATGGTGTGTGTTGCAGTAGTAAGTAAATTATGCCTACTTAATTAGTTCGCTTTTGGACGATTCTCGACAAAAAGCAGTAGAGAAATTTCATTAGAGAAAGACTTGTGCTCAGAAGGAACGGTAGTATAACAAAACAAAACAAAAAAGCACTGTGATTCCATCATTATTTTTTGTTAATGACTTAATTCTAGTAAAGTATCTTTCTTCCTTCGAATAAATTTTCTTTTTAATATATTTCTGTTTCTGTTGCCACCTTATATCTTTTTTTTTTTCTTATATTTTCTTTAATTACATTTTTCTTTACTTTTCGATAAGGTCCACCCCCTCCCCACGACATCTACCAAATCTGGATCAATAAATTCGTATAATATGGATCAATAAATTCGTATAATAGAAATTTATAAAGCAAAGAGTTACAAGGATCTAGTAATTCAGTTAATTGACTTTATTGGTGTCCCTCCCCCTACCCTCATGTAATAAAAAAAAATAAAAAAAATAAAGCAAAGAGTTGGGTCCATGTTGCTGGGGATAATGTACAACAAGACAGAAAATGAAATGAAAGGGGCTGAAATTGTCAGGGCAGTGTATCTATCACCTAATAGAGTACTTTTATTTATTTATATGAGAAAATAAAAGTGGTACTTTACTTAATATCTAAAAGTACTTTTCCATGTAGCAAAAATAGATTTATTATTTGTTAAAAATAAAGTACTCCCCGTCTCAATTTAAGTCTGTTATTTTCCTCTTTGATCTATTTTAAAAAAAGTATTTCTTTATTGAGTTGACAATTCAAACATCGTATATGATAAATTTATATCCGGCTCTACCCAAACTTTTCTGGTTCACCCCAACATTCCCCACTTGTCTGACTGTTGCTGAGCAGTTTTTGAATATCAAACGAACCTCCCATAAGGTAATTTTAATGTTGTCGATTTCCCTCTTTTGCAATCAGTTACGCTACAGCATAACTACAAGATTCAAATAATATCTTAGTATATTATATATTTTTAATTTAGAATCATAAATTTTTACTTTTATTTTAATAATGTGTTGGTAGCTCTTTTGAAAAGTTTCTTTTTAAAATGGGAAGGGAGGGAGTGTTTTTTTTTAAGAATCTTTTACGTTCTCGGTGTTAGTATATACTATATACATTTAGAGGAGACTTTGAGCGTCGTCGCGTGCTAATTGACTAGCCGACAAAAATCACGAGTAAGGCAAAATCCCATCATCTATCACTTTGTCTGCTTACACCACCAATTGATGTAATCACGAGGGTGACACTATCATTGCTTACGTGTCAACTACTGGGCATATGTAGCCACGATGATGGCGTCATCATCTTTTGTTGGCCGTGACGTCATAATGAATTAGACCATTTTAAAAATCACGCGAAATGGGCAATAAAGAAGGTGCCTAATTTGGCAGCACATGACCGCTGAATCTGAGGCACGATGATTTAGAAAAGTTGATGGGAGATTTTATAACATTACATCTTGATTTAGACATGCTTATTTCTGTTATCTCTAACTTTGTCCTTTCAAAAATCAAGTCATTCAATTTTCATTTTTTCTGGTGATGAATTGTAGTTTACTCTTAATTTCTGTGGCTATTATAGTTCTTGTTATCAAATGTCAAGAAGCAGCAAAAAATTATTGACTAGGTCAAGGCTTCCAAGCTATCTTTTTGTTTTTGAATCCTGTCCAATAAAAATCAAAGTATTTTCACTTATTCTTCATAATATAATTCAAGATTTGAATTTACTAGATAGAAATATAGGTGTTTATAAACTAAGTGTTCCTCTTGGTTAGAATGAATTCTGATAGTACCTCTTAAACACCCATTGAAATTGGAAAAAGAAGAAAAGAAAATGAAAAGATACAAAAATTTAAATTGATTGGGACATTCACATGGAATGTGCATTCTCTAGAAAATTCAAGATGAATGTGTGCATTATAGAAAGGTTAGGGAGACTAAATGGTTTTTGTCAGAGCAAACACAAGATTAGTTTAATCATCTTTCTTTTTTTTTGAATAATTGGACCCTCAATGATCTCACTCGGGTGCAACAATTTATTAAACTCTCAATAGCTATCAGTATTGGCTAAATATTTCTTTAATAGTGAGGTCTTATTTTAGGAATATTAGTTTTTTATTCATTATATATTATGTATAACTGATAAACATCTGACACACATATGACACATGTCCAGAAAGAATATACTCCTTAAAATACGTGTAAACAATTTAGATACGTGATAACACCTGCTCCCATGCATTACTATGGAAACAAAATGGTTGACGTATATAAGGATAAAACTAATGACTCAGATAACAATGTATACTTATATAATAATAAAACGAATTAACACAAATAGAAGAAGCTTTTTAAAGAGTAATTAATTGGTGTTTACCTGAAAGATGAAGGATTAGAAGGCCATTCAGGAGCATATTTCTCAAGAGGATAACAGTGAAGTCTGAGATAATCTCTCCAATTATGAACCGTCTCCTTCTTTACATTAAAACTAGTGGATAATCTCATGGTCTTTGAAGGGTCATCTGAATACAATTTTAGCTTCTCTTCTACTGGTAGCCTGAAAAATTCTCCAGCAACCTCTAGCATTTGCTCTACTATTTTCTTTGGTACACCATGATTAATTACCTAATCACCATAAAGTTGAAAAATTCCTCATTAATTACAACTAAAAAATTACTAATTCTAGATTCATTTTAGACAATGGGTGAGACGATAAGAACCTGGAAAACCCCGTAAAGACGACAGGCTTCGCCAATTTGATGAATTATTTGATTTCGGTCTGGACAGCCCAAGTCAATTACTGGAACGTCTTCACAATTAACCACTTCAGAGAGGCGTGGCCTATCAGATACGGCTCGGATATAACTTTGAGGGAGGGTAGAGTGGCGGATTCCACTGGAAAGAACTTTGGTTTCCATTGAATCTGCATATATAATAAATAAACTTACAAAAAAAAAAGGAATAATTTGTTATTTGAGCGGTTAGTTCACGATTCATATACACCTTCTCGGAAAGTTCTAGTTATATAGGCAAGGTCCAGTATCTCCTCTACTGCCAGGTCACCCTATTTAATTTTAATTGTATATTAGTACTACTTCTTTATTTTTTTTTCTTTTAACGCGTCTTAATTTATGAGATTAATGTGACTGATTCTTTTAGAACCAAGCACAGGTGAAATAGACTTGAGATGAAGAACTTCTCCGTCTCAGGAGACTAATCATTTGCTCTTATTGAAACAACATTTTCCCAAAGCAGCCAAGAACAATATAATTACGTAATCCCTCTGTCTCAATATAAGTGTATTATATTTTTTTTTTGTCGGTCCAAAAAATATGTTTCATTCTATATTAAATAAGTTAACAATTCAAACATACAAGTTTAAAATTACCTAGAAATTATTCTCATTCCCCAAAATAATCTCCTTGGGATTGGAGCTCGATCAGTAAGGTATTCTTGAAGGCTCTAAGAGAAAGTTCATCACTCCGCATCTCGTCTAAATACTTGAATAGAAACTGATAAATGTTGATTAAACTGATTATGTTGATTGCATGGAGTACACATATCCATCTCATTCATACATTATATACTTGGCATTGGCTTACTGATATATATTGCTGAGAAAGGCTTGGGAAGTCAGATTAAGGGATATAGTACATAATTTCAAGAGTGATGACTGGTATGACATTCAACACTTGAGCTGGTATCCGATGGGATCGGATGGGTATATGGACCTCGTGAGTCCCCCATGGATCACGTGACAGCTATTGCAGCATTGTGTGTATACCGGGTACATATGGTCACTTGCTTTCATACATATCATTTGCCATTGTATTCATTTATATTATGATATGTGATTGATGCTATATGTGCTCGGATTGAATTCTATTACACTTGTAATCTTTAGGTTTATAGAAGGAATACTGTTAGTTTATGTTTAACCTTGTTATGAGACTTGAGTAAAGAGGCTTGATGGATCTAGACGTCATGAACGTGATTTAGGCTGGACTTGTACAACTTGAGAACTTGAGAGTACTTAGGCGCTATCGAATGGTAGACTTACTGTTAGGTTGGTTAACTGATTTATTTGCTTAAGTAACTAACTAGTAGAGAGGTATCGGAAAATACCAACCCTCGCTATTGTTACAGTTAGGGTCGGTCGACGATGCTGCTAAGTACACTTGTTTTCCACACTCACTCTATGCTTGCTGCACTTTATGTGCATGTACTAAGCCAGGAGACAATACCTGAGCAACTTGATCTACAGCCTTGGAGAGTGTGATTATTGTAGTCCAGGGTGAGCCCCAACTTCTTTTCAGGCACTGGAACTCCTTCTATCTTTATGTTCTATTCTTGTTATTTCTAGATAGCTGATGTATTGCTATATTCAGACTTGTATTCGTACTTAGAGCTTGTACTTATGACTACCAAATCATTGAGGGTTTTCTTCATATTATGTATTTATTATAAGACTTGTTAAATTACTTCTTCTTATCTCTTTATTTTTCGCATTTAATTTCGCATTATTGAATGATGTATGTTGGGTTCGCCTACGGGTTGGGGTAGGTACCCTCACGGCACAAATGAGATTTGAGATCGTGACAGGCAGCATCTCCGATTTCAATTCACTCCTCACCTTCTTCATTTTCACTATTTTACCATACGTTAGCCCCCGCTAAATCATGTCTCAAAGTTCCGAAATGTCAAAATTTGCTATAGAACCGAACGGTTGTTGTTGCGGTTATTATTGTCATCTTAGAATATCAAGGACCACAGATAATCTGAGCCGTCATTTTTGGCACTGTAAAGTGCCCGAATTAAGTATTTTTATAGATTTATTTTCACATTGTCTACATATATTACTTTTAAAAATTGATTTTTTACATGTAATGTTTATAAGATAATGGTGGTTGCAAATATTTTTTATGGGAAGATGAAATTTTCGTGAATAAAACGGTGGCAACAAAGTTTAAAAGGCTTCAGGTTGATAAAAATACCGCGACTTCATGTATCAATAGAGACACCGTAAAATTTGACTTGCAGTTTAAACTTTTTGAAACTCAAGAAAAATTGACCTTCTAGAGGTCTTACTTAAAGAATCAGAAGGAAAAAAAAACTTTTTTCAAGGATAATCTTAGAGACACTCAACATGAAAATAATGTTTTGAAAGAGAAATTCAAATTTTGGAAGATGATTTGTGTTCTCTTGTTGTTGTTTTTAATTTGGAAATGTTTCATTGTCGGTTAAGTTCACTATTTCTGTGTATTTTATTTTTGTTTTTAGTAGTTTCACTATTTATGTATTATGTATTTCTCATAGCTTTTTTTTTTAATATATGATGTAATCGGCACATTTTATGTACTAATTTATTTGTGTTTTCATTAAATTTTTTGAATTATTGCACTTTATATGTATTATGTATTTTCTATTTAATTTGATGCTTAAATAAATTAATAATAGACTATAACAATAAAAGTAAAATTAAACATACTAATTTTCTTTAAATTAATGACGTCATCATAAATTTAAAATATAAATAAAATCATATTATCTTAACCATCATCAGAATAGAAGTCCACAATATCGTCCTCAGAATAATATTTTAGGTTTCATATGATTAGTTCTCTACCCGTTGATGATGCTTGTTCTTCGGCCAACTTTAGCATGTAAAATCTACAAAGTCTTGCTAGCATTTAGTTGTTCTCTTTTCTAATCCTACGTATCGCAACCTCGTAAGAATATTGATCAGTTCGAGGCATGGTCATTGAGAACCTTATTGAGATTGGAGTGTTGAGATTTTTAGTAGTCTCGAACAAGACGTTTTGATTCGGCATACCGATATGCCCATTCCCGACGTAAACCACAACATTATTCTCGTAGATCTAAAAATTTCACATCGCAAAAATTATCATTACGTTCTATTAGAAGGTGGGGCTTAAATGAATCATCGGAATAGCGGTTATGGTTTGAGCTATCATCACCACTGACATTCAAATCCTTTGAAAAGAATACCGACCAATCTGCAATTATAATACTCGACATTGAATATTTAGTAGTTTAATAAGAAATGAAAGGCTACTTAAATAGTTACAAAATCCAAGTACCCTTGGGGTCGTCATTATGACCCCACCTACTTTATTTAAAACAAATATTAATAGAATCATGAGAATCATCTTCATCGGAAATCTCACATTCTGAATCCCACTTAGATATGACGTAACCATTTTAACTATATTCAGGCATAATGCAACGTATTTTCATCCGGTTGTTCTTTTCACGAAAACAGTTAAGAGAAAAATTCAACTCTTGTGGTGTATCATGAGGCATTGACGTAGCATGACTTTTTTGTATGTTTAAGTCCAAGTGCCCTCAAGTTTTGTTCCAACCTCCATAACACGCCAATTCCACTAAGGTGTCATTGAATTGTTGATTGTATCTCTCGTTCGGGTTATTTGAGTATTCAAAATCATTATCCAATTCCCATGTCCTACCCATTGCTTCGAATATGTCTGTTGGGCTGAAAGATGTAATGGAACTAATATAAGAAAATTGGTTCCAAAACGACATAATAACTCATTTTAATGTGAATGCTTGTTATTCATCATTCACGTTATATAGTACTCCTTGATTTGACAACACAATGCATGTGTTTGACTAATTTATATGACACACTTATATAACACAATTTTTATATGCGTAAATTATGACATTTCTAAATGACAACATAATGCACGCTTTTGATCGATTTATATGACACACCCATATAAAGTAACCTTTTTATGCGTAAATTATGATGTTTCTGAATGAAAACATAATGCACGTTTTTTACCTCTTTATATGACACACCTATATAACACAACTTTTATATGCGTAAATTATAATATTTCTGAATGACGTTTCTGAATGACAATACAATGCACGTTTTTACCGCCTTATATGGTACACCCATATAACGCAACTTCTATATGCGTAAATTATGATGTGTCTGAATGACGTTTATGAATGATAACACAATGCACGCTTTTAACCGCTTTATATCATATCACACACCAAAATAACACAACTTTTATATGTGTAAATTATGACACTTCTAAATGACATCCTTGATTGACAACACAATGCACACATTTGACCGCTTTATATGACACACTTATATAACGCAACTTGTATATAACACATTCAGTAAAAAACTCACATTTTAAGAATGGCTAGAAATATTACATTCAATAGTTGGTTCAGAAATAGACAAAAAAGTGAGGGTAGCTCAAGGAAGACTCGTGGTAAGATAGAAACAAACACAATTGAATCATATTTAAAAAAAATAATTTTAGGATGTTAAACAGATTTATCTGATGGTATGGTGTTCTTCATTCCTTTGAAAATCAATTATTTGTATCAATGTTGATTTAAAAGTTGTTGGACACATAATTAAGGGTGACGCACAATCCTCAAAACACGAATGAGCTATAAGTTGGGATGAAAAGCTTCAATGGATTCAAATATATTCGAAAAGGTATGATTATAAGGTATTATGTCGGTGGCATAATTTAGTTGTGCCACAAGCTTTGTCGGCTACATTTCAGACCTCCAAATTCAAGGATGAACCATTAGTTATCCAACACTTGATGAAAGAAATTTTAGAAATGCAAAAGCACTAGACATGTATCATGCTTTGGACGATCTTAATTTTCGTAGAGCGAATAAAGAAGATCATTGGAAATTGTTAGAAAATGAAAGTCTTCGTCGAGATTATTCTTATTTTCAAGAATGGATAGGCCTTGAAAAATATTTACCATAAACATTAGATTATGGAGTGCTATATTATTGTGTCAATCAAACAAGTGCTCCTAATGATGATAGTTGGGATCTATATTCCAATGAGGAAGACGGAGAAGGGGAAGATGATGAAGAAGAGAAAGAAAGGAAAGAGGAATATGAAAATGATGATAATGACGATGTGGTGCCAGAAAGTGACAAAGATTAAATTATTTTTTTAATTATTATATTTTAGGAGTCTTTTTAATAGAATTTTATTTCTGAATTTCTTCATTCAAAACAATCTTAAAATACTTCAAATGCATAATTCATAACGCTTCGAAAATAGATAAAATTCATCATTCATAACAAATAGAAAAATACTTACGATACATCATTCTTAACATTCATAAAATCATGGATACCGCTAGAGGTTCTACCACCACGAGAGGTTCTTCCACCAAGAGATGTATTTCCACCACAAGAGATACTTTCACCATGATTTCAGAGGGGACACTTACGCTTATCATGGCCGAATGCATTACATATTGAGCACTTTTGAGAGCATGTCCTATCTAAAACATCCATGTGATTGGAAATTTGAGTTTTTGCTCGAACACATAACTTACGAATTTCAGCAAGCCATAAATGAATCAAAGTTATTTGTTATTAGCATCCCCAATCTTTTACCTTTGTCCACATGAAATGTTCATTTTCGACGGGCAATGCATTCAACTAGTGGTAGGCTTTCTTATTCGGCTCTTTGATCAACTTCATCCGCATAAGAAGTTTCTTCTCTTGATGCTCTGTTGCAGCCGCCAACATAAATTTGTTTAGACGGTCTCTTTTAAAGGCCCTTTGATAATTTTCATTCAGATGCCTTAAAAATAATGATGGTAGGCAAAGATAGGCTGCTACCCCTCCAACCAAAAAATTACTCAATATGTCACGATGTCTGTCAGATAGCATGCATATACGACTTCGATCCTTAGTAATGTATTGCCTCAAATACATCAAAAATATCTCCCAAGTATTTGCGCTCTCATTAGTTGCAATAGCGAAACCTAGAGGGAATATCGATTCATTGACATCTATTCCTACTGCAATCAGTAGCTCGATATTGTATATCCTGTTCACATGCGTTCCATCAATTGATATTACTGGTGAGCAATGAGCAAAATCATCAATGCATGGTTTGAATTTCCAAAACATAAAATTAAAAATATTTACCAGACACAACAGGTTCGATGTTGAGCTTCCAGTCAATAGCAGTACCAGGAATGAAGTGTTGTAGAGTTGTCATATACCTCGGCAAATTCTAAAAAGGGCCCTTCCAGTTATCATAAACCATCTAAAAAATGCGTCTATTCCCGAGATATCCCTTTCTCCTGCTTATGTTTTTTGTGATATACTTTCAAAACTGCTCTAATGCGGTCTTTAATGGAGAACTTGGGAAGTTTCAACAATATCATCAAGTAATAAGAAATTATATTGATGTCAAAATTAAAATGAACTAGGGTGAATAGGACACTTGTAGGTTTGTGCAATGTCGCCAACCGGCACTTGAGCAATCATATTGGTATCTAAATTGAAATGATCCACTCAACAATCCTACATATCACAAGTGTGAATTGAGTAGTATTTTGAGATAGTCCACAAACGATCATGGGTCTCCTTAGCACGAAGCATTCATCGACAACATTGATAATTATGTCAGCAATCCAATCGCCACAACTTTTGAGTGGAATCATCATCTCTTAACTCCCTCATTTGTTGGATGCAAAAAAATCTAACGGCCTATTGTACTGCCTTTTTGGAGGTAAACATCATGTGTTTTTCAACAAGAACTTTCTCATTTAAAATATTGTCTAGTTCTCTCCACATTGCTTGACGAATAAGATCATCATCCCTAGTATCGACAAAGGTATCATGATGATCTTGAAGATGATCAAGATAGAAAATCTCGTTAGAATGGCATCGGATTGAGGATGTTCGAGGAATAGATTCTTATTGGTGAAATGGAATTTGTGACATCAATTCTTGATGTGGGTCCGACTTTGCATCATCTCTTGTAACTGTCGTTCCTGCCTCTGAGGATGAATATCATCCTCACTTTCAGATTTTGAGAAATTTATTTCTTCATCTAATACCTCTGCATTAGGTGTATCATCATTATCACTCACTGATGTTGCTATATGATTTAGATAATCATCACCATCTAGTAAATGCCTCTTCCTAAACTAAAAATAAGTAAAATATTTTAACTACCAACATCATAATATATAAATTATTTAATATTAAGCTGATGAACCTACCGATAAGAATCAACATACATGGGTTTGAAGAAGTATCAACTGCATCAAAATCCACATTTGGTACCAATGGCGCGTTTTATGAGAAATTTTCACTACACAGGAAAGTAAAGTATTTTAAATACTAAATATCAAATTATATATTATTTAATTATTAAAAAGTATACCTACCGATAATAATCAACTGCACCAAAACTTGAGTTTAGGGATGTTCCGGCATGATTCCTCCATTCGGACTGAGAGGATTGTACAATATTACTAATATCAAATGTATAACCCCTAAAAAGATACAAAAAATAACTATTATCATACGTATAATAAACATGTGCTACTATACAAAATAATGATGAAAATAATGGATATTTATCAATTTCCTCCATGAGTTTGATTAAATTATTGACTTGAAGTTTTCAGCGACATTTGACCAGTCAAAATGTCTTCTTAAGAACTCATTTCCGGATAAGTGTTAGCATGAGTAGGCTGGACTTCAAATATTTCAGGACGAGGCACATGCGACACTTCTGGAACTTCCTGACGAGTTCTGGCCAAGGCTTCACGATGATTTATAGGTATTTTCTCGACATACATTTCAAGCACGTTCAGGGTGATTAGGTCCCAATATTATTCTGGCGCTCTCAAATATTCACTCAACGAATCATCATCAATGATATTCCATTCGCCATTATTTGACTAAGCGGTGAAAAATATATTGGATATCTGCCTATTACAAATAATGTAAAATTACGCCTACTAACTTTAATTCTTTTATATAAGGCAATGAGTAATGTTGAGTAATCCAGATTAATTGGAAACTTAATATGGTATTTTGGTGGAATACTATAACGAACAGTATTAGAATCATGAAGAATCTCTCCTTACCAAAATAATAAAACATTAACCATTGGAGGAAGAGATGCCATTTTTAAGAATTTAGGAGTTGGATGAGTTTTTTAGAACTTAGAATTTAGATGAGTAAAACTTAAGAATTTGATGAGTCTTTCCCTCATCCACAATTCGTGTTAAATAGACTTTGGATGAGTTCTTGCAATAATTGATGTAATATTACGTCAAATAAAGTACGAATGGGTAGATGAATAATTGATTACAAAACGCAATAATTTATTGTGTAATTGGACTTAATTAAACCTTTTAAAAAACGTGGGTTGTCCTAGTTTTAAAAGGCTCCTTTTGCGCAAGAATTTCCTGTGCAAAAGGACTTAACTGAGCCGTTATAGTTAAGTCCTTTTGCACAATAATTTTTTGCACAAAAGGTACTTCTGTAACTTTTTTTATGGGTTACTTTTGTTCCACTTCCCCAGATAAATTGCTCCTTTTCATGAAATAGGCAAATAACATTTTACTTCTATTTAGTCTCTAGCTTTTATTTTTCCTTTCTATATCAATGCCTAAATTTTCTTTGTATGACTTCCTTTTTTCCTTAGAGCTTCATATAAGCGTGAACATGACTTGACCTTTCCTTTAAAGGTATCATTTGAATATTGTTAGTACGAAGTGTTTATTCGTAAAACGGTACAGATGAATTTATACATGTGGTTAAGGACACGTGGATCTCAAGTGACACGTTTGATAAGAATTCTAGATGAAATATACTGAAAATAAATAACGATAAAACAAGAAAAGTAATGATTAACCTGAGCTTTGTGATAGCTTCTGGGCAGAGTTACGATAACTTGTATACAAACACAGAAATCTAGAGAATATAAGTAAGTGTATTGTAATAACTTGAATATGATGACTTACAATGGGACAATGTGTCCTATTTATACATGAGATGCACGGGTACACAACCCACAAAATATGCCCTCATTAATATAGGAGAATAAATGTTGTAAGAATTAGACAATTAGTATCTCAATAAATGACATTAATACTCTATTAGAAGACGTATGACCGGTTTAGTAACGGCCGTCCGTTGCAATCCAAACAGCTCTCTCAACCTTTCACATTACCGGAGCAATCTCCGCATATAACGCTCCCAGTACCACTTGTATTTAATCGACAACGCCTTAGGCTGACGTGGACTCGACTTAGCACCGCGTTCCATGCGTCATACTATAATTCGTACAGTTGTCTTATACGAATTTTGCCCTATACACGAAAATTACAATTTAACTTGTCAATTATAATTTTCTTTTTGTAGAAGACCTTTTCTAGATATGTTCACGCATCTTTTATATTCCTTTGTCTAAGTATCTGAAAATATTGTATCAATAATTATTTTTAAAAAGAAAATAAAAAGCATCTCCTTCTATTATATTCTTTTACTCGTATCTTTAGTATTACAGTATATCTCATAATCTCAATATCAGTCAAGTCGCAGGATGAAACAAAGCTAAAATACTCTGTAGGCTATACGAGCTTAATTAATTTTTAAAATATTGCGTATTATTGACCACGTTGAAAACATATTAACTCAAGAAGATTCTTTGTATTGAGAAAATAAACTAGATTCATACAATATTGACAACATGGCCACATTGAAAAAATATTAGCTCAAGCATATTCTTCATTGAAAGCTTTTCCATCTATGGATTAAAGATTAAAAACTTGAGTTCGAAGTACTTGATTCATAAAAAAGGCACGAAAATAATCCTATGGGAATGAAATAAGGTGAAAATGATCCAATGGGAATTAATAAGGTTTGTTGAATATAATGCATTTGCCATGGTTTCGACATGGCAAATTGATAAAGCTTAGAATATTTGTGAAGGAATTGGGAGCTAAATGATCTAAGTGGTAGAAGAATATTTGAAGCACGATATACCTGGGGGAAAAAAAACTTCACATATATCATATATATTCCGATATACGTGGTCTACAATGGTCAAAAGCCTTAAGTAGTCGATTTGCCACAAATGAGAAGCCTATCATTTTTGTGGAAGAATATGTGACTTTACAAAAGTAAAAGTGAATCGAATTCATGTAAAGGGTATATATGGTAGAGTTAATCGTATGTTGGAGAGGAATCAAACTTTTCTTGATAAAATGTAATCTCCACTTTGGAATATTCATCTAATCCCTTAAGGCATGTGTAGAATTATGGAGGTGCGGTTCTTTTAGAGTTATTGTTTAAATTAAATAAATGAAAAATTGTATTATATGGTTCTCAATTCATATTAGTAGTCGTAGTATTACCATTGCAATTTCTTATTATTCGATTGATCTCTTACTTTTAATATTGTTTGTACTTCGATATATTATCGTTTTAGTTTGTTGTAGTTGGTATTCCTTTTTAAGAATTCATATTTATTTATTTTGTCATTGCTTTTTCACTCCTGTTATTTTCTTCTTCTTTTTTGAAATGTTATTACTTGAGCTGAGGGATATCATAAACATTCTCTCTATCTTCCAAGATAGAGATAAGACGTCCATACTATTCTCTCCCAATCTTACTTATAGAATTACATTGAATATATCATTATTATTATTGTAATTAGATCAGCCAATGTTATGTGAATGAGGCAATGCCTTGAGCATTAACAGCCAAGTGAAATACCCTAGGCTGGGCATGAAGATTTCGACTACAGTTCTTTCTTCATACCAAAAGTCACGGTGTAGTAATGGGAAAAGCAACCACCGAAACTTGTGGTTGGAATTAATTAGGATAGTGATATCTAAAGGAAATAAGATATAGAAATAAATTCCTCTCCATCAGGGTGAGGATTGTCCAAGTCCATATATGAAAATAGTGATATCTACGATTTGCTTAAAGAATGGATCTTGGATCTAACTCAATCTCAAAAGTTAGCTTGTAGGGTGAGGATTGTCCAAGTCCATATAAGGAGTCCATGTTCTCATTCAATTTTCGATGTGTGATTCTTAACACTCTCCCGCATGCTCAGACCTCGTTAACTGGAGCGTAAACAATATAATTTGGGGGCCCAACATCGGTGAACAAATAATTGAAATGGGTTTGGCTCTGATACCATAAATGAATATATTCTATGTATTTTCATTCATTATTGTGTACAATATATAGTAATACATTGTTATTGACAAAGCTACAAACTAGGTAACTAATCTTACTAATTATGATGAGAATATTAACTAACTAAATATAAAATATATATAATGATACGGTAATATTCTGTTAATATTCTATCAATATCCTTTATTTTTAAGAGAGGTCTCGAATTCAAGTTATGAAAATAAAATTCTCTTTGATAACTAGAGAGGACTTTATTTCCATATCTTAGTGGCACAAATTTAAATTAATCGATTCCAAAACAACAGTGACAAACCAAAATAAAGAGCGTGAAAAACACAAGGTAGTACTGGTATTAGTTTTTTTCCATTTATTAAAAAGAACCTTTAATTATTTACTCCAATATATATATCACTATTGCATTGAATCTGATAATGACTGATGAATTTACCATGTCCGTATAGAGGATAACAGTAAATGATGAAATAGAGCACTGCTTGATGCTCAATCTCTAATATCTCATGGCTAACGATAACAAGGTTCAGATGTGGCTCCTATTTCCCTGAAGCATAAATTGGATTAAACGTGTTTTTTGGATGAGCATGTGAGCATTAAATGAATGATGATTCAACCGTGGTGGATCCAAAAACTTTAAGTAATAAGGTCCTTTATAGCCAATTAGTATTATACAGGTATTAGCAAGGTAGATATTAGTAATATAGATATTAATTATATATGTATTAGTATTAATGTAAATATTAGTTATACATAAATTAGTAATGCATGTATTAATTATGCAGTGTTTACTTATGTAGGATTTAGTTATGCATAGATTATTTCTTTGGATATTAGTTTGTTTTATTAAAAGTTAATAAATATGTATATACTTTTTAAAATTAAAATATTTATATACAATTAAAATTAAAATGTTACATTTTTTAATAAAATATTAAAATATTAAAATATTATAGTAAAATATTATGAAAATATTTATGTAGAAAAGGAAAGTATTTAAGTGGGAAGTGATAAGGGTAATATTGTCATTTTAATTTTTTATTCATGTATTAGTTATTCATATACTACTCTCTCCGTCTCAATTTATATGATGTAGTTTGACTGGTCACGTGGTTTAAGAAATAAAGGAAGACTTTTGAATCTAATGGTCGCTAAAGATATTGTGTGGTTATAGATCATCTCGTTAAGCGTAAAATGTAAAGTTTAAAGTTAAATTGTTGTTAAATAAGAAAATGTATCATTCTTTTTTGGATTAACTAAAAATGATAGTGTGTCATATAAAGTGAGACAGATGGAGTAGTTATTCCATCTTCTATCAAGCATAATATATTAATACATATATTCCCTCATAACTTATACATGTATTAGTTATGCGGGTTTCTAAATTGCAAACCAAATGTCGTACTAACTTTATACATGAATAACTTACTTCCTAACTAGCTACCAAACGCAGTTTAAGAATGTAGAATTTTGTACATGAATGAGGTGTCTATTTACTAGCTATCAAATGTGGTATAAGTTATGTGGGTTACAACAATTGCAGAAAACGGGAAGTAAGTAACTATTATAAATTGCTAGAAAGGATAAACTAAATATTATAACACAACTGGAATCAAGAACGTTACAAACTATTTGTGATTTGCAGAGTCGAGTGATGACACTCTGCATTTAAGACAAGATTGCCTCGTATATATCATTTTAAGTTGTCGGGCAATAGTCTCCCAAGATACAACAACAACTTAACAAATGAGCAAAGAAACTCAAGTGTTACTCTTGAAGAACTTTGAGTATAGTAAACTTGCTAGAGAGGAAGAAGAAGATGTCAGAAAAATCTGTAGTGTTTTCTTAGAGTGTAGAACAATTGAGCCAAAGGCCTCAATTTATAGTGTAAGGAGATGACCCCTCATCTTGACAACTAATTGCCTTCAATAGCCATGTAATGACACTTATTGAGGGTTACATTCAGCCAAATAATGGCAGAATTCATGTGCCAAATAATGGAGATTCAATGCTCCAAAATCAGTCCAAAAGTCAGAACTTTCCATCTTCCCGTTGCAGCATTCTGTCTCCGAAGCGCCGCGGCTCTGTGAATTAGCGTCGCGGCTCCAGTGACTGAAGACCCAATTAGCGTCGCGGCGTTCCGGTGCCTCGACTCCGACGGGGCTGCGCCGCGGCCCTTCGCGGCTCCGCTGTAATTTTTGACTCGTTTCATCTTACACTTCTTCCTTCGTTTACCAATGTGGAATACTTTGTCATTTGGCTAATAACTGTCCATCATTCTATGTCTCAAACGTCTCACTTACGTACCAATATCTCTTTCACAAATGAAATTTGCGATACTTGACACTATATGTGCACGTGTGTGGAAATGACGTTTCCGACGTGCGGACCCCAATTGTTCGAGTCATAAATAACGGGATAAACTTAATTCCACATTAGTAAATTTTCAACAATCCCCTCCTGAAAGAGATTTTGGCGCACTCACATGGTGCCTTTTCTAGCAATCTTTCAGCGGACTGATGTTGCATTAGGAGAGGTAGTTTCAGCTTTGAACATTCCATAGTTGAATATCATCGGACTTACTTACTGCGCGGTGAATGTGAAGTCTTGAACTGTCAGTGTTTAGTGTAAGCCAAGTCAACGGTACCAACACAACAACTTCTCTTACTCTGTTCTTCATAATGTTTTGTCCGTTGTGACCGTGGACACTTCTTGAATTCTTAAGTGCGTTCATTTGAGGCGACATGTTCTCGCACTTAAATAGGTGGTCTCCTACAAGGTATCCTGCTATTACCCCACTTTACAAGTGTTAGGAACCATTAAAAGTTTCCCCAAACCTAACCTCAATCGTTGAGGATCATTAAAGGTTTTGGAAACTTAACATTTACCCACACTACAAATAGCACTTAACGTCTATCGCGGGAACGACTTTGGATTGATGCTTATTTACAGAAATCACTATCCGGTGAGCTCATGCTTCCACCGAAGCGCTCAACTGAACCTTTACAACTTAGTTTTCACATTGAACCTAATTCCGGGGATCTCCAGTCAGTAAGGTTGGGTTACCACCGTATTGGTCCTTATAGCTTGGGTTTTAAGCCCATTCCCCTAGACAAGCAGAACATCTGATCCTTGGGTAAGCCCTTTGTCAGTGGGTCCGCCATGTTATCCTTTGATTTTATGTAATCAATGGGTATTATACCCGTGGTGATCAGCTGCCTAACAGTCTTATGCCTCCGTTGAATATGATGAGACTTGTCATTGTACATAGAACTTCGTGCCTTTCTTAGAGCCGACTGACTGTCGCAGTGGATCATTACAGAAGGTACGAGTTGTCCCAACAAGGGACATCCTCTAAGAAGTCGTGAAGCCACTCATCTTCTTCTCATGCTTTGTCTAAAGCGATAAACTCCGATTCTATCGTAGATCGGGCGATGCAAGTTTGCTTAGAGGATTTCCAAGACACAACCCCACCACCAATTGTAAATACATACCCACTGGTGGACTTGGTGTTCTCTATATCAGATATCCAGTTTGCATCACTGTACCCCTCTAGTACAGCTGGATATCTCGAATAATGCAACCCGTAAGTTAGTGTGTATTTCAAGTATTGTAGTACCCGATTCAACGCCTTCCAATGATCATTACTCAGTTTACGGATAAACCTAGTCAACTTGTTGACTACATAAGCAATATTAGGTCGGGTGTAGTTTGTTATGTACATCAAACTCCTAATCACCTATGCATATTGCTTCTGGCAAACGGGTGCACCACGATTTTTATCAAGCTTTTGATTTCTATCCAATGGTGACTTCATAGGCGAACTGTCAAACATCTCTAACTTTCTCAAAACATCCTCGATGTAGTGAGATTGAGATAAGACAGGTCCGTCAGACGTCTTAGAGATCTTTATCCCTAAGATGACATCTGCGATACCCATATCCTTCATGTCGAATCATTGTTTCAACATGTTCTTAGTCTCTAGAATCAATCTAGGACTGCTCTCTGTGATCAACATGTCATCTACGTACATGCATATCATGACGAACGAGTCAGAGTTACCTTTCATGTAGACACATTTGTCACACTCATTAATGGCAAAACCCTTCGATAGTAGAGTACTATCAAAAAATTTATGCCATTGCTTAGGGGCTTGTTTCAGCCCGTACAGAGATTTGACAAGTCGACAGACTTTCTTCTCTTGCCCTAGAACTACATACCCCTCCGATTGTTCCATATAGATTTCTTCTTCCAAATCACCATTTAGAAAGGTTGTCTTGACATTCATTGATGTATCTCAAGGTCACGCAATGTTGCTATCGCAATGAATACCCGTATGAATGTCATCCGAGACATCGGGGAGTACGTGTCAAAATAGTCAATGCCTTCCTTCTGCCGATAGCCCTTGACTACCAACCTGACCTTGTACTTATCTATAGACCCATCTGCTTTATACTTCCGTTTGAGTATCCATTTACAACCCAACAGTTTATTTTCCGGAGAAAGATCAACCAACTCTCAAGTATGGTTATGTAGGATGGAGTCTATTTCACTCTCAATAGCTTCTTTCCAGAGTGGTGCCTATGGAGTTGACAATGATTCAGCAATTGTCCTTGGTTCGTCATCAACCATATAAGCTACAAAGTCATAACCGAAGGATTTATCCTTCCTGGCCCTTTTACTTCGCCTTGGTTCCATCTCTGGAGTCTTCAAGTTCTGAGAATCTGGAACACTAGATTCCAGATATTCAGCCACTTCGAAATCCACTAGATTTGAACCATCTAGGTGCGGGCAGTCAACGACTTTCGGTTCCTGAGAGCTTTGTTCATACCTTCGTTTGCGAGAGGTTATGTCTTTTTCCTTTCTAGGAAAAGTATCCTCAAAGAATTGAGCATTCCTTGATTCCATAATTGTACCCCCGTGGATATCTGAAACATCTGACTTATGCAATAACAAGCGATAAGCACTACTGTTATTTGCATATCCTATGAAAATGCAATCTATAGTCTTAGGCTCAATCTTGACATGCTTTGGCTTGGGTACTTTGACCTTTGCCAAATAACCCTACACCTTTAAATATTTATAGGTTGTTTCTTTCTTTTCCATGATTCATATGGAGTTTTGTCCTTACCCTTATGTGGGACTCTGTTAAGAATCGTATTAGCGGTAAGGACGGCTTCTCCCCACATATTTTGGGAAAGATCAGAATTGATGAGCAAGGCTTCATCATTTCCTTCAATGTGCGGTTCTTGTGTTCTGCAACCCCGTTTGACTGAGGTGAGTATGGAGTCGTAGTTTGATGAACAATGCCCGATTCGACACAATATTCCTCAAACGGCGCTACGTATTCTTCCCCTCTATCTCTATGAATGGATTTAATCCGCGTGCTAAGTTGGTTTTCAACTTCTGCTTTGTAACGTCGGAAAGCTTCAAAGGCTTCATCTTTAGTTTTCAACAAGTAAAGGTAACAATACCTTGTGCTATCATCAATTAATGTCACAAAGTACTTCTTCCCTCCCCTAGTTTGTGCAAACTTCAAATCACATATATCTGTGTGAATAAGTTCTAGAGGAGCGGTATTCCTTTCGACGGATCGAAAATGAAGCTTTGTGAGTTTTACATCTACGCACACCTCACACTTATGTTGAGGTTTTACGTCGATAAACGGCAACAACTCCAACTTAACCAATATTTGGATGGACTTGTAGTTAACATGTCCTAATCTATGATGCCATAAATTAGATGACTCAAGCAAGTAAGAAGAAACTTCAATATTATTGCTTGCACGTATTACAGACATGTCGTTAACTTTGAAGAGACATTCACAAACGAAGCCTCTTCCCACAAAAGTTCCATTCTTGGTGATTACAAACTTATTGGACTCAAATACTAGCCTAAAACCAGTATTAACCAATAAATGACCTGAAATTAAATTTCTCCTAATCTCAGGAACGTGCATCACCTCCTTCAGAGTGAGCTCCTTTCCAGAAGTCATCTTTTGGACTACCTTTCCTACCCCTAGCATGTCAGAGGAAGCGTTGTTACCCATGAACAACTGCTTGTTAGTAACTGGTGTATAAGTGGAGAAGGCATCTATATTAGAACAGATGTGTCTGGTAGCACCCGTGTCCATTCAGCATTGCATGGGGTTCTCAACAAGGCTTGCTTCAAGCACCACCGCCGAGAGCTCCTCAATCATGTCGTCCAGAAGCATGTCTTTAATGACCTTAGCCTGAGCCTTGCCTTTGGCTATGGCCTTCTCTTGTTGCTCAGTCTTGAGCTTGCGGCAGTCCTTGATCATGTGACCAGGTTTCCCACAGTGGCGACAGTTTTCCTTGAATTTCTCTACCGCTTGGGTCTTGCCATTATTCTGAAACTTGTGCTTCTTGCTTGGGTTCCCTTAGGCCTCAGTCAAATTTGCCTTTGCCTCAGTGGGTTGTTTTCCCTTAGGCAAGGCCCTCTTATTATCTTCCTGAATCTGGAGTTTGATAATAAGCTCCTCAAATGTCATTTCCTTTGTCTTGAGTTTTAAGTAACTCATAAACTCATTCCACGAGGGAGGTAACTTTTCAATCAGTGATGCAATAAAAAACTGCTCATTTGGTTTCATACCTTCCAAATCCAGGTGATGTAGAATCATTTGGAATTCCTGGACTTGGGATATCACTGTTTTACTATCCACCATTTGAAATTTCAAAAATTTTCCAATGATGAATTTCTTTGTACCAATATCTTGTGCGTTGTACTTCTTCTGCAGCTTCTCCCATAACTCTATAGCGGTGCCTACAGTGCAATACACCATGTAGAGTGGGTCTGATAGGCAATTCAAAAGATAGTTCTTACATATGAAATCACTATGACTCCATGCATCAAGAACCATCTCCATGTCATTAATGACATGGATACATTGGGCCCCTTCAGCCATTTCAGTAGGCGAATAGTCAATTTCATTTCCAGTTTGTGGAGGATCTTCTGTTAGAAAATGAGCCATTTCCATAACAGTCAGATAAAACATCTTCTGTTGCCATCTCTTGAAGTTATAGCCCATGAACTTTTCTGGACGTTCATGGTGGAATCCAGCGGGTGGAGGAACTGTAACGTTCCCTTGAGCAGCATGAAAGGTGTTGGATGAGCCTTGAGCAGTAGTGAAGGCATTAGGAGTGCCTTGAGCAGCAGTGGGGAAGGCAGAGGGGTTGCCTTGAGTAGCAGCAGCAGAATCAGAAGCGAGTTGTTCTCTTCCAGTCATTTTTCTACGTACTTACAACAATCTTGTCTTAAAATTGTGGGTTACAACAATTGCAGAAAATGGGAAGTAAGTAAATATTACAAATTTCTAGAAATGATAAGCTAAAGATTACAACAAAAATGGAATCAAGAACGTTACAAACTGCTTGTGATTTGCTGAGTCGAGTGATGACACTCTGCATTTAAGACAAGATTGCCCCGTATATATCCTTTTACATTATAGGGCAATAGTCTCCCAAGATACAACATCAACTTAACAAATGAGCAAAGAAAACTCAAGTGTTACTCTTGAAGAACTTTGAGTATAGTAAACTTGCTAGAGAGGAAGAAGAAGATGTTAGAAAATTTTGTAGTGTTTTCTTAGAGTGTAGAACAATTGAGCCAAAGGCCTCAATTTATAGTGTAAGGAGATGACCCCTCATCTAGCCAATAATGGCCTTCAATAGAAATATTTTCTAATTTTCTCATTTTATTTGATAAAAATATTTTCTTTAGAAAATAAGTTCTTCAAATTGAAGAAAAAATGACATTTTCAATGAAAGTACAGAAAACAAGTCTTACAAATAACATTCAATCAATTATTCCACTACCACTCAACCCATCCCTCAACCACTCACCCCACCAAATCCCAACTACTCTCACCACCCTATGCACGCCCACCACCCACCGACCCCAACACCCCAACACCCTCCAAAAAAGTTTATTTAAAAAAAATTAAATGTTTTTATTTTCTACACAATCCACCAAACCCCCTCCCCCCCCCCTCCTCCATCCCGCACACCCTAACCCCTTCCAAATTTTTTAGTTCATATATTTCATTATACTTTTATAAATTTTTTTATAAAAAATGAAAATTTTGCGTAGTTAAATTTGGTATGGGTAAGTTGTGGTGGGGGAGGGGGGATAAGAAAAAAATATATGAAATAAAAATTGATAGGAGATGGGTGGGAGTTTGGGTGGTACGGTGGTATGGGATAGAGGTGGCGAAGATAAAGTGCATTCTAGGGTGGTGGTTGAGTGGGGTGGGTGGTGGAGGGTGAGGCTTGGGTGAGTATTTTCCAAAAAGTATACTGACCAACCGAATATGAGAAAATAAGTAAGAAATTCACTTATTTTCCACTAACGAAACGAACATGAGAAAATAAGATTCCTTATTTTTCACTAATCAAACGAACATGAGAAAATAAGTAAGAAATTCATTTATTTTCAAAAACACAATTTTCAGGAAAATATTTTTCGTGAAAATATTTTTCTCCATAACAAACACACCTTTAATTTCCCTACTTCCATTAAGAAGATATTTTCCTCACTTTTAAGTAATTTATTTTTGAAGAAAAATATTTTTTAAGGTATTTTAACCAACCATTTCTTTTTTCTTTCCTACTGTTTCTTCTATTTTCTCCCTCTTTGATTGAACTAACAAAGCCAATAGTTCGTTAGGATCAAGCTCTTTTTATACTGGTAAAATCTTTAATATATAAAATTTTATTTTATATTTTATATTTTATATTTTATATTTTAATTGAAATAAAAAAAATTAAAGTCTTTTTTAATAATATTTTAATTTATTTTGATATTTAAATATTATTAATTATAAAATGAACTTTGATACTATCTTCTTTTAGTTGTAATGTCAAATATAATCTGCTTAATGTTATGGAATCGAAGGAACTAGAAGAGAAAAATGAAGAAAGAATGAACAAAGGCTCATTGCATTAATTCATTACATTGTTTCTTGCATTGAAAATAGGACTATATCACTATTTATAGAAAATTAAAGGGAATAAAATAAAAGAAAATATGTTATTTTCCTTATAGCTACTAAACTAAAAGGAAGATAAATATTCTTTAATTAATGTAGATACTAGATTTAGAAGGAAACTAAATATTCTAGAATATTTCTTGATTAAAAATAAAATAATTTTTTTATCACTAATGTAGATCATAAAATAAAAGGAAAGTAAATTTTAGCATTCCCCCTCAAACTCAAGTTGGTATATCCAAATTGAGTTTGAACACTTGATTTTTCTTCTTGTTCTTCTTGAACACCTTGTAAAATTATTTTCTAACTTCATCTCCACGGACCAAATCTGATAGTTTGTCATCAATGAAGAGTTATGTGACTTTCAAATAAAAATATTGATGTTTGTCATGTTTCAAAATAATGCGTTAGAATATGTAATGGTTAAAAAATGATATTGGTTGAAAAGACTCATGCATTGAAAATAAACATGAGTTAAAATTGATATGGGAGCTCATGCGTTAAAAATAAAAGCAATGGTTAAAATTGAAATTGGAGCCCATAGTTGAAAACAAAAGCAAGGGTTAAAATTGGGTTAAAATATGTATATGTTAAAAGTGGTTGAAAGTAGTTCTTCTTCTTCGTCTTCAATAAAATCACAGATTCACTGAGATCGATGAACCTGATGCTGATAACACTGTTATAGAATCGAAGGAACTAGAAGAGAGAATTAACAAAAACTCATTGCATTAATTCATTACGTTGTTTCTTGCATTGAAAATAAAGGACTACATCACTACTTATAGAAAACTAAAAGGAATAAAATAAAAGCAAATATGTAATTTTCCTTATAGATACTAAACTAAAATGAAGCTAACTATTCTTTAATTAATGTAGATACAAAATTTAGAAGAAAACTAAATATTCTAGAAATTCCTAGTCTAAAAACAAAATTAATTTTCTATCATTATTGTAGATCAAAAACTAAAAAGAATGTAAATTTTAACACTTAACAAATAATCTGAAAAGCATTTTTAAATGAATTGGTTCAACACGAATTATTACTCTTTAAAATTACTTTCTAAAAATTTATTTGGAAAAAAATGTTTTTCAAAGTAAGCTGCTAAGTTTGATCAAACAAACTCTAAAATCTGTTGTCATTAACACTTACTCCCACATATAATAAAAACTTAAATGCACATGATATTTATATCAAATGATATTACTTAAGTTTTATAGTTAAGTCAAGTTTGTTGACACCTAATTTTATCACATCTTTCCCGATTTATTTGTAATTTTAAATATTTTTTACACCTCAAAAACAATTTTAATATAGACATATTATTTATATCATTATTTATTATTTTTCTTCATAATGTTTACTATCATTTTGCCTTTTTAAGCCCAATCCAACCCATTTATCTACCCCTCTAAACCTAAAACAAAAACAAAAAACCAAACCTAACCCTAATACCATTCTCTTCTAGGTAAGAGTTCTCTATTATCTTAAAGGAAATAGGTTAGGCATCCTTTAAGATCCGCTAACTTGTGATTATCCGATCAAACTCAGGTTAATTATTATGCTAAGGGAAAAATGCATGTTTAAAAGTATAAAGTTAAAATGATGTTGCAAATAGTTAATTAAAAGATGCATTTTTTACAACGTGAAAGTTTTGTAAGAAAAATATGTGTTTGTATGGAAGTTGATAAAATATATGCAAAGTTAATTTTCGGATAAAAGTATGCATTTGTGTGACATTATTTATAAAATATAAAATTAATGTTTTTGGATAAAAGGGACATGCATTTGTAAGGCATATAAATATTTTTTGGCAATTGATAGCAAGGAGAAAAGCAAATTGTTTATAATGCAAAGAAGTGATTTTTATGGAAGTCATTTGAATTGAAAATTGGATAAAAATAAAACCTTATTAAAAATGCGAATAAAGGATGACCAAATTATTTTGGAAGTTTTTAAACATGCATGACGAGCCTAAAACAAATAAGCTAGCGGCGGATTTCCAATTTTAAACTACCCGAGCCTAAAATAAAATAAACTAGCGAAGGGTTTCCAATTTTAAACTACCCTATTAATTATCCATTCAAGGCCTAATTATTCTAAGCATTTCTACGATCACATAAAATTAAATAATTAAATTACAACCCGAAAAAATAAAATGAGTGGTATTTAAAGAATTAAAAGCAGAGACTAGGGCGGATGACGATATCATCCCGCCCTATTTGTTTAGAAATTCCGAGGCCGAAGGATGCAATGAACGTGGATGCGGGTCTTCATTTGACAAAGCCATGATGAGTCTCATAACGAGACTCTTCGTTGCTCTCGATGCATTTCATGTAAATAAAAGAAAAGAAAAGGATTAGTGGACGGAACGTGAAAATATATACATAAGAAAAAATATAAATAAATTATTCATGAAAAGTAATATGTTGTTGGGCCTAAGGGAACAATTAACACGCAGAAATAGAAAGCGGGCCCAAACATATAATTTTCAGACTTGAAGGAGGGAAACAACGATGCAAGTTACACATACCCAAATTTATCTACTGCAAATAAAATTTACCTAAACTAATCAACCCATTATTAGAATAAAATCAGGTAAGACTCATTAATCAGCCCAAGTTGTTAATCAGCAAAATGATAAGAGAAGAGGACAACAAACAGTGGGCTAGGCCCAAAACTATTGCCAGAATACAAAAAAGAAAATAAAATAAAGAGAATAGGTCAGGCCCAAAAGCAGTCATAAAAAAATGCTAGCAGAAACAAGTTGGGTTCACTTTCAAGTATTCAATTAACATATAAGGGTTGATATACACAAGATATTTCCAAAGATATATAATATACTTAAGAATATACGAGGAATATACAAACTCTGATATACCCCAGGTGTATACCCGAATTATATGCCTTGTATATTATAGAGTATACCATCTGTATACTTAGCACAAGAAATGAATAAGATGCCAAATTCGTATTTGCAGGGTGAAACAAAGAATACTTTCTCATGACATTGCAAGCAAAAGATGAGCAAGTTTAGGTTATAGGTAAATTCAAACACCAGATAAGAGGATGAAAAGCAAAAGACCACATGATAAAGGCAAAACAAGTAGATTAACAAAAGTATATTGAGAACAAACACTTAAGCAACTAGGTGATCTAATGAGTGTTACATGCCTTCATATACATCTTTAACACTTGAGCAAATAAATCCTAATATGACTGATCTGGTACACGTTAGAGTCTTAGCAATCAAATAAACCATTCCACGTAATACTTTTAAGTGGGCAATGTATATCAAATTACAAACATATGATAAGATTCAAACTATGTATTGTGTGGAGGAGTACCTCTTAGATAGACATGATACGTATATGTTATCCAAGACATGCTTTATATGCTGATAAAATGTAACAACTAAACAGAGAATGCAGACAATGTGAGTAGCAAGATGGACATAAACAGCCTGAGTAAAAAAAGCATCACTGCCTAGCATAAGGTTCATTTACATTCCAGCCTATGAAACCAAGTGTATGACTGTCCCAAATGAGTATAGAGCAAGCAAATTAACAAAATAACCATTCAATAGTATGACTATAGGCACCTGGGATCAACTATCCTAAAGCTAGAATCAAACAGTCACATATCCCAAGTGTTGAGCACCCTGACTCTATGTAAAATAAGCATTGTAATTTGCCTAATAGTTGCATGAGACGAATAAGAATACACAAATGACCAGAACAAAATAGTATTTTGAACATGTAGAACTATTCCAGTATAGTCAAGCTCACAGAAACCTAAACATGCTGAATAACAATTGAAACAACCAAACCATGACAGTACAAAAATGGAGTTTTGATAAATAAGAACTAAATTAGTACCAAGATAGGGGCAGGGTTATGTATGCAAATAAATGAGAAGCATATTCAGATCAAGATAGTGGCACAAGAATAACACCCTGAATGTTTTCCTAAGTTTTCAATATTAAGATGGCTATGCATAACTATAGTTCAAGCCTAACAGTTAGTCTAATCCCTTCAATAGACATGGCATGATATTGAAATAGTCTTAAACCAGACACCTATGCTAAGACAGGCTCATTACACAACAAATCACAGACCTTGCTCTCTCATAAACAAGTAAATTTCAACATTCTTACCCTCTACATGTTTACCATATGAAACATGATCACAAGACCAAGCAGAATGCATTAGGCAGGATAGCTTATCATGGTATAAAATGGTTCAAAATGGTGCAAATCACTGATGCAAATACCATTCAAACAACTCAATAGATAGGCATGATACATGACAGCTGATGGGACTTTACAAGATAACACGGAGGCATTTTAACACTTAATCATGTAGGAGAAATGCATGACTAATTCAGTGGACACTAGTGGGATAAACATAGATGAGCCAAGTAACCTTTTAGAGGGAGGCATCTCAGACATGCTAACTGGACACATAGGATCATATTCAAGATGCACACTAACCAACTCAGATTTATATCCCCATATTTCATGCTAAACAGTTATTCAAAGTGAGAACTGAACCATATTACTTTCTAAACCACAGAGAAATATGCAGAACATGACATACCAACATGTATCCAGTCTTAAAATAATTGAACTCCTTGCTATTGTTTAACAAAAGGGCTAACATAGATGAGAGGTCAATATGTCGACAACATTCAGAACATGATATGGCATAACATGTACTTGAAGACCATAAGCAACTAACAAGTCTTAATTAGAATGGGCTTAACAGTTATCTTAATGAGTATCAATAAATCTCACTAACTAAACATTCTTATTAATTAATTCAATAGTCCAACAGTGGCCTTAACATGTTATCATTCAACCTAATAACCTTAAACAATAACTTGGTAAATGAACTTAATGACTCAGAACAGTTATAAGTTAAACAATATACCTGAAAACTAACCTAATAGATTCAAGCAACACTTAACATCATCTAAACATGTTTTGGACCCAAACTAACAAGCATAAATAACAACTAATCTTAAGATAAACACATCTAACAAATACATAATCAAGTCATACAGACCACATCACATTAACTAAATAAAAATAATAAAGTGAGTTTACGGACCTTCTCCGGGCAGCAAACCGAGGCGTCGTCTTGAGTCGTCGAAGCCGCTCGGAGAAGTTGTGTTGTTTATTGACAAATAGAAAAACGAAATGATAGCCAAAAGCTTAGAACAAAGGGGAAATTTTCGGAGAATCAAAGCTGGTGTTCAAAGGGGAATTTTTTAACCTCTCCCCATTAAACAGACAAAGAGGCTCTATTTATAGCCGGATTTTAGGAACTTAACAAGCTCAGATTTGAAAATTGAATTTAAGGAAAAGAAAGGGGGGAAATGCTTAAAATTCGAAATGATGAAAGGAGTTGATGGAATTTCACCTTTTCAGATATGATTTGAAGGAATTAGAGTTGTTGGGCAGAGGTATGGGTGTGTTTCTCTCAGATCGGACCTTGAACGACTTCGAACAAACCTTTTACCCCTTGAATCAAAGAGAGAAAGGTCTAGCAACCACCAGACCTTTATGCTTGCTCCGATTCAGAGGTTAAGACGTCCTCTTGTGGTGTAGAAAATTTCAGAAAAAGGGAGAAAAGTGGATGTGTCGTGATAGTGAGGTCGATGGTTGAGGGGACGTGGTGGTAGTGGCAGGTGAGGGTCGATTACCCGGTGGATTTTGGGAGGTGTGGCGGTGATGAAGTGAGCGTTTGGGTTTTGGTAGGTTTGGACGACGGAATTAGGGGTTTTGGTTGAGGGATTGGGCTGGGTCGGTTAAGGTATTGGGCTAAATGAGGTGTTTTAGTTGGGTTTGGCCGATGGGTTTTGAGATGGGGAATTGGGCTGAGGGTTTTGGTTGGGTGGATTGGGTCCTTTTTGGTGGGTTGGGGTAGAATGTTTTGGGTTGAAATATAAAAGGGAGTTTATTATAATAAAAAACAATGCTTTGCAAAAAGCGTAAATTATAAAGATAAAAATAACGGTGTGATAATAATAAAAACATAATATTTGCGAAATTCTTAATGCTTAATTTAAATGAAAATGTGATGCCGTTTTGCGAAAATAAAATAACATAAAATATTATGGCAAAATTATGATTAGGATATTAAAAGGCGAATGATAGTAAAAAATACGAATAATAATAATGATGATATGGAGAATAATATATATATATATATATATATATATATAAAAATTGTTTTGAGGTGTCAAAATATTTTAAAACGCAAACAGATAATCGGAAAAGAGGAGACAAAATTGGGTGTCAACAATTCCCACATCCAAGTAAACCAAGCACAAAAACAGAGGCGCCACACATACCCGAGCCCGACGTTACAGCGGAAATCAAATTCTGACAGTGCGACGGCATCAAAAGGACCCATACGCCTCCATTCGGCTTCTGTGAGCAACTTCACTCGGTCCAACCAACCCGAATAATGAATGACCTTAGTCGTCCAAGTACGAAGGTTAGCCGAACAACGGCTATCGGTGAACCAGCCACAAGTAGAAAGAAAATCATGTTTATCGGGCTGAGGTACTGAAACAAGAGAGAATCACCTTGTCCACCGTACGGAGTCAGAACCAGTTGTTCATCAACGAAGGCCAAGGCAGGGGTCAGGTCACTATCGACTAGAATAATTTTTCCTGATCTTTGAGATAAAAAAGACGGAGCCATGGTTTCTAACTAAGAAAAGGGCCAAAGGTTATGAGAGAAACCTACGGGGGGATATCTTTCTTTAAATAACCATTAGAGGCGCGACTGAGATTAATTTATTATTTTTAAAAGCACGACCGAAAATCATCAGAGCCAATTTGTGGTAATGGAGACGCCTTGATTAAAAGGGAAACACGTTTCAAGAAGTGATCATCATTGCATGCACTGGAGACGAGACGATTGAAGTGACATGCGCGATTGTCAGAATGAAACGATGACTACTTTCGGATACATCAACTCAACAGTCACACTCGAGTTAATGTAGGGAGCAATTGTTAACACTCAAAAATAATTTAAGTGTTTAGCCGAATTAAGTGACAGCCGAACTGCTCCACTCCTAACCCTCGACTACAATAACTTCATCGGCTACTAAGGAATCTTAGCCGAGTTGTTAGTTAGAGGTACGACTGGGATCCACTCAGATGCAGACGCCTCAAAGACCAAGTCAAAAGGGTTTCCGGACCCCTAAAAGTGATAACGGTCAACAACTACTAAAAGAAAGGGTCATTATCCAAGCAAGAGGAGTAGAGGGCGAGAAAATCTGCACCACCTCCCCCATAGTCGACCATTGAACTTAGTGGGTTACTTGATGGCTGACATGGGTGGAGGGGCACGTTGTACAATTTTTTTCTCTTTTTATACTATAAATAGGATCATCCTTTGTATATAGGAACACACAATCAATCAAACAACTCAATTTTTATCTATTTTTATCCTTTACTTTACTGTACTTAACTGCATTTATGTTTCTTACCTCTTAGTTTACTCACCCATCGTCCTAACGCTTTCTGGAGTAGTTGGGAAACCCATTGCTGGAAATTAGAGTTCTGTTTCCAGCCCAAATCGCTTAGTTAAGGAATCAATTTGTTATCCGATTTCGTCAGCCGATAAAACGGCAAATACTTCGGACGGTAACAATTAGGTAACAAAAACATAATTCCATATATGTTTGTCTTTAAAAATCAAGCAATTAAAGAAGCAATCAACAAATTAAGTTGAGGTATCAAAGTATATTTATCTTCTTCGTTTACCTGATGTATGAGATGAGAAAAAAATAAATGAAAGCCGAAAGAAAATATTTGCTTGCATCTGCTTGATCAAATAGCGATTTGGGTATATGAGTAATGCGTTTTTGCATTCTTTTCTAATTATACTAATTAGGAAAAATGATTTAGTTTAGCTGTTTAGGTATAACTTAATTACAAAGCATGTTATTTTATTTTATTTTCAATATTGCATGGTTTGGTTAGAAATTTGAATAATACTTTTGATTTAAAGGAATACATTTATAAATAGATACGCTATTTTATCAAATAAGTTCATTATAGTGCATGTCCAAAATAAGTTCATTATAGTGCGTGTCCACATCAAAGTAGCCTAGATTCGGGCCTTAAAGATATATTTTGGGGATCATTTGCACTTTTCATCCTATGGTGTGCTGGTCTTTAATTCACGTCCCTCAAGGCAAATAGTTTTTTCACGAGACATAAGTTTATATTTTCATATCATAAAATGTCATAAGTTAAGTCCCGTGCCCTTAGAGAATGTGCGCCTTACTAAGCATAAGTTCAATTTTAAAGAGAAAAAATTAAAAATCAACGTATCTAAAGGGAAAATCGTGCAATTTCTTGGGCTTTGACATAAGATACTAATCTTTGGAAGAAAAGGGAAAGTTACATAAATACTAGTAAATGAGTAAAATATTTCACAATCTACAAATATTAACTACATTACATAAACTACAATATATACTCTATAATATATAATGTATATATGATTTTATACCATGATTCAAGAATAAAGTATCGAGGGTCTACAAGAAACAACCTCCCTACATCTCAATGTAGGGGTAAGGTGTGCGTACATTCTACCATCTCCAGACTTCACTTTGTGGAATTTCACTTGGTATGTTGATGTGCTACTGCTAGCTATGAATAAAAGGCTAAAAATAAAGAGTTTTCAATATTAGTGATAGTCAAATTAAATATATATCAAAACACATTAATTAAAAAAAGGCAATCCGGTGCACTAAGCTCCCGCTATGCACGGGGTCCGGGAAAGAATCGGACCACAAGGGTCTATTGTACGCAGCCTTACGTTGCATTTCTGCATGAGACACTGTTTTCATGGCTTGAACCCATGACCTCCTAGTCACATGACACCATTAATTACTTTTCTAAAAATATCTAACACACTTAGCTAGCATTCTAATTCATAAATAATTATATTATTGTTTATATGATATATATTATACAATTCTTTGAACAAGTATATATATTATTGTACTTTATATTACGTATATTGCACTATTATATACTATACATAATATTATTTGTTATGTATTACATTTACACAATAAAATATTATTTGTTATTTATATATATTCATATTTGAGCACATACATTGTTGTATTCATATATTAGGTATATTAAAGAAGCAAAATATAGTATTCACATATTAGGTACAAATTGTATACTATATTAAATATACTTTTAAATTCAATTAAGTTAATTTTCCTATTTCATGGAAGAGAGAAAGAGGAAGTCAATTTTTTATGAAATGGGGTGTCAATTATTAATTAAGATCCTATTTTACTGGTAATTCATACGTAATTAGAATTTTAGGGAAGCCAAACTTTTCATTTTAATGCATTTCATAAAGATATTTAATGGATATAAATAGTTGTACACAATGTAATTAAAAAGTAAAAAAATAGAATAAATTATATTTATGTAATTTTTTTAAAGCAGTTGTAACTCTTTTAAATACCTTTTTAAAAAGTGATTTGTGTAATTTTCCAAACAAAGAACACTGGCTTTTGACAAATTTTCATCTCCACCAACATCCAGTACAAAAATTAAACCATTGGAAGAAAATATTTAAAACTAATGTTCATTTGCGTTTGGGCCTTTGTACAGTGTAGCGGGCTGCTCTCAGTCGGCATTTATCTGGGTTGGCCCTTATATAACCAGTAAGAGACTCTTTTTTGTGATCTAAGGCCATGATTGAGCATTTGGGCTCTAGCCTGTTAAAAGCGGGTGAATTGCATGAATAACCCGTTTTAGGGTCTCCATTTAAACTATAATCATAGTGTATAAAATTTTGTAAGTTTAGTTGTTTCGAAACTAATTCCATGCATTCATAATTGAATGTGCAAAAATTCATGTCTGAAATTTTGCATCAAAATTCCGGCATTTTGGCTTTGAAGTTTAGCCTTGCAAGGCAAAAAGTTTCGATATTTTTGCTTGAAATTGTAGCATCATTGAAAAGGAAAATTGGATGCCTGAACTAAAGTCATATATGAGTAAACTTCAGCTATACACACTTTTGACATGAGTGTCTAAAGTTAAGCTCGTCAAAGTCTTTATTTTTATAGTACCTAGCTTAAGAGTCTAACTTCAAATATGTCTGAAGTTTGTGCTTATAGTACTTAAATTAAATTGTTATCTTCTTGAAATTATTATCCACTATTTATAACAATTCAAGTCAATCAGCTCGAAAACAAGAAGATAATAAGTAGGCGTTTGGCCATGCATTTTTATATCATGATTTCATAATTTGATTTCAAATCACTGTTTGTTTATGCAGTTTGGAAAAAATTTCAATTTCAACTTCATATCATAATTTGAGATTTCAAATCTTCCAAAAAGGTGTGATTTGAAATACCAAATCATGATTTTAATTTTTTTAAATGTATAATTTGATCCATAAGTTTATATTTTGTAAAAAAAAGATCCATAAGTTGGTAGATATATTTACTAATCATATTTACGAACCATTTTATCAAATATTAAAAGATCTACAAGTAGGTAGTACATTAAGAGATTGTTCATACCATAATCATATTAAAGAATAGTTACACTACAACTCAAGTTCAATTTTCCTTTTTATTGAACTAAAGTTCGATCAATTGATGTTGTATATTTTTAGAAAGCCTTTCTAGTAATGTATTAATTTTGTATGAACTATGATTTGCTCATTTGGTAAGATTGTATGAGAATTGAAAAAAATTTAATGGTTTTCACAATTTGTGAGGTTTTTATATCTATAAAAAAAATACAGCTTAAGAAATCTAAATTACATGTTCAAATAAAACTTTAAATTCAGATTATCATGATTTCAAATCACTAATTTCATATTATGATTTCAAGTGATTTTAAAACGGCTCATAAGAATATAATTAGTTAAGTATTAATTAAGGAAAGTGTTTTTCCATTAAAGAAAGAGAATAAAGAATGAAGTAAATTATCTGCACTACTCTTTTTTATACTTGTTGCAGCGGAAGTATAAGATGCATTGTCAGTGCCTTAACTTTTTAAGAAATGGAGCAGCAGCAATTTCGTCTGGAGTTGCTGACATTGCCTACTTAAATAAGTATTTTCTTAAAAGTAGATATGTGTAGACTACCAGGTGCAATTGCTACCTTAAAAGTAACATTTAAGAAGGTCCTCCACATTCAACGAGGACTTGTTAGAATTGTGAAATTCTTTTTATCGAACGTTTTTGTAATATATATATATATATATATATATATATATATATAATTATAAATTTAATTGTATTAGAATATCTATTTTATATAATTACAGAATATATGGAGAATATATATGTATTTTCTATCACACCCCCTCAGTCGGAGCGGAAGGAGGTCGGACGCTCAGACTGGATCTCAAGTCAAGAAACAGCTGCCGAGAAAGTCCCTTAGTAAATATATATGCGTACTGATATGAAAAAGGAACATGTAACACCCGAACGTGACCCATGACAACCTTCTCACGAACAAATTAATATTCATCTCAATATGTCTGGTTCGCTGATGTTGAACAAGGTTATGAGAGAACTATACATCAGATACGTTATCACAGTAGACCATAGATGCCTTACGTAAGGGACAATGAAGATCTAGAAGGAGGTTTTTGAGCCAACAAGTTTCGGCAACAACGTTCGCAACAACTCTATATTCTGTTTCTACACTCGAACGGGAAAGCGTGACTTGCCGTTTTGCAGACCACGAGATGAGGTTATCACCTAAGAATACACAATAGCCTGAAGTAGATCAATGTGTATCGGGACAACCGCCCCAATCAGCGTCCATGTAGGATAGCAGCCTGGTCGGTTCAGATGGATAAAGATGCAATACAGAGTCAAGAGTACCATTAACGTACCGAATGATACGTTTAAGAGCGGTAAAGTGAGGCTCATTGGGAGCAGGCATGAAAAAGCACACATGTTGAACAACATATGCAATGTCGGGCCTAGTGAAGTTAAGATACTGAAGTGAACCAGCGAGACTCCTATAAAGAGAAGGATCAAGCACCGGATCCCCATCATTGGCGCTGAGTTTCGACTTCGAGTTGACTAGAGTAGGCATGATCTTGCAGTTTGCAATTTTAGCCCTGCAAACAATCTCTTCGGCATACTTACGCTGACACATGAATATTGCATTCTCGGATCTGATCACAGAATTTCCCAAGAAATAGCTCAACTTACCCAAGTCTATCATGGAAAATTCGAATTTGAGCAAGGTAATGATCTCATTTTTCAGCACATCAGAGGAGGCAGTCAGGACAATGTCATCCACATAGAGTAAACGATATGCAGTGTTATAACATCGATGAAAAATAAAAAGTGAATTATCACTTTTGTTGCACACGAACCTGATCTGCATAATGTAGGTTGCAAAGCGCTAATACCAAGCCTAGGGGGATTGTTTCAAGCCATATAGTGACTTCTGAATACGACAGACATACTGAGGAGCGGATGGATGCACAAAGACAGGTGGTTGATGCATATAGATTGTTTCTTTCAAATCCTCATGTAAGAACGCATTTTTCATATCAAGTTAATGAATCGACTAGTTTTTTCCCATAGTAATGCTCAAAACAGTGCGAATGGTGGCTGGTTTAACTACTAGACTGAAGGTCTCACCACAATCAACTTCTTCTTGTTGACCCGTGCCATTTGCCACAAGTCTCGCCTTATGGAGTTCAAACTCATCAATATCTTTGAATTTATGATGATATAGGCATATGCAACGACTCGCATTGATCCCCTTTGGTTTCAGGACAAGATCCCAAGTGTGTTGTGTAGTGAGCACATCAAATTCCTCAGGAATGACCGCATTCCAATTTATGTCAAGCTTGGCTATTTTTGGGTTCTTAGGCATAGGTGAGATAACTTGAGTGGATAGGTTAAAGTGGGCTTTTGGTTTGAAAATCATATGTTGGGCACGAGTTTCCATGTAGTGTGTAGGAATGTAGACTGTTTGGGTGACGAAAACTAGGGGCAGTGGGGTTGTTAGGGGAAGTGGGGTTATCGGGGTAGGGAGGTTGTCAGTAACAGAGGGAATATTGGCAGTGAGGCAATGTGTTATTCGATGGTGAAATTGGGCAGTGAGGCAATGTGTTATTCGATGGTGAAATCGGGCAGTGAGGTCGTGACATGAACAGTGGGCAGGGGGTGGTCGACGGGATCGATGGGGGAGGTGGTAGACGGGTTATGGAGCAGTGTCGGGGGAGATGACGGGGGCAGTGTGCATTGAGCCAGACTACGAGCTCCATGGATTACATTTCTAAACAGAGAGGGAGTGTCCGAATTGTCAAAGAAGCCATAGTCAGTGACTTGAAATTTTTGGACGTTTGTAAAAGGAAAAATGTTTTCCTCAAACATGACATGGCTAAAGACTAGGACTTTATTTGTGGACAAATCATAGCATAAGTACCCCCTATGATTCGACGGAAAATCCAAGAAGATGCAAGAAGTAGTCCTAAGTGCTAATTTGTGAGAAGTCGTGGAGGCGAGATTAGGGTAGCATAGACAACCAAATCCGAAGGTGACCATAGGAAGGGATCCGACGGAATAAAATTTCGGTAGGGGTTTTATTTTGAAGGGTACGTGTAGGTAATATATTAAGAATGTATGCTACCATTTGTAATGTGTAGACCCAAAAGGAAGGGGGGAGATAGGCATGAAAGAGCATTGTACGGATCATATTGTTAATAGTGAGGGGGATTCTTTCGGCTTTACCATTTTGAGGTGAGGTATGTGGGCACGAGAATCGAAATATCATGCCATTGTCCGCACAAAATTTATGAAAGCAGAAATTATCAAAGTCACGACCATTGTCACATTGAAATGATTTTATGTCCTTCTCAAACTGTGTTGTAACATATGTTCGAATTTCAAGAAACATGGAGTAAACTTGAGACTTATATTTGAGCGGATGATCCAAAGAAAATGAGAGAAATCATCTAACAGTACCAAATAATACTTATGACTCATTTTGCTAGCAATGGGAGATGTCCATAAATCCGCATGAATGATGTCAAAAGGAGAAAAAGTAACACTTAAATACGACATAAAAGGAAGTCTAACATGCTTCCCTAAAGGACAAGAATAATAATTTTGGGTAAATTTCCCTTTATTACATTGAATCAAATTTTGACTTCTAAGAAAGTTAAAAATTGGTGCTCCCGGATGCCCAAATCTACTGTGTCAAGTTGATGGAGAGATTGCAGCTAGAGAGGTATGTGGATTGACACTTGCAGCGGAATTGGATGAGAAAGGATAGAGGCCCCCCACACTATTGCATCTCGCAAGAGTTGTCCCTGTACGTAGGTCCTTCACATAAAAATCAAAAGGGTCAAACTCAATAGATACGGAATTGCCACTAGCAAATTTTCTAACAGAGCTTAAGTTTTAATGATGTTAGGAGCATATATGACATTTTTAGGGGAAAAAGAGGGTGAGGTGGTGGAGTTTATGTGGTGTTATAGCCTTAAATTGGAATGTGATTGTCATTTCTGACCAAAATAAATTGAGAATTATTCAAATTAAACAGTTGAGGAAGATTACCGGAATTATGAGTGAGGTGTGATGTGGCGCCCGTATCTAGAGATGGTAGTGGATCCTGGACCCGGTCCGAATCCGGTGGAGCCAGATCCATTTTATAGGATATGGATCTTCAAAATTTGGATATGATGGATCCGGATCAGATCCGGATCCATTTCTGACGGATCGAATCTGGATCTAGATCTTGTATTTGAGATCCGTATCCGGTCCATATCCGACCCGTAGATCCATTTTTTATTAAATATATTCATAACATAGAATGTAATTTTATAAGTATTTTCTTTAAAAATCATATTTTTTTGTATTTTTGTATTTTTGCATCATTTAACATATTTCTTGGTATAATTATTTCGAGATATGTTATTGATTATTACTTTAGAGAGTAAAAAAAATTATTTGAAAAACATTGTCAAATGTCAAAATAATTAATGTGGAAAAACATATTACAAATTTTCGAAAATCCAGAGAAAATGTTAATTCAAGTCTGTCCTATTCAAATGTTGCGACGATACTATTTGTTAACCTTAACCGATTAAGCTGTTGAGTGAAATTTATTATTTTATTAATTACTGTAGTTATATCTACTTCAGTTTGAACTTTGAACCACCAGCCTACCCATACAAAATATGCATTAAAAAAGAGGAAAACTGTGTTTGAGTTGACAATTCTAAAGAGTTGAAAAATCCTCCTAAAATTAAGTTGACAAATCCTAATATCAATTTACAAATTGCAAGCATGTAAGGTGATTTTTCAACAAGCAATCTAATTTTGCTGCTACTAATTTGGACAGTCTTATTCGTACAACAAAAATAATTAATCATTTAAAAATTGCTACTGATTTTACATGTGGATTCAGATCCGATCCGTGGACCCAGTGGATTCGATGGATTCAGATTTGGATATGATTTTTATGGACCCGATGGATCTGGATCCATGTATGAAAAATGAATATGGATCTGGATCTAGTAGGGTCCGGTTCAGATCTGATCCATTGCCATCCCTACCCGTATCCATATACTAGGCAACGTCGGGCTGCTGTAAATTCATGGTGATGTAGGCCTGGCCCAGTTCGGTAGGAGTGAGGAGGTCGTATGGTTGATGTTGCTATTGGGCCACCGAGAAGTGACGTACTGTGTTTAGCCTGGAGAGGCCTCCAAAATGTTGGGCTACTGCCACTGGCCAGTGATTTGGGTCGAGACTGTCGGGTAGAGGCATGGGGCCGACTCCCAATTTCTGAAAAATGGCCAAGGTAGTGGTCTGGCCTACTGAGATGGGTATTGGGCCTGTTGTGTTTGGCCGCTAGAATTGGACCATCCCATATGTCCTTTTCCTCTACCGACACGTCCGTTGTCACAGCATCTGCCCCTATCACCACCGCGGCCGCCCCACGGCTGTTGGTTGTTAGTGTGTTGCGGCTGGCCGACGGGTGTAGTGGTCGTAACTGGTGCATCAACCACCAACACCTTTTGATTATGTTTGTTTTGTTTGGCATGCCTAGTCTCCTCCAAGAGCAATTATGATCGAGCCTTGTTGAAACTGGGAGGAGATCGGCTTATTGGATCATCGTCGCAAGTGTATCATACTTACCTTTTGGTAAACCATTAATTAGTTTCAAAACCATATTCATTTCTGAAATTGGTGTGCCACATTAGATAATTGATCTGTAATTAATTTTAATTGTTTACAATAGTCGGACATATTGGCAAAGTTCTCAAGACGAGTGTTGTTTAATTGTTTTTCCAGATACACGACACGTGTATGCTTATTGTCTTGAAAGATTTCTTCTAGCTTTGTCCATAGTTCGTGAGCCGAAGCACCTATCTTCATAATAGTATGAAGTAGATCCTTGGATATGGTGTCATACATCCATTGCTTGACGACAACATCAAGCCTTTTCTACGTCGTGTTGTCAATGTTGAGCGGACGGGGTGTGATGGCATTGATGTGATCAAGAACGTTGTAGGCACAAGTATGTATTTGAAATAATTCCACCCACGAAGAGTATTGTCCATCATCTTGATCAAGAACTAAAGAGATAAAGTTTTTTATGTTCGTCATGGCAAAGGCCGGATGAAAGGTGTTGGGAGATGAGGAGGATGTGTGACATCTTGTGTGGAGGAGGAGAATTCGGAAGAAGCCATGTGATGGCCGCCGGATGCAAGGAGAGAGGGGGGCGGGGCGGTTTAAAGTAGGTGTAGGGAGAGGATTAGGGTTTGGCTTCTGATTCCAAGTAGAATTGTGAAATTCTCCTTGTTGGAGGCTTCTCATTAATGCAATATATATGAGTGTTTACAATTACAAACCTAATTGTATGAGAATATTTACTTTACATAATTACATAAAAATAATAATTACAGAATATATACGTATTCTCTATCATGTAAGTCGAATTTACGTCGGAGGACCTTCAAGTAAATAAATGGCTAAAATACACTCCAAAGTATGTTTGAATTTGTTATAACACACTTATATTTACGGGTCCTATTACCCCATCAATTTTTTTCGAAATGAAATTATAACCACCTTGAAAGCTGACGTGGCATAAGTAACTAGATGAGTATTTGGGGTGATGTTTTCTACGCGTTTTTACATGTATATTTTATTATTAAATCTTTTTTTCTCCTTCCTTTCTTTTTCACTTTCTTTTTTTGACCTTCCTTAGTTTCTTTGACCTTCACTTTTCACCAGGAAACTATCATAACACACCCAAAAATTTAAACTCCGGTCGTGACTATATTACTTGAAGGAGGAACGAGGAGCATTAACATGTAAGTACAAAATGAATCAATAAACTGTACAAAAGTAAATAAACCAAGCTATTGAGAGTGGCGTTGAGTCCACAAGAAGCTGAGCTTGAGGACCTATCAACGAAGTTTCTTGTTCAAAACTTCGAAGTTTGACACCCACCGCCTCATCGCACGCAGTAGCTCAACTTGAGGCCAATATTAATTAAATCGGACCAAGACTAAATATGGGGAGTGCAAATTTAGTGACGTAATGTATGAAGATGGTGTGGAAGTGAGGCTTGACACACAGGTCATTCAGAAGATGGGGAGTTTCAAGTATCTTGGGTCTATTATTCAAGGAAATGAGAGATTGACGAGGACTTCACACATCATATTGGTGCAGGATGAATGAAATAGAGACTCGCGTCCGAAATCTTGTGTGATAAAAAAGTGCCACCAAAACTTAAAGGCAAGTTCTACAGAGTAATGGTTAGACCAACTATGTTGTATGTGACAGAGTGTTGGGCAGTTAAGAGCACTCACGTTCAGAAGATGAAAGTTACGGAAATGAGGATGTTGTGGTGAATGTGTAGATACTAGGAGATATATAATTAGGTATGAAGAGATTCGTGACAAGGTGGAAGTGGCCTTGATGGAGGACAAGATGCGAAAAATGAGGTTGAGATGTTTTGGACATGTAAAGAGGAGATGTGTGAATGCCCTAGTGCGGAGATGTGAGAGGTTGACTATGGATGTCTTTAGGAGAGGTAGGGGTAGGCCGAAGAAATATTAGAGAGAGGTGATTAGACATGACATGACGCAATTACAACTCACCGAAAACATGACCTTAGATAGAAGATTGTGGAGGACACGAATTATGGTAGAAAGTCAGTAGGTAGTAGGGCATTGTCTCACGTATCTTTCCTTACTAGTATTCGAAGTATTTCTACTGTAGTTCTTGCCCTTTGATTTTTGTTATTATTTGATGTTCTCTGTCTTTTTTCGAGATGCTTTGTCTTGCTTGCTATAGTATCTTGCCATGATTTTTCACTTTTGTTATTTCCTTTTTGACTTGTTTTGATATGATTTCTCTTGAGCCGAGTATCTATAAAAAATAACCTCTCTACCTCCCAAGATAGAAGTAAAGTCTGTGTACACTCAACCTTCTCCAGACCCCACTTATGAAATTACATTGGTATATTGTTGTTGTTGTAGTTTGTTATTGTTGGGTATCTTGTATTCCAGGGAAGGAAGCGAATTTCCGTTCAATTTAAAATTGAAAACTTTTCAAAAGTGAAGAAAGGGGGAAATAAGAAGGGCATTTGCGGTAGACATTTTGAGAATTTAACTTGAAGAGGAAAACTATAAACAACAGCAATAACGAAAAAGAAGATATTTGCATAAAGTTTTGGTTGTGGGGCAGGCATGTTGGTGGGGAAGGTGGTAGATTTGAGGAGAATTTTGAAAGGAGGTTCTAAATTTGTAGCTTAATTTGTCGGAGTTCTCTAAATCCGGACTCCATCTTTTCCGGCTAACGAAAATTTTCTCGTGAGCTTCTTGCTCCTAAGGTAGATGATTTACATTTAAAATAGAGATGATTTGATTATGCCTTTTCAAAAAATTGGGAAAAATAAGAAGAAGCTAGTGTCAACTGTCAAGTATGTTGGATATTGTAAAGCAGTACGGGAAGTAAATAAATATTACAAGTGTTCGAAAGGATAAACAAACAAGCCAATGTTTAGAACTGCCGCAAGTTTGTTGAGTCTTGAATCTTGATAACCTGAAATCAAGAAACACTAAATCTGGATTGTTACAACTGTGGCTGAGTCGAGAGACGACTCTCTGTCTTTAAGACAAGATTGCCCCGTATATATGTTTTTACATTAACGAGCAATAGTCTTCCAAGATAAAACAGTAACTAATCAACACTACAAAGCAAATAGGTTGATTCTGACGAAGAAAACAAACACGAAACGACTTGCTGAATAATAAAAAAAAAGGAAGGAAGAGTTTTTTTGTTTTCGTCCCAACGTTTCTGCTCACGTTTTGGACTGACTTTCTGTTTCTCTTCTGTTTGTCTCTGTGTATATAAATGTTGTCTCGTTTATGTCTTTTTGTGTATATGTGTGTAACACAATTGAGCCAAAAAGCTCCAATATATAACATAAGGGAAGGACTCCTCAACTGCCAAAATATGGCTGTTAATGACCATTAGTGAGGGCTCTTAATGGCAGAAAGTACTTTCTGCCATCCGTTGTTGCCAAATTCATCTTTCCAGAAACTCTAGGGACCAAACTGTAAATATTAAATAATTTGAGGTCCAAAGAGATAATATCAGAAGAAGCCCGAGACCCGACCGGACGGGCGCGCGGCGGCGGCGCGCGTGTGAGCTTAGCCTTGAACCCAAGCACATCTAGGTCCTCCCTCCTTTAAACACATGAGTTACCTTTTGGGGTCCCAAATCCTTAGCCAATAAAGAGAGCACTTCTTCCCTTTCCCACCAATGTGGTAGATTTGTCCTACACCATATTTCCATGCCTCAAACACCTTACTTCGTGGACCAATATCTCTTTCATTTTTCAATGAAATTTGACTATTCTTGGCCCTACGGTCATCTACTCACTTAGTAGATTATGCACGTGTGAAGAGACAAAGCCTCCAACATGCAGAACCCTAGTGTTTAATTCATTAAATATGGGTGGACGCACCTCCCCACCAAAGGCAAATTTTCAACAAAGTATACCTATTACCGTCAAGAGCTTATCCGACGAGGAGTCATGTCATTATCCGGCGAATTGCTCCGGCGTCTCTTTAGAGGGGAATATGTTTAAGAAAATATGATAGTTAAGTTAATACTAAATTTAATAAAATGATGTGTACAAATTAGTCAAATTTTGACTCACTTTTTTTTTTTTGCCTTTCACACACCTAGTGAGCACGCTTTTTTGTCACATCAGCTCTTAAAGTGGTAATAATTTCATTTTAAAAAAGGTCACGGGTAATAGGACGCTTGTAAAGTATATGTGTGTTATAGTAAATTCGAGCATAGTTTGAAAAAATGTGTTGAAAAAGATAAAGTGTGTTTATTAATTTTTAATGGTTACATTGAATATAACCTTTGATTTTTTTTGGAAATTTTGTAAGTATTGGAAGATGGTATGTGCCGATATCCTAAATTTTATTTTTTTGGTACATTTGAAAAGACAATAAACTACTTGTTGGGTATTTTTGCTCTATGGTACTTTATAAAGCAGTACGGAAAGTATATAACTATTACAAGTATTCGAAAGGATAAACAATAGTTCAACTAGTAATCTGAAAATTACAAGATAAGCACTGGCGAAATTACAATTTTGTTGAAAGCGAAAAAAATGGAAACTGGTTTCTTGAGTCGAGTGTGGCACTCTGTCCTTAAGACAATATTGCCCCGTATGTATCCTTTATACGTCCTGGACAATTTGTCTCCCAAGATAAAACAGCAATGGAACACTTGAGCAAAGGAAACTCAAGAGCTACCGTGAAGAATATTGAGTAACGAAATGATGCCTTGGAAGTTGTAGGAAGAAGAAAACTTTCTGCTTGTGTAAGCTTCTGAATTTCGTGTATATTATATGTGTGTTCTTGGTCATTCTTTTGTTGTGCTCAACAATGGTGTAAGGGGGTGTTTAAATAGGTGAGGGAGGGGGCTGATTACTGCCCTCCATAACAGCCAAATAATGGCCATTATGGAGGTAGTAAAGCCACCAACATTAATGGGAGAAAGACCAACGGATTTGGCCATTATAGGAGGAGTAATTCAGCCAAAATAAATGGCTGAATTGAGAGCTTGGACGTTTCTGTTCTGACCGTCGAAATTCCAACTTTCTGAAAACTTCAGGGACCAAACTGTACATCTTGAAACTTCAGGGACCAAACTGTACATCTGAAAAAATTCTTGTCCAAACTGTACTTCTGGCAAAGTTTTCTGGCCCAAAAAGATAAATATCAGAAGGCCCACAGCCCACGACCCGTGGACCCGTGGACCCGTGAACCCGTGAACCCGAGAACCCGGAACCCGGAACTCGAAACTCGGAACCGGAACCGGACCGGACGCGGCGGCGGCGCGCGTGTGGTCTTTCCTTGAACCGAAGCACATCTAGGTCCTCCCTCCTTTAAACACATGGGATACCCCTTGGGGTCCCAAACCCCAAACCAATTTCGAGTCTTATATACACAACAATTCTTTCTTCCTCTACCGATGAGGGAGAATTGAACACAATACCACACTTTCCATGCTTCAAACACCTTACTTCGTGGACCAATATCTCTTTCATTTCTCAATGAAATTTGACGATTCTTGGCCCTACGGTTATCTACGTACTTAGTAGATCATGCATGTGTGAAGAACCGAATTCTCCAACATACGTAACACTAGTGTTTAAGCCGTTAAAGTTGGTCGGTCGCAACTCCTGCCAAAGGCAAATTTCCAACAATCCTCTCTTGAAAGAGATTTTGGCGCACTCACATGGTGTCTTTTTCATTTCGGCAATATTCGGACCGATGTTGCATAAGGAGAGGTAGCCTCGACTTTGAACCTTCCATAGTTGAATACCATCGGACTTACTCGCGGTGAGCGTGATGTCTTGAGCCGTCGGTGTTTAGTGTAAGCCAAGACAATGATACCAACACAACAAATTCCCTTACTCTCTTCTTCGTAATGTTTTGTCGTTTTGGCCATGGACAACGTCTTGGATTCTTAAGTGCGTTCATTTTGAGGCGCTGTCCTCGCACTTAAATAGGTGGTCTCTACAAGGTATCTGCTATACCCCACTTCACAAGTGTTAGGAACCATTAAAAGTTTCCCAAAACCTAACCTCAACTTGAGGAGCATTACAGGTTTTGAAAACTTAACCTTTACCAGATAGCACTTAAAGTCTATCGCGGGAGCGACTTTGGATTTGGTGTTTCTTTTGAAATCACTATCCGAAGTGCTCATGCTTCCAAGGCGATCAATTGAACCTTTACAACTTAGTTTTCCCATTGAACCAGTGCGGGATCTCGGTTCGTAAGGTTGGGTTTCATTTGTATTGGTCCGTATATTTTGGGTTTTAAGCCCATTCCTTGAACACTTGATCTCGGGTAGTCCCTTAGTTAGTAACCAAGAAAGTGACACCGAGATGATCAGCGCCATACTGGTCTTATGTCTCATGACAAATCGAGATATGTCCAGACGCCGTCATCCGTGTCCTTCCTAAAGCCGACGGCTAGCCACGATGTATAGCTGCGAAGGCACGAGTTTCTCCCAATAAGGGACGTCTTCTGATGAGTCCTGAACTTACTCACCTTCTTTCATGCTTTGTCTAAAGCGATAAACTCCGATACCATCATGAATGGGACGATGCAAGTTTGCTTAGAGGATTTTCCAAGATCCACCATACACATTTACTTGTGGCTTTGGTGTTCTTGAGCGATGTCGGTTTGCATCTTTGTGTTCTCCCGTAACCATTTGGACATCCGTAATACTATAATCAGAAGATAAGCGAATAATTCGAGATATCGTCATATCCGACTTAACGCCTTCTATTGATCATGTATTAAGATTATCGGTGAACCTTAGTTCAACTGATCGTTAAATAGGATGATACCAGGTCGGTTGTAGTGTGTACAATACATTGAACTACACATGACTGTGCATATCGCTCCTTGTCTATGGGTGCACCATGATTCCAATCGATTCTATGATTCATATCCATTGATGGCTTCAACGAGAGGCCAACTATCGACCCGGTCCGTTAGATGTCTTTAGAAATCCAATTCTTAAGATGTCATCTGTGATATCCATATCTTTCATATCGAGACTTTGTTTCAATATGACTTTTACTTTCAGACTGTTGATTCTCCAACTGTTGGCTTTCTAACTTCAGAGTCAATGTTTCTGTGGTCAGATTCATTATCTCTATTTTATCTGAAACTTTCAGGACCAAAATGTAAACATTTCAGGGACCAATATGAAAGTTCAGGAAGAAGCCCAACAGTCCAGAAAACCAACTCTGATTCTCTTCTTCCAACTCTCCGGTTGGGAAGGCTGTTTTAACATTCATGCCACGCAAGACTGCAATGGGCCATGATGTTAAGCTACTCCCAGGGGAGCACATGTACAAGTAGCCGAGGCTTTGAACTCGTCAGTAGATCCATCTACTTTGTACTCACTTTTGAGTATCCTTTTTCACAACCCAAAGGTTCTTTTCCCGGAGGAAGATCAACCATTACGCAAGTATGGTTCTATATGAAGGAATATATTTCTCTCTTTAGCTTCTTTCCAAAGCAGCGCTTTTGGAGATAACAATTATTTGTTAATAGTCCATGGTTCGTTCTTAACCATACAAGCTAGAAGGACTGGAACAAGTCTTTGTCCCCTCTTTGCTCCGTCTTGGTTCAACATCTAGAATCCCTGAGTTCTGCAGATCACGGAATATTGAGTTCACGATAGCAGAACTTTCGAGTCCTGTAGAGATACGAACGTCCTAGTTCCAGACGCCAGCCCTCGCGGGTTCTTGTTAACCTTGAGCAATTACTCCTTTTCCTCTTCAAGGAAAGTTATCTTATAAGAATTCAAGATTCTTTGACGCCAAGAAGCGATAAGTACTCTGTTATTTACAGATCCGGTGGATATGCAATCTACGATCTTAGGTCGAACTTGACCTGTTTCGGTAGTCCAACTTCTACCAAGCCACCCACATCACAACTTTTGTATGTGAGATCCTTTTCATGTCTCACACGGAGAGTTATCCTTATCCTTATGCGGAGTTCTGTTGAGAATCGCATTATCGGGAAGGGTCGCCTCGCCCCACATAATTTAGGCGTGCGGGTTTGCGGCAGCTAACACCGTTAGACTGAGGTGAGTAATGAACAGTCGTTTAATGAACGCTGCTTCACATTCTCCCCCTCTATCGCTATGAATTTCGCAATCCATAGGCTTAGTTGATGTTCAACTTCTGCTTTGTAGCGCTTATCCGCTTCAACAACTTCATCTTTGCTTTTTAACAAACAAAGGATTCCATACGTTGTACCATCATCAATGAAGATCACAACGTACTTGTCTCCCCCCTCTATTTTGGATAAACTTCAAATCACCCAAGTAGGTGTGACTAAGTTCTAGAAGAGCGGTGCTTCTTTCGCTATTCCCTTGACGGAATTTGAAAAAGGTGATTTTGCCTCTTCGCCTACCTCACATTCATTTTGAGGGTTTATGTCGAAAGGAGGCAACAATCTCAACATCATTAGCTTTTGAATGACTTGATAATTAACGTGTCTTAATCTATGATGACATAGATGCACGTATTACAAATATATCATTCATTTAGCTCGTCTTGTACCATTCTTAGTTATTACAGACCTGTTGGACTAGTCACAAACCAACTTGACCAACAACGTCCCTTAAACCAAGTTAGGAACATGTATCACCTCTTTTAGAGTGATCTCATTCCCTGAAGTCCTATTGAGGACAACCTCTCCAGCCCCTTTGATTTTAGAGGTGGCGTTGCTTCACATAAACAACCTTTCCAGCCCGTGGTTAGGGCGTTACCGGATCATATGTGATCTCGATACTCTAGCCCACTTCAGTTGCTTTGGCGGTGAGTGTCCAATTCTTTCTTGCCTTTCTTTAGGCCTTGGATCATTAAGACACGGAAACTCGGCCCACCACACTAGGTGTCCATTACTTTTCCTATGAAATGAATTAGGTCACCGGAGGCTTTGTATGGTGAGTGTCCAATATCATCATATCAAAGGAATTTTGGCCCACTCGGTCGCCGGAGGCTTTGTATGGTAGTGTCCAATATCATCCTATGAAGGATCTTACGCCAAATAGTATGACAGGTTCTACGTCTTTAACTTTTAGACTTCTTCCGTTATGATTGGTGCCCAGGATAATTCTTGGCGCTTACTTAAGATTAGTGGATCTTTCTCCATCATGCGAACATACTTTATGCTTTTAATAATTTACACTTAAAAGAACGGATCTTTTTAAGTCGTTTACAATCCAATCTTTAAGCGGAAAGAAGATGAGATTAAACTCGATTTTTAAAGCGTAAGGAATATAAATTATTTTCATATTCCTCCTTACTTTAATCAATTTTTAATCAGACCTCATATAATCTTTATTATTGACAAGTAAGAAAAACTACTTATCCCAATTTGGATTGGCTCACTCGCGAGTGTCCAGTTCTTTCTTACCATTATTCGGATCTTTTATGCGAGATAGATCTGCAAGATAGAAGTACATCTTGATCTTCTCCTCTTGTCCCAGTTGACATCCTCGGGCTCCGAGCGCTTGTTCCCACCAGTCTTGGTAGCGGTGACAATATGAATACGTTTATCATCATCACTCTCTTCTACCAGAAAACCATTTCCATATCCTGATTTGGTCACACAACTTTTGACCGACATCTTTCGAAGACTAATAGTAATACTATACAAATATTGTCTTAAGTTGTTGGGTATTTTTGCTCTATGGTACTTTATAAAGCAGTACGGGAAGTATATAACTATTACAAGTATTCGAAAGGATAAACAATAGTTCAACTAGTAATCTGAAAATTACAAGATAAGCACTGGCGAAATTACAATTTTGTTGAAAGCGAAAAAAATGGAAAGCTGGTTTCTTTGAGTCGAGTGTGGCACTCTGTCCTTAAGACAATATTGCGTATGTATCCTTTATACGTCTGGACAATTTGTCTCCCAAGATAACAATGGAACACTTGAGCAAAGGAAACTCAAGAGCTACCGTGAAGAATATTGAGTAGCGAAATGATGCCTTGGAAGTTGTAGGAAGAAGAAAACTTTACGCTTGTGTAAGCCACGAATTTCGTGTATATTATATGTGTGTTCTTGGTCATTCTTTTGTTGTGCTCAACAATGGTGTAAGGGGTGTTTAAATAGGTGAGTGACCAAATAATGGCCATTATGGAGGTAGTAAAGCCACCAACATTAATGGGAGAAAGACATTTGGCCATTATAGGAGGAGTAATTCGGCCAAAATAAATGGTGAATTGAGAGCAGACGTTTCTATTCGAAATTCCAACTACGAAAACTTGAGGACCTGTACATCTGAAAGAATTGGCCCAAAAGATAATATCAAGGAGTGGACCGGCGTGTGGTCTCTAGGTCCTCATGGGATACCTGGGTCCCAAACCCCAAACCAATTTAGTCTTATATACACAACAATTCTTTCTTCCTAGATGAGGAGAATTGAACACAATACCACACTTTCCATGCTTCAAACACCTTCGTGGACCAATATCTCTTTCATTTCTCAATGAAATTTGGCGATTCTTGGCCTACGGTTATCAAGTAGATCATGCATGTGTGAAGAACCGGATTCTCCAACATACGTAACACTAGTGTTTAAGCCGTTAAAGTTGGTCGGTCGCAACTCCCGCCAAAGGCAAATTTCCAACACTACTTAAACTCATTCATAAGCTACATGTGTTGATTCAACAAGGGAGAAGAAACTCCATTTCTTTACGTACAAGATCTCGAATTATCAAATCTTCCGCATATTTATAACCTTCATTTGCAGAAAATTTGCACATTGATTCGCCTCCCTCTGTATATGTGCAACAGAAGCCTTGTTAGCGTCTCGCAAAAACTTGAAGTCTTCAATAATGACCCTAAAACGGTGGTGAGACTGAATGACCTTTTCTCTAATAAGCTCCACTATAAATACCGTCTGTTTTCACTTCTGGCTTTTTGTATTTCATTTTTGTTAATTTTAACCCTTGTGTGACGCTTCATAACTTTACAACGAGGCTTGAAGCCGTCTTCCTCTTACCTAGATATCCTAAATTCTACTTCCCATAATCATCTCTAAAACCTTTAAAAGCAGCATCGCTGATTTAAGTCTTGACTCCGCCTTATGCAAGTTTAAATTAAATTCAATCCTAAATTTTATACCATATCATTTCAAGTCCCTCAAACCAAACGGCCCAATAAAGTATAGCTCTAACTAAAGCTTCGAGATCAATAGTCGAAAGCACATGCACAGCCACCAAAAATGACTCTTTCTTGGTCTCGTGGAAAATAAAGCACCCGACTAGTCAATCCTACCAACCGCTAAAACTTTTCTTACCTTTTATCGAACAATCGGTCAACATGACAAATTTCCTAGAAATCAAAACATAAGTTCAACAACATGTTCTCCAATTCCAACCCATAACACACACACACACATAACTTCACTTCCATTTTCCCCAATTCATCATCACCCACACTAAGCATGGATAATTCGAGTCAAGAACCACAAAACTCCATCACCTATGACTCCTCTTACCCCATCTACGCTATGGCTTTTTCCTCTTTTACCCTCCCCAACCGCCACCGTCACATTGCCGTTGGTAGCTTCATCGAAGAATTCAACAACCGTGTCGACATTCTTTCTTTCGATGAAGATACCCTAACCATTAAACCTATTCCAAATCTCTCTTTCGATCACCCTTATCCGCCTACGAAACTCATGTTCCATCCGAACCCTTCTGCTTCCCTCAAGTCCAATGACATTCTTGCCTCTTCCGGTGACTATCTCCGTCTCTGGGAAGTTCGTGATGCTTCTATTGAACCCCTTTTCACTCTCAACAACAGTAAAACTAGTGAATACTGTGCCCCTTTAACGTCTTTTGATTGGAATGAAGTGGAGCCTAGAAGAATTGGGACTTCTAGTATTGATACTACTTGTACAATTTGGGATGTTGAGAAAGGGGTTGTGGAAACTCAATTGATAGCCCATGATAAGGAGGTTTATGATATAGCTTGGGGTGAAGCTGGGGTTTTTGCTTCGGTTTCTGCTGATGGGTCGGTTAGGATTTTCGATTTGAGGGATAAGGAACATTCGACGATTATTTATGAGAGCCCGCAACCTGACACTCCGTTGTTGAGGTTGGCTTGGAATAAGCAGGATTTGAGATACATGGCTACTATATTGATGGATAGCAACAAGGTTGTGATTTTAGATATTAGGTCTCCAGCAATGCCTGTGGCAGAGTTGGAAAGGCATCAGGCGAGTGTGAACGCTATTGCGTGGGCTCCACAGAGTTGTAGACATATTTGTTCCGCTGGGGATGACGGGCAGGCGCTTATTTGGGAGTTGCCTACTGTTGCGGGGCCTAATGGGATCGATCCAATGTCGATGTACTCTGCTGGAGCTGAGATTAATCAACTTCAGTGGCCTGCTGCACAACGTGATTGGATTGCCATTGCGTTTTCTAACAAGTTGCAGATGCTTAAAGTATAAGGTGATTAGATAATTGATTTTTTCCTGTAAGGTAACTACTACTACTACTAGTACTACTACTACTGTTTAGTATGCCTTTTGCTCCGTGGCGGAAATAAATTGGAGCTTGGATGTTATTGTGCTTCCTTTTTGGACTGCTTGACGGTGTTATACATTTAGATAGTTTCAACTTATTGTGTGTGGCAAAAGAAGGAAACATGAAATGCTGATTCGGTAATTCTGAGATCCTGGTGATTCTTGCTTGTGGTAGATAATGTATTAATGAGTTACTGAATGTAGGACGCCTGTTTATGTGGTTTCACTTATTGATGTAGTTCCTGATTCTTATCACGTATAGAAATAAAATTTGTACTGTATCTGTTGAGTAGGCAAATAACCTTTATTGTGATGCAAGATGTGAAATTTAACAAACAGAAACTAGAAGTACGCTTGAATTAGCTACTAGTTAAATGTGACTTTTTAACCAATTGTTGGATCATCAGACATTTTTAGCCTTTACTTATGCTCTAGAGAATTCTGTTTAAAACAGATTTGGGTGAGATTTTCTATTTAAGTAATCTGGCTTTAAATGACATTAATGACAAATGTGCTTCAACATTATGAATAGCTACCAACCGCTAACTTTTCTTCCCTTTAGCGAACTGCCGGTCAACATAACAAATTTTCTAGGAATCAAATGTAAGCTCAACAACGTGTTTTCCAATTCCAATCCATAACGCACACATAACTTCACTTCCATTTCCCCCCAATTCATCCCACTAAGCATGGAAAATTCAAGTCAAGAATCGCACCTCCGATCTGAAAAACCTGTCACATATGACTCCTCCTACCCCATCTACGCCATGGCCTTTTCCTCCTTCACTTCTCCCCTCCCCAACCGCCACTGTCGCATTGCCATCGGCAGCTTTATCGAAGAATTCAACAACCGTGTTGACATTCTCTCCTTTGATGAAGATACCCTAACCCTAAGGCCCATTCCAAATCTCTCTTTCGATCACCCTTATCCGCCTACGAAACTCATGTTCCATCCCAATCCTTCTGCTTCCCTCAAGTCCAATGACATTCTTGCCTCTTCCGGTGACTACCTCCGTCTCTGGGATGTTCATGAAACTTCTGTCAAACCCCTTTTCACTCTCAACAGCAATAAAACTAGTGGATACTGTGCCCCTTTGACGTCTTTTGATTGGAATGGAGTTGAGCCTAGAAGAATTGGTACTTCCAGTATTGATACTACTTGTACCATCTGGGATGTTGAAAAAGGGGTTGTCGAAACCCAATTGATAGCCAATGACAAAGAGGTTTATGACATAGCTTGGGGTGAAGCTGAGGTTTTTGCCTCAGTTTCTGCTGATGGGTCACTTAGGATTTTCGATCTGAGGGATAACAAACATTTCACGATTATTTATGCGTCCCCACAACCGGATACTCCGTTGTTGAGGTTGGCTTGGAACAAACAGGATTTGAGATACATGGCTACCATATTGATGGATAGCAACAAGATTGTGATTTTAGATGCTAGGTCACCAGCAATGCCTGTGGCAGAGTTGGAAAAGCACCAAGCGAGTGTGAATGCTATTACTTGGGCTCCGCAGAGTTGTAGACATATTTGTTCCGCTGGGGATGACGGGCAGGCTCTTATTTGGGAGTTGCCCACTGTCGCGGGGCCTAATGGGATTGACCCCATGTCAATGTACTCTGCTGGAGCTGAGATTAATCAACTTCAGTGGTCTACTGCCCTACGTGATTGGATTGCCATTGCGTTTTCTAACAAGTTGCAGATGCTTAAAGTATAAGGTGATTGGATGATTCAATTTTTCCTGTGAGGTAACTACTACTACTGCTGCTTTAGTATGTCTTTTGCTCCGTGGTGGAAAGGGGTTGGAGCTTGGATGTTATTGTGCTTCCTTTTTGGACTGCTTGACGGTGTTATACATTTAGATAGTTTCAACTTATTGTGTGTGGCAAAAGAAGGAAACATGAAATGCTGATTCAGTAATTCTGAAATCGTGGCGATTCTTGCTTGGGGTAGATTAATGTATTAATGAGTTATTGAATGTAGGATGCCTGTTTATGTGGTTTCACTTATTGATGTAGTTCCTGATTCTTATCACATAGAGAAATAAAATTAGTACTGTATCTGTTAATGTCATAAATTATATGACATTAATGACAAAATGTGTTTCAACATTATGCATAGAAGAACAAAGGCAGTACATGCTTTGAAACATGATGTCAGCATTGTTTTCCAGTGACCCCTGACTTTGTATATTTGTGTGGATCAGTGGCGACCTATTGGTGGCGAATTCAACATGCTTTAGATTTTAACCCCTCAACTTATACTTCTATTTATTGTTATTATAGGAGAATTTGCCTATTTGATAGTTGTATAGCTTGTCCATTTCAAAGGAACTGGTGGGGCTTTCTTCTGTTGCTGCAAATTGTGAATAGTGGAATTAGACCAGTATTAGAGGGCTGAAGATAGGCATGCGATTGATGGCAGTTTAGTGCGGAAAGACATAGAAAGGAACCAGAGGTTGTTTGCTGATGTCATATCTGTTTGTAGCATCTAGTGTGGCATGCCAAGTTTAGAGGCTACCTTTGAGGGCTGTGACTATGACTGTCATTACATATTGAGTTCCCAGCTTTGTAGACTCGAGAATGTGACTTGTCCAATTATAGAATAAAGAAATAGAATGATTATGCCAAAAGTTTAGGCACATATTGGAGAGAAAATAATTTAAGATGATAGAGTAATAAATAAAGGTTAAAAAACTCTAGGAATCACTCATATCGTCCATAGGCTTCAAATTGAAGGCTTTTGAAACACATTCCTGATCAATTTGTTGGCTGAACTTATTCAAATTAAATTTTATGGACTGCGTGAAAGTTAGAAGCAAAACTGTTATCTTTATATGTTGCTGGGTTGGTGCTAGCATGTGAAGTAATAATGTAATTCTGGAGTACTTTGAGTGACAAGATATCATTAGATGTGGTCCTGTGAAAAGTGAAAACTATTCGTTAACTTGCCGTTAAACAGTCTCATGTGCCCTTCATATATCCTGTTTAAAGACTTGAAAAAGGTATTCTGAGTTTCATGAAAGTGAAAACTATTCGTTAACTTGCATAGGACGCTGTAAAACAGTCTCATGTTACCTTCATATATTGTTTTTGAAGACTTGAAAAAGGTATTCTGAGTTTCGTGAAATGTTGTCTAACTTTTTGACTTCTTAAGGCGGGACTAGATATTCTCCTCATAGCTGTTTCCATGTTGCTGTGGAAGTAATTTTCACTATAATGGTGGTTCTGTGATTGCAGGAAAACCTTGGACTACAGGAGGAAATGTAACTTTAGGAGTTCCCTTGCAATCTGCAGTGTGGAGCTATAGATTTGGATATTAGTTTCTGCAGTAGCAGCTCTGACAATCATATGTAGCCGGCAGGAAGGACAATTTAAACTGTGTGTGATGCGCTGTATTGATTCATTTTCAATTGAGTCATCCTGGATCATCTTGTTGTTTAAGAAATTGGATTGTTGCTTGCTAAGCCTTGTTTTAGTTGTATTTGTTCTACAAGGAGTTTCTGTGGATCAAGGGTTGGATATTGCTTAACAGTGGGAAATTCAGTTTAATACTAAAAAAAGATGAGTTTAATTTACTTTCTTTCCGAGTTGATCTTTTTCCTAGTTACTTATTCAAATCTCAATGAGGATTTATAATGTGTAGCTGGCAGGCTTTGTTGGATACTATCGTATTCTTGCGCAGCAGTATTATTTGACTTGCTTCCTGCTCTATTAGTCTTCAGTTCTTCATCACTTGCTTTTGTGTGATTTAAAATAAAGGCGATTTGGGCATATTCAAGATTATTACCCTACTTTAGGAATAGTTGAAACTTGAAGGTATTTCCTATGTTATACTTTTGCCTCCATGGTTGACATTACAGTATTAACAACTTACAGTTAGACAAGTGGTGAACTAAAAATATTCGTCTATGTTTAATCTTTCTTTGTTGATAAGGTTTAAAGCATAACTACTACAGTAATACCTTTAACAGTTGATATTAGTCTTTCTTTAATACATTAGAAAGCAAGAACAGAGTCATAAGCCTGGTGTCAAGATGTTTAAAAGTATTTTCTCTTTAGTAATTTTGGGGGCTTGATTTTCTGCTTTCTTTGAAAGAGATTGGTCAAGAAGGTGGAGTGACTACACTTTTCATACACCCAGTACCACCATGTGAAAAAAACAATAAGGTTAAGTTCAATACTATAGGCTTCAATTTGACAAACAAGTGTAGTGGATATGATAAAAGCAATTTGTTAACTGCCAAACTATATGCATTGAGATACTATTTACTCAACTCAAGTATTCTTCAATTTTAAATTACCTGAAGTTGGTTACATGAATCTTTTAATACATTGTGCTTTATGTGGACTTCTTGCACATTCAGATGAAACTGAAAAATTGCAAAAAAATAAAAGGTTCTCTCTGTTTCTTCATTGAACTTTCCCAAATTCTCTTTTCCTCATTGTTTTACTTTTTCTTGAAGAATTTGAAGCGGGAAAAAGTTGTTACACTTTTAGCTGAAAGTAAAATCCAAAAACTGAGTTTCTAAAAGAAAATTCTGGTCAAACTTTGTTTGTTTGGCTGTTTTTGCAGCAAAAAAAAGTTTTTTTTTCGAGTTTTCTGCTAAAAGAATTTGTCAAAATATTAAAAAACTGTTCTGCAAAGGCTCAAAATAAACCTTAATTTTTTATTTTTTTTTGTAAACTTTCTAAAATAGTTTATGAATTTTCGAAAAACTTAAAACCTTTTTTACTTGTAAAAAGAAGTACAAACCAAAGAAACATAATTCGCAAACTCAAATTTTGGATTTTTGGCAATCATACGCCACCTATAAAAATTGTCTAAGTTATCCCTAATTTCATAATGTGACGAATTTTACTGAGATGGATGTGTGGTCATATTAGGAGAAATATGATTAGGAACGAAGTTATATGGGACAAGGTCGGAGTGGCCTCCGTGGAGGATAAGATGATGGAAGAGAGGTTGAGATGGTTTAGACATGTGAAGAGGAGGTGTAAGGATGCGGCAGTTAGGAGGTGTGAGAGATTGGCGGTAGCAGGAGTTTGGAGAGGTAGTGGTAGGCCGAAGAAGAACTGGGAGAGGTGATTAGACATGACTGACACAACTCCAGCTAACCGAGGACATGACCTTAGATAGGAAGATTTGGAGGTCTAGAATTATGGTAAAAGGTTAGTGGGTAGTTGAGTTTTTATCGCATTGTGTGGGTGAGATAGGGAGCTAGCCTCTTCTTCTTCTCTTCTCCTTTTCTTAGTCGTAATTGTTTAGGTATCGCGTAGATCCTTACTTTTTATGTGTGTATTACTATGTATTGCTCCATTTTCTTTCTATTTGGATATTTTGTGGTCTTATTTTCCTTGCAATCCTTCATCTACTACTTTCCTTTTGAGCCGATGGTGTATTAGAAACAACCTTTCTACCCCACAAAGGTTGAGGTAAGGTCTGCGTACATCATACCCTCGCCATACCCCACTTTGTGGGAATACACTGGGTATGTCGTTTATAATTTTTCAAAAAATTATATCATTACATAATGCCACACTTTAATAATTTGAAGAATAAAATTGCATTATTATGCAAAAAAAAAAAAAAGTTGCCGAATTCATATTCAAAGAAGGTTACTGAATAATAAAGCAAAATCAAAATGAAAAATAAAATAAAATAAAATAACAATACAACTACACCAAATGTTCCTTACATAAAAGGAGAATTTTCAATGCTATATAACAATGAGGAATTCAACATGCAAATAACAATACAAAAGAATAGGTAACAACCATCTAAACAAGCTGTAAAAGCAAGTCAAATATATAAGTGGCAACTACATCCACTTATAAACAATATGGCAAATCCACTTATACTGTAAAGGCAAATCCACTTAGGAAACAATACGCCACTTATAATTTTTTTGGAATTTTGGCAACTACATCCACCTATAAAAATTCTCTAAAAGCAAGTCAAAAAGTTATAAGCACCTTTTAGCTAAATTATTTATTTTTTAAAATAATTTTTACTTTATTTTAAAATTAATATTTAATATAAATTTTTAGAACCTAACTTATTGTAGGATTTCAAATTTAGAAAAGTGTTCTAAATTTTGTTTTTCAACCGCATCTTTATAAATTTTAAATAAAATATTCTCTTCTTCCCATTACAAAAAGTATAATCCAAACACAATTCCACATTCTATTTTAATTTTATAAATTTTAAATAAAATATTCTCTTCTCACAAAAAATATAATTAAATCTTAAAGTAAAAAATATTTAAAACATATGACCAATCGCCTACTAAGATTTACGAAGTCAATTGGAAAAAGGATTGTGGAGTCTTTGATCCCAATTCCAATGGAACAATGCATCTCAACCTCTAATTTACCCTCTTCTTCCACACCTTATCTTTGATTCCTATCAATGGAACCTCACCAATTCATCCAAACCTCAATTACTTGACATGTCTTCTCGGCCACCACCACCACCACAACCACAACCACAACCTCACCTCCACAAGAAACCCACTTCCTTCCCTGACGTTATCTTCACTGCTTTTTCTCTCTTCATTATCTTCTCTTCTTCCAACAACCCCACTACTTCCCTTCTCCGCAAATTTGTTTCCTTCCCTCTCAACCCCCGTCGATTCCTCAGAATCCCCACTATGTCCAACCCCAACCCTCGTAACCCCATCCACCACCACCACTTCCCCAACCCACAATCCCTCTCCGATTGGCTAAGGCCACGTATGCCTTCCGATTCTTTCGCCTCTTGGGGTGTTAAGCCCGGAACCAAGAACGTTAATAACCTCTGGCTCGAGTTATCTGAAGGCGAGACTTTGCTAGCTGATTCTTCACCTCCGGTGAGAACCGTGGAGGTTATGGTCGTACGTGTTATTGGAAAAGACAATAAAGTCCTTGTTGAATCACATCAAGAATTATCCAACGGTGTCGTTAGGAACCGGTGTAGGCCGCTAGCTGAGAAGATGAAGCCTGGTGAGACAGTTGAAGATGCTGTCTTTCGTGCAGTAAACGAAGAGCTTGGTTCAGTGCTTGGTGGGGAATTTAGAGAGAATGGCATTGTTAAGATTTTGCCCAATTCGTATTCAAAGAAGGTGGAAGAAAGGGTTTCGGCGTCGTATCCTGGATTGCCTGCTTGCTATGTGTTGCATACAGTTGAGGCTGTAGTGGATGGTTTGCCCGACGAGGAGTTTTGCACGGAAGAGACCGATGAATATGGAGATTCTAGTGGGAGTAATTTGATCAAAGATGGTGCAGTTTCCTGTAAAAAGCATTACTGGAAGTGGGTCGATGCTGATTCGTTTGGAAGGTGAGTTTGAGCTCTTGTCCTTCCAAGATTGAATTTTTGACTACTACTACATGGTCCGTTCATAATAAAGATGGCTTCACACGACTTGCGGTTGAATGTCATATACTTTATAGGATACTTAGATACAGTTACATAGAAGAATTGTTTGATTTAGCTTTCTATTCATGTTAATATCCATCTCAGGTGTTGATTTAATAAATAATGCGTGTATATCTTTCTAACAGCGAGAGCTTCTTGTATTGTCCTGAAAAGAACAGGATGGCGTTTGAAACTCAATTAGTAATGTACTTTATGGTGCTTCCAAGCGGAAGGAGCTTGATAATTGTGCTTATTATATTTGGGTGAGCCTTGTTTCCTGCTACTTGATCTGGATGTCCAAGTCTTTTGGTTAGGTGATCTTTTACTATCAAAACTTTTTTTTGGTTGTACCCATGATCACTTTAGGGTTCAAGGTGGATTTGCCGCCTATATGGTGCGTTTGTGTGTGTTTCCTAAATGTGCTTCTCTTTTGGGTTGCTATTTGGAATCATCATTTAATTCAATTAAGGTCTTAAATGAGCTTCTGGTGTGTCATGGAGCCAAATAATGTAATGACCTTTTATGTTGAGCTTGCCATTGAGGGGATGGCTAAAGCTTCAGGTACCTGGAGGAGTTTTAAACTAAATGTTGGGTTATAAACTTATAATGTCAAGGACTTCAATTGCAGAATATCTGTTCTGTTTCAATTTCAGTCACACGTTGTTTGAGGAAGCAAACCATACCTGAATCAAACAAGCTTAGGGGTCTAGCCCTGACCAAAAATGTTCTTTTCAGGCTTTATATTATCTCTTGTTTAACTCTGAAAATTGCAGCTGCCACAGGAGTTGAAGGTTGCAGCAGCAGACGGTTCTTATAGTTTTATTTTTTTGGGGAATAATCGTGTATCATTTTATTCCCGATACAACTATCCTTGCATTATTATTCAACGTAGAAGAGATCCAAACATTATATTTTCGAGTAATATTCCTCGTATTATAATCCTGCATAAGTAGTTCATGAACCAAACGATCCTTAGAATGTTATTTATGGTTGTAGGAGTTGAATAGTAGAACTGTAGCACAAGATAGCATCCAAGGGTGTGGACTATTTGTCAATGAAGTTAGATGAAAACCATAAGAGACCAAAGTTTGAGTCCCACAGAGGCAAACATGATTAGGTGTTTCTTTCCATCTTTCCAAGTTTTGGTGGTCAGAGTTATTCGATACATGTATTAGTGGGAGGATGCATGCACCACTGAAAATAATTGAGGCATGCATAAACTAACTCAAATACCACTGTTATTATTATTATTATTTAAAAAAGAAAATCTAAACTAGAGTCTAATTCTGGTGATGTTGAATGATAGGGGAAGAATACTCCTATGCTTTTACATCTAATATAAGGTTGGTGAGGGACTTGTGACTTATGTCACAATTCACTGGTTCGGGCCTTGCGCCATGCAAACTAAGCATGTTTTTTAAGTGGAGTAAGGTAAAGGGGCTGGTATCCGAACTATGCATATTAGCAATATTTACCTTTTTCGTAGAGAAAAGTAGGTATGATTGGAGCCATAAAAGTGGAGAAAAGGCTGGAATTAGGGAGGAAAGAAATGGGGAAAAAGAATCATTTTCACCAGCTCCTTGTGGATTTAATTTTGTGGCTTAATTAGCATAAAAGTAGATAATATTGGCGATGTGTATGAACGAATTTAAAATTAGCTAGGCTTTTTAAAATCCTTTTTATTTCTGTAATTGACAACAATTTGAAGATTTAGGTTCTTTAGGCCTCTCATGCCTTAAAATGTGGTGATCAAGTTGAAACAGCCGACTCATCGGCATTCTCATTGCTGAAGATGCCACCATCTCCTAGTTGTTGTAAATTAGTGCTTTGGAGAAAGTTCTCTTCATTCATTTGATAAAATTTTGTTACTCCCTGTTATGTAACATGCAGAGTATTGGAAAACATAGCAGCCAATTTGATTAAAGCATTAAGGTCCTTGAATTTCATTTTGTAGTTTGTTTGTTCAAGTCCCTCCAAATGCTTCTCCTAATCTGTATTCCCAAAATGTTAGGCTAGGTAATATCTTTCTTATCTTTTTAGCCATGTGAAAGAATCAAACATCTTTTCTTTGTTTTTTTTTCCGGGGTGGGTGGGGTGTGAGGAGCAAGGAGTTTGGTGAAAGCAAGGATGATGAGAATATTCGAACTGTTAAATCAAAGCCAAAATTGTTTGCTTTTGCCTTCTCTTCATTTTCTGACCTGGCTTCTTCTTAGAAATACTTAGTATCTCCCATATTAGATATATAAGGGCATCTTAGGAAACTTATAAAGGTTTCGGGTTATCTCAAGGTTTTGGATTTGATGTTTGATTCTTTCGCATGGCATCATAGCCAAACTTGGGCAACAATAATTTTCTTTCTACTTCTGAATTCTGATGAAGCTGTATATTGTCTTTACTTATCGTTGCTCTAATCTTTTTCTCTAAACTTAGTCAATCGAGCTGCTGCTGCCTGCTGCTCTGTGATGCAATCTTAATTTTGTTCGTTGAGCCACTAACTTTACTCTCCACCCACACTCCTTAAAAACCTACCAAGTTTATTGTTTCTCTTCTCTGAGGCGACCCTTAGTTTGTTAAACATATTCTCTTTGCTTCAGCCCAGTCTTCAGTCTATTGAGGTACCTTGGGCTTCTCAGAAGTTAAACATGCCAATGGATTTTTTTTTTTGTTAAAACAGATCTTTAGTTTACATGTAAATCATAAAATCGGGTTACATGTGTGACAGTATAAGAAAATCTGTCATTTTATCAGAGATACTCCAGTGTATTAAAAATGGTTTTATAAAGAGCATTAAATTTTTGGCTGGATTCTCAAATTCTTTCACACTACTGTGACCCTTCAACGCTCACTCTCTCTCTTACCTTGTTACTGTATCTTTAAAATCTAACAATTGTGTTAATTTTTTGTGTGAATTTCTTACATTTATCATGTTTGAGTTTAAAAACTTCGGACATTTGCTTATGTGAATCTGAGAGATCAGTAATTGATCAAATGAATTGTCAACTGGATTTTTACGAGCAGAAGTAAGAGTGAGGAGTTACTCTCAATGGTTTGGTGAGGGGCAAGGAAGAATTGACAGGGCGGACGCAGCTTCAGAGTATAGGGTTTATCTAAACCTAGTACTTTCAAGGAGTGTAAATTTATGTGTAAAATTTCGCTAAAATTGCAATAATGAGTAGATATGAACCCATTACATTAAAAATATAATAGGTTCAACGATAAAACCTTAACGATTGAACCCATAAAGGTTAGATCCTGAATCCGCCTCTGAGAATTTGGAGAACATGAATATTGAATCCCTCCAATTTTGAAATTGTGAAGTTCTATATGATGATGCTTAAGGAGTGGTGGTCATATATAATATAATACTAGTGTTGCCATGGAGTATGGACTAAACTTGAAGCTTCAGATTCGTTACAATAAGTTGTCTTTTATAAAATTTCCGACAGTTCATTCACGCCACTTTTGCTGTAATAAATTTTTGGGCGTAGTTATTCATGGATTTATAATTGTGTTTTTTTGGATTGGTATTGAGTGAGTTATTCTTCAAATGGTAAACCAACTTTATTGCGGAAGTGAGAGGGTTATTCTTGGGCAGTTTGAACCGTGACATGTACCCAGCAATTCGAGTAAATTTTACCCAATTGGATACCTGTCAAACAGATAAAAGTTTGGAAACCGAAGAGGTTAGAAGGAAGCAAATGCTTACCTTTTTCGGGTCTTGATTCAAATCGTGTATTGCTGGGGAATTTACTGGTCAAGCATTAGAAAGATATCTGCAGCAATTTGCTAGAGGTATTGATTCTGTGATTACCATTTTCTGTTTAGTGGAACCAACAAGAACTGCACGGAACGTGGTGGAAATTGTCGACGGTTGCCTGATGGTTGTTCTGAAAGCATCTTATCTTAATGTTTTACTTAACAGTACAACACGAGTTTTTGTTTATTTCTGGGTCATGAAAATATAGTATGAATCACTGCACCCAAGGAAGTGACCTAAAAATCATGTGAGATAAATGTTCAAATTTTGATAGAGACAGAAAATACTAGTAAATTTCTCTCATTTATTTAAGTTTTGATGGATAGAAATAGAGCTGCTCGATATCTGTGTTCTCTCTACCATTTTCTTCTCTTCCACTTTGGCCAATTCGGTTTGTGAAGTCTGAGCATTGTAATTCCTGGAGTTGGCTTTCGCGCAGCTGCTACGCCCTTGCTTCTTGCCTTATCTTACTTAGTAAAGCAACCTTTCGACCAGATATAATAGTACTCAATAGAATAGTGCACGCCAGATGGTATGCTGGCACGGAGACCAATATAAAGAAGGCAGTCTCAAGCAATATTTGGTGGTTATAGTGTCTTCCCTTCTTATCCTATGCTAGTTGTCTTTTTTATTATGAGAGAATTTTCGAAAATCCATCATATAGGTACAAAAAGGTGTACAGTTTCCTGTCGCCTTTTAAGTTTGTGAAAAGCTGGCTGGGACGTTCAATTTTATTATTATTATCTTCTTTTATATTCAGTTTCTCGGCTTACGCCAAACTATTCCTGAAGATAGTAATTCCGGTCCCTCAGCACTACTACCAGTAAATCGCGGGATGTGCCTGAATGACCAGAGTTTGAGAACAGAGCAACTGATATCACCTACAAGGTCCTATCCCAGAAGAGAGCAAATTGCTCCCACCGGGGTTCGAACTCACGCTGCAGGCCTCCAGCTGTATTTTAAGTTTCTCTCATTTGTCATCCAACTATGCCCGAGGGACCGTTCAATTTTATTATTGATTGTTGTTGCATTGTTTTGGATATAAATATATAGAGAGATGGGTCTTAAATCTAAGGCTGGCCAGTGGGCCGATCCGGCCCTCCCGATACCCGCCCCGCCTCGCGCCAATCCCCCAGGCAGCGCCGCGACGCTAATTGGTTGGCCAGTCACTGGAGCCGCGGTGCTTTGGAAAAATCTGACCTTTGGGCTGATTTTGGAACATTGATTCTCCATTACTTGCCACATGAATTCAGTCATTATTTGGCTGAATGTAACCCCTCAATCAAGTGTCATTACATGGCTATTGAAGGTCATTAGTTGGCTGGTTGAGGGATCTTCTCCTTACACTATAAATTGAGGCCTTTGGCTCAATTGAAACTACACTCAACACTTAGAAAATATTTACAGATTTTCTGAATTCATCAAAGTTACTATACTCAAAGTTCTTCAAGAGTAATACTTGAGTTTCCTTTACTCAATTGTTAAGTTGTTGTTGTATCTTGGGAGACTATTGCCCGATAACGTAAAAGGAGATATACGTGACAATCTTGTCTTAAAGAAAGAGTGTCATCACTCGACTCAGCGAATCACACAAACAATCGGTTAAGTTCTTGCTTTCCAGTTTATTGTAATATTTAGTTAATCCTTTCTTGCTATTGTAATAGTTACTTACTTCCCGTTCCCTACAACAATTGTATCCCAACAATTTTAAGACAAGATTTGTTGTAAGTACGTTAGAAAGATGACTGGATTAGAACAAATTGCTTCGGATTCTGCTGTTGCTCAAGGCAATCCCTCTGCCTTCCCCATTGCTCAAGGCACTCCTAATTCCTTTCCAGTTGCTCAAGGCTCATCCAACGCCTTTACTGCAGCTCAAGGGAACGTTGTCGTTCCTCCACCCGCTGGATTTCACCATGAATGCCCTGAAAAGTTCATGGGGTCAAACTTCAAGAGATGGCAACAGAAGATGCTATTCTATCTGACTGTTATGGGAATGTCACGTTTTCTAACAGAAGATCTTCCACAAGCTGGAGATGAAATGGACCATTCGCCTTCTGAAACGAGTGAAGGGGGCTAGGTATCCATGTCATTAATGGCATGAAGATGGTTCTTGATGCATGGAGTCATAGTGATTTCATGTGTAAGAATTACATATTGAACTGCTTGTCAGACCCTCTCTACACGGTGTTGCATAGTTGGCACCGCCAAAGAGTTATGGGAGAAGCTGCAAAAGAAGTACAACGCACATGATGCAGGTACTAAGAAATTCATCGTTGGAAAATTTCTAAAATTTCAAATGGTGGATAGTAAGACAGTGATGTCCCAAGTCCAGAAATTCCAAATGATACTACATCACCTGGATTTGGAAGGTATAAAGCCAAACGAGCAGTTTTTGGTTGCATCACTGATTGAAAAGTTACCTCATTCATGGAATGAGATTATGAGCTACTTAAAGCTCAAGACAAAGGAGATGACCTTTGAATAACTTATTATCAAACTCCAAATTCAGGAAGATAATAAGAAGGCATTGCCTAGGGGTAAACAACTTGCTGAGGCAAAGGCAAATCTGGCTAAGGCCAAAGGGAACCCAAGCAAGAAGCGAAAGTTCCAGAAAGACGGCAAGACCCAAGCAGCGGAGAAGTTCAAAGGAAACTGTCACCACTGTGGGAAACCTGATCACATGATCAAGGACTGCCGCAAGCTCAAAACTGAGCAACAAGAGAAGGCCAAGGCTCAGGTTAACGTCGTCAAGGACAAGTTTCTGGACGACATGATTGAGGAGTTCTCAGCGGTGGTGCTAGAAGCAAACCTTGTTGAGAGATCCTATGCAATGATGGATGGACACAGGTGCTACAAGACACATCTGTTCCAACAGAGATGCCTTCTTCACTTATACACCGGTTACAAATAAAAAGTTATTCATGGGCAACAACGCTTCCTCTGACGTGCTGGGGGTAGGAAAGGTAGTCCTGAAGATGACTTCTGGAAATGAGCTCACTCTGAGGAGGTGATGCATGTTCCTAAGATTATAAGAAATTTAATTTCATGTCATTTATTGGTTAATGCTGATTTTAGGCTAGTGTTTGAGTCCAATAAATTTGTAATCACAAAGAATGGAACGTTTGTAGGAAGAGGATTCGTCTGTGAAAGCCTTTTCAAAGTTAACGCCATGTCTGTATTACGAACAAACAATAATATTGAAGTATCTTCTTCTTACTTGCTTGAGTCCTCTAATTTATGGCATCGTAGATTAGGACATGTCAACTACAAGTCCATCCAAAGGTTGGTAAAGTTGGAGTTGTTGCCGTCTATCGACGTAAACCCTCAATATAAGTGTGAGGTGTGCGTAGAGGCAAAACTCACAAAGCTTCCTTTTCGATCCGTCGAAAGGAATACCACTCCTCTAGAACTTATTCACACAGATATATGTGATTTGAAGTTTGCACAAACTAGAGAGGGGAACAAGTACTTTGTGACATTCATTGATGATAACACAAGGTATTGTTACCTTTATTTGTTGAAAAGTAAGGATGAAGCCTTTGAAGCGTTCCGACGTTACAAAACAGAAGTTGAGAACCAACTCAACATACGGATTAAATCCATTCGTAGCGATAGAGGGGGAGAATATGTAGTGCCATTTGAGGAATATTGTGCCCAATCAGGCATTGTTCATCAAACGACGGCTCCATACTCACTTCAATCGAACGGTGTGGCGGAACATAACAATCGCACATTGAAGGAAATGATGAATGCATTGCTCATCAATTTCGGTCTTCCCCAAAACATGTGGGGAGAAGCCGTCCTTACCGCTAATACGATTCTTAACAGAGTCTCACATAAAGGTAAGGACAAAACTCCATATGAATCATGGAAAGGAAAGAAACCCACCTATAAATATTTAAAGGTGTGGGGTTGTTTGGCAAAGGTTGAAGTACCCAAGCCAAAGCAGGTCAAGATTGAGCCTAAGATTGTAGATTGCATATTCATCGGATATGCAAATAACAGTAGTGCTTATCGCTTCTTAGTGCATAAGTCAGATATTCCAGATATCCACGGGGGTACAATCATAGAATCAAGAAATGCTCAATTCTTTGAAGGTGCCTTTCCTAGAAAGAAAAAAGACATAACCTCTCGCAAATGAAGTTATGAACAAAGTTCTCAGGATCCGGGAGTCTATGACGGCCCGGATCTAGATGGTTCAGATCTAGTGGATCTCGAAGTGACTGAATATCCGAAATCTAGTGTTCCAGATTCTCAGAACTTGGAGACTCCAGAGATGGAACTAAGGCGAAGTAAAAGGGCCAGGAAGGATAAATCATTCAGTCCTGACTTTGTAGCTTATATGGTTGAAGATGAACCAAGGACAATTGCTAAAGCATTGTCAACTCTAGAGGCACCGCTCTGAAAAAAAGCTATTGAGAGTGAAATAGGCTTCATTCTGCATAACCATACTTGGGTGTTGGTTGATCTTTCTATGGGAAATAAACCGTTGGGTTGTAAATGGATACTCAAACGGAAGTATAAAGCAGATGGGTTTATAGATAAATACAAGGTCAGGTTGGTAGTCAAGGGCTATCGGCAAAAGGAAGGCCTTGACTACTTTGACACGTACTCCCCGGTGTCTAGGATGACGTCCATACGAGTATTCATTGCGATTGCAGTGTTGCGTGACCTTAAGATACATCAAATAGATGTCAAGACAGCCTTCCTAAATGGTGATTTGGAAGAATAAATTTATATGGACCAACCCGAGGGGTATGTGGTTCCAGGGCAAGAGAAGAAAGACTGTTGGCTTGTCAAATCTCTGTACGGGCTGAAATAAGCCCCGAAGCAATGACACAAAAAATTTGATAGTCTCTACTATCGAAGGGTTTCACCATTAATGAGTGTGACAAATGTGTCTACATGAAAGGTAACTCTGACTCGTTCGTTATGATATGCCTATATGTAGACGACATGTTGATCACAGGGAGCAGTCTTAGCATAATTCTAGAGACTAAGAACATGTTGAAACAATGCTTCGACATGAAGGATATGGGTATCGCAGATGTCATCTTAGAGATAAAAATCTCCAAGACGTCTGGCGGACTGGTCTTATCTCAGTCTCACTACATCGAGGATGTCTTGAGAAAGTTCGAGATGTTTGATAGTTAGCCTATAAAGTCACCAATGGATAGAAATCAAAAACTTGATAAAAATCGTGGTGCACCCATATGCCAGGAGCAATATGTACATGTGATTGATAGTTTGATGTACATAACAAACTGCACCGGACCTGATATTGCTTATGCAGTCAACAAGTTGGCTAGGTTTACCCGTAATCCGAGTAATGATCACTAGAAGACGTTGAATCGGGTACTACAATACCTGAAATACACGCTAACCTACGGGTTGCACTATTCGAGATATCCAGCTGTACTAGAGGGGTACAATGATGCAAACTAGATATCTGACATAGAGAACACCAAGTCCACCAGTGGGTATGTATTTACAATTGGTGGTGGAGCTGTGTCTTGGAAATCCTCTAAGAAAACTTGCATCGCCCGATCCACGATGGAATCAGAGTTTATCGCTTTAGACAAAGCAGGAGAAGAAGCTGAGTGGCTTCACGACTTCTTAGAGGATGTTCCTTGTTGGAACAAACTCGTACCTTCTATAATGATCCACTACGACAGCCAGTCGGCTCTAGGAAGGGCACGAAATGCTATGTACAACGGCAAGTCTCGTCATATTCGACGGAGGCATAAGACCGTTAGGCAGCTGATCACTACGGGTATAATATCCATTGATTACATAAAGTCAAAGGATAATATAGCAGACCCGCTGACAAAGGGCTTACCTAAAGATCAGATGTTCTGCATGTCTAGAGGAATAGGCTTAAAACCCAAGGTATAAGGACCAATACGGTGGGAACCCAACCTTACTGACTGGAGATCCCAGGAATTAGGTTCAATGGGAAAACTAAGCTGTAAAGGTTCAGTTGATCGCTTCAGTGGAAGCATGAGCACTTCGGATAGTGATTTCTGTAAAGAAACACCAAATTCAAAGTCGTTCCCGCGATAGACTATAAGTGCTATATGCAGTGTGGGTAAAGGCTAAGTTTCCAAAACCTTTAATGATCCTCACTGGTTGAGGTTAGGTTTGGAAAAATTTTTAATGGTTCCTAACACTTGTAAAGTGGGGTATATCAGGATACCTTGTAGGAGACCACCTATTTAAGTGTGAGGACAGGCCACCTCAATTGAACATATTTAAGAATCCAAGAAGTGTTCACGGTCACAACGGACAAAACATTACGAAGAACTGAGTAGAGGAAGTTGTTGTGTGTTGGTACCGTTGACTTGGCTTACACTAAACACTGACGGTTCAAGACATCACGTTCACCGCGCAGTAAGTAAGTCCAATGGTATTCAACTATGGAAGGTTCAAAGCGTATGCTACCTATTCAGATGCAACATCGGTCCGCTAAAAGATTGCTGGAAAAGCCACCAAGTGTGTGCGCCAAAATCTCTTTCAAGAGGGGATTGTTGGAAATTTACTAAATATGGAATTAAATATATCCCATTAATTTACGACTCGAACAATTTGGGCCCGCATGTCGAAAACGTTGTTTCAACACACGTGCACACGTAGTGCCAAGTATCGCAAATTTCATTAGTGAAAGAGATATTGGTACGTATGTAATACGTTTGAGACATAGAATTATGGACAGTTATTGGCCAAATGGCAAAGTATTCACGTTGGTAAAAGAAGGAAGAAGTGTAAGATGAAACGAGTCAGAAATCGCCGCGGAGCCATGAAGGGCCGCGATGCTAATTGGTTGGCCAGTCACTGGAGCCGCGGCGCTAATTCACAGCGCCGTGGTGCTTCGGAGGCAGAATGCTGCGATGGGAAGTTGTAAAAATCTGACATTTGGACTGGTTTTGGAGCATTGATTCTACATTACTTGCCACATTAATTCAGCCATTATTTGGCTGAATGTAACCCCTCAATCAAGTGTCATTACATGGCTATTGATGGTCATTATTTGGCTAGTTGAGGGTCTTCTCCTTACACTATAAATTGAGGCCTTTGGCTCAATTGAAACTACACTCAACACTTAGAAAATATTTACAGATTTTCTGAATTCATTTTCTTCCTCTCTAGCAAAGTTAATATACTCAAAGTTTTTCAAGAGTAACACTTGAGTTTCCTTTACTCAATTGTTAAGTTGTTGTATCTTGGGAGACTATTGCCCAATAACGTAAAAGGAGATATACGTGACAATCTTGTCTTAAAGAAAGAGTGTCATCACTCGACTCAGCGAATCATACAAGCAATCGGTTAAGTTCTTGCTTTCCAGTTTATTGTAATATTTAGTTTATCCTTTCTTGCTATTGTAATAGTTACTTACTTTCCGTTTCCTACAACAATTGTATCCCAACAACTACCACTTTCATTATCTTTTCCATCGACAGGATCTACCCCTAAAACATAAAAAGTATGCACAATCAAAGGGACTTCAAAAGAGAACTTTCAAGATAAGATAAACAAATTGAGACATAGCCCTTTAAAATTTTATTATCCTAACCTCGTACTTAATCTTCATTATTTGTACTAGACTCTTCACAAAATATTAGCATGAAATTGACAAATCTTTTATATTTCTCATCAATATAATTTACAAGAAGGGAGCCTTGGCCCAATAATAAAAGTTGCAAAAATGTTCTTTTGTAAAAATGCAAGGTAAGACTGCGTACAATAGGCACAACGTGATTTGTCCCTTCCGAGGATCCCGCACATAGTTGAAGCTTAGTCTTAGTGTATCGAAATGTCTTTTTATCAAAGATAATTTACAACAACCATACAAAATATGAAAAAGGAAAGGAGGAAAAATATACTTGAGGAAGGGCTTATTCCTCTCTAATTGAGTATTAATTTTTAATTGAACTTCAAAGGGTAGTAGAACACTGAGCTCCTTGTCTAAAACTGAGAGGACCAGACGGCAACGAAGGTCCAAAAGGCATACTAGCAACACAATCTACATTGAACCTATACTTTCCAGAAACCCAAGTCCCAACTTTCCATCTTAGCCTACCACTTCCTTTCAAATTCATTACCAATTTTCCAGCACTTTGGTCACGTTGCACCTCATAACCAAAATAAGGATCTACCGGCAATCCATTCCCAATCAATGAGGCAGACAAAAAGTTGCTATCTTCATAGCCTTGATAAAATGGAGGAAGAGAAGTATAGAGAGTAATTTGTTGGCCCTTGTAAGAAGCATAAACTTGCAACTCATCGTAATAAATTCCAACTTTTTTGTTAGGATTCTTCGATACAAGGGTGAGTTGAATAGAAGAATTGAGAAGTTGGCGCGGACCTGAGAGGTTGAGTTGATAAATATCAGCTTCAGTTAGAGTGAAGTTTGGTTTAGTTGGGTGGAGAGTGAGATAGAGAAGAAAGATAAATGATAGAACAGAGAGGGAGATTGTAGTAAAGCTAAAGAATAATTTCTTTTTTTGGAATAGTTTTTCTACGGTGACTCCTTTTTCGTCACAATGTTTTGGAGATCTTACATCAATTGGAGACATCTGCCGATGCCAAGAACTAGAAGAGAGAACCAAAGAAAGAGATTGTGTATGTGGTTAGTTTACAAGGCTCTAAGGAAAGGAAGTGAGGGGGTTAAATATATACCAAGGTGTGCTCTTATATTAGAAGTTGAAATTAAGAGCAGCAACTATTTCATCTTTTGGCTGCTTTTGAGTGGCCGCTTTGCATGGGGTATTGACTGATTAAGTGCAATGATAATAGTGGAAAGTAGCTGAGAAATCTTACTAACTTTTGGAATGTGCTTTTCCTTCATTGATCTAGTGGTCAATGAAGTGTAGATAAAAATTTATAAAGGGAAAATAGTCAAATTTGCCCTCCAACTATATTTTATGGAACAACATTGCCCTCCGTCAAACTTACCCTCATCGTTTGCAAACTTGTTAAATTTGCCCTCGGATGGACGAATATGTGAGTTGAACGCCACGTTGCCACTGCCATCTCCGACATCAAAACAACACCAAAATCATCACCGTCGGCCACCAACAAACAACCCCCGCACTACTGCCGGAGCTCGTCTCCGGCAAACCAAGACCAACACCACCACTGCCTCACGGCACAACCACCAAACACGACCCCTTCTCCGCCACAAAACCACTGTACAACAACGACCCCTTGAGTCACAAGAACAAGGTTGCCATTATCCAGCAACTTTAATTCAACAGAGGAAGTTGATGATTGTGTTCCAGATTCTCAAACATTGATCTGATTCGCATCGACTAATACGAGGTTGCCTGATTTGAGAAGTGATAGATGTGATTTTTTTTTCATTTATCGGTTGGTCACGGTTATCCATCCAAACAACGGTTGTACAAGGTGTCGTTTGATTCGTCGAGCAGTAGCGGCGATGGTGGTTCATCATCGGCTGGTGGAGAAGTACTGGTGGGACGAGATGGTGGATTGGTGGTCGCGGTGGTTGATGAAGATGAAGGGGTTGGGGTCATTGTTGTTGGTGTTGTGGCGGTGGTAAGACACCAACCATGAACTACCAAAAAGACTTTGGATTCAAGTTTCTAAGCATAGTTAGAGCTCCGGCGGTAGTGGTCGAGGGATCTAGTGGTGAGGCAGTGATGGGTTAATGTTGTTGGTGGTGTGGTCACCGGCGGTGTTCGGATCTGGGTATTTGGGGGCTCACCGGTGGTTGTGTTTGGTCATCACCGGTGGTTGTGCTTCGTCACCGACTTCACCGAAGATGGCAGTGGCGAACGACAGAGAGGAGGGGCTATTTGGTTGTTGTTGGAGTTGGTTTGTTCCGGAAACGATGAAAAGAGGGGGAAATGGAGAAGGGCGTTTGGTTGGTGATTTCGTGTTGGTGTGGAAACAGAGCAATTATGGTTAGTGGTCGTTATTACCGGTCGTTCGGTGGTTAAATCCGATGGCGGCAACTGCCAGAAAACGGAGAGGGATGAGAGGGAGATAAAGAGGAGGCGTTGGTGGTGAATTGGTTGTTGGCCTGAGCTCCGACATGGGAACTCGTCGAAGCTCGCCGGAGATGGCAGAGGTCCGCTGGAGAAGAAGCAACAATGAGGGTAACGGGTTGAAAGAATATATATGGTGGGCTAATGGGTACGGGTTACGGGTTAAAATAATTGGGCGAGTCTACATAGCGTCTATGTGGATACGACGTGGCGTCCAACTCACATATCCGTCCATCCGATGGAAAATTTAACAAGTTTGCAAACGGTGAGGGTATATTTGATCTCAAAATTTGACGGAGGGCAATGTTATTCCATAAAACATAGTTGGAGGGCAAATTTAACCCTTTTAGATTAGAATTTTTCGTTTCGTCTACATAAGTTTTGATGGGCAGAATTACGTGCATGATGCTTCTTTTTGTTTAATTTTATGTGGCACAGTTAATATTTAAAGAGTCAAACAAGTTTTTTTTACATGCATGTAATTTTTCAGGTCTTTTAAATATTTTGAATATTTCAGCTAATTACTATGTCAATAAAGTTAAAAATTCTATGTCCTAGTTTACGTGAAATATTAGATAATTCGACTCTAATTCATCTTCTCATGGGATGGAGGGAGTACAAATATGAAATATCCAATAAACTAGTTAAAGGTCGGGCACACTAGTATTTCAAAAAAAGAAAGCGTCTAGTTTCACACTTTAGGGAGCTACTAGACTTTTAAAGATGTAATTTCTTTACTATATATGATACATGTGTGGAATGCGTGATATGGAAGGCAATTGCCGGTCAGTATAGAACTGTGAAAGGGAAATATTTTTTTTATCTCCATCATGAATATGCACGCACTTTGGTATCGTGCATGCTTTTTCCCAAGTGTATCTTGAAATGGTTGATTTGGAAGAATTTGGGATACTGGAATATCTATCTTGATTACACCTTTTAGCATTATTGAAACAAAAGTTAGGCTTTTTTAAAGTGAGTAATGATTACAATTAAAATGATAAACTATGCCGTGACTTCTCCTACTCCTCAGGGCCCTCACTCCTGACCTCCCATTATCAAAAAATTGAAACATAGAGAGAAGTAATCCCTTATATCACTTTTACTTGTGCTTTACTCTATAAATATTTTTTTATTTTTACTTGTCACATTTAGTATATTAAGTAAAAAATAATTTAAATTAATGTTATTTATTGAGGAAACAGAAACTCCCAAGTCTCAAAGTCATTGGTTAATGTTATTTATTGAGCTCTTGTCCGTGGAAAGTAAAAGGTTGAAAGAAGAGGAAGACATGGAGAATCAGGGGTGGACGTATATCGGTTCGGTTTGATTTTATATCCGAAAAATATGAACCGAATAAAAATTAAAAAAACTGAATACAATTTTTAAAAAAAAAACGATATGTTCGGTTTATATCGCCGAACGTATCGGATTATATCGGTTTTTCTAGTGGGCCGGGTCGGGGAATTTTTTTATTTTTTTAAAAAAATTGAATTTTTAAAACTAAAATTGACATTCACACCTACACTACCACGAAATTTCGACGTTGAAATCTATTGTGTATCGTGAGATGTTTACTAAAGAAAAAGAAAAAGAAAAATTAAAAATCGATTTGGGGAAAAACACAAATTAATTGGGAAAACAGACATTTTTCTAAAAATTGGCTGTGCCAAACCGCCTGGCCGCAGTTTGGGCCGGCTCCGTCTCGAAAAATGCCCAAAATAAAAAAAATCGGGTAAAACGGACATCCAAGCGCAGAGTTATGATCATTTAAAGTTTCACCACTTTACAACTATTTTCTCTCGCTACATTTTATGTCAATGCTTCCGTGATATGTGTTAATGAAGTTCATGCCGCATTCGACTTCCATAAAAGCTCCATAGATTGACTTCAATGGCTATGATTCAAGATATAGTAGTAGTCTAAAATAAAAAATAAAAATAATTATATATTTAATTCGGTTTTTTCGGTTCGATTCGTATTCAAAATTTAAAAATCGAACTGAATCACTAAATCCTGATTCGGTTCGATTTTTCAAAAAAATAGTTTTTTTAAAAACAAAAAAAAATCTGTTCTCTGGATTTGTTGCCCACCTCTATGGAGAATCTAAGAAATGGACTTTCGAAGTCCATGTAGCAGAGCTCATGATGGAGGCTGTACTTTAGCTCTAGCAATAACTGCTACTCAATAGGGTTGCATATTATACTTCTGCCTTAAGGAAACTTCCCACGCACCCCTTTTTTCATTTTCTTATCTAAGGGTCAAATAAAAGACCTCAGGCATGAGACGTAGAGTTTCGAATATGTAACTTACCTATAGCTATTACCTATACTTGAAATAGTATATATACAATTTATATATTTCGAGAATTTTATTTCTATTCTATTTTTAAAATTTTATTCTATTTGAAGACTAACTATACAAGTATGATAAGTATACAATACTAATTAGACTACAACATTAATTACATAATTGTACAAGGAAAGGACTGCCCACGGATGAACAATAATAACCGAGAATATACACCATCCGTATACATAATATACACATGTATATTGTGTGTATACTATGTATATTTAACATAAACAAACAAACAAACAAGAAAGAGATAATAATATGGTGACTATTGAAAACCATATTAAATCCAAAATAAAAGTATTTACAAGTGGATATGATAAACATATTACATAGTAATAAGTTACAATCAAATACACTTGAAAGAAAATTTAAGAATATTATGTTTGGACGAGTTGCAATGTTACTTTCTAAACATTGGTTATTACCACTAGAACGAAAACTAAAATACAGAAGGTGCAGAGAGATACAGAGGAAGCTTTTGGGTATTGATATTGGTGAATGGAAAATGATTGGAAAGAAAAGTGAGAGTTGTCCCACATCGATAGTGGAAAGAAAAGTGGGAGTTCCCTCTTGCTTTATAAAATAAACATTTGTCTCACATCGGTAGTGGAAAGAAAAGTTATTCTACTTATAAGTAGAATTACTCCTTCCTGTCAGTAAAAGGGTTGAGGGGGCAAGGACCCCTCGCGCCGTCGTCGCTCGCTCGCTCGGCTCGGCTTCGGCTTCGGATTTGGTTAACTGATTAATTGATAATTTTTTTGGACTAAAATTTTCTTTAATTTTTAATTATTTAATTATTTATTATTTAATGAAATTAATTAACTTATCCAATCCTACCCGTTAGTGACCCTGACCCGCGACCCGGCCGGATCCGCGTGTCTGACCCGCGACCCGATTTTTTTTCCATATTTAAATTTCCCACCAGTTTTTGATGGTCGTTCGAAAGGTTGCAAACCTTCGTAAGCTTGATAGTTCCATGGCTATAAATTCGTTTGATTCCTCAGAATTTTACTTACGAATTTTCTGAACAATACAATCTTCTTCTTCTTCTGCACAAATAAATTCTGTGTGATATACTGTCGTTGAGTGGTTCGCCGCTACCTGAATTTGGAGTACTACTATTCTGGTAAGATAATCGTTCTATCCTGTGAGGGGATATGCCATCAACCTCGAGTACTGTGAGGGGAATAATTTCCTTAAGATTGTTATTAATCTGTGTGCAATGCTATCGAAGTGCAATTTGGTTGGAAACCCAAAGGAGTGGTGGCTTGATTCTGGTGCCACTCGACATGTTTGCGCTACAAAAGAAACATTTGCAACCTATGCTCATTTGGACAGAAGAGGTACTGTTTATGGGAAATACTGCAACAGCAACGGTTGAAGGATATGGGAAGATACTTCTGAAGATGACTTCCGGCAAGGTCCTGACTCTCAACAATGTTATGCACGTTCCAACAATTCGGAAGAATTTAGTTTCAGCCGGACTACTCGTCAAAAATGGGTTTAAGTGCGTGTTGGTTAGTGAGAAAACTGTAATAAGTAAGAATGAATTGTTCATAGGAAAGGGCTACCTCACCGAGGGCCTTTTCAAACTCAATATAATGGTTGTTGACAGTATTAATAAAAATTCAGCTTCGTCTTACTTATTGGAGTCAAATAATTTATAGCATGTTCGTTTAGGACATGTCAACTACAAAACCTTGCGAAAATTGATTAATTTAGAAGTATTGCCTAAATTCAAGTGTAATAAATCTAAATGTGAAATCTGTGTTGAATCTAAGTTTGTTAAACATCCATATAAGTCTATTGATAGGAATTCAAATTCTTTAGACTTAATTCACACAAATATATGTGATATGAAGTCAATACCATCTCGCAGTGGAAAAAAGTATTTTATAACTTTTATTGATAATTGCACTCGATATTATTATGTGCATTTGCTTTAATAGTAAGGATGAAGCAATTGATGCATTTAAGCAATACAAGAACGAAGTGAAAAATCAATTGAATAAAAACATAAAAATGATTAGAAGTGATAGGGGTGGAGAGTACGAATCTCCTTTTGCAGAGATATGTTTAGAATATGGAATTATTCATCAAACTACTGCCCCTTACACACCACAATCAAATGCAATTGCGGAAAGGAAAAACCGAACATTAAAGGAAATGATGAATGCCTTACTAATAAGTTCCGGTTTACCGCAAAGCTTGTGGGGGGAAGCTATCCTTACAGCTAACCGAATACTCAACAGGGTGCCCCACAACAAAACACAATCTATTCCATATGAACTATGAAAAGGAAGAAAACCCAACTTGAAATATTTCAAAGTGTGGGGTGTTTAGCAAAGGTCCAAGTTCCTTTGCCCAAAAGGGTAAAAATCGGACAAAAAATTGTGGATTGTGTTTTTATTGGTTATGCTACAAACAGCAAAGCTTGTCGGTTTTTGGTTCACAAATCGGACAATCCCGAAATTCATGTTAATATGGTAATTGAATCAGATAATGCTTAATTCTTTGAAAACATTTATCCGTATAAAACTGAATGTGAGTCGTCAAGTGAAAGATCTAAACGACCGCGGGAAGAACCAAAGGAAAATACACCAAGTAAAGCGGATGAAAGGCGTAGCAAACGTCAAAGGACATCTACTTTCTTTGGATCAGATTTTGTGACATTCTTGCTTGAAAATGAGCCTCAAACATTTAAAGCAGCGATGTCTTCTTCTGATTCAGCATTTTGGAAAGAGGCAGTAAATAGTGAGATTGAATCAATTTTGAACAATCATACATGTGAATTGGTTGATCTTCCTCCTGAAAATAAACCTTTAGGATCAAAATGGATTTTTAAAAGAAAAATGAAAGCTGATGGCACTATTGACAAATATAAGGCAAGACTTGTGGTCAAAGGTTATAGACAAAAAGAAGGCCTTGATTACTTTGACACATACTCGCCGGTAACAAGAATAACATCTATTCGGGTGTTAGTAGCACTGGCGGCCGTTTATGGTCTTGAAATCCATCAAATGGATGTCATGACAGCTTTCTTAAATGGAGAATTGGAGGAAGAAATTTACATGGAACAACCTGAGGGCTTTGTGGTTCCTGGTAAAGAAAGGAAAGTGTGCAAACTTGTTAAGTCACTTTATGGACTTAAACAAGCACCCAAATAATGGCATGCGAAATTTGACCAAACAATCTTGGCAAATGGATTTAAGATTAATGAGTGTGACAAATGTGTTTACATTAAAAATACTCCAAATCATGAAGTCATTGTTTGTTTATATGTTGATGACATGTTGATAATGAGTAGAGATATTACCGATGTAAATGCTACGAAGCGTATACTGGCTAGCAAATTTGATATGAAAGACTTAGGAGTTGCTGATTTGATCTTAGGCATCAGAATTCATAAAACTCCACAAGGTCTAGCATTATCGCAATCTCATTATATTGAAAGAGTACTTGACAAGTTTAAGTATTTAAATTTCAATATTGCAAAGACTCCAATTGATGTAAGTTTTGCACTTCAAAAGAATAAAGGTGAAAGTGACTCACAATTGGACTATGCACGAGTTTTGGGAAGTTTGATGTATATTATGAATTGTACACGACCAGATAGCATGTGCTATAAGCAAGCTGAGTCGATTCACGAGTAATCCCAATCAAACTCATTGGATGGCAATGAAACGAGTCTTGGGGTATTTAAAACACATCCAAGACTATGCTTTGCATTATAACAAATATCCTGCCGTGATCGAAGGATATAGTGATGCAAATTGGATCACCGGATCATCTGAAGTTAAATCCACGAGTGGTTATGTTTTCATAATTGGGGGTGGATCAGTGTCTTGGAAATCATCAAAACAGACATGCATCGCCCGCTCTACAATGGAATCTGAATTTATAGTTTTAGACAAGCCGGTGAAGAAGCTGAATGGCTCCGGAATTTCTTAGAAGATATTCCATTCTGGCCCAAACCTTTGGCTCCTATATGTATACATTGTGACAGTCAAGCAACAATAGGTAGGGCAGGGAGCGTAATGTACAATGGAAAATCTCATCACATACAACGAAGACACAATACCGTTAGACAACTCCTCTCTAGTGGCGTTATCACGATTGACTATGTAAAGTCAAGAGATAACGTGGCGGATCCGCTTACAAAAGGCTTATCTAGAGAGGGAGTTAGTAGATCATCAATGGGAATGGGGTTAAGGCCGAGGACAAGTCATCATGGCGGTAACTCTACCTAGCAGACTGGAGATCCCAAGAGCTAGGTTCAAGGAGATCAAACAAAGTTGTGACTAACGGTTTAACGTTGTCAAATAACTCAACCCATTCTCGGATGGAGACAATGTTCAGAAATAAGGATAAAACCTTATGGCTTGTTAATGAGTTAATAAAGCATTAAGGTTCTTTAATGATTATCTAAATCTGGCAGTGTATGACCAGATAATGTGGCTATAGGACCACATGCTTAGAAATCACCTATGTGAGTGTTAAGTGTAAGCCGCTTTAAAGGGGAATGACAGTGAAGGCCCATTCTCTACGCACTCATGAAACCAGGATGTGTTCATGGCTGAAACGAATACAACCGTGAGAACCATAAACGGTTGAGGGTTGATTATGTGACTTATGTTGTCTAGGTATACAACAAAGTTCGACGGTTCAAAGATATCAAATCTACCGATTGATCGAGTATATCCGATATAAGTTCACTACGGAAAGTTCAAAGGGAAACCTACTTATCCAGATGCAGTCAATTCTCGCTTGTATATCACACTTGTCCGCGCTTTTATATTATAGTCATTCCCCATTCATGTGGGGGATTGTTGGGGATATTGGTGAATGGGAAATGATTGGAAAGAAAAGTGGGAGTTGTCCCACATCGGTAGTGGAAAGAAAAGTGGGAGTTCCCTCTTGCTTTATAAAATAAACATTTGTCCTACATCGGTAGTAGAAAGAAAAGTTATTCTACTTATAAGTAGAATTACTCCTTCTTGTCAGTAAAAGGGTTGAGGGGGCAAGGACCCCTCGCACCGTCGTCGTCGCTCGCTCGGCTTCGGCTTCGGCTTCGGCTTAGGCTTAGGCTTAGGCTTCGGATTCGGATTCAGTCAAATGATGTGATTGATTGATAATTTTTTTGGACAAAATTTTCTTTAATTTTTAATTATTTAATTAATTATTATTTAATTAAATTAATTAACTTATCCAATCCTACCCATTAGTGACCCTGACCCGCGACCCAATTTCTTTTCCATATTTAAATTTCCCACCAGTTTTCAGTGGCTGTTCAGAAAGGTTGCAAACCTTCCGAAACAGTACTTCCATAGCTATAAATTCGTTTGATTTCTCAGAATTTTACTTACGAATTTTCTGAACAATACAAACTTCTTCTTCTTTTGCACAAATAAATTCTGTGTGATATACTGTCATTGAGTGGTTCGCCGCTACCTGAATTTGGAGTACTACTATTCTGGTAAGATAATCGTTCTATCCTGGGAGGGGATATTCCATCAACCTCGAGTACTGTGAGGGGAATAATTTCCTTAAGGACACACTTTGAACTAAGTGAGCTCGATTATATTCGGAAAACAATTGTTCTTATGTTTCAACACTGATTCTGTTTATTTTCAGTGTTTATTATTTACTGGTTTTTTGGTATTAATAAATTAAGATGTTGGATTTCTATGGTACTTTATAGAGCAGTACGGAAAGTAATAACTATTACAAATGTTCGAAATGATAAATAAATGGTCAATCTTCAAAACTGCCGCATGTGTGTTGTGTCTTGAATCTTTATCACCTTGCAAAGCCAATGTTGAGAACTGCCGCAAGTTTGTTGTATCTTGAATGTTGACATCCTGAAATCAAGAAACAACTAAATCTGGATGGTTACAACATTGTGTGTTGAGTCGAGGATAACCCTCTATCCTTAAGACAAGATTGCCCCGTATATATGCTTTTACGTTAGCGGGCAATAGTCTCCCAAGATAAACAACACTTTAATCTCAACGCTACAAAGCCAATAAGTTGAGCCTGGCGAAGAAAACAAATATGACTTGACTTGCTGAAGATATGGAATAGGAAGGAAGAGTTTATGTCTACTCTTCTCTTTTGTCTCTGTAGTGTATATCTTGTGTATACGTGAGGGTTTGGTCACTGTTTTCCAGCCACTGTTTTGCTGAATTTCAGACACTATTTTGCTGAATTTTCAGCCACTGTTTTGCTAAATTTTTAGCCACTGTTTTGTGCTGAAAATGCTATTTTTCTAGTCTGTTTTCGGCCTGTTTGCTGCCTATTTTTTGGCCTGTTTCTTGCTACTGTTTTGAGCCAAATGAAGCTCAATTTATAGCATGAGGAGGGGCTGTCCAACAGCCACAAACAAGGCTGTAATGGCCCTTAAAGGAGGGCTGTAATGGCAGGTTTTAATGCCATGAATGAGGTGAATTAAGGTCATGAAGGAGGCTGCTCAATTGCCCAACTAATGGGCTGTTAATGGAGAGTTAATCAGCCAAGTAATGGCTGATTAATGCTCCAAAACGCAGTCCAACGGCCTTCCGTCACCTTCCCAGAAACTCTGGGGACCAAACTGTAAATATTGAAACCTTAGGGACCAAACTGTACATATGAAAGAATTCTGGTCCAAACTGTACATATGAAACTTCAAGGATCAAACTGTACATCTGGCAGAGTTCTCTGGTCCAAAAAGATAATATTAGACAGCCCCACAGCCCCGTGACCCGTGAATCCGAGAGCCCGAGAACCCGAAACCCGGAATCGGAACCGGACGGGACGGGCGCGCGGCGACGGCGCTCGTGTGGGCTTAGCCTTGAACCCAATCACATCTAGGTCTTCCCTCCTTTAAACATATGGGATACCCCTTGGGGTCCTAAATCCTTTACCAATTAGAGACTTATATAGAGAGCAATTCTTCCTATTCCCACCAATGTGGTAGATTTGTCCCACACCATATTTCCATGTCTCAAACACCTTACTTCGTGGACCAATATCTCTTTCATTTCTCAACGAAATTAGACCATTCTTGGCCCTACGGTCATCTACTCACTTCGTAGATCATGCATGTGCGAAGAGACAAGGTCTCCAACATGCGGAACACTAGTGTTTAATTCATCAAAGATGGGTGGACGCATCTCCCCGCCAAAGGCTAATTTCCAACAATCCCCTCTATGAAAGAGAGATTGTGGCGCACGCACAAGGTGCCTACATTTCAGCAATCTTTCAGCGAAAAGATATTGCATCAGGAGAGGTAGCTTTCGCTTTGAACCTTCCCTAGTTGAAACCATCGGACTTACTTACTGCGCGGTGAACGTGATGTCTTGAACCGTCAGTGTTTAGTGTAAGCCAAGACAATGATATCAACACAATAACTCTTCTTATTCATTTTCCTTCTTACGTTTCTGTCCGTTGTGGCCATGGACACACTTGGATTCTTAAGTACGTTCATTTGAGGCGGCTATCCTCGCACTTAAATAGGTGATCTCCTACAAGGTATTCTGCTATACCCCACTTCTCAAGTGCTAGGAATCATTAAAAGTTTCTCCAACCTTAACATCAACCGTTTGAGGATCTTTTAAAGGTTTGGAAGCTTAACCTTTACCCACCATGTAGGTAGCACTTTAATGTCTATCGCGGGAACAACTTTGGATTCATGTTTCTCTACAGAAATCATCATCCGAGGTGCTCTTGCTTCCACCGATGCGCTCAACTGAACCTTTTGCCGCTTAGTTTTCCCATTGAACCAAATTCTTGGGATCTCCAATCAGTATGGTTGGGTTACCACCGCAAAGGTTCGTATTGTTTAGGTTTTAAGCCAATTCCCCTAGACAGGCAGAACACTTGATCTCCGGGTAGTCCCTTAGTTAGTAAACAAGGATGTGACACGTGATGATCAAGCGCCATACTGATCTTATGTCTCCGGCCAGATCCTGAAAGATATGTCCAGGCCGTCATTTGTGTCCTTCCTGAAGCCGGCCAGGCTAGCCACGATGTATAGCTGCTGAAGACACGGGTTTCTCCCGATAAGGGACGCCCTCTAAGGAGCCGTGAAGTTACTCAACTTCTTTCATGCTTTGTATAAAGCGATAAACTCTGATTCCATCATGAATCGGCCGATGCAAGTTTGCTTAGAGGATTTTCCAAGACCCACCATACACATTTACTTGTGGCTTTGGTGTTCTTCAGATCGATGTTCGGTTTGCATCATTGTGTTCTCCCGAACATTTGGAACATCGAATATTATAATCTGTAGATAAGCGAATAATTCAGATATCGTCATATCTGATTTAACGCCTTCTACCGATCATGTATTAAAACCATCAGTGAACCTTAGTTCAACTGATCTGCTTTGTAGGACGATACCAAGTCAGTTGTAGTGTGTACAATACATTGAACTACACGTGACCTGAGCATATCGCTCCTTGTTTATGGGTGCACCATGATTCCAATCAGTTCTATGATTCATATCCATTGGTGACTTCAACGAGACTGCCAACTATCGACCAGTCCGTTAGATGTCTTAGAAATCCAATTTCCAAGATGTCATCTATGATACCCATATCTTTCATATCGAGACTTTGTTTCAATATGACTTTTACTTTCAGATTGTTGATTCTACAACTGTTGGCTTTCTAACTTCAGAGTCAATATTTCTGTGGTCAGATTCATTATTTCCGTTTTAACTGAAACTTTCAGGACCAAATGTAAACATTTCAGGGACCAAAATGAAAGTTCAGGAAGAAGCCCAACAGTTCAGCAATCCAACTCTGATCCTCTTCTTCCAACTCTCCGGTTGGGAAAGCTAATTCAACATTCATGCTACGCAAGACTGCAATGGCCCTGGATGTGAAGCTACTCACAGGGGAGCACATCTTACAACCTAAAGGTTCTTTTCCCGGAGGAAGATCAACCATTACACAAGTATGGTTATATATGATAGAGTCTATTTCTCTCTTTGTAGCTTCTTTCCAAAGCAGCGCTTTTGGAGATGACAATTATTTGTTAATTGTCCATGGTTCATTCTTAACCATACAAGCTAGAAGGACTGGAACAAGTCTTTGTCCCCTTCTTTGCTCCGTCTCGGTTCAACATCTAGAATCCCTGAGTTCTGCAGATATGGAATATTAAGTTTTGGATAGCCAGCAACTTTCGAGTCCTGTAGATACGGAACGTCTAGTTCCGGACAGTAAGGCCCTCGTGGGTTCTTGTTAACCTTGAGCAATTACTCCTTTTTCCTTTTTTCAAGGAAAGCTATCTTCAAAGAATTCAGTATTCTTTGACGCCAAGAGGCGATCAACACTACTGTTATTTGCAGATCCAGTGGATATGCAATCTACAGTCTTAGGCACAACTTGACTTGTTTCATTATTCCAACTTTTACCAAGTAACCCCACATAAATTGGGCGTACGACTTTGCGCTTGGCTAACACCGTTGGACTGAGGTGAGAAATGAACAGTCGTTTAATGAACGATGCTTCACCTTCTCCCCCTCTATCACTACAAATTTCTCAATCCATAGGCTTAGTTGATTTTCAACTTCTGTTTTGTAGCGCTTATCCGCTTCAACAACTTCATCTTTGCTTTTCAACAAACAAAGGATTCCATACGTTGTACCATCATCAATGAAGATCACAACGTACTTGTCTCCCCTCTCTATTTTGTATAAACTTCAAATCACCCAAGTAGGTGTGACTAAGTTCTAGAGGAGCGGTGTTTCTTTCGCTATTCCCTTGACGGAATTTGAAAAGGTGATTTTGCCTCTTCATCTACCTCACATTTATTTTGAGGGTTTATGTCGACAGTAGGCAACAATCTCAACATCGTTAACTTTTGAATGACTTGTTATTTAACGTGTCTTAATCTATGATGGCATAGATGCACAGATTACAAATATATCATTCATTTGGCTCTGAGACATCTTTGTACCATTCTTAGTTATTCTGCACTGTTGGACTAGTCTCAAACCAGTTTGACCAACAGCGTCCCTTAAACCAAGTTAGGGACATGTATCACCTCATCTTAGAGTGATCCCAATCCCTGAAGTCCTATTGAGGACAACCTCTCCAACCCCTTCTACTTTAGAGGTGGCGTTGCTTCACATGAACAACCTCTTGCCCATGGTTAGGGTGTAACCGGATCATATGTGATCTGGATACTCTGGCCCACTCCAGTTTCTTTGGCAGACTGAGTGTCCAATTTCTTTTCTGCCTTTCTTTAGGCCTTCAGATCATTTGAGACTTGGAAACTCCGGCCCACCTTACTAGGTGTCCATTACTTTTCCTATGAAATGAATTCTGGCCCCACTCCAGTCGCCCGGAGGCTTTATATGATTGAGTGTCCAATATCATCATATCAAAGGAATTTTGGCCCACTCCAGTCGCCCGGAGGCTTTGTATGACTGAGTGTCCAATATCATCCTATGAAGGATCTTCTGCCAAATAGTGTGACAGGCTCAATGTCTTTAACTTTTAGACTTCTTCTGTTATGATTGGTGCCCAGATAATTCTTGGCGCTTACTTAAGAGTGGTAACAGTTTTTGCACAGTTAGTGGATCTCTCTCCATCGTACGTGCGGACATACTTTACACACTTTTAATCATTACACTTAAAAGAATTGATCTTTTTAAGTCGTTTACAAAATTCAATTTTTAAACGAGAAAGAAGAAGAGATTAAACTTCTGATTTTTAAAGAGTAATATATTCCTCCTTACTTTAATTTATTTTTAATCAGACATCATTTAATCTTTATTCTTGATAAGTAAGAAAAATACTTATCCCAATTTCGGATTCTTTGTCTGGGACATATATAGGACTTCTGCTGCAAGATAGAACCATATCTTCAATCTTCTCCTCTTGTCCCAGTTGACATCCTTAGGCTCTCGTGAGCGCTTGTTCCCACCACTCTCGGTAGTGGAAAAAAAAGTGGGAGTTCCCTCTTGCTTTATAAAATAAGCATTTGTCCCACATCGGTAGTGGAAAAAAAAGTTCTTCTACTTATAAGTAGAATTACTCCTTCTTGTCAGTAAAAGGGTTGAGGGGGCAAGGACCCCTCGCGCCGTCGTCGTCGCTCGCTCGGCTCGGCTTCGGCTTCGGATTCGGATTCGGATTCGGATTTGGTCAAATGATCTGATTGATTGATAATTTTTTTGGACCAAATTTTCTTTAATTTTTAATTATTTAATTAAATTAATTAACTTATCCAATCCTACCCGTTAGTGACCTTGACCCGCGACAACGAAATTAGAGCAACGATGGAAATTATACTATAATGCAAGATCTTTGACTCGTCACGAGACAGTACACAACGACCATGAGATCACAATACTAATTTCATTGTACAAGACTAGAATCATACTAGCCTCGATCACTCAAATTATGTGAAACAAAAAAAAATACTTTGATTTGAACCAGAACAGGGAGAACCTTGATCTGAACCAGAACGAATACCTTGATCTGGACCAGAACGGTGAGTTTGATACGAACCAAAATGAGGAGTACCTTGATCTTAACCAGAGCGGGGAGAACCTTGTTTTAGGTTTAAATGATAGATTGAATGGAATATGGAGGGAGTTCCCTCTTGCTTTATGAAATAAGCATTTGTCCCACATCGGTAGTGGAAAGAAAAGCGGGAGTTCCCTCTTGCTTTATAAAATAAGCATTTATCCCACATCGGTAGTGGAAAGAAAAGTTCTTCTACTTATAAGTAGAAGTACTCCTTCTTGTTGCTAAAGGGTTATGAAGAGGGTCTCCCCTCGCACCGTCGTCGTCGCTCGACTTTGGATTTGGATTTTTGGATTTTTGGACCAAATTTTCTTTAAATTTTAATTATTATTTAATTAAATTAATTAATTTATCCAATCCTACCCGTTAGTGACCCGGATCCGCGTGTCTGACCCGCGACCCGATTTCTTTCCCATATTTAAATTTCCAACCAGTTTTAGTGGCTGTTCAGAAGGGTTGCAAACCTTCAGAAACAGTACTTCCATGGCTATAAATTTGTTTGATTCCTCAGAATTTTACTTACGAATTTTCTGAACAACAAAAAACTTCTTCTTCTTCTGCACAAATAAATTTTGTGTGATATACTGTCGTTGAGTGGTTCACCGCTACCTGAATTTGGAGTACTACTATTCTGGTAAGATAATTGTTCTATCCTGGAAGGGGATATTCCATTAACCTCGAGTACTGTGAGGGAATAATTTCCTTAAGGACACACTTTGAACTAAGTGGGCTCGATTATATTCTGAAAAATTATTCTTATTTTTCAACACGATTATATTCTGTTTATTTGCTAGCCAGCATACGCTTCGTAGCATTTACATCGGTAATATCTTTACTCATTATCAACATGTCATCAACGTATAAACAAACAATGACTTCATGATTTGGAGTATTTTTAATGTAAACACATTTGTCACACTCATTAATCTTAAATCCATTTGCCAAGATTGTTTGGTCAAATTTCGCATGCCATTATTTGGGTGCTTGTTTAAGTCCATAAAGTGACTTAACAAGTTTGCACACTTTCCTTTCTTTACCAGGAACCACAAAGCCCTCAGGTTGTTCCATGTAAATTTCTTCCTCCAATTCTTCATTTAAGAAAGCTGTCTTGACATCCATTTGATGGATTTCAAGACCATATACGGCCGCCAGTGCTACTAACACCCGAATAGATGTTATTCTTGTTACCGGCGAGTATGTGTCAAAGTAATCAAGGCCTTCTTTTTGTCTATAACCTTTGGCCACAAGTCTTGCCTTATATTTGTCAATAGTGCCATCAGCTTTCATTTTCCTTTTAAAAATTCATTTTGATCCTAAAGGTTTATTTTCAGGAGGAAGATCAACCAATTCCCATGTATGGTTGTTCAAAATTGATTCAATCTCGCTATTTACTGCCTCTTTCCAAAATGTTGAATCAGAAGAAGACATCGCTGCTTTAAATGTTTGAGGCTCATTTTCAAGCAAGAATGTCACAAAATCTGGTCTAAAGGAAGTAGATGTCCTTTGACGTTTGCTACGCCTTGCATCCGCTTTATTTGGTGTATTTTCCTTTGGTTCTTCCCGCGGTCGTTTAGATCTTTCACTTGACGACTCACATTCAGTTTTATATGGATAAATGTTTTCAAAGAATTCAGCATTATCTGATTCAATTACCGTATTAACATGAATTTCGGGATTGTCCGATTTGTGAACCAAAAACCGACAAGCTTTGCTGTTTGTAGCATAACCAATAAAAACACAATCCACAGTTTTTGGTCCGATTTTTACCTTTTTGGGCAAAGGAACTTGAACCTTTGCTAAACACCCCCACACTTTGAAATATTTCAAGTTGGGTTTTCTTCCTTTCCATAGTTCATATGGAATAGATTGTGTTTTGTTGTGGGGCACCCTGTTGAGTATTCGGTTAGCTGTAAGGATAGCTTCCCCCCACAAGCTTTGCGGTAAACCAGAACTTATTAGTAAGGCATTCATTATTTTCTTTAATGTTCGGTTTTTTCTTTCCGCAACTCCATTTGATTGTGGTGTGTAAGGGGCAGTAGTTTGATGAATAATTTCATATTCTAAACATATCTCTGCAAAAGGAGATTCGTACTCTCCACCCCTATCACTTCTAATCATTTTTATCTTTTTATTCAATTGATTTTTCACTTCGTTCTTGTATTGCTTAAATGCATCAATTGCTTCATCCTTACTATTAAGCAAATACACATAACAATATCGAGTGCAATCATCAATAAAAGTTATAAAATACTTTTTCCCACTGCGAGATGGTATTGACTTCATATCACATATATCTGTGTGAATTAAGTCTAAAGGGTTTGAATTCCTATCAATAGACTTATATGGATGTTTAACAAACTTAGATTCAACACAGATTTCACATTTAGATTTATTACACTCGAATTTAGGCAATACTTCTAAATTAATCAATTTTCGCAAGGTTTTGTAGTTGACATGTCCTAAACGAACATGCCATAAATTATTTGACTCCAATAAGTAAGACGAAGCTGAATTTTTATTAATACTGTCAACAACCATTACATTGAGTTTGAAAAGGCCCTCGGTGAGGTAGCCCTTTCCTATGAACAATTCATTCTTACTTATTACAATTTTCTCACTAACCAACACGCACTTAAACCCGTTTTTGACGAGTAGTCCGGCTGAAACTAAATTCTTCCGAATTGTTGGAACGTGCATAACATTGTTGAGAGTCAGGACCTTGCCGGAAGTCATCTTCAGAAGTATCTTCCCATATCCTTCAACCTTGGCTGTTGCAGTATTTCCCATAAACAGTACCTCTTCGGGTCCAGCGGGAGCATATGTTGCAAATGTTTCTTTTGTAGCGCAAACATGTCGAGTGGCACCAGAATCAAGCCACCACTCCTTTTGGTTTCCAACCAAATTGCACTCCGATAGCATTGCACACAGATCATCCATATCATCATTCTTTTCCACCATATTAGCTTGTCCTTTTCCCTTGTTCTTTTTCGGAGAGCGACAATATATGGGGCTTTGTGGCCACTTTCCCACAATTAAAGCGGTTGTCCTTGAACTTTTCTTGTTGGAATCCTTCTCCTTTCCGAAGGCCTCTTCCTTTTCTTGTTCTTTTTCGTGAGCAAAGCATCTTCAACGATGTTTGCCCCTTCAATTGGTGAAGTCTTACGGTACCTCTTCTCAGCGGTTTTGTTATCTTCTTCGATCTTGAGACGAATCACCAGATCTTCCAACTTCATTTCTTTTCTTTTGTGCTTAAGATAATTCTTGAAATCTTTCCATGAGGGCGACAACTTCTCAATCATTGCAGCCACTTGGAATGCTTCATTTACTACCATACCTTCAGCAATAAGGTCATGGAAGATAAGTTGAAGCTCTTGAACTTGGGTTCCAACGATTTTTCCATCCACCATTTTGTAGTCTAGGAATTTGGCAACCACAAACTTCTTCAAGCAAGCATCTTCAGTTTTGTACTTCTTTTCAAGTGCAGTCCATAGTTCTTTGGAAGTCTCTACTGCACTGTAGACGTTGTACACGTCATCTTCTAAGGCACTCAAAATGTAGCCTTTGCACAGAAAATCAGCCTATTTCCAAGCCTCAGTAACCATGAACTGTTGGTTGTCAGGCATGTCGGCGGCAGGCACGGGAGGGTCCTCACTGGTGAACTTTTGCATACCAAGGGTGCTAAGCCAAAAGAACATTCTTTGCTGCCATCCTTTAAAGTTGGCACCGGTGAACTTCGCAGGTTTCTCAGCCGGTGGCACAGCGGTGCGGGTTGTAGGAGTAACCGCTGGTGCAGTATTCGCAGAGGTAGTTCCAGTCTCAATTGCCATTATTCGTTTGTTACTGTCAAATTGACAAACTGTTTTAGTTAATAAAACCAGAATAGCAATTCAATCACAGACTTAAACGATAAAGATTTTATTTCTTCAAATCGCAGTATAATTATGAAACTTTAGTTTTCCAACGAAGTTTTTATATCTTCGAGTCAGAATACTAATATTCATATGGAGTAGAAAATTACACAAGTTTTAATCTCCAAACCAGAATACAGCAACGATGAAGTTTTTATGTTCTTCAAATCGTTGTACAAGTATGAACTTTAATATTCCAATGAAATTATTATTTCTTCAAGTCAGAATATGAAATTTCATACGGAGTAGAAAACCATACAGGTTTTAGTCTCCAAAACAAAATACAGATTAATCTAAAAATATAATTTTCTTAAGATTGTTATTAATCTGTATTCTGGAAAAAAACCAATAAATAATAAACACTTAAAATAAACAGAATCAATGTTGAAACATAAGAATAATTTTTTTCAGAATATAATCGAGCCCACTTAGTTCAAAGTGTGTCCTTAAGGAAATTATTCTCCTCACAGTACTTGAGGGGATTGTTGGGTATTGATATTGGTGAATGAGAAATGATTGGAAAGAAAAGTGGGAGTTGTCCCACATCGGTAGTGGAAAAAAAAGTGGGAGTTCCCTCTTGCTTTATAAAATAAGCATTTGTCCCACATCGGTAGTAGAAAGAAAAGTTCTTCTACTTATAAGTAGAATTACTCCTTCTTGTCGATAAAAAGGGTTGAGGAAAGGACCCTCGCTGCCGTCGTCGTCGCTGCTTCGGCTGGCCGGCTTTCGGCTCGGCTTGACTCGACTTGGCCCGGCTTCGGATTCGGATTCGGATTCGGACAAATGATCTGATTGATTGATAATTTTTTTGGACCAAATTTTCTTTAATTTTTAATTATTTAATTAATTATTATTTAATTAAATTAATTAACTTATCCAATCCTACCCGTTAGTGACCCTGACCCGCGACCCCGATTTCTTTTCCATATTTAAATTTTCCACCAGTTTTCAGTGGCTGTTCAGAAAGGTTGCAAACCTTCAGAAACAGTACTTCCATGGCTATAAATTCGTTTGATTCCTCAGAATTTTACTTACGAATTTTCTGAACAATACAAACTTCTTCTTCTTCTGCACAAATAAATTCTGTGTGATATACTGCCGTTGAGTGGTTCGCCGCTACCTGAATTTGGAGTACTACTATTCTGGTAAGATAATCGTTCTATTCTGGGAGGGGATATTCCATCAACTTCGAGTACTGTGAGGGGAATAATTTCCTTAAGGACACACTTTGAACTAAGTGGGCTCGATTATATTCTGGAAAAAATTATTCTTATGTTTCAACACTGATTCTTTTTATTTTTAGTGTTTATTATTTATTGGTTTTTTGGAATACATATTAATAACATAAGCAAATAATGTTATTTATAGTTAAAAGGCTTTCAACCGATGCCATCTTTAAATTGATTAGGAAAAAGGGAGAGGGGGGAAGGGATATACACGGGAATAGTAGTATTACATACTGGAAAGCATATAACCAGTTTGAAAACAGCGGGTAACTAATTGATTGCTTTAAAAACTTTTTTGATGAGTTCAGTTATGGAGGTCTTTCAGACAATCAATGAAGAGAAAGTTGAGTTTGAGTGTACCCCATCACTTTGCCAATGAAGCTATCTGATTTTACTTTGATAAAGACAGGGGCGCTCCACTAGGTGTGATATTGTCCTGAATTTTTTTTAAAACATCTTTAACTTTTTGTTGTACTTCTTTTATCATGATAAATAGCGCTGGTTTAGTGTCGATCTCTGATTTCTTTGTGATTTCTGTTGTGCAAAATTTCACGCAACACTCTTTTTTCCTCCTGTATATTGAACGTTAATACTTCCTCAGGGACCATTTGTATCTATATTCAGGATCCCATTCATGGATCTCTCGGTCCGAAAAATTAAAATAAGAGGCTCAAATAATTTCTTCGGACTCTTTTTCAAATTTAATAAATATTGATTGTATATTTCATTATAGTTCTATGGTTCAGAGTATATCTCGAATTTTGTGTCATCTTTTTTTTTTTGCCTAGTCAAATACCGACCCATAAATTGAACAAAGGGAGTAATAGACAATCCATATCAACTTTTGCAGGCAATAAAGTAGAGAATCTTAGGCTGCGACGCATATGGCAGGATATACAGCCGCAAATCTAGTTCTTGTCAAGCTTGCAATGTCTCGAATTCAATGACTTCACACTTCCTTATTCCAAAGGTGGAATCTCCCACCCCAGGAGCTCCCACACCCCGGCCCGACAGGTTTGTGAAGGAGGTAAATCATGGTGACTCAATTGATTTCAAAGGTTAGACCAGTATCACGCTGCGCACAAGGGGCCCTCCTTTATTTCAAGAAGAAACCCCCACACTGCCGCTGACGGGATTCGATCCTTGGTCTCTTATTCCAAATATCCCCCTTGAAACCAATTGAGCTGCCCAAGCGGACGACTTCACACTTCCTAAGAAATGAGAAAAACAATCTCTGAACAGAAATGTGCAGGAGTAACCGAAAGTAAGAGGGAAAAGAAATTCATTCAAACTTCATCAAAATAGATAGGTACACATAGTTGGTTTATATAATCCGTAACTGCATCTAATAACTACTGAAAATACAAATTGACTTAATTACCCCTAATCTACTTTGACAGAAGACTCTAATACCCTTAAATACAACTGATAAAAACCTAAATATAAACTGACACATAACACTTTTATAGTTTTTGGTTTATCAGGTACCAACATCCATGGCCCATGCCGCAATAACTTCAGGTCACTCCTTTTTTACTTTTTATTGCTCTAATATGCTTTTAACTGTTAGTACTAGTTTTTTTTTTTTTTTTCATAATCCAGGTTTCCAGACTTGCGCCTGACTACTTCACTGGTATTACCCAGACGTCCTGGAGGTAATAGCACCGGTCCTTCAACACTATTATCAGGTAAATCGCGGGATGTGCTCCGATGGCCAGTTTTCTGGGAGCGTACAACTGATCAATGAGACATGGTCAAATTCCCCAACATGCAGAGTTTCTTCGTGCTTGCGGGGAATCGAACCCACGCTGTCCCATGCTAGAGCGCCTTATAGCGCCCAGGCTTTGCCACTGGACTATGCCCCGGAGGACGTTAGTACTAGTTTTTTCATTCGGGCTTGTTCTTGCTGTTTCTCTCCTTTTTTTTAATGTATTATGGGAGTTCCCTTTTCTAGAGAACTCGAGCATGCCGCGTTTACCGAAACCGATCGACCATGGACACGATTACCTTTTAATTCTGTATGCCACTCAATAGGCACTATACACAGATACTATTACAAGCACAAAAATGGAAAACAAGACTCCAGGAGCCTTGTTTGAAGAGGACAGGCAATATGCATCAAATTGATCATGAGAAAGAGACCAATGATTCAAGGTAAGGGCTAATATGTATTAGCATTTGCTTTTGTCCCGCATTGAAAAAACACATTTGTATCTCATGTAATAGACCCTATATAAAGGGCTTTACTTGCTTTTCTTTTACTTGCTTTTCTTTTACTTGCACTTTTAGCTCTCAAGAATAGTATTATTTTATTATCTTGTTATTACTTTGTAAGAATTCATGTTATGAATAAAAGACTTTCATGAATTCTATCATGGTATCAAAGCCAAGAGCACAAGTTAATATTTTTAGCTCGATTGCGGATCCAACTTCGCGGTGAGTTAGTTGGAGGTTCGCATGCAGCACGCCCCTGGTATCAGTTAAATTATTATTTTTGGCTTGTTTTGGAAGCTCGTGCTCGTTTTGGCTGCTCGTGCTCGTTCTGATCTTGGCTTCCACATCTGAGTTTCGTCTTTTTGGCTTCCGCATCTGATTGGTGAGATCTGCCTTTTTTTTTTTTGCTTGTTATTTGGGATTGCTGCTTGTTATTTGGGATTTTTCTGTTTAAAATTCATAATGGCCGGAGGTGATGATTCTTTGCAAACTATTGGTGTTCGGTTAGATGGAAAAAATTATTCCTATTGGAGCTATGGCATGGTAAATTTTCTGAAGGGAAAGGGGCTTTGGGATTATATGTCTGGAAAAACCAAATGCCCTAAATTTGGAGATGAAACTTTTGATGAATTATTTAGGACTTGGGAGACCAATAATTCAAAGATTATTACTTGGATTGATAACTCTGTTGAACAAAGAATTGGTGTTCAATTGGCTAAGTTCAAAACTGCTAAAGAGATTTGAGATTATTTGTCAAGATTGTTTGTGCAGAATAATTTTCTTTGTTAAATATCGATTACAATATGAAATTCGTGCACTAGTACAAAATGACTTGGGCATTCAAGATTATTTACGCAATGACCACTTTGTGGGATCGATTAGCTATGACGAATCTATTGAATTGCAAGCATGTGATGTTTATATTAAATGCAGAGATGAAGATCGTCTTGTTCACTATTGATGGGTCTTGATTGGTTTGAGAATTGTCGTTGAGGCTTGTTGCACCGCAAATCCTTACCATCTGTTGAAGATGTGGTAAATGAACTTATGGTGAAGAAACATGTTTGAAGACTCTAAAAGGGTACATAAGGCTTCTACTTTTGTCTTGTGACTCCTCCTGCAGGTCCTTGCCCCTACACACCGATAGAACATCTATCATAGGTAATTGTAATTATTGCAAGAAACCGGGACACCGGAAGAATCAATGTCCCGAGCTACGGAAGGCGTCGGGTTCTAAGCCTCACATTCGGGACAAGGGCGAAGCCTTCTCAGCGAAGCCATATTCTTGGGGTCAATTCCAGAACTTGTATCCACCGACTCAGGCTGCCTTTGTGCCCTCTCTTGATCACCCAGCTTCAGGAGCCTCTGTGAGTCACAAGATCGATCATGGTGACCAATTTCGAAGTTTCGCCTTCCAGCAGTTTCAACAAAATTCTCGATCTTATGCTCTTTCTGTTCCTTAGGCTCATCACCATCTATTGGTTCAGGTATCATTTCGCCTTCTTGGATCTTGGACTCTGGAGCTGGAAATCATATGTCTCCTGATTCTTCCGTCTTTGTATCTATGTCTTCTGACTCCCCTTCCACTTCTGTTGTGACTGCTGATGGCACACCTATGCCATTGACAGGCATTGACACCATTCATACATCCACTATATCATTACCTGATGTTTATTGCATTCCAAAATTACATATAAATCTTGTTTCTGCTGGTCAAATATGTGACTCTGGATGTTTTATTGGACTCTTCCCTAATTCTTGTTATGTGCAGGATCTAAAATCCAAGAGAGTGATTGGGACAGGGCGTAGAAAGGGGAGAGGTCTATATGTTTTGGATGAGCTGCATCTTCCTACTCATGCAAGGCAACTATGCTGTTAATCTGTCTTCTTTTCATTTAACACATTCCTCTTGAAGTTTTATTTGTGGCACTCTAGACTTGGTCATGTATCAGTTCGCTGCGTTTATGTGTAATCTTGGTGTTCTTGGTGATTTACAATCCGATGATATTTCGATTGTAGTGGATGTAAACTTGGAAAATTTTCTGCTTTGCCTTTTAATCTTAGTACTTTTACTTCTTGCACCATTTGATCTAGTCCATTCGGATGTTTGGGGGCGACCTATCCCTACTAAGGGTGGCTCCAGATATTATGTTTCCTTTATTGATGATTATACTCGTCATTGTTGGGTTTATTTGTTGAAAAGACGCTCTGATTTTGTTCATACTTATGCTGAGTTTCAAGCCTATGTGAAAACTCAACATTCTGCCATTATTAAATGTTTTCGGGCTGATTTAGGAGGTGAATATACTAGTGGGGATCTTTCTGGTATTTTCAAAGCTGATGGTACAATACAGCAGTCTTCTTGTACTGATACACCACAACAAAATGGGGTAGCCGAGAGAAAACATAGGCATATTGTTGAGACAGCTAGATCCATGCTTTTGTCCGCTAGTGTACCTAGTGAATTTTGGGGAGAAGCTGTCCTTACTTCTGTTTATCTTATTAATAGGATCCCTACCTCTCATAATTCTGGGATTTCTCCGTATGCTAGTGTCACGCCCCGACTTTTCTCAAGTCTTTCTTTAGGACGTGATGGCACCTGGACAACTATCCCTTTCCAGGCGAACCCTTTACTTCATTTTCTTCCTAAATTAGACAGGTATTTGCGGAAATAATATATTTAAAAATCAATTTGAAGTTTACGAAGAACAATCTCATGTGGGGCATTCCCCGAGATAATAAAACTTAATTCTTTAAACAAACTTAGTCTAGAGTAATTTTCACCAAATCCGAAATAATGGATTGGTGGTACGATGAGGCTGAGACGATCGCTAGCCCTCTTCATGAGCTTTTCCTCTATCACGCCTTCCTGAAATATGTTAAATAAAAGAGTCAGCCCTACCATCTGGGGCTGAGTGGAAATCTTACCTTACAGTCCAAAGTAACGTCACAATATTTTTAATTACAATCACACTATAAGAAAATAATAAGCATGTTGAATTAAATGATTTCAACCCTTTTATTAAATAAATCAATAAATATCCACGTGCAAAATTTTCTCCCCACTCGTCATAAAAAAACAACTTAGTTTAATCAGTATTCCTTCTTTTTCCCATATAACATATTATACATTTTGTTGCGGTACGTGCAACCCGATCCAGTGCATTTATATATTTGTTGCGGTACGTGCAACCCGATCCAGTGCATTTATGGATTTGTTATACGTGCAACCCGATCGATGCATTTATATATTTGTTATGTACGTGCAACCCGATCAATGCATTTATATATCTATATATATATATATATATATATATATATATATATATATATATATATATATATATATATATATATATATATATGTTGCGGTCCGTGCAACCCGATCCAATGCATTTATGTATTTGTTGCGGTCCGTGCAACCCGATCAAATGCACTTATTTGTTGCGATACGTGCAACCCGATCCAATGCACTTATTTGTTGCGTGCGTGCAACCCGATCCAATGCACTTATTTGTTGTTTAAATATGTCATATGTTCAAAAGGCTCAAAATAATATTTTCTTCCTTCAATATTTCGCCCTTTCCACTTGAAAGGGTTACAACTCTCAAACCGTAAGTCGCATTTATCCCCGTAAAGTCTCAAACTGTCAAGGACACAATAATCTATAACTTTTATTCAGCACAAACTTTCATATTCATTACCGATTTATACAGTTTTTACGTTATACATTCTGCCCTTCCAGACTTCGGTTGATCCGAGGCAGAATGTTCAAACAGAGATAACTCTCAAACCGTAAGTCGGATTTATCCCCGTAAAGTCTCAAACTGTCAAGGACACAATAATATATAACTTTTATTCAGCACAAACTTTCATATTCATTACCGATTTGTACAGTTTTTACGTTATACATTCTGCCCTTCCAGACTTCGGTTGATCCGAGGCAGAATGTTCAAACAGCGATAACTCTCAAACCGTAAGTCGGATTTATTCCCGTAAAGTCTCAAACTGACCGTAACAGAAAGATGTATAACTCTGTAAAATTTCATCAAATTCTAACAAGTAGAGCCCAGTATAACAGATTACAATTGCACAATCCAAACTAGTCATTAAACAATCATAAATTTCATGCTCATTCTTTCAATAACCGGATTATATTCTAACATGTATTGCAACTTAAAAATAAAGGATTTTACTAAGAACTTTGAGTGAGAAAACTCACCTTTGCTGCTTCGTAATTGCGAACAAAACCTCAACTTCAATCAAACCTTTTTGGAACTTCTTAATTGCTCTCTTTAATCTTTTTTTTCTCTTTGTTTTGTTTCTGATTTGCTGTTTTTCTTTTGTATTTCCCTTTTTGGTTGTGTTTTATATAAAAGTGTGTGTGTTGTATATAAAAGTGTATGTGTGCACAGATTTTTGTGATGTGAGGGAGTGGAAGGAGGAGTTGAGGGAGAGAGGGGTTGGTTTAGGGGGGGACGTGAGGGAGTGGGTTTTTTTTTTTTTTTTTTGGGACTTTACAGCTAGACTATTTGGTCACGCCCCACTATATTCCCATTTGAGAGTTTTTGGTTCTACATGTTTTGTTCTACGTCCACATGCAGAGCGTACTAAGTTATTTCTCGTGTCGCCATTTGTGTTTTTCTTGGATATGGGGTTGGGCAGAAAGGTTATCGTTGTCATGATCCAGTTTTTGGAAAATTGTATGTGTCTCGTAATGTTTCCTTTATTGAGCATGTTCCTTTCTTTTCCATCCCACCTACCTCACATGACATGACAAAATCTGACCTTATTGATATTGATCCCTTTGATGTTGATTGTCCATCTGATTCTACATCTATATCATTTGTTCCTTCTCAGTCTTCTGGCAGGTCCCATGACATTGATACTCAGCCCCCTCCTACGCCTATTTCAGAACCTCTTGTGGTTGCAGATCCAGATCCACCTCGCTATCCTAAACGCACTCTGCGATCTACTCAGGTATCCGATTTTGATTATTCTTGCTATGCTCCATCATTCGCTTTCTTTCTAGTTTCTATTAATTCTCTCTGTGAGCCTACATCCTACTCTGAGGCAGCTCGTGATCCTCTTTGGCAAGAGGCTATGAATGAGGAAGTGGGTGCTTTGAACAAAACTGGTACTTGGGATTTGATTTCTCTACCGACTGGTAAGAAAACTATTGGTTCTCGATGGGTGTACAAGATTAAGACAAAGTCTGACGGTTCTATTGAGCGATATAAAGCTCGTTTGGTTGCAAAGGGTTTTGCTCAAGAATATGGTATGGATTATGAAGAGACTTTTGCACCTGTTGCAAAGATGACATCTGTCCGGGTTCTTATTGCAGTGGCCTTTGTTCGTCATTGGCATATTTCACAAATGGATGTTAAAAATGCTTTTTTAAATGGGGATCTTCAAGAAGAAGTCTACATGGTCCTTCCACCTGGTGTTTCACATAGTCCAGGAAAAGTGTGCAGGCTTAAGAAAGCTCTGTGTGGTCTCAAACAAGCTCCAAGAGCTTGGTTCGACAAGTTCTCCACTGTAGTATCATCTCTTGGGTTTATTTTAGACTTTCATGATTAGCGTTATTTGTTAAATCATCCCTGCAGTTGTATTTTGCTTTTGTTGTATATTGATGACATGATCATTACGGTGATGATATTGATGGTATTGCAAACCTAAAATCTACTTTATCTCGCTGCTTTAAGATGAAAGATTTAGGTCATCTACGTTACTTTTTAGGCATTGAGGTAGCTTATTACGAGAAGGGATATCTTCTCTCTCGGTCTAAGTATGAGATATTCTTGAGCGGACCCGTCTCACAAATACCGTATAGTTGACTCTCCTCTTGAGGTTAATGTTCGATATACACTCCGACGGGGATCCTCTTCCCGATCCCACTTTATATCGTTCGGTTGTAGGGAGTCCGGTGTACCTCACCATTACTCGCCTACGACATTGCATATCTTTGTTCACATTGTCAGTCAGTTTATTTGCTCTCCTACATCTGTACATTGGGCTGAAGTTATGCGTATTCTTCGCTATCTTCGAGGAACGATTTATCAGAGTCTCTTGTTTCCATCGACCTCATCCTTGGAGCTTCGTGCATTTTCTCATGCAGATTGGGCTGGTAACCTAACTGATCGGAAATCAACTACTGGTTATTGTGTATTTTTAGGAGATTCACTCATCTCATGGAAAAGTAAGAAACAAGATGTGGTTTCTCGCTCTTCAACTGAGGCAGAGTATCGTGTTATGGCTTCTACTACGTGTGAGATTGTATGGTTACGTCGGTTATTAGTTGATATGGGTGTCTGTCTTTCTTCACCAACACCGATGTATTGTGATAATAAGAGTTCTATTCAGATTGCGCACAACACAGTCTTTCATGAACGTACCAAGCATATTGAGATTGATTGTCATATTATTCGATATCATTTTCAGCAACGCACTCTATCCTTGCCATTTGTCTCATCTTCGATGCAACTTGCAGATTTCTTCACAAAGGCGCATACCTTAAAGCGTCACCGGTTCTTTCTTGGCAAACTCTCGATGCTTCTGTCTACACCATCGCGAGTTTGAGAGGAGATATTAACATTTGCTTTTATCCCACATTGAAAAAACACATTTGTATCTCATGTAATAGACCCTATATAAAGAGCTTTACTTGCTTTTCTTTTACTTGCACTTTTAGCTCTCAAGAATAGTATTATTTTATTATCTTGTTATTGCTTTGTAAGAATTCATGTTATGAATAAAAGACTTTCATGAATTCTATCAATATGTACACTATATTAATTCACTATATGTAAGGACGTTTCAACAACAAATTTCTTCTAATAAACAGAAACGTAAAAAATAAATAAAAATAAATAATAAAAAACCGGTGCTTAGCTGCAGTCCTGCACCAGAAAATCTCTGCTAATTCTCTATACAAAGGTCTAGTGCTAGTCGTGGTAAGGTACATCAGATAATCGAGAGAAGACACTAACATGAAAGGTAAATTGATCCTAGTCATGAATACAAGAATTGGTACTTTTGATGTTTCTAACCTATGTACCATCATACGTATTTAACTATTTATCAGCGCAAACAAAGGACAGGGCTGGCCCTCCTTCACAAAAATGTCGAGAATTTCTCATCGGGTTGTCATTCCTCCTATTAACAATAGATACAAACTATCAGCAGCGTGGAATGCGTGAGTGACCTTAGCATCATGAAAACTTGGTCATCCCCTCGTTCGTTCCTCGACTTTCGAAGGACAAACTTTCAAGTCGTTTGACACCGCTTATATGTGTGCTGCTTCCTCCTCTAGTTGGATATAGTCGTGATCCTATATAGCCAAACAGCCTATGAGTTACCCGGTGAAGGCTCAGTGGGAACTTGACGAACAAACTGTCCTTTCACTCTGGGACGCTGCTCAGCAAGCTTTTTCCTGCTTTCATATCTTACCTGCAAGCCAATCACAAAGGGAAATGATTGATAAGCAACGAGAGAACCATATGTGAATATTGCATCATTCACACATATGAAAGTAGTAAAATGCCTTTGCTCTATAATGAGCTTTCAAAAAAATTCTGGATTGGTTTATGAGATATGAGGGGCCAAACAAAAAAAAAAGTTACCAGTGTATCTAGTTTGCTTTTCCATTGGTTAATTATGAAGAGAAATGTTATGCTTACAAAATCTTTTGTTCTTTAGTTGAGATAACATCATTCACACATATGAAAGTAGTAAAATGCCTTTGCTCTATAATGAGCTTTCAAAAAATTTCTGGATTGGTTTATGAGATATGAGGGGCCAAACAAAAAAAAAAGTTACCAGTGTATCTAGTTTGCTTTTCCATTGGTTAATTATGAAGAGAAATGTTATGCTTACAAAATCTTTTGTTCTTTAGTTGAGATAATTTTCAAGATGATTCCGCCACCAGTTAGCTTTCAAGATGAAGATTATGATACATCAAATACAAGTCGAGCTTTTGATAGAAAAATGTCGGAGCTGACATACCTTCTTTTCAAAGCATCTGTCTTTCCGCTTCTGGCGAAATTTTGTAAGAGCTGCTTCTCTTTGAGATCGATGTGAGTTCCCATCAGGTGTGTGAAAGCTTTCTTCTTTTCTACACTCCGCCGGTGTTTTGCTTAGTGGAAGTGAGATGTTTCCATTGCTTCCATAACTCAAATGAACATGGTTTAGATCACCATTGAAGCAACTGCTATTTATAGTTTGATCAGCCGCAGAGGGAAAATATCGGCAATCAATTGTAGCTTCAGATTTGTGCCCCCTCTTGCCCTCATTGTAAGTTGTCGAATCACTGTTGTTTTGATTACTCTCTGATTGCAATTGCTGAGAGCTCCTACTTTCACAATTTAATGTAAGGAATGGATTCGCCAGATAGGATGATTCCTGAGGGGTAGCCGAACATGGAGTCTGCAGTGGTGAAATGCCTGATGGCATACGAAGTATTGGAGCTATCATGGAACTGTAGGCACTTGGTCCCTCAAACCTGATACCTCTCACTGGTATAGGGAGAGGCGTCACTCTCTGCTGAGGAGAAGGAAGTCCAATTTCAGCTGGTCCTGCTTCGCCACAGCTGGGAGGGGCAAAACTGTGAGGTCTAGTCATCGCAGCACGGGCGTCCGAGTTGTAATCAATGGAATTATTACAGAACTGCTTATCAGAATCAGTTTCATATTCCTGTTGATTATAAGTCCTAGACGACGTTGACTGTCCAGACTGCATTGCCCTGTTAACATACCTGCAGGAGCATTTTTCTAATCGTTAGTTGAGAAACTTCACTGGTTTGAAAAGGCACTTCCTTTCAGACAATAAGGTATACATTATCTTTTATCTTTATTATTGCTTTATTCTACGAATAATGCTGCATCAAACCATATATGTAAAAGAATAGATTAGGAAATTGAAAAGTTACCGCGTGAAGGCTGAAGCATCAGAATGGTTCAATCTTCGCTTCTCATTTGTAAATTGATTTACAGAACCACTTGGATGGGATCTTGTCAATGAAAGATCCAGTAGAGGAGAAGAATCAACCTTGTTTATCCTAGTGTTGGAACCAGAATTTTTGAAATTACATTTGAGGTAATTATCAAACGTTCCGATCAAGTCAATGGCTTGTTTAGGTGGAGGACCAGGATTTGCATCACAAGTTTGACCAATTGTACGAACATGACCCCAATTATCATCAGAATTTATATCTTCTCCCCTGGTCATTGTAATCACATCTTTAATAGGAGCTGCACCAATTTGTGTTGGAAAAATGTTAGAAGTTCAGAACAGGTAAACGTCTCCTAACTGATTCAGCAGACCGGACCTGCTTTCAGAATCATGAGATTGTCAGAAGAATTTTACCTCTAGCATCATCCTCGGACATTCTCGATCTCTTATTTGCTTCATAAAATAGTTCCTTCTCCACATCTGCAGCATTTGGAAGAGATGCATTCCTGTTTGGTTGAGTAGATTCCGGCAAGTCTTCTGCATTCTCTTCTTCATTCTCCAACTCTGGCTTTGTGCAGGAGCTCTACATAAAAGAGAGAACGGTTATAAATACTATGAAGCAGACATCTCAAAAAGATTTTCATTCACTGGAATCTTAACTAACATTTTCACAGAAATAAAGCGATTTTTGTCCAAAAAGAATTTCATGACAGGTTATATTTGTGATTGTTGCCAAAATAATTTCATGATGGGTAAGATATATTACCTGAGCATCACTTCCTTTCTCAATGCATTCCCGGTTTCTCTGAACGCAAGCCTTATAACCACTTGAATGGTTGCTGCAAGCATTGTTTTCAGCTGTGGCCTCAACCTTTTGTTGTGCAACACTTTCATCAGGAGGCCCCTGGGAACTAACACTTGTCTGAAAGGACAACATAGTTTTTCAAGTTAGTACGTAGATGGTAGGCGCAAAGTTCAGATCGCAAAAAGGATGTTTAAGAAAAGAAACACGACAAATTAGGATTATGCTTACAGCTAGTCTCCTCCAGACGTGCTGCCACAAGTTCTTTAATTCATTCTTCCTAACAGGCTTGACAAGAAAGTCTGCTCCACCTCTCAGCATGCATCTATAAACCGTACTAACTGAGTCGTTCGAGGACATCACTGTAGATTATAAAAGAGTTTGATTATGAGTAAATTTGACATGCTGACCAACTTTTTATGCAACAATAGCTGGATGAAGGAAGCAACATACTTATTACAGGAATGTTCTTGCAAATGTCGTGCTCCATAATCAAGGTAAGAAGAGCATATCCAGCGATTGCTGGTAGGTCAACTTCTGTCAGGATGAGGTCTATGTTGTGAGGTCTGCCTTTCAACAACTCCCATGCCTTTAGACCATCAGAAACTGCAGCCACTGCACAAACAAAAGTTTGAAACGTTAGAATTGTTGATCGTCATAAACAAAGGATTCAAAGGCCATCATGTTTTTCTCTTTTTGATAAGTCAGAAGCGAGTTCAAAGTGACCAGATGTGCTAGTTCTTTCTTACTTCCTTTTTCTTTTCTCTTTTTATTCTTTCCGATTCGGAAAGATAAGAACTCAGATATAAAATTGTACCCATAAAGTTCAGCAACATATCCACAATTTACCATGAAACTCAAGCTTACTCATCTATCACGCCATACTGTTAAGTCATGGACATCAACATGGGTCTCCATCAATAAAAAATGCTAGAAGGTCCAATTCTTCCTTCTCCCGTTTCATTCTTGTGGCTATAAGACTCATTCATAAACCAATAAATTAAAGTATAAAGTGTTTCACAGTGATTATCATTTTTAATAAGCAGACTATGTACTCCAATAAAGGTTGTTATTAACAGAAAAAAGATGTAATTTCCAGGTTATGCTACCAATCAACTACTCCATCAGAGCTCTATTCGGGTTCATTTCATTATAATACTACATAATTTGTCTTTTACGAAAAATTAGAGGCTCTCTAGTTTCAAGATAAGACATAAAGAAAAGTCTCAAGTAAACCAAGTTCATATTCAAATTCATGAATAGATGATGAATCTGGAGTTATCTTAACCTTCAAATGGAAAGATCCCAACATATATATTCTGAAAATCTAGCCGGGTTTGGGGAACCTTCACGAATTTCAGAATTCAACTCAGTTCTCCAATACTCTGCCTGACTATGTTGAAAATTGGGTAAACTTACAAGCAAAGCCCCAATTTCCCAGGAGTCGAAAAAAAATCAATACTTGAGCTCATAAATAAAGATCTTCATTGCAATTTAGCAAGAAAACTATCATGCAATTCCACGATTATTACTCAACCCCAATTTAAAGTTATTGTCATGTGACCAAAATGAAACGGGTTCAAGCCGTGAAATCAGCCTCTTGCAGAAATCATGCAGGGTAAAGGCAGGCACGTAGGGGAGCTTAGCTCACCGGCTGACCTTATTGTTAGGAAGGAGTACAACTAACTAACTCAACCCGACAGCCCCAAAAAGGTGAATTCAAACAAACTGTTGCAAATTCAGAAAAAAAAACACCAACCTCTGTAACTGCATTTCCTAAGAAGAGCAGCAACAATCTGTCGTGTAGAATCATCTGATTCCACCAACAAAACTCTAAATACCATTTTAGGCAAAAATCTTTCCCATCTCACAATTGACGAAGATGCCCCTGTTTCCTTCTTGTTCGTCTCTGTTTCTACCTGCAACTCCATGTCATCAGTTCCTATGACCTCCAAATCACCTTCGCTACTCACAACAATCTCACCCATTTTTCTTCGATTCTTACTTATGTTTCCACAAACGAAAAAAAAATCCTCGTACTTAATGGTAAGTGGGGGGACAAACAAAAAGAATAGTTAAAAAGCACTAATGTTGGTGAAGCTTAGAATAGAACACAAAAAAGTCACAACTCTTTACCACTACTAAAAATCTGAAAAAAATATATCTTGAAAAAATATTAGTGGGAGAATTGATCCAAGGGTGGCGAATCAAAGTATATACGTTTAACCGCTTATTAATGGTCTAAAATTGATTGAAATTAAAATAGTGGGCCAGAGTTATAAGTCTGTCGAGAAAGAGACACAAAATATCTAGAATAGTCACGTGTATGGCCCAAATTGGCCACGTTGAAATTTTCTTTTCTTTTTCTCTTGGGATGAAATTGAATTGGATGGTTGGTAAATTGGTAGCCCTCATTTTACTCTATAATATCCCTTCGTTTTAAAATATTCGTTTGATTTTTGCTTAGCTTTAAATTTTTTAAAATAATTTTTTTAATCTTATAATCTTAAATAAAAAATATATAAAATATATCAAAATATCTTTTAATTTTATGATCATATATATACCGTATGAAAAATTAAAATTAAAAAGTTATCAAAAAAAAATATATATATTCTTTTTAAAATAGATTAAAAGAAAATTAAAACAAATATTTTAAAACGGAGGTATTACTTAAAGAAATTAGATTTTTCTTGAGATATTTTTTAAGTGGGTCCCTGATGGAGAAGATATTTTTAGGTAAAGAAATGAGAAATTAGTGTTTAATGGATAGGACCTCGACACGTGGATACTCCACTTTCAGATCTTTTCACTTGTGGTTTCGAAGTTGTCAGATGCTATCTTTGTATACGATAAAAATAAAAAAAATAGTTTTTTTTGGGGTAACGAGTGGAGAAGAGATTGTGTGGGAATATTATATGAAAATCTATTGACTATTGGGCGAATGGCGGTGTAATTAGTTGGGGAATAGCATAATCTAATGAAGGTTCTTTGATTCGTGGTCATTAGTGGTGGATGTTAATTCACCCATTAATTACGATACTGGTCTTGTGGTTATGTACGTGTCACGGTGTCTGCAAGTGTTTGTGGCACTTTTACATTTTTGAGGAGAAATATGCTGATGAATAAGGGTAAAACATTTAAGAAGAAAAAAGCGTAAATATCTTTGGTAAGATTTAAACCTCAGTTTAAAGATTTTAACTTTACACTGACATGAATTTTAACTTGACAGCAAGTACTTGAGCTCATAATATGAGTTACTTTATGAAGATATTTTGATAAATATACCGTGTATATTAGGATTGTAATTAAATTAATATACAAACTGAAAGAAATAATTTTTTTAATTATTTTCATTACTTGAAATACTATATATACAAATTATAGGAGAATCATATTCCTATTATATTCCTAAAACCTTATTCTATACATTTATGGTAATACACTACTAATTAGCACACCCCCGCAGTCATAGCGGACGGTCTTCGAACGTTGAGACTGTCCCTACAATCTTCAAAAATGACTGAGGGAAGACCCTTTGTAAAGATGTTTGCAACCTGATATTTTGACGGGACATGACAGACGCGTACCTGACCCCGAGCAACATTTTCACGGACAATGAATGTCCATCTCGATATGTTTAGTGCGTTGGTGCTGAACCGAATTACCAGAAAGGTAAATGGCACTAATATTATCGCAATAAATCAAGGTTGCCTTTTGAATCGGACAATGAAGCTCTAAAAGCAAATTACGTAACCAACATGATTCTGAGACCACATTGGCTACCCCTCGATATTCAGTCTCGGCACTTGAGCGGGATAGAGTCGCCTGACGCTTCGCAGACCAAGAGATCAAGTTGTTGCCAAGGAACATACAGTAGCCGGACGTACACCGTCTGGTGTCTGGACACCCACCCCAATCAGCATATGTGTATGAGACAAGTGTGGATGTCGATGAAGGATACAAATGCAAACCATAGTCCAGTGTACCCTGAATATACTGAATGATGCGTTTGAGTGCATTCATGTGCTCAATTCTGGGATCACGCATGAATAAACACACTTGCTGGACAGTATACATAATATCTGGTCTAGTAAAGGTAAGATACTGAAGGGCCCCTGCAAGACTGCGATAGCGGGTCAGATCCTCGTAGGGAACGCCTGCCGCGACACTAAGCTTGGGCTTTGTATCAACTGGTGTGAAAGTGGACTTATAGGATGACATCCCAGCCCTCTCGATAATCTCAGTTGCATACTTCCGTTGAGACAAGAATAATCCATCGGAATGACGAGTGACGGCAATCCCCAAAAAATAACTCAAGACACCTAAGTCTTTCATAGCAAACTCAGAGCTGAGCATGGTTATGATAGGCTGGCGTAAGGCATCGGAAGAAGCAGTCAAAATGATATCATCCACATACAACAGAATGTATGCTAAGGATGAACCACGACGGTAGATGAACAAGGAATTATCTGACCTACTGTGAGTGATCCCAATAGTTGAAACATAGTCAGCAAACCTTGTATACCAGGCCCGTGGAGACTGCTTAAGCCCATATGAGGACTTATTCAACAAACAGACACAATGAGGACGGTTGGGATCCCTGAATCCCAACGGCTGATGCATATAGACTGTTTCCTTGAGATCAACATGTATGAAAGCATTTTTGACATCCAACTGATAAATAGGTCATGCCTTTGAAAGAGTCAAGCTAAGCACAGTGCGAATGGTAGCTGGTTTAACCACCGGACTGAACGTCTCCCCACAATCTATACCAACCTGCTGAGTCTTACCATCACCCACAAGCCACGCCTTATGTCGAGCAAATGAACCATCTGAATTTTGCCTTATGAGCAAAAATTGACATAGACCTGATAACATTAATACCAAATGGACGAGGCTCCAACTCCCACGTCTTATTATCAATAAGAGCATTATATTCATCAGTCATAGCAATTTTTCAATTCGAGTCGTTTAAGGCAGACACATGATTACGGGGCAAGGGGGATTTAGAGACATTAGAATGTAAATTAAAATGTCTTTTAGGTGTAAAAATACCCCGCTGACTACGAGTGACCGGTCTATGGCTCGAGGAAAAATTGAGTGAATTTTGAGAATTTGCTGGGCTCGGGATGGGTAGCGGCAGTGACGGTGGGCTCTTGGCCCCAAATCGGCAAAGCTGGGCGAGGAACTAGACCAGTTCGAGTGGTGGGCTGGCCCAATCGGCTGGAGCCGATCAGTGGCGGTAATTAGTGATGATGCAGTGGGGCGGTGACGGTGGGCGGATTGGAGAATTTTGGGTGCGGGACATGTCCGAAAAATGGTGAGTAATATACGGGGATACACCATCATCCAAAGAATTATACGAACTAGGGTCGAAAGTATGAACTTTAGTAAAGGGAAATTGCGTTTCATAAAAAATTACATGGCGATTAATGATGATTTTCTTGGAGGATAAATCAAAGCATTTGTAACCACGATGATTAGACGGATAACCCAAAAACACACACGGAGTACATCGGGTCTGAAGTTTGTTAATTGTGGTGGACGGAAATAACGGATAACACAAGCACCCAAACCCACGAAGATGAGAATAAGAAGGATTCTTATTATATAAAATTTGGAGAGGGGAAGAATATGTCAGACCTTTGGAAGGAATTATGTTTAGCAGATATGTGGCCATTTGTAGAGCATGATGCCAAAAATATGGGGGTATGGAAGCATGAAGTAAGAGAGTGCGGATAATGTTATTTATGGAACGAATTTTGCGTTCGGCTTTTCCATTTTGTGAAGATGTATGAGGACAAGAAATACAAAAATTGATCTCATTATTAGCACAGAACTCCCGAAACTCCCTATTGTCATACTCCTTTCCATTATCACATTGAATATTTTTTATTTCTCTTTCGAATTGGGTTCTAATGAATGCTCTAAATTTTACGAAGACGAAAAACACTTGAGATTTATTTGTAATTGGAAACGTCCACAAAAATTTAGAATAATCATCCAAGAAGAGAACATAATACCGATGACCCAACGAACTTAGAATATGAGACGTCCATAGGTCGCTATGAATAATATCAAATGTCATTGAAGTATGAGAATTTGAGTCTACAAATGACAACTTAACAATTTTTCCTAACGAACAAGATTGACAAATTGAAGTACGACTCGTACCCTTACAAGAAATAAAACTATTTTTATCTAAAACAGACAAAATAGAGGATCCCGGATGACCAAGGCGAGCATGCCACAATGAAGGAGAAATGGCGGCAAAGGCTGATGGCAAGGCTTGACTCGATGGACTGAAACCGGGCGTGATAGGATACAGATCTCCCCTACTATCACACCTCATGAGAGGACTCCCCGTCTTGAAATCCTTCACAGAGAAACCAAAATGATCAAATTCAACAGAAACAGAATTGTCAGTGGTGAACTTTCGGACAGACACTAAGTTTTTAAACAATTTGAGAGTATGTAAAGTATTTTTCAAGATAAGGGGAGGATTAGGGGGAGAAAGAGTTTTATGACCATAACCCTGAATTGGAATAGAGTTACCATTATCGATAATTATACCATGAGGGTTGCTCAAATTGGCATAATACGAGAGAGTACCTTGATCGGAGGTCATGTGTGCCGTTGCGTCGGTGTACATGTACCAATTTGGATCCGATTGCATCAACCCAAGTGTGTGCATTGCGACTTCAATGTCGGTATGAGTAGATGTAGGGCCCACTGCCGAGAATGCTTGTGTGGGTCGAGGCCCAAGCAGACCACCCTGCTGCCCCGGCACAGTGACGAACCGAGAGCCTGCCTGCTGAATGTTGGGCCTGAAATTAGACTGTCCAGCCCACTGGCCGCTTAAAGCTGCTGGAAAATAGAGGATACTGGCCCATTGCCCCAGCCCCACTGCCATGGACCCCACTGTTGGGACCAGTAGGGAGGAGGCCCACTATTGACTGGACGGGGCCCATTGTTGGACTGCTGACCATCGGAACCACCACCGAAACAGTCGCGTTTGCCCCCGCGGTTGTTGTTATTAGTCTTACGATTATTTTTGCCGCCACTATGAGTAAGGTTTTGGCCCGAATTATCAACAAAACCTGAAGAATTTGTGGACGACGTCATTAGGACGACGAGGCTTGCTCCGGTAGCCGGCTTTTTAGCCAAACCGACTTCTTCCAAAGTATGCATGGAGCGGGCTTGATAAAAAGCGGGAAGTGGGTTGCTTTGACGAAGGAGACCCCAACGCCATTATAGGCCTCAGAAAGACCGGCAACCAGTTGAAGAACCAGACAATTATTTGTTACAGGTGCGCCAACGTTACGGAGTTGGTCCGCCAACTCCTTGAGTTTCTTGCAATATGCAGATACGTTTTGAAATTCTTCCATGCGAACTAGAGAGGATTCCTGCTCGAGTGTGACAACATGTGAATGTTGGTTATCTTGGAATATGTCACGCAATCTATTCCAGGTAGCCGTGGTATCCGGCTCAATAATCGTCTGTAAGAGGTCAACCGAAATAGTGGAATAAATCCACTGGAGAACGATAGCATCAAGAGTAATCCATAACTGAGGATCCTCCGCGGGAATAGGTGCAACAGGAGAAATTATGTGATGGATAACTTGATGGGAGATAGCGTGAATTTTAAACAATTCTGCCCACGTCGCATATTGGACGTTTTCCATCTCAAGAACAATAGGGATGTTGTTCTTGATGTTAGAAACCATGAGGGCATGATGAAAATTGTTCTTAGACATATTAAAAGAACAAAGGTAGAGGAGCGAAAATTTGGGAATAGTAAGAGAGATTTAGAGAGTGGAAGAATATTTTGGTAAACCCGAGGGGGGGGTTTCGGCCGAGACACAAAATTTGGGAGAGAAATTTTTTTGTTAGACCTAGTCTCTTGATACCATGAAAGAAATAATCCCCTTGATTATTTTTATTACTTGAAAGGCTATATATACAAGTTACAAAATAGGAGAATCATATTCCTATTCTATTCCTAAAACCTTATTCTATACATTTATGGTAATACACTAATTATGGTAATACACTATTTATGGTAATACACTACTAATTATATTACAACATTACCTAAACTAGGATACTAAATATTTACCATAAATTACTTGGTACAAACCAGTCCAAAAATCGAGAGCAAATCAGTCCAAATAAATCGAGAGCAAATCAGTCCAAATCCGTGACAAATATACACAATATACACATGTATATTGTGTGTATATTGTGTATGTGTGTATATTGTGTATATTTAACATAAAACTTATCATAATTGTAGAATTCTTGTACAAGTATGATTAGGATTTAGAAATATAGTATGAATATGATTTTTCATATTTGTAGATTGTAACTTGTATATATACCCCATTCATTAATGAAAATAATCAATGAATTATTTCTTTCATTATATCAGAAGTCTATGGCTAAAATACATTCTCTCCAACACTTCCGTTGCCCCATTTTTTTCTCGATTTTCGTGCTCAATTCCCGAATTCCGTGATTTTTTTCTCCTCATCTTTTCCCAAATTTTCTTCCAAATCCCTAATTCACCTATTGTTCTTTCGTTATGTCTACGTCAAAGAACATGTTTCATTCTGCCCTTACAGTTTCCAACATCAAGAACGACATCCCTATTGTTCTTGAAATGGAAAACGTCCAATACGCGGCGTGGGCGAAATTATTCAAAGTTCACGCACGCTCGCATCAAGTCCTCCATCACATAATCCCCTCGGTACCTGGCGTGGAGAAGGTGTCTACCCCCGAGGATAATCCTATGTTATGGACAACCCTTGATGCTACCATTCTCTAGTGGATTTATTCCACTATCTCTACAGACCTCTTACCGACGATTGTTCCAAGATAATTTCAAGATAACAAGAATTCCCGTGTTGTCACTCTTGAGCAGGAATTTTTTCATATTAACATGGAAGATTTTTCCTAACATCTCGGCCTATTGTAAAAGGTTGAAATAATTGGTGAACCAACTCTGCAACGTTGGTGCGCCCGTTACCAATGATCGTATTGTTTTTCATATGGTTGCAGGCCTCTCTGAGGCCTATAATAGCGTTGGAACACTACTTCATCAGAGTAATCCTCTACCACCGTTTTATCAGGCCCGTTCCATGCTCACATTGGAAGAGGCCGGTTTAGCTAAAAAGACGGTTACCGAAGCAAATTCCGTTGTGATGATGACCACGTTCAACGACCCTCACTCATTCTCCGGAAATTCAAGCCAAAACCGTAACAAATGTGGCGGCAAAAAGGGGTCAAAATCATAAAAATAATGGCAAAAATCATGGTGGCAATCGCAGTGGTAACGACGCGGTGGGGGAGGATGGAACAGTGGTGGCAGCTACAGTGGACCGCAAGCCAACTGGCCCCAGTCGTGAGCCCTCTAGCAGTAGGGCTGGGCCAGTGGCCATTGGCCCAACAACCCTTATTTTCCACCTTATCTGAACCTGGGAAACTAGGCTCAGTTCCAGCCTTCCAGGCACAGTTTCTCGGTCCAACACAATGGCAGAAGATACAGTTCTGGGCCGGGGCATCAGGCATGCCTGCTTGGGCCTCGGCCTCCCTAGGCATTCCATGTTGCGGGCCCAAATCAGATCTTGACGCCTACATATATTGAACCCGCAATGCATACATTTGGATCAACTCCTCCAGACCCAAATTGGTACGTGGACACCCGCACCACTTCTCATATAACGTCCGATCAAGGTACTCTTTTGTCTTATTCAAATTTAAGCAAAAATCGTGGTATAATTGTTGGTAATGGAAACTCAATTCTGATTCGCGGTTATGGACATACAACTTTGTCTCCCTCACATCCACCTCTAGTTTTGAAAAATACCCTTCATGCCCCTAACTTAATTAAAAATTTAGTGTATGTCCGAAAATTCACCACTGATAATTGGATTTCTGTTAATTTTGATTCATTTGGGTTTTCTGTGAAGGATTTCAAAACGGGGATACCTTGAATAAGATGCAATAGTAGGGGAGAGGTTTATCCAATCACAACTACCACCACTTCCACGAGTCAATTCATGCCACCTACTTTTGCCGCCCTTGCTCCTTCCTTGTGGCATGCACGTTTGGGTCATCCGGGATCGTCTATTATTTCTTGTTTGCATAAAAACAATTTTATTTCTTGTAAGGGTACGCGTAGTACTCCACTTTGTCATTCTTGTCCGTTAGGGAAACATGTTCGATTACCATTTGTAGCCTCTACTTCTCGTACTTTGATGCATTTTGACGTTATTCATAGTGATTTATGGACATCTCCCGTTTTAACTTCTTTGGGCCATCGTTATTATGCCTTATTTTTGGATGATTATTCTAATTTTTTGTGGACCTTTCCGTTATCCAAAAAGTCTCAAGTTTTTCCACTTTCTTAAAATTTAGAGCATTCATCCGTACCCAATTCGAACGGTAAATTTAAAATATTCAATGTGATAATGGCAAGGAATACGATAATGGGTTGTTTCAGGAATTTTGTGATGCTAATGTCATAGCTTTTTATTTTTCTTGTCCTCATAAGTCCTCACAAAATGGGAAAGCCGAACGGAAAATTCGTACCATTAATAATATTGTCCGAACTTTATTAGCACTTGCTTCCGTATCCCCATTCTTTTAGGAATCATGCACTACAAATGACTACTTACCTCCTTAACTTACTTCCTATCAAAGGGTTAGCATATGAATCTCCCCTTAAAATTCTCTATAATAAGAATCCTTCGTATTCACATCTTAGGGTCTTTGGGTGTTTATGCTATCCACTTTTTCCGTCAACTATAATTAACAAACTTCAAGCATGTTCCACCGCTTGTGTGTTTTTGGGTTATCCATCTAATCATCGTGGTTACAAATGTTTTGATTTATCGTCTAATAAAATCATAATTAGTCGTCATGTTATTTTTGATGAAACCCAATTTCCGTTTGCTAAAGTGAGTAGTCTCATGCCTAGTTCGTATAATTTTTTAGATGACGATGTCTCACTATATATTATCTATTATTTATCGGACTTGTCCCGTGACCACAATACTCCAGCAAGTACACTGCCTGCTGGCCCACATAGTCCCGTTACCTATGTTCCGCCGATTCTGCCCAGTGGGCCAGAAACACGGCCCAGTACCAATCTCGGTACTGTTCAAGTGTTCCAACCCACTCCAGTTATTGGGCCAACATGCCCGATGCCTGTTGGCCAGTCCGTCACTGTCCCGCGCACATTACCCAAAATCCACCCAACTCTACCTCGAGTCAAGGGACCGTAACTCATAGTCAAAGGGGTATTTTAAAACCAAAACATCATTTTAATCTCAATTCTAATGTCACTAAATCCCCACTACCACGTAACCCTATGTCTGCACTACATGACCCGAATTGGAAATTGGTTATGACCGACGAATATAATTCTCTTATTGAAAACAAGATGTGGGAGTTAGCACCCCGTCCATCTGGTGCTAAATTTATTCGATCTATGTGGATTTTTACTCATAAAGAAAATTTTGACGGTTCTTTTGAGAGGCATAAGGCTCGGCTTGTAGGTGATGGTAAAACTCAACAAGTTAGAGTGGATTGTGGTGAGATGTTTTGTCCAGTGGTCAAACCGACTACCATTCGCAATGTTCTCAGTTTGGCTCTCTCAAAAGCATGGCTCATTCATCAGTTGGATGTGAAGAATATTTTCTTACACGGTGATCTTAAGGAGACAATATATATGCATCTACCCTTGGGTTTTCGAGACCCCAATCATCCTCATTATGTCTGTTTGTTGAAGAAGTCCTTGTATAGGCTTAAGCAGACCCCACGACTTGGTATAAAATATTTTGTAGATTATGTATCTACTATTGAGTTTTCTCACGGCAGGTCTGATCATTCTCTGTTTATATATTATCGTGGTACTTCTCTGGCATACATTTTATTGTATGTAGATGATATTATATTGACTGCTTCTTCTGATGATCTGCGCAAGTCTATCATGTCACTTCTCAGTTCAGAATTCTATGAAAGACTTGAGTCCTTGAGTTATTTCTTGGGTATTGTTGTCACTCGTCATTTATGTGGTCTATTTTTATCACAGAAGAAATATGTCACTGAGATTATTGAGAAAACTGGTATGTCATCTTGTAAGTCTACTTCCACTCCGGTTGATACCAAATTGAAATTGAGTGTTACGTCTAGCACACCATATGAGGATCTCACCCACTATCGCAGCCTTTTAGGGGCACTTCAGTACCTTACTTTCACAAGGCCTGACATTACGTATACAGTTCAGCATGTGTGTTTATTTATGCATGATCCACGAATTGAGCACATGCATGCGCTCAAATGCATTATACGATACATCCAGGACACACTTGATTATGGCTTGCATTTGTATCCTTCGTCCGTTTCCACACTTGTTTCTTATACAAATGCTGATTGGGGTGGTTGTCCTGATACCAGACGCTCGACGTCTGGTTATTGTATGTTTCTTGGTGATAACTTGGTCTCATGGTCCGCAAAATGCCAGGCTACATTATCGAGATCCAATGCAGATGCCGAGTATTGAGGGGTAGCCAATGTGGTGTCTAAATCATGTTGGTTGCGTAATCTTCTGTTAGAACTTCACTTTTCCATTCAGAAAGCTACATTGATCTACTGTGATAATGTTAGTGCAGTCTATCTTTATGGTAATCCGATCCAATATCAGTGCACTAAACATATCGGGATGGATATCCACTTTGTTCGTGAAAAGGTAGCTCGTGGACAAGTACGTGTCTTACATGTCCCTTCCAGGTACCAAATTGCAGACATCTTTACTAAGGGACTTCTCTCGGTTTTACTTGAAGATTTTAGGGACAGTCTCAGAGTACGACAATCGCCCACTATAACTGCAGGAGTGTGACAAATATACCGTGTATATTAGAATTATAATTAAACTAGTGTACAAACTTACCATAGTTGTAGAATTTTTGTACAAGTATGACTAGAATTTAGAAGTATATTATGAATTGTATATATACCTCATTCAATAATGAAAATAATCAAGAGATTATTTCTTTCATATTTATCTATAATTATCTAATAACTAATTTGATTATTTAAATAATTTCTATACTATTACTGCATATAATTTAAACTCTAAGATTAAACTGCAATATAGCTAGCTCCAATTCTAGATGGTTGTGCACTTAAGAGAATGCATTTAGGGTGATAACACATAATTATTGTCACCCGTTTTTGTATAATACTATTATTATTTGGAAGGATTTTTTTAAATCGTGAAAATAATTTTTTTTTTAAAAATATAAGATAAGACTGTATATAATAAATTTTTATGATTCAATTTTTTTCGAACAAAAGAAATTTAATGCAGAATGCTTTTTAGGATTTTTTTTTTCCCCAACACTTTGGGATACGAATTCATTTCTAAATTAGACAAATGATACTCTGAATTTCGTCTTCTTCCGGGACACGAGAATAGTAAAAATATCTTATAAGATTTTTATGTTGTGGTGCACATTGGAACTACTTTTTTCTCTCTCTTTTTCTTTTTCAAGTATTCATGTGTTAAGATTTTTTGTGGCTACAGTACGACATTTTTAAAAAAGCGCAGTTCCTGGCAGCCAGCAAATCTTATCCAATCAGAGAAGCTTAGCCTTTCCTTCAAAGTTGGGACACATTGAATTGTTTTTGGAGGTAATTGGGGTAATGACATATTTTTTTTGACTACGTAATTACTTGATTGATAGAAAATTGGATGTAATTGAACGAGAATAATTACACTCTCTAATTCTTAATGGGATTAAGAATTCGATGTAATTACATTATGTAATTAAATGATTACTTTTTAACTTCTTTCTTTTTACTTTTTAAATTTCTTTTTCTTTTCATTTATTTTTTATTTCTACTATTTTAATTTGTTTTTTATTTTTATTTTAAATTATTTTTAACTTTAAATTATTTGTATATATATATTATTTATCTTTTATTTTCTTTCTTTTCATTTTCCAACCTTTACTTTTTGTGATTCCATGTAATTACTCATAGTTTTTTTATTTCTTATTTTTATTATTTTCTTCATTGCGTAACTATGTTATTATTCTAATTTTTGAAACTATACCTCCTAATATTAAAAAAATGAGTTATTAACAAATTTGGCATATAATGAGCGATGTTATTAAAGTAGAATTTCGTTGTTAAATGAGGCAATAGATATATGTTTTTTCTTTTTTTTAAAAATTATATTTACTAAAGTTATGTTGAAACTTATTTTATGTTTTGTTGAAATTTGACATAAAGTATGGTTGTAAACCTCTTTTTTGGGATTATTAATTTAGGTTATATTTTTTATTTCAATGTATTTGCTTTAACAATTGACTTTGTTATTTCACATTTGCATGTTGTTCATTCATACAATTGATAGATTTTTTTTATCAACCATTTGAATAATGTTATGGCATCATATTTATATATATTAGTTTTTTTGTCAAACATATAGTTCATGATATTCTTACAAAATGTGTGATTTAATTTTTATAATTAATTAAATTGAAAAAATATATATCCATTATTATTTCTTACAATATTAATTACAAATATATGATTATTAGTTAATACATTTTTCAAAAATCAATATGTATCTTAAATACCAAATTTAATATAATTTATAAAGCACATATTTGTCACATATTAACTTTTAATTTGGTAATTAAATTTTATTTTTAAATTAATCTAACTATGTAATTACACTTGTACAACCAAACAGGACGCTTGTAATTACACCGTAATTACGTTATGACAAACAAATAGATCGACGTAATTACTATACTGTGTAATTACTAGTGAATAATTACAATTCTAATAATTACATTAATTCCAATTACCAGGTGGCTTTCCAAATAGATTAATGTTTGGCCATGGGTATTGTGGTAACCTCAGTTAACCCAAAAACAAAAATTGATCAATCTGTGTCAGAAAACAAGGACAAGCTTCCTTCATGCTCAACCATTGGAAACTTGGCATGGTTAAAAATGTGATATTTGAAAAACAAACAGGTAATATTTAAAGTTAAGTTTAAAATATATGTAAAATTGAAATGGTGTATGGAGTTTTTGGACATGCATTTAATTTGAAAATAAATTAAAATTTTATGAGGAAAAAAGTTTTTTCACTTAAAAAACTTATCAAAATTATTTTTCAAACTTGTAACGCATCTTCAACAAAAATTCAAAAACTCAATCCAGTGTATAACCCAATGTTGTTTTTTTTTTAAAAAAAATAGAAAAAAGAAAAAAATCCATGAACAAACAATTTCTTAAATTGAACAGACATATCTATTCGTGAAAGATTGTAACAGAGTGACTTTTTCAATAAAAGATATTTCTAGTGTTATGAAATTATAAGGACTTTCTTGAAATAACATAAATTAATTTATATATATTAGGGCTTTATTAAGTACCGAATTTTTTTTACTTGTAACACCCTAAATTAATATACAGGTAACAAGTAATATCCTTTTAAGGACATTGATTTTTCATGACAAAGCCTTTTTTGTTCAATTTTGCTTCCTATTTTTCTGACATGGTGTCTCTGTAAATAGGTGTATGTAATTATTAAATTATTCGAGGGTCTATCGAAAATGATATATTCTATTGATATTATTAGTGATTTTTTGTATCTTTAATTATTATAATAATCTTTTATATTAGTTAGGTGTATATTTGATTTTCGTAATTATATCCTAGGATAACTATTGTATATCATGTATATAAGCTAATTAAACTAATGAAAGCATCAAATGATTATTCTCTTTCATGGTATCAGCAACCTAGGGCAAAGTTTCCTCTCCTCCCTCCTCACTACTCTTCCGTCGTGCCCTGCCTGGTTACATCCCTTCCGCCTCCAATTTTTTTCTCCCCTCAGTCATGTCTAACACAAAGAATACCTTTCATCCTGCTCTTGCAGTATCTAACATCAAGAACAACATGTCTATCGTCCTTGAAATGGAAAACGTCCAATATGCGATGTGGGCGAAAGTTTTTAAAATTCACGTAATGTCTCATAGAGTCCTCCATCACATCGTCAAACCAGGAAAAGGCAAGGAAAATGTTCCTTCCACCGATAATGACATGGAGTTATGGGCAACTCTTGATGCTACAGTCCTCCAATTGATTTATTCCACCATCTCTACGGACCTCTTGCATACAATTATCGAACCCGACGCCATGACAATGGAATTGGAATAGGTTGCGTGATATATTCCAAGATAATAAAAATTCTCGTGCCGTAACCCTTAAGCACAAATTCTCTCACACAACTATGGAGGATTTTCCGAATGCCTCCGCATATTGTCAAAGGCTCAAGGAATTGTCGAATCAACTCAAGAACGTCGGAGCACCGGTCACGAATGATCGTCTCGTTCTTCAAATGGTTGCGGGCCTCTCCGAAGCATATAACGGGGTTGGAACTCTCCTTCGCCAAAGAAATCATATCCCACCTTTCTACCAAACACGTTCCATGCTCACTTTAGAAGAGGCGGGGTTGACTAAAAAGACCGCAACCAAAGAGCACATTCCATCATAATGAAGGCCACGTACCGAGAAACCGATGACTCTCAATCATTCTCTGAAAATTATAGTCAAAATCGTAACAATGGTGGTGGCAAAAAGGGTCACAACCTCAACCACGGTGGCAAAAATCGTGGCGGTGGCAAGGGTGGTGGCGGCAGTGGCGGACGTGGCGACGACTACCAGGGATTCGGGCCACAACATCCCTGCCAACAGCCTTGGGCCAGTGGGCAGTGGCCTTGGGTTAGTGGGCAGTGGCCCATCCCGCCTTGCCCATACCCAACACAAAATTGGGCCAGTCCCACCAGCCGGCAGAAGCAGACAACCCAATTTGGGCCTCGGCCACAGCAGGCCTTCGCTGCAATAGACCCAATAGCCTCCCCAACCCAAACATATATCGAGGCAGCGATGCATATACTTGGGTTAAATCCTCCGGATGCAAATTGGTACATGGACACCAGTGCTACTTCTCACATGACATTCGCGCAAGGTAATCTCTTGTCTTATTTCAATTTGAGCAAAAATCATGGCATAATTGTTGATAATGGTCATTTAATTCTAATTCAGGGTTACGATCACACAAATTTATCTCCATCAAACCCGCATTTAGCCTTGAAAAATGTCATCCATGCTCCTCAATTGATTACAAATTTGGTGTCTGTTAGAAAATTTATAACTGATAACTCGGTTTCTGTTGAATTTGATCCATTTGGATTTTCTGTGAAGGATTTCTGGATGGGGATGCATCTAATGAGATGTGATAGTCGGGGCGAGCTTTATCCCATCACCGCCAACATCATCATAAATCAAGTCACACCATCAACTTTTATAGCTTTAGCGCCTTCTTTATGGCATGTACGTTTGGGTTACCCGGGCGCATATGTTTTTAACTCCCTTAGAAACTCTAAATTTATTGAGTATAATCGCATTCGTAGTTCTAATGTTTGTCTTTCTTGTCCTCTTATGAAACATGTTAAATTACCTTTTGTTGCATCTAATTCTATTACTATGTTACCTTTTGATATTATCCATAGTGATCTTTGGACATCTCCCGTTTTGAGCTCTTCGGGCCACCGTTATTATGTTTTGTTATTTGATGATTACTCTAATTTTTTGTGGACATTTTCGTTATCCAAAAAGTCTCAAGTTTATTCAATATTTATATCATTTAGAGAATTCATTCGTACTCAATTTGAACGGGATGTTAAAAATATTCAATGTGATAATAGAAGGGAATTTGATAATGGGCCATTTCAGGAATTTTGTAAGGCTAATGGTGTATCTTTTCAATTCTCATGTCCGCATACTTCATCAAAAAATGGGAAAACCGAGAGAAAAATCCGCACCATTAATAATATTATTTGTATATTACTAGCCCATGCCTCATTACCGCCTTTATTTTGATATCATGCCTTATAATGACAACTTACCTTCTCAACATCCTCCATAGCAAAGGATTAGCCTACCAATCTCCACTCAAAATTCTTTATAAAAAAGACACGCCGTATCCTCATCTTCGAATATTTGGTGTTTATGTTATCCTCTCTTTCTCTCCACTACCATAAATAAACTTCAAGCCCGCTCTACCGCTTGTGTCTTTTTGGGTTACCCATCCAATCATCGTGGTTATAAATGCTATGATCTATCTTCTAACAAAATTATCATTAGTCTCCATGTCATTTTCGATGAAACCCAATTTCCGTCTTCTAGTTACATAGTTCAACGTCCCGTTCATATGAATTTTTGGATGGTGGGATTTCACCTTATGTGGTCCATCACTTGGCCAAGCCCACACCAGGGCACATGGACCAGTTGGCCCAATCCGGCCTATTGCCCGCTGGCCCAAGCCAACCATGCCACTACCTCATGCCAGCCAGCCCAATCCAGCGACAGTCAGTCACTACCAGGACTGGACCTCAACCCACATTGCCAGGCCCAACCAGAGGTAGTCCACTGCCCATCGGGTGGTGGGCCGAGTCCAACCCACACCCAAATTCAGCCCACTCATATTCTGGCTTCACGACCAGTTACTCACAGATGATGGGGAATTTTTAAACCAATGTAATAATTTAATCTCAACTCTAATAGTTCTAAATTCCCTCTACCACATAATCCCGTGTCTACCCTTCGTGACCCGAATTGAAAAATGACTATGGATGATGAATATAATGATCTTATTGGAAATAAGACGTGGGAGTTGGTGCCCTATCCACCTGATGTTAATGTGATTCGTTCTATATGGATTTTTACTTATAAAAAAATTTGATGGGTGTTGTGAGAGACATAAGGCCTGTCTGGTAGGTGATGGCAAAACTCAACTGATTGTCATGTATTGTGGAGAGACGTTTAGGCCAGTGGTCAAATCGACAACTATTCACACTGTTCTCAGTCTAGCTCTCTCAAAAGCATGGCCTATTCATCATCTGGATGTGAAAAATACCTTCTTACACGGAGAACTCAAGGAAATGCTATACATGCATCAACCATTGGGGCTTCAGGGACCCCGCTCATTAGAATCATGTGTGCTTGCTGAAAAAATCTTTGTATGTGCTAAAACATGCTCTTCGGGCATGGTACAAGAGATTTGCATATTACATTTCTACTCTTGGGTTTTCTCACAGCAAGTTTGATCATTCTCTATTCATATACCGTAATGGGACTTCTATGGCCTACATTCTTTTGTATGTGGATGATATTATATTGACTGCTTCCTCTGATGCACTTCATCAGTCTATCATATCACTTCTCAGCTCAGAATTTTGCTATGAAAGATTTAGGGCCATTGGGTTATTTTTTTTGGTATAGTTGTCACTCGTCATGCAGATGGTTTATTTCTATCTCAGATGAAGTATGCAACATAGATCATTGAACGGGCTAGCATGTCAGTCTGTAAGTCATCTCCTACTCCGGTTGATACTAAACCGAAGCTGAGTGCTACTTCTAGCACACCATATGAGGACCCCTCCCACTATTGTAGTCTTGCGGGGGTTCTTCAATATCTCACATTTACGAGGCTCGATACTACTTATGTAGTGCAACATGTGTGTTTATTCATGCATGATCCGATGGAAGAACACATGCACACTCTCAAACGCATTGTGCGCTACATTCAGGGTACTCTTGATTATGGCTTACACATATATCCATCATCGGTATCTACTCTTATTTCGTACACAAATGTTGATTGGGATGGATGTCCAGATATCAGGTGTTCGACATCTGGTTATTGTGTGTTTCTCGGTGATAACTTGGTCTCTTGGTCGGCTAAACACCATGCCACTTTGTCGCGCTCTAGCGCAGAGGCCGAATATCGATGGGTCGCCTTCATTTTCCTATTCGGAAAGCTACATTGATCTACTGTGATAATGTTAGTACGATATATCTTTCGGGGAATCCTGTACAACATCAACACACTAAACATATCAAGATGAATATTCACGTTGTTCGTGAAAAGGTTGACCGTGAACAAGTACGTGTCTTGCATGTCCCTTCACGTTATCAGATTGTTGACATCTTTACTAATGGTCTTCCCTTAGTTCTGTTTGAAGATTTTCGGGACAGTTTCAGCGTATGACAATTGTCCGCTACGACTGCGGGGGGTGTGATTGAATATATGAAAATATATTCTATTGATATCATTAGTGATTTTTTGTATCTTTAATTATTGTAGTAATCTTTTGTATTAGTTAGGTGTATATTTGATTTTCGTAATTATAACATAGGATGACTATTGTATCATGTATATAAGCTAATTAAACTAATGAAACATCAAGGGATTACTTTATTTCAGAAAATAACCTCTTTATCTTCTAGGGTAAAAGTAAAGTCTGCGTACACTTTATTTTCTCCAGTTCTTTCCAGATTTCACTGCGTGAAATTATACTGAATATGTCGTTGTTGTTGTTATTGTAATTGTTAAATTGTTATTTTGATATAAATATTAGGTACTAATAAATATTCTTTTGTCAAAGTATCTCATTTCCTATCTAGACAGCCTACATTTACTAATTTCCTTTTGTTTGCCTTAGGCTACTTAACATCTTTTATGAACACAAACTTCTCCATATCCACACGTGGTTAGGTAAATTTGTTGACTCATTAATTACTCTGTTTCGTACAAAGATCGTGACCTTAAAATAAAGGTCCCGTAGACTCTAGCGGAATTCCTTCTTGTTACTTAAAATCAAAGATTTTCTCACAACGTAAGCGTCCAATTAGAGAGTTATTCCCTCTATCTATATGATATGGTGTTTTTTGTTTGGACACATCTCTTAAGAAACCACACATTCTTAGAAAGAAAGAAGTGTTTTTACTAAATTATCCTTATTAAATAGTACTATTAATTTAATATTATTTCTTAGTTATGTAAAAATTCATTTATTATCTAAATAAGAGTAAAATTTGGAAAATAATAATAATAATTACCTTTTTGATTATGTAAAAGATCATTTATTTTGAAATAGATATAAAAATTAAAAGTATCATATAATATAACCCGGAGGTAAGAATAATCTCAAATCATTAATGTATTGGTTGGGATATTACTATTTCCGGTATTAGAATGTGAATGTGTTTTCTTGGAAAAGTTTAATGAACCGAACTTAACTAGGCAGAAATTCAACTTATTTGCAAATTGCAACTAACTTATATTCAAAAGTGGAAAGGGAACGAACAAAAATATCTTTTCATATTTCGTTTTGAGCCAACTATTCTTTCCTCCTTGTACTTTTGTCTTCTTCCCTTCTAGACAGCTTTAAATCCAGACTTTGTCTTCCTCTTGGACCAACAAATTTAAAATCATGAGAAAGAAAAATCCCTTTATATTGATATTTTCCACCCAATCCAACAAAGAAAAGAATTATTTTTAAAAGATATTTCACGAAATAGAAAAACAAAGTTATTTATTATTTTTCTTTTTTCTTTTTATGAAATCTACTCTTAGTGTGTCAATTAGCTGACCTTTAATATCTAAGTGAAATGTTTAATGAAAGATAAAGGATAATCTAGACAAATTAAAATACTCGTTGAAATAAGGCTATTAATTGGAGTAAATGCTTTTTTATAAGGCGTGCAAAAACCTAAATTAAAAGATAGATAAAATCAGATGGATCACATATTATATATATCTTTACTAATATTTAATACCTTCTAATTGACAACTTTGAATCTGCTTTTGACAACACCATGTATCTAGTAAAAGTGTAGAGGCAAATAATTTTCCATTTGAGAGCCAAATTAATGCTTAGCGATACTTCATAGATAACTTATTTATGATTTCATGCTTAACCTAGCTAGCAAACAAATAAATAAATGGTCTTTCCAAAAATGTTAAATAAAAGTTTCTCCTCCCATTTCAGTTACTTTACTTTTGTCGTTATTTGGCAATTTCAAATGTATGGTTTTAACTAAATATAGCCCAATTTTCCATCTACGTATCAGTCGATTCGATTCTTTTTCTTATCTATAGATAACGAATGAAAACTTATTGCAACAGATATTATATGCCCTTGGTTGAAGCCTGAAAAGAAAAGTTACATTCATGACAAATTGTGGTGAAGAAGGTTTTGCGTGTTGGTGGAGAATCACCCCCCCCCCTAACAATTGCCAAGTGTGTGAAGCCGGTTCTGAACATGATTTCAATCTTAGCGTGCTCGAATTATTAGGTTTCTACACTGAAGTGAGATAAATTAATATCTAGCAGCATGTAGGACGTCAAGGATGTTGGTATTCTATGGTACTTTATAGAGCAGTACGTGAAGTAATAACTATTACAAATGTTCGAAAGGATAAATAAATGGTCAATCTTCAAAACTGCCGCATGTGTGTTGTGTCTTGAATCTTGATCACCTTGCAAAGCCAATGTTGCGAACTGCCGCAAGTTTGTTGTGTCTTGAATGTTGATATCCTGAAATCAAGAAACAACTATATCTGGATGGTTACAACGTTGTGTGTTGAGTCGAGGATAGCCCTCTATCCTTAAGACAAGATTGCCTCGTATATATGCTTTTACGTTAGCGGGCAATAGTCTCCCAAGATAAAACAACACTTTAATCTCAACGCTACAAAGCCAATAGGTTGAGCCTGGCGAAGAAAACAAATATGACTTGACTTGCTGAAGATATGGAATAGGAAGGAAGAGTTTATGTCTACTCTTCTCTTTTGTCTCTGTGTATATAGTGTGTCTCTGTAGTGTATATCTTGTGTATACGTGAGGGTGTTTGGTCAGTGATTTTCAGTCGTTTTTCTTCACTGTTTTTCCAGTGATTTTGCACACTGTTTCTGTCTATTTTGCTGTGTTTCCAGTGCTGTTTTATGTGTGGTTTTTCTGCCTGTTTTCAGCATTTTTTTGCAGTCCAAAATTGAGCCAACAACTGCTCAATATATAGCATGCAAGAGGGGCTGTCCAACTACCAAAACAAGGCTGTAATGGCCATTAAGTGAGGCCATTAAAACAGTCAAGTAATGGCTATTAAGGCCATTGAAAGAGGCTGCCCATATGCCCAAGTAATGGGTTGTTAATGGAGAGTTAATCAGCCAAGTAATGGCTGATTAATGTCTCAAAAAACAGTCCCAACGGTAGGCTTTCTGCCTTCCGTCACCTTCCCAGAAACTCTGGGGACCAAACTGTAAATATTGAAACTTCAGGGACCAAACTGTACATATGAAAGAATTATGTTCCAAACTGTACATCTGAAACTTCAGGGATCAAACTGTACATCTGACAGAGTTCTCTGGTCCAAAAAGATAATATCAGAAAGGCCCACAGCCCACGACCCACAGCCCACGACCCACGACCCGTGACCCGAAGCCCGAGAGCCCGGAACCGGACGGGACCGACGCGCGTGTGGGCTTAGCCTTGAACCCAAGCACATCTAGGTCTTCCCTCCTTTAAACACATGAGATACCCCTTGGGGTCCCAAACCCTTTACCAATTAGAGACTTATATAGAGAGCAATTCTTCCTATTCCCACCGATGTGGTAGATTTGTCTCACACCACATTTTTATGTCTCAAACACCTTACTTCGTGGACTAATATCTCTTTCATTTCTCAACGAAATTAGACGATTCTTGGCCCTACGGTCATCTACTCACTTCGTAGATCATGCATGTGCGAAGAGACAAGGTCTCCAACATGCGGAACATTAGTGTTTAATTCATCAAAGATGGGTGGACGCATCTCCCCGCCAAAGGCTAATTTCCAACAATCCCCTCTATGAAAGAGAGATTGTGGCGCACACACAAAGTGCCTACATTTCAGCAATCTTTCAGCGAAAAGATATTGCATTAGGAGTGGTAGCTTTCGCTTTGTAACTCTTCTTATTCATTTTCCTTCTTACGTTTCTGTCCGTTGTGGCCATGGACACACCTGGATTCTTAAGTGCGTTCATTTGAGGCGACCATCCTCGCACTTAAAGAGGTGATCTCCTATAAGGTATCCTGATATACCCCACTTCTCAAGTGTTAAGAATCATTAAAAGTTTCCCCAACCTTAACCTCAACCATTTGAGGATCTTTTAAAAGGTTTGGAAGCTTAACTTTTACCCACCATGCAGGTAGCACTTTAATGTCTATCGCGGGAACAACTTTGGATTCATGTTTCCGTACAGAAATCATCATCCGAAGTGCTTCTTGCTTCCACCGAAGCGCTCAACTGAACCTTTTGCCGCTTAGTTTTCCCATTGAACCAAATTCTTGGGATCTCCAATCAGTATGGCTGGGTTTCCACCGCAAAGGTTCGTATTGTTTGGGTTTTAAGCCAATTCCCCTAGACAGGCAGACCACTTGATCTCCGGGTAGTCCCTTAGTTAGTACACAAGGATGTGACACCCGTGATGATCAACTGTCATACGGTCTTATGTCTCCGATAGATCCTGAAAGATATGTCCAGACGCCGTCATCCGTGTCCTTCCTGAAGCCGACCGGCTAGCCACAGTGTATAACTGCTGAAGACACGGGTTTCTCCCAATAAGGGACGTCCTCTAAGGAGCCGTGAAGTTACTCAACTTCTTTCATGCTTTGTATAAAGCGATAAACTCCGATTCCATCATGAATTGGCCGATGCAAGTTTGCTTAGAGGATTTTCCAAGACCCACCATACATATTTACTCGTGGCTTTGGTGTTCTTCAGATCTGATGTCCCGTTTGCATCACTGTGTTCTCCCAGAATCGATGGACATCCAGAATACTATAATCTGTAGATAAGCGAATAATTCAGATATCGTCCTATCCGATTTAACGCCTTCTACCGATCATGTATTAAAATTATCAGTGAACCTTAGTTCACCTGATCTATTCGTAGGATGATACCAGGTCGGTTGTAGTGTGTACAATACATTGAACTACACATGACCTGTGTATATCACTCCTTGTCTATGGGTGCACCATGATTCCAATTAGTTCTATGATTTATATCCATTGGTGGCTTCAACGAGACTATCAACTATCGACCAGTCCGTTAGATGTCTTAGAAATTCAATTCCTAAGATGTCATCTGTGATACCCATATCTTTCATATCGAGACTTTGTTTCAATATGACTTTTACTTTCAGACTGTTGATTCTCCAACTGTTGGCTTTCTAATTTCAGAGTCAATGTTTACGTGGTCGATTCATTGTTTACATTTTATCTGAATCTTTCAGGACCAAAATGTAAACATTTCAGGGACCAAAATGAAAGTTCAGGAAGAAACCCAACAGTTCAGCAAACCAACTCTGATCCTCTTCTTCCAATTCTCCGGTTGAGAAGACTAATTCAACATTCATGTCACGCAAGACTGCAATGGCCCTGGATGTGAAGCTACTCACAGGGGAGCACATCTTACAACCCAAAGGTTCTTTTCCCGGAGGAAGATCAACCATTACGCATGTATGGTTCTATATGATGGAGTTTATTTCTCTCTTTGTAGCTTCTTTCCAAAGCAGCGCTTTTGGAGATGACAATTATTTGGTAATTGTCCATGGTTCATTCTTAACCATACAAGCTAGAAGGACTGGAACAAGTCTTTGTCCCCTTCTTTGCTCCGTCTCGGTTCAACATCTAGAATTCCTGAGTTCTGCAGATCTAGAATATTAAGTTCCGGATAGCCAGCAACTTTCGAGTCCTGTAGATACGGAATGTCTAGTTCCGGACAATCAGGCCCTCGTGGGTTCTTATTAACCTTGAGCAATTACTCCTTTTTCCTTTTTCAAGGAAAGTTATCTCCAAAGAATTCAACATTCTTTGACTCCAAGAGGCGATCAACACTACTGTTATTTGCAGATCCTGACAGATATGCAATCTACAGTCTTAGGTATAACTTGACCTGTTTCTGTATTCCAACTTTTACCAAGCCACCCCACATAATTTGGGCGTACGAGCTTTGCGCTTGGCTAACACCGTTGGACTGAGGTGAGAAATGAACAGTCGTTTAATGAACGATGCTTCACTTTCTCCCCCTCTATCACTACGAATTTCTCAATCCGTAGGCTTAGTTGATTTTCAACTTCTGCTTTGTAGCGTTTATCCGCTTCAACAACTTCATCTTTGCTTTTTAACAAACAAAGGATTCCATACGTTGTACCATCATCAATGAAGGTCACAACGTACTTGTTTCCCCCCTCTATTTTGTATAAACTTTAAATCACCCAAGTAGGTGTGACTAAGTTCTAGAGGAGCGGTGCTTCTTTCGCTATTCCCTTTGACGGAATTTTGGAAAGGTGATTTTGCCTCTTCGTCTACCTCACATTCATTTTGAGGGTTTATGTCGACAGAAGGCAACAATCTCAACATCGTTAGCTTTTGAATGACTTGTTATTTAACGTGTCTTAATCTATGATGGCATAGATGCACGGATTACAAATATATCATTCATTTGGCTACAGACGTACTTACTGTACCATTCTTAGTTATTACAGACCTGTTGGACTAGTCTCAAACCAGCTTGACTAACAACGTCTCTTAAACCATGTTTGGGACATGTATCACATCATCTTAGAGTGATCTCATTCCCTGAAGTCCTATTGAGGACAACCTCTCCAACCCCTTCTACTTTAGAGGTGGCGTTGCTTCACATAAACAACCTCTTGCCCGTGGTTAGGGCGTAACCGGATCATATATGATCTAGATACTTTGGCCCACTCCAGTTGCTTTGGCAGACTGAGTGTCCAATTTCTTTTCTGCCTTTCTTTAGGCCTTCAGATCATTTAAGACCTGGAAACTCTAGCCCACCTTACTAGGTGTCCATTACTTTTCCTATGAAATGAATTCTGGCCCCACTCCAGTTGCCCGGAGGCTTTATATGACTGAGTGTCCAATATCATCATATCAAAGAAATTTTGGCCCACTCCAGTCGCCCGGAGGCTTTATATGACTGAGTGTCAAATATCATCCTATGAAGGATCTTCTGCCAAATAGTATGACAGGCTCAACGTCTTTAACTTTTAGACTTCTTCCGTTATGATTGGTGTCCAGATAATTTTTGGCGCTTACTTAAGAGTGGTAACAGTTTTCGCACAGTCAGTGGATCTTACTCTCTCGTATGTGCGAACATTCTTTACACACTTTTAATAATTACTCTTAAAAGAACGGATCTTTTTAAGTTGCTTTACAATCAAATCTTTAAACGGAAAAGAAGATGAGATTAAACTTCTGATTTTTAAAGCGTAAGGAATATAAATTATTTTCATATTCCTCCTTACTTTAATCAATTTTTAATCAGACCTCATTTAATCTTTATTCTTGACAATTAAGAAAAACTACTTATCCCAATTTCGGATTCTGGCTCACTCCAGTCACTTCATCAAACTGAGTGTCCAGTTCATTCTTACCATTATTCGGATCTTTTGTCTGAGACAAATACAGGCCTTCTGCTGCAAGATAGAAGCACATCTTCAGTCTTCTCCTCTTGTCCCAGTTGACATCCTCAGGCTCTCGAGAGCGCTTGTTCCCACCAGTCTTGGTAGTGGTGACACCATGAACATGTTCATCATCATCACTCCCTTCTACCAGAAAACCATTGCCATATCCAGATTTGGTCACACAACTTTTGACCGACATCTTTCGAATACTAATAGTATTACAATACAATCTTGTCTTAATTTGTTGGTATTCTATAGTACTTTATAGATAAGTACGGGAAGTAATAACTATTACAAATGTTCGAAAGAATAAATAAATGGTCAATCTTCAAAACTGCCGCATGCGTATTGTGTCTTGAATCTTGATCACCTTGCAAAGCCAATGTTGCGAACTGCCGCAAGTTTGTTGTGTCTTGAATGTTGATATCCTGAAATTAAGAAACAACTAAATCTGGATGGTTACAACGTTGTGTGTTGAGTCGAGGATAGTCCTCTATCCTTAAGACAAGATTGCCCCGTATATATGCTTTTACGTTAGCGGACAATAGTCTCCCAAGATAAAACAACACTTTAATCTCAACGCTACAAATCCAATAGGTTGAGCCTGGCGAAGAAAACAAATATGACTTGACTTGCTGAAGATATGGAATAGGAAGAAAGAGTTTATGTCTACTCTTCTCTTTTGTCTCTGTATATATAGTGTGTCTCTGTAGTGTATATCTTGTGTATACGTGAGGGTGTTTGGTCAGTGATTTTCAGTCGTTTTTCTTCACTGTTTTTCCAGTGATTTTGCTCACTGTTTCTGTCTATTTTGCTGTGTTTCCAGTGCTGTTTTCTGTGTGGTTTTTCTGTCTGTTTTCAACATTTTTTTGCAGTCCAAAATTGAGCCAACAACTGCTCAATATATAGCATGCAAGAGGGGATGTTCAACTACCAAAATAAGGTTGTAATGGCCATTAAAATAGTCAAGTAATGGCTATTAAGGCCATTGAAAGAGGCTGCCCATATGCCAAAGTAATGGGTTTTTAATGGGGAGTTAATCAGCCAAGTAATGGCTGATTAATGCCTCAAAAAACAGTCCCAACGGTAGGCTTTCTGCCTTCCGTCACCTTCCCAGAAAATCTGGGGACCAAACTGTAAATATTGAAACTTCAGGGACCAAACTGTACATATGAAAGAATTCTGGTCCAAACTGTACATCTGAAACTTCAGGGATCAAACTGTACATCTGGTAGAGTTTTCTGCTCCAAAAAGATAATATCAGAAAGGCCCACGACACCCATAATCCACGGCCCGGCCCACGACGACCGGCGAGAGCGAGAACCGAACCCTGAATCGAACCGGACGCACGCAGGCGCGGCGTGTGGGCTTAGCCTTGAACCCAAGCACATCTAGGTCTTCCCTCCTTTAAACACATGGGATACCCCTTGGGGTCCCAAACCCTTTACCAATTAGAGACTTATATAGAGAGCAATTCTTCCTATTCTCACCGATGTGATAGATTTGTCTCACACCACATTTCCATGTCTCAAACACCTTACTTCGTGGATCAATATCTCTTTCATTTCTCAACGAAATTAGACGATTCTTGGCCCTACGGTTATCTACTCACTTCGTAGATCATGCATGTGCGAAGAGACAAGGTCTCCAACATGCGAAACACTAGTGTTTAATTCATCAAAGATGGGTGGACGCATCTCCCCGCCAAAGGCTAATTTCCAACAAAGGGTTCTTTACTAGTACTAGTTCATTAGATTCATTGTCCATTATTGTTGTTGTAGAACCCATGCATTATTGTCAGATGCCATTTTCTCGTTTACAGAAAAAAAAAACTAATAACTCGTTTCTTTTGTTAAAATTGTAAATAATAGATTTTGGACATAACTCAACCTCAGAAGCTAGTTTGTAAGGTAAGGATTGTACAAGTCCATATAAGGAGTCCATGCACCCATTTCATATTCGATGTGTGACTCTTACCACTCCCTCGCACGTCCAGATCTTGTTAACTGGAGCGTGAATAATATAATTTGGGGGCCCAACATCGATGAACAAAGAATTGGAATGGACCTGACTTTGATACCATATAAAAAATAAATCTTAAGAGTCTCACATCGGATATGGAATGGGAACATAGACTCCTTATATGGACTTGGACAATCCTCAACCCAAAAACTAGCTTGTAGGGTGCAGATTGTCTAAGTCCATATAAAGAGTCCATGTTCCCATTCCATATCCGACGTGGACTCTTGACAAAAATCAAATGGAGAGAAAGCTCCAAATCATCCTTTTGCTTAAATCAAGGCAATATTTCTCTTGTTAAAATCAAATGGAGAGAAAGCTCCAAATCATCCTTTATCTTTAATTTTAGATTCAAAGTCACCCCTCTTCTCTCATATGGAGCCTTAATAGTCCTTCATGTTTGAACTATTGGTCACTTTTGGGTTCATGTAGAAATATTCCCCAAAAGCCAGATTCGCGCCTCTTCACTGCTTTATATCTTCATTGAATAGTCTAAAGCAAAAATCAGCTATTCGCACCACACTTCACCCTACTGAAAAAAGAATTTAGAACATCACATGCTTTTCACAAATTTTAAATTACATTTGTATCGTATGGTTTACGGTAGGCAAAAGGAAAAATGAAAAATGAAAAAAAAAAATCTTTCCGCACCGCCCTTTAAACGACTACTCAATATGGCGTAAAAAAATAAAATATTGATGAACCCATGAAAACCCCTCAATTTGCCACACCAGATGCTCTTCACTCACATTACCTCTCCGTGTGATCAATTTGATGGGTTTTCATGGGTTCATGAAATTGTCAACACCTTGCTGTTTTTGTTTTAATACTAAAATAGCCAAATTGAGCTTAAGACTTATTACCAATAATAGTCAGTTGGGATGCTCTTGCCATATGTTTGGCTTCCCTTTTAAATTAATTTTAGAGATACTTACACAAATAACTATATTTTAGGAGCTATTAACGAATTGTAGCTACCTTTTATAAATTTACGGCTCGTAGCTAGTTTAGGGAAATTCGTGTGTATTTTAGTGTATTTGAATAATTGTTCAGTTGTATCCAACCTTATTTGATGTCGCGTGAATTTGAATGTATTTGAATACATACAACCTTAATTTCTTTGAATACATGTGTATTCAAAATGATTGTATTCCAGTGCATTTAAATACATGACGGAGTTGTGTATTTTGTGTATTTATTTATTGATCTATCCTTTTATTTTGGTTGTATTTGAATGTATTCGAGCTCCAATCAGCAACGTCGCCGCCGGACATTGCAAGGTTGAATGTATTCAACTGTATTTGAATGTATTTGTGTCGTCGCCGCACTCAAATACACTTAGATATGAGTTACAAAAAGGAGAAGACGTCATGAATTCCGGCCATACGACACTCAAATACACTCAGATATGATGAAAAAACAATCAAATACATTTAAGAATCGAATGAGAATTAGGTTATCGGAGAGGTCCACGTCGTTTCACGAACAGAGCTCAAGGAGCACAAAGTCAGAGTTGTTGCGAAAGGCCGAAGACGGTGCCAGACTTGCTCGCCGGTGGCGGTGGCGGATTTCATCGCCGCCGCTTTACGGTTAGTCTTCATTATTTCAAATCAAATCAACCTGTTTGAAGGGAACTCGATCTCAAACGATCAGGATCCAGTGAGAAGAACTCGATCTCAATCGATTGTGTAAAATTGGAGAACTCGGTATCCATTCAGATCTGAGAAGAAGCTAAGAATTTTGGCATCACCGACAGCTACGACTGTCACCTTAGCTCTGGAGATTCTAAGGATCACCATGTGTACGACGACGCCGGAGCTGAGGGAGAAGAGAGAGGTAACAGAGAGAGGGGTAAGGGAGAAGAGAGAGACGGGTGAGGGAGAACGCTTGGTACACTGGAATAATCATATGTATTTGGTATAACTACATTATGTAAATTGAAAATTCAATATAGTTACGAAAAGTAATTAAATTAATAGTAGTTACTAACCATAAATACCTTTTCAAGCTAGTTGGAAGAATAAGTTAGCAGGGCCTCAAAAATATTTTCTATGTGGCAGGGCCTTTATTTTCTTTTCCATTTATTTTTGCTCCAGGAATTACTAATGGTAGGATTAGCCAACACATGTTTTTTTTTTTGTATTTTTTAAAACTTTAGAGTTAAGTTTTAAACTTTTCAAAAAAAAAACCCTTTCTCTTTCTCTTTCTTTCACTATTTCTTCTTTTATGTAATTTATCCGAAAAGCATTCTTTTACTCCAAAATTCTCTCATTCCTTCATCTTCTATGTGTGTAATTTTCGTTGAAAGATAAACTTGAAGTATATATACATTCGGTTGCTGAAAACGTGAAGGAGCTGGAAGCCATTGACAGTCACTAACACGCTTCGAAGCTCTAATTAAAAAATGTGAGTTACCGCAAACGAGTTCGTTTTGAGAGAGTGATACCTAAAAAAAACTGAAACATGGAGGATAATTCATAACTGAAATTTGAAGCAATTTCATTGAGATTTGACATGATTTTGGATCGATTTTATAACAACTCTCAAGGTTGAAGAAAATGACTATTCAAAATTTTGGATTACACCAATCGAGCTCTATTTCACATAGGTGATATCTCAAAAGAACCACAGCATGGAGGGAAACTAATATCTAAAATTTAAAGCAGTTTAGTTAAGATTTGACATGATTTCGGATCAAATTACAGCAGTTATTTGTCTAAAAGGAAAAAGATGACACTGCAAAAAATAGTGTAGCAATCTTTATTCAGGTCTAAAATAAGTTTATTAGCATCCTATAGTTTCTAATAAGCTTCTGCATTAATTATATATATATATATATATATATATATATATATATATATATATATATATATATATATTGAAAGAATTAGTTGTTATCTGGAATGTAGCAGATGCCAATGCCTAAAAAAATAGAAACATCAAGGAGAATTCACATATGAAATTTGAAGCAATTTCGTTGAAACTTGACATGATTTTGGATTGATTTTATAGCAATTCTCAAGGTTGAAGAAGATGATTGTTCAAATTTTCGATTACCTCAATCGAGCTCTATTTTACGTGGATGATATCTCAAAAGAACTGGAACTTGGAGGGGAGCTCATATCTGAAATTTGAAGCAGTTTGATTAAGATTTGACATAATTTCGGATCAATTACAACAGTTATTCGTCCAAAAGGAAGAAGACGACACATCCATAAATAATCTAGCAGAATCTTTATTCAGGTCTAAAATAGGTTTATTAGCATCCTATAGTTTCTACTAAGCTTCTGCATTGACTCTCTCTCTCTCTCTAGTATCTCTCTCTCTCTCTCTCTCTATCTATATATATATATATATATAGCAAATTATTCTCAATCAATGTCAATCATAGTTAAAAATATTAGATTATATTATTTATAATTTGATGTATTTATATGCGTTACAAAAATATTACTATAGTATAAGATAGGAGTTTGAATTAGCTCCTTCTGGTCGTATTTCTTCCTATTGTATCTACTTAATACTTCTTTAAAATTGATTGTCTCGGTAATTATTTTTTCTTCTTTTTCTCCATATAAAAAATATGTTACGACTAAGATAATTTAATATTAGATACTAAGTGACCATATATTTATTTATTGTCATTTATATAAATAAAAGTGTTGAAAATCGTTACTAAACAAAATTACATTATAAGAATATCAATCAGTTTTAAAAATATTTAGTTATTTATTAAAAAAAATAAGTTGATCACAAAGTCAGATTTAGTAATTAATATTTTTCTATTAAAGAAAATCAAGTACATACATAAAAAAGTACATCCAAACAAATCTACATTCCATGAAGAATAATTTAACGTAATTTAACAAATCACAAAAAAAATAATAGAAAAAAGAAACTTATATCTTATCCTGCACAATGCAGATTGTCAAATTTTTGTTGTGTACTTACACAAGATAACCGTGGAGTCTTTCATAGATGAGCAAAGAGGTTTTAAGAATTTGATTCCAACATAAACTTATTTCTCCAGATAATGAAGGAGTCCTTGACTAAAAAAAAAAAATAAGCCAAACATGTTTAGTTTTAGCTTGTATTCTTATTTTTTAGAACTTTCAAAGGTGTATAAAAGTTACTTTATACTTGAAGGATATATTGATCAACCAACATTTATAAAAGGATGAATTTTTTAAGAAAGTCCAAGCTCTAAACGATACTCTAAAAGAAAAAATAGAGAGATTTACACTTAGCTTGATATATAATAAGATTAAAAAAAAAAACGTCTAGGTACAATTAACTGTACTTAGTTGGTCGTCTCCAAATATAATTAAATTTGTGATGAAGTGCTTTAATCCACAATACTTCAAAATTATTCCTACGTGAGTAGGAGGAACATGAATCATCATAGAAATCAATTTGAGTGGTTGAAAGCAATAAAAAGAATGAATTTAAATTTGTCACATATATATATAACTTGAAAGAATTAGTTGTTATATGGAATGTAGCAACTGTCAATGCTAATATTACGGTTATTAGAAGCGAGTACGATTATTAGTTGTTGATATGTATTGAGAACTGAAAAGAGTCATATATTAGCCATTAAGAAGCGACTACGGTTATTAGAAGTGACTACGATTATTAGAACAGACTACGATTATTAGAAGTGACTATGATTTTCGTAAGCAACCTATGATTTAGACGAAATTATCTTGAAAATTGATGAATTAATTCTTAAAACTTATCATTGTTGGCATTTAAATGAATATTTAACAAAATGATAACGTCATTATGGATATAAACACTAATATCCATGAAATAATACAAGTCGTTCGCTATTAATCTCAACATTACAAGTTGGTTGCAAAATTATTTCACCTATTGCAATAAAGACAAAAACATTTCACATTGCTCACATATTTTTGGTTTCTGGTCTAGTATAGTATTTTATCAGCTTATTAGAAGTGGCTATGATTTCCGTAAGCAACCTACGACTTACACTAAATTATCTTGAAAAATAGATGAATTAATTCTTGAAACTTATCGTTGTTGCCATTTAAATGAATATTTAACGAAATGATAACATCAGTATGGATATAAACACTAATATCAATGAAATAATACATGTCTATATTAATCTCAACATTACAAGTTGGTCACATAATTATTTTACCTATTGCAATAAAGACAAAGAACATTTCACATTGATCACATGTATTTATGTCATCAATTTTAATATAGATCATATTTAGTATAGTAACAATTTGCAACATGGCTAAGAAAAATATGTGATGTTCACATATAGTTATGTCACCAATTTCAAGTTGTTACATATATCTATGATCATCATAACTTTTTCTTATTATTAACATTAATAATTAATTATCATTATTTATTATAGTGTTGATTCACTAATTTCATGGTGATAACATATTGTTTAGTTACAAATATAAGTTTTATAATTTAAAATTAGTTCACTTCTTATTAAAAAAAAAAAATTATTGCAAAAGCAAGTGTTACATTGTAGATTCTAATGTTATGTAGCCAGTCTCTAATAACTCAGAGTATGAAAGTGTAGTAACATAACTCTTTTGAGAACTCCATTCTTCTGTCTCAAAGCACCTCATTAACTAGTTTCAACTAAGGGTGTCCAGTGGGTCGGGTCGGCCCGATACCCGCCCCGACCTCCATTTAAAAAGAAATCGGTAGCGGGGTTCGAACACGGGATGGGACTAGGGCTCGTCCCGCCCCAACCCGCCACCCCCACCCCCCGTAAAAATAGTCGTTGCACAACAGGTCAATTTCGATTTTGGCCGTTGGCAACGGCTAATAATGGCCATTTTGGCCCCCTACCCCATTAATATTTATTTTTAACCTCTAAGTTAGTATATTTACACTTTAACCATATTTCTCAACTATAAATACCTCATTTTCCTCTTCATTTTTCTCACAAATCTTTCTACCATCTCTCTCTCTCTCTCTACAAGTCTACATTACACACTAAATATTATATTTTATTTACTAATTTCTATAAAAGTTCAAAATTTTGGAGTGAAGTTAGCAACTAGCTTGAGATCATCGAGCAAAATTTTAATTTTCAACCTCGATTACACGTCGACGTTTGGTACCTTCGTTTTCTTCTTTAAATTATTATTGTTACTTAATTTTAATTATCGTACTTAATTTCATTAACTTTAATTATTTATTTACTTAATTATAATGGAATGAAATAGACGTTTTTCTGGTAGAGGTACTATGGGTAACAGGAGTAAGGGTGCATCTTCTAGTAATTCTAATTACGATGATTTCATTCATGTAGATGGAACTGATTTTTTAAAATTTAATATTAATATACAATTAGATCATGAGGTATATTCTGCATAGAGATGGCAACGGATCCTGGACCCGGTGGATCCAGATCCGTTTTATAGGATATGGATCTTCAAAATTTGGACCTGACGGATCCGGATCGGACCCGAATCCATTTCTGACGGATCAGATCTGGATCTGGATCTGGATCTTGTATTTGAGATCCGTATCCGGTCCAGATCCGACCCGTGGATCCATTTTTATTAAATATATTCATAACTTAGAATGTAATTTTATAAGTATTTTCTTAAAATTGCTAAGTACATCCTTGCAAGTTTAATTTATCCTCGCGTTAACTCAAAAATCAAAAAATAAAGAGGTAACTTCGATAATAAAATCAATGTTATATTAGTGAATGACTAACATCTTCATAGACAAGTAGTTAAAATTATATTCACTTCATTTGTGATGATTCCAAGCACATGCAAGTTCTGCATTGTGAAAATACTAGTCAACATTTTCCACAACTATTGTCATTGTCCAACATTTTCAATTAATAACTCACAATCAAAACGAGACAACGAACAAAATATCTCATATGAACATTTCAAAATTGAAACACAGTAAACTGTTAGCTAAGTAAAAATCGTTTGTCAGTTCAAGAAAATTTCTTAGCAAGGCAAATTTTTTTACATGTGGATCCAGATCGGATCCGTGGATCCGGATATGGATCTGATTTTTATGGACCCGATGGATATGGATCCGGATCTGAATTCAGGTATGAAAAACGGATCTGGATCTGGATCTAGTAGGATCCGGTCCAGATCCGATCCGTTGTCATCCCTAATTCTGCATCTAAACCAGACTTTAATTTAGAAAATGAATTAGAAGATAATTTAGATAACACACCCACTAGTGCACCTCCACCTCAGAATCAGACTGAGCCTCAGGCTGAAACTGAAACTGGAATCACTCATATTCCCTCTAGTATGAGTCGAGGACAAACACAACGAAAATTAAAATCACTTGCATGAGATTTTTTTGATAGGGACATTCCTAATCAACTAGTTATTTGTAAAATTTGTCGCGAAGTTTATAAATTTAAAACTAGAAAAGGTCAAGGTGGGACGGTAGGTTTAATGAGATAGGTAGAAAACTCTCACAAAGCAAGGTATAATCAATACTTGGCTGAAACATCGGGTGTGCAAATGCCTTCTGAGTCGGGACAAGGTTCACATAGTGTCCCCGACCAAGTACAGGGTCGAATTAACCCGACGACGGGGGGAGTTATATGTCATAAATATAATAAATACAGAGATAGAAAAAATATAGCAAAACTAGTTGTTGTGGAGGGTTTGCCTTTTTCATTTCCTTCCTCTCCTGGTTTTATTCATTACATTCGAGAAACATATAATCCTGCTTTTAACGGTTATCCTAGATCAACTGTTAGAAGAGATGATTTTAAATTTTCGCATGAATATCAACAATATTTACGTTATGCATTGGATCATTTCAATGGAAAAGGGCTATCACTTCTGACATAGGCCGTAGTACTAACGGTAATGATTATTTAAATGTTACATGTAATTGGATATATCAGAATTGGTCTATGAAAAAACGTATATTAGCATATAGATATATTGATGATAGACACACTAGAGTTTTTATTTCAAGAAATATTTATGAAATTTGTGAATATTATGGAATTACTGATAAAATTATGACAATTACATTAGATAATGTTGTTTCTAATGATTATGCTGTGAACCTTTTAAAAACTCGATTTACTCCATCTTTTTCCCATATTTTTTATATTAGATGTGCATGTCATATTTATAACTTAGTTGTAAACGATGACCTAAAACTTTTAAAGACATCCTTGATAAAGTATAATTTGCTATAAACTTTATTTTTAAAGGTAGTAAAATACAAAGACACAAAGAATATAAAAAACTTGTCATGATTGTGGATTACCTTATAGAAAAATTGAAGAAGTTGCGACTAGGTGAAATTTTTTGTATGAACAATTACTTATTGCTCACGAGTACAAAAGACATATAACTTTATTATTTAATGTCCATAATCAAAATCCAACAGATATGCTTGTAGATGATGATAGGGATAAAATTTTGGAACTTATTGTATTTTTAGATAAATTGTTTCTAGCGACTAAGGAATTTTATGAAATTTATTATCCTACTATTTTATCTATGTTATTTTATATAGCTATAATATTTTTGTTACTTAATGAATATATGCAAAAACCAACTTATGCGCCATCTATTACAAAAATATTTATAAAATTTAAAAAATATTTTTTTCTATTCCCACTATTTATTTTATTGGTGTTGTATTAAATCCTACTATTAAAGTAGACGGTTGTAAAACACTTGTTGAAACGATTTATGAAAGCTTAGAAATACTTCCAACAGACCCAACTGAAGAACCAACTAAAGAAGAAGGTATGTCTAGCATACACACTGAATGCAAATATTTATATATGTATTACCAAGAGCAAAGTGCAAATAATCAACCGACTTCTGTACCATCTTCTTCTACTTCACTGCAACCTAATAAAAGACATGTTGTTTCTGCTTCTAGTATTCAAGGCCTTAGAAATAGAATGTATAGTAGTTTAAGTTCTTCACAAATTAGCGAGTTTGATGTTTATGTTTTGCAGGGTGTTGTACTGTACGAATCAATTGTCAATGAAGATAGACGTGAAGACTTGCAGAAATACTGGAGTGAGAATGAGAAGACATTTCCGATGTGACCAAGTCTACAATGCTATAAGTAGGCGGGGTTTCTTGGATTACTTATCTTAGCTAATTTATTTTGCACATTGAAAATTTCACGACTACAGTTTAGAACATACAAACCATCCACAAGTGGAGTATTTCCACAAATAAAACTATTAAAGGACAATACATAACTGCCAATGGCAATAAATGTGGAAAACCCATCAATGTCTAACACTGGGATAGAAATAATATTCCTCGTCAATGAGGGAACAAAATAACAATTATTTAGTTCTAAACAAAAGCCTGAAGGTAAATATAGTTATAAGTTCCACGCGTTCATCATCCATTCGTGCTCTATTTCCAACGCGCAAGTCTACCTCCCATGGTCCAACCTTTCTATTGTCAATCAGACCCTTCACATTGTTACAAATGTGTGAGCCACAAGCGGTATCTAATACCCAGCAATGAGAGTTATTTATAGACATATTTATTTCAATGACAAACACCTTGTCCAGTAGAGTTAGAAACACCTAGTGCTTTGCCTCCTCCTGGAGCTGTGCAGTCCTTCTTCCAGTGCCCCTTCTTCTTGTAGTTGAGGCACACATCTGAAGCTACATTTGCCTTCTTCTGAACACCTCCACTAGGTTTTAAAATTGTGGGTGCAACAACTGCCTTACCCTTCTTCTTATGCATGTTCTTACCCTTGGGTTTGAACTTGCTAGATGAGTCCACCATGAGCACAACTTTTCCTCTAGAGGTAGATAATTCAAAGGTCTTCAACATGTTGTGAAGATCTGGAAGACTTGCATTGGTCCCATTCATATTGAAGTTCACAATGAAATTCTCAAATGAACCAGGAAGTGAATTCAGGATCAGGTTGACAGAGACATTTATAGGTAGTTTCTATCAGCCCAATCATTTCAAGGACATGTGCTGACACTTGACCCCTTTCGTTCAGCTTACACTTAAAAAGGTTTCTCAACAGTTCATACTCCATTGTTTGAGACTGTGAGTCATAGAGACTCTTCAAATGTTTTAGCATTTCGTTGGGGGCCATGTTTTTATGTTGCCTCTGTAACTCCACAGTCATAGAGGATAACATTACACACTGTGCCGATGTAGCATCGTCTAGATGTTTCTGATAAGCCACCTGTCAAACAGGGCATACTCAGCAGAGTTTTCAGCAGGGAATGTGGGGAACACTGTGTATAACACATACTCAATTCTTTCTTGTCTTAACACCAATCGCAAATTTCTCAACCAGTCAGGGTAATTTGCTCCAGTCAACTTGTTTGTCTCGACCAACATTTTCAGTGATATATTCGACATTTTATATAATATATTATATAATCAGAAGAAATAGATAGACTTGAAATTAAACTCTAATATAATTTATATTGAACACATTCGTTAACTAATTAACATGGCATTTACTTTAATTAGATCCCACTATTTTAACATACTCTTCGACCCCATGGAAGAAAACTGACTCATATCAAATATGGTCATAATGGGCCAAGATCCAGGTTCATGTTATCTCCGTGTTTGCTGTGACTGATAGCTTTAATAGCATAATCTGGTAGGTCTCCAAACCAATTACAAATAATTTGCAACTCTTGTTTGACCGAATGTTCCAAACAATCGATCTGCCTCCCTCGGCTTGTCCGATACTGTGGCGCCAAGACAACCTAGCAAGTCAACCCCGTTATGCGACGAAACTAGGGGTGAGCGGGTCCGAGTACCCTAACTTTTTCTAAATACCCGGACTCTATCCAGTAAACGACTGATTTCTAAATCTACTACCCAGAACCTACCTGTCACGACCCAAATTGGAGGGCTATGACAGGCACTCGGACCTTACCCGGCGGGTACCACCCATCGTACATCCAACACCTATTCATGATTAAATACAGACTAAGCCAAAAGAAAGCACTATGAAAAGTCAGATAACCAAAAAGAATCCAACTCATATATTTATACACCAAGGCCGATGGGGCCGTACATGACTATCACCCACAGGACACCTGTCTACAAACCTCTAAAGAATACATGACATCATAAGGACGGGACAGGACTCCGCCATACCCATACGCGTATGCAATAATACTGTACAACAACCAGACTGCAACTCTGAAATGAATAGAGTGCTCCAACATCAGTTGAACCAGCAACCTACTAGCGTGAACTGTCATCCTCTTTAACTAAACCTGCGGGCATGAAACGCAACGTCCTCCAATAAAAGGGACTTCAGTACGACTGATGTACTGAGTATGTCAGGCATGAATAATAGTATAATAGGGATATAATAATAACTGGAACAGAAACAGCTGACCAGCAGTAAATGCCTCTTAGGGCCCTAATACATATGCCTAAATGTTATGCACAATGCAATATACATATACCTTAGCCTCATCGGGTATCTTTCTTATCATAATAGCCTATGTGGGCATCATACCATGTAATGATTAATGAATGTATGCATAATGCAAATGCGGTATACTAATGTCCACACATGAATCCTCCCATAACCGCCTCTGTGGGCATCAGGTTATATCGCCACACAAGGGCATCACATCATCACATCATATTGGCCTCTTCGGGCTCTTTTGCGATAGTCTGTACCAGCTGCAGGTGGTGTGCGTATATAACACTTTTCCCTTTTCCCATATCCCCTACATATATATATACAATATTTACCATAAAGTAGTGTGCATAGCACAAGTGGTCCCGGGTAATATATGAATGCAATGCAAATGAAAATGTATGAATGATAATAAAACCTTCTTTGAATTTACCGGATGAAAATAATATTCTTGCCCCTTTGGCTAACATTGAATATTTAACATGTACCTTCATCTGACACTGTAAATATTAACATCCTTTTCCACATGCCTCAATAAGGACTTAGACACATATTTAGATATGCTTTTAGCATAAAAATCAATAATATGAATATTCTTAACTACTAGGAGTATAATAAATTATGGAGCAATATCACAGTTATATTTTATTACACGGAACATGCCAAAAGAAAGAAATATTTTACCTTAACATACCTATGACACTCATACGAGCTCGTAGATGGTACAATAAATCTAACTTGAGTCTCCTTCTTTAAAGCTTCATGGCATCTCACTTCACTACGAAGAAATCTCTGATTTGAATATATTTAAGTATTCAAACTAAAAAGCTTTATATGAAGATCTGAATATATTTAAGTACTACCTAAATTGATTTTCCTACATGACGAATAATTGAGTGCATATCTCTGGTGAATTTCTTCCTTGAAAAGGAAAAATTGTTTTGCAAACTTCTCTACTTTTTGGTCTTACAATATCTTAGAAATAGTTAGAAATAAAGTGATACTCATGTCCACCGCCTAAATTAAAATAATTGTCTTATAAGACTACTATGAAGTGGCGGTGATGTAGCCCATATACTTCACAACATGGCTGGGTGGTGGCCTTTCCTTTGATTGTTTCTCAAAATGAATGAAATAGGGGCTGCCTTAGTGAGGAGTGTCACGTTACTGTGACCAACATCAATAGCAATTGCTATATTCATAAAATGAGATGTCTTAATCTAGCATTTAAGGAATGCTCAAGATTTGATATCACTTTTGTAAATAAAAAAAAATATGAACCACGATTTGCTGCCACTGTTGACACTCAATTTTGTCCCATCTTTTATGATTTTATTTGTAATTTTAAATATTTTTGACACCTTAAGATAATTTTAAAATATAGGCATATATATGTATATATATCATCATTTTTATTATTATTTGCATTTTATTTGTCATTTGCATTTTTATATCATAATCATACTTTTTATTCTAATATTATATGTTATTTTATTTTGACAAACCGTTATCGATTTTTATTTTTTGGTAGCACCAAGCATTTCACAAATATTATATTTTTATCATATTGTCATCTTTACAATTTATAAATTCTGCAAAGCTTTCTTTTTAATAAAATCCCCTTTTTGTATTTTAAACCCATAACCCATTTATTTCTCAACCCAAAACAATTCCTACTCAACCCATTACAAAACCCAAACCCTCCATTTTCGGACCCAACCGAAATCCAATTCGGTCGGCCCAACAACCCTTTTTCCCTTTATTTCCCATACCCAACACATCAAAACAAAACCCCAACCATTTCCCTTATACCCCAAGCCCAACCAGGCCAACCCATGAAGCCCACCCTGGATCGGCCCATTCGACCAAACACTCCTCTCCTTATACCCCAACCCACCAAACACAAAAGAAAAAAACACCAAAAAAACCCTACAAAAAACCAAACCCTCTCCTTCACCCTAAACCCCATCAGCCGTACACACACCCATACACCACACCTCCCACATCGCCGGTCACCTCACCGCCATCCTACACCACCAACCCGTCAACCCCATACCCTATCCCCCCGAAATCCGAAACCCATCTATGAAACCCCTTTTGTTCTTCATTTTGGAAGAGGGATTTTTGGAAGTCTAAGTCCGAAAAAGGGGGTTCGGAACGTTGTTTTGTTGGTGGTTTTCGGTGCTTTTGTTGGTTTTTTCGGTCGGTCCGTTGGTTTTATTTTGGATCGATTTTGATATTATTTTCTTTTCGGTCGTTGTTTTGGTTGGTTTCTCTCGTTTCAGAGTGCTAAAAAAATCAAAAAATCAAGGTTTTGAATTGGTCAGCATTAGGATTATGTTACTGTTCCGACGGGTAAATTTTCTTGAATTTTTTTTCAATAATTTGTTGTTGGTTATCTGAAAGTTTGAGAAAATCGATTCGGGTTGAAACATTCGATTCGGGTCGGGTCACTGATCCGGGTCGGGTCGACCCGATTCGAACAAATTCCCAGATTTTTATGTTTTTATATTTAGTTGTTGGTTATTTGAAAATTTGGAAAGAAATCGATTCGGGTTGAAATATTCGATTCGGATCGGGTCACTGATCCGGATCGGGTCGACCCCGGTTCAGTTAGATTTCCAGATTTATATGTTTTATATTTGTTGTTGGCTATCTAAAAATTTAAGAAAAAACTGATTCGGGTCGGATCATCGATCTGGGTCGGGTCGATCCGGTTCGGGCAATTTTTTCAGATTTTATGTTTTATATCTTGTTGTTGGTTATCTGAAAATTTGGAAAGAAATCGATTCGGGTTGAAATATTCGATTCGGGTCGGGTCACTGATCCGAGTCGGGTCACTGATCCGAGTCGGGTCGACCCCGGTTCGGTTAGATTTCCAGATTTATATGTTTTATATTTGTTGTTGGCTATCTGAAAATTTAAAAAAAAACTGATTCGGGTCGGATCATCGATCCTGGTCGGATCGACCCGGTTCGGACAATTTTTCCAGATTTTATATTTTATATCTTGTTGTTGGTTATCTGAAAATTTGGAAAGAAATCGATTCGGGTCGGGTCATTGATCCGGGTCGGGCCGAACCGGTTTGGTTAAATTTTCAGATTTATGTGTTTTATATATTGTTGTTGGTTATCTGAAAATTAAAAAAAATGTTTGATTTCGGGTTGGGTCACTGTTCACGACTCGGGTTAGATTTTCAGAAATATTCGAAATCCTGCTTCGGTTCAAAATTCAGGTCGGATATTTTAATCGTGGACTGTTAATTTATTTTTATTTGAATATCCATTACAAGACTATTTGTTATTTTACTGTTTTGCAAATACTACATTTTAGGCCGATGAAATTAAATTCGAGGCCGCTCTTTTTTTTTTCTTCGTTTCGCTTTCTGCTTTTCTTGTTTTAAACATCCGCGGCAATGATATCTTGTTGTTTTACTGTTTTATTGTTTTTAACTAATACTACATTTAGGCCGATGAAATTGAATTCGAGGCCGCGCTTTTTTTGTTTCTCTGTTTCAGTTTACTGTTTTGGCATTTAAACATCCGTGCACGGATTGTCTTACTGATTTATATAAATACTGCATTTAGGCCGATGAAATTGAATTCGAGGCCGCGCTTTTTTGTTTCTGTTTTGATTCTTTGTTTTGGCATTTAAACATCCGTGCACGGATTGTCTTCTTGATTTCTTGATTTATATAAATCGCATTTAGGCCGATGAAATTGAATTGAGGCCGCACTTTTTTGTTTCTCTGTTTGATTTCTTGTTTGGCATTTAAACATCCGTGCACGGATTGTCTTACTGATTTACTGATTTATATAAATACTGCATTTAGGCCAATGAAATTGAATTTGAGGCCGCGTCCTTCGGAAGTTGTTTTTCTCAGTTTCCGTTTTTCGTTACTGTTTTATTGCTTTGAATAAATACTGCATTTAAGCCAATGAAATTGAATTCGAGGCCACGTCTTTTCGGGCACTGCCTTTCTGTTTTAGTTTTCTGCCTTGGTTTAATTTTGCTGATTCGAACACGATACTACACTGGCCGATGAAAAAATATCCGTCGATTTTTTAGGCCTCCACAGTTGTAAAGACAAAAAATAAAACTCCTGGGCAATGATGAAACTTAAATCTTTTTCACCTGAGAGACCAACATGTTCGGTAGGCAAGGCAACTAAAATGACCAACGAGTCATATGCTCGCAGCCACGACGTGATTGGAATGATCTTTTCAAAATTTAAGTCTGAGTCCTCCGTAATCAAAACATTTATTGTTTTGGATACGGATCCGAAGTTATGTATATTCATTTGTTTCTAACCGTTTGTTCTTGAGAGCTTGCAAGGGATAAAGTCAAATAAGGCAAATACCCCTCGGAGATTATTTATTTTGTTGTTGTTTTTTACTTTCTTTAATTCAGCTTTATTTCATTCTGTATTGTAATATTATTGTACTCGTGAAATTATTGAAATATTTAGAATAGGCATACATAGAATTAATTAATAGGGTAGTCTAAAACTGGAAACTCATTGCTAGTTCATTTATTCTTAGGCTCGGTTAGTTTTAAAATTGGAACTCGCTAGTTTATCTATTTTTAGGCATGTCACCCATAAAAATCACCTTGCTTACATTTTATCAATTTTCATACAAATGCATATTTTTTCTTCAGCTTTACATGTATATTAATGCCGTACAAATACATACTTATACTTTTTTCAGCTTCACATCTATATTAATGCCATACAAATGCATACTTGTACAAAATGCATCATTTTATTAACATCTTGCAACATTATTTTTATACTTGTAAAAAACATGCATTGTTCTTACTATAATAATTAACATGAGTTTGACCAGATAACCGCAAGTTAGTGGATCTTAAAGGATGCCTAACCCCTTCCCTTTAGGAAAATAAAGAACCATTACCTAGAATTTCATTAGTTTCGCACACCATAAAATCGGAGTTATTTTGCAGCATTTAGTTAGCATTTAGGTGCCCTAATTCACCTTAGAATAATTAGGTGGCGACTCCTCAAGCATGCATTTTTATCCAATCCAGAGGGAATCGACGCCATCGCGTCGCGAAGCCCGCAGGTCAAAATCGGGTGCGACAACCACCTATTTCGTCCTTTAGGCTAGTCACTTAGGATTAATTTGAAGACTACACGTGTTTATCCCATCTAATTTTGTCCTCATTAATAATTAATCAATCCCACAATTATTCAATTATATACATAAATAAATCCTGATCCCACTTCATTTAAATCCTAAAAACTCATAAGACCTTCGTATACTTAATGTTATAATTTCCTATTATACCACTAGTCCCTAACCTCTTTGTGTACGCACCAAATTTATTTTCGTTTCCCGTCGTCACACTTCTTATGTCCAAAATAATTTTGGGATTTAATCATTTTATATTCTAGTCTCTTTATTTGCATACGTAAACGTGAATTTTTTTCCAATGATCGAGTCTATTTACACACGCTTAGCGATTCTACATACGCCTAACGCTTTAAACCGTGACCTGAAAGTACAGGATGTACACTACCCATAACAATGGGTACCCTGTAAACCATTTATGTCATAAATACTACTCTGCATAATCCAAAAAGTTCACATAATCTAGAAATTTGGATATGCTTTTGAGCTTAAAATGGAGGAAATCAGTGATGGAAAATTATCAGATTTTAAATAACATTTACTTGTAAAGTAGAAAAACAAAATCGAAGGAAGACCGCAACCTTTGTATTGAATCATCAGACTATTCAGACTATTGTCTATTGAATCATCAGAAAGCTGAACTATTTAACACACTCAAAACCAGATCTATCTCATGCAGTTTTGATATTAAGCCAATACATGCAAAAACCTAATGTTCTTCACTATGCAACAACTTTAAGGGTTATTCATTACCTTTAACAAGACCGAGAGGAATTCGAGCGCAACGCCGCAACCTTTGTCAAGCTTCTGGAGTGAGGAATAGGGACAACAAGAGAGAGAAGAGGCTGCGATGGCGAGGCTACTGCGAGCTGCGTAATTGCGAGGCTGCGAGTGGGAGTTGCGTAATGCGAGGCTGCGAGCTGCGTAATGGCAAGGCTGCGTAGTGCTTAATGATAAATTGGAAACTGGAAAGTATGAAAATTAGGGCGTCAGTTGTGTATTTGTGTTTTAGTTTAGAAAGAGAAGTGGGATTAAGGGTTTGTCGGACCCTATCAACCGAACTGGGCCAAAACATTAAACGCCCCAAAGCCCAAAACTAAATAATTTAAATGGGGGTGGGTTCATAGGGTCCGGGTATCGGGTCCGGGTATCCAGACTCTATTTTCCGGAACCGGAACCGACATTGATCGGTTCCTAATTTTACTACTTGGAACTTATCCGTTATTATAATATATCTACCCGGAATTTACCAGTTAGTGTCAGTTCCGATCGGGTATCTGGGTACCCTGTACCCGTGCTCACCCCTAACTGAAACTATGTACCTAAGTGAGTTTTGCCTTATAGAGAAAACAATGTGGTGTAAATACTCATGAAAGTTTATCACCCACTTCTACATTTAACATGCATCTATGAAAGAGTCTGAGTCTTCGTAGACTTAGAACAAATGTTGTGGCATAAATACTCATCTCGCCGAAAAAGATTTTGCACTACAATCAATTATAACGGACGACACGTTCATTTTAAATGAGACTTGTATTAAATTTTGGGAAACATTTTAATTCAGAGTTTTAACCAAGATAAACTCTAACATGCTTTATCAAATAAATCATCTTAACTATCATGCAAACTAAGCACATATTGGGTACCGCCTTCCCAAGCATGATATTAAGCGGTTTAAACACATACTGCGTGCCGCCTACCCAGACAAGTAATTGCGGACGCTATTCTAGTAACTTAAATGACAAACATATTGACATTTAACACATAAACAATATACTTATCAAATAATATATTGTATAATAATAATCGTGAGTTAAACATTCTGGAATTCGAATATATATATATATATATATATATATATTCTGGATAGGTGGCGCCGCGATGCTCCACCATGGCGCCGCAACGCCTACTGTCCAGTAAGTTCAAAATTTAAAACAAAGCATTTAATTGCAGATTTCGGACAGGAGTTGCGTCCCCTACCTTTCACCGTGACAGAGGCTGCAACGCTCCACCATTGAGCCGTGGTGCTACCTTGAAACCCTAGCAAGCGCCGCGATGCCCTACCATAGGGCCGCAGCGCCGATGTCCTGACAAAACGTTTCTGTATCAATTTTTCTAAAATTCGTCCAAACCCTAAATCCAATTTAACGATCAGATCACAGATCATATATCATCACCCACCATTATCAATAACGCACATATCGACCATCATCCATTCCTACCCGTTTTTCGCCGTGCACCATGTTCGCAATGAATCGATTGTCTGCACTTGGCTAAGTCCGAGTTAGAACGGAATGACTTCCTCGATTTAGCGTAGGTGATAATTTAGGGTGATATAAAAAAGATTGACGGTTCAGTCAAGATATGTAGGATTTCAAGAATCCTTGTTTTAATCCAATTTTATGTTTAACTCATATTATTATGTTATTCAATTGTTATATAACCATTGAACCAACCTGGGCTCTGATACCACCATAGGATTGTGTTGGGTTCAAAACACATAAGTAAAGCACAACGAAAGTTTAAAAATTTGTTTTACTTACCCCAATAATTCCTTCTGGTATGATTATATGACAATCAAATCTGTAAAGTAAACTTGAATATAACACTTACAGGTTACAAAAATCTGGAGTCTTTTACTAAAGGGTTAACACGCGATTTCCCCTTCGACTGCAAGCACCTTGCTACGGTGTATTTCTCTGTCAAGAAAGCCAGGAAATCTTGGCAGAGATTTGAGAGAGTTTTATCCTAACTCTAAGTCTAGAATTTTTTAATAGAATAATTGTATTGTAATAAATGGGATAGTGCTGTATATATAGTAAAATTTAGGTCAAAATCAGATTAGGGTTGGGCTCTAAGCCTGGCCCAAGATTCGAGATGTAGTGGGCCAGTCTGACTGGGCCCACTGTCGGGTCGACACCGTGGCTCAACCTAGTATGTGTCGTGGCGCCTTACGTCCAACAACGCTCCTCGTTTTCGTTAATATATTCAGCACATTTAATTAAATTCAAAATCCAATTTTTGCTTAATTAAATAATTTCCATCTAATAGAAATTATCCCATTATTATCAATTTAAATATCTCGATTCGAAATTGAATATTTAATACTTTCTCAATACACCCTTAGATCGAAGAGACAATCGACATAGTGTGACCCTATAGGCCTTTATATATTGACACTAATCCAATTAAGGTCCATACGAAACTCTCTCAAACCTCTGCCAAGATTTCCTGGCTTTCTTGACAGAGGAATACACCGTAGCATAGTGCTTGCAGTCGAAGCGATAGTCGCGTGTACTCCCTAAGTAAAGACTCCAGATAATACAACCTGTAAGTGTTCTAGTTTTATGTTACCGGTTTTGATTGTCATATAACCATACCAGAAGAAATTGTTGGGGTAAGTAGAACAAAATTTTAAACTTCCGTTGTGCCTACTTATATGTTTTGAATCCAACAAAACCCTACATTAAAATCATATTAGATCCTTTATAAAGGTTTAAAATAACAGGCTGCCTCCTAGGTTTGCATTACCAAATTCTTACAATCTCTCTTCTTCATTACCTTTTCTTTTTATTTCCTTATTCAAGTTGAACATATATCCATTTAAATGAGTAGTTATGTATACGACCTTCCCACATATTCCTTTAGACAAAAGATGCAGATTGTCTAAAGAATCATGAACATTGATAAAACATGCGAAGATATTTGTTTGATTAATAAACATTGTTTCTTTTTAAAAATTATGACATTAATATCTATTTATATTTAATTTTTTTTACGACCTCACAAAGCACGGGCAAGTACACTATAGTTCTGTATATATTTCAAATATTTTAACTGTTTGGAATATATTATTAGTAGCTTACTCGAACGTAGGGGAAACAATTTAAGTCCTGATTATGATAGTGGCTAAAGAGAGCTTGCGTACTATCAGATTAGCCTAATCCATCAAGATGTTAAGTTTTCGTGTATCAAGGATACTTGATAAGTTAAACGTAACTATTATGATTACTTAATTGGTTAAAATGAAAGATGATTCTCAGATCCCTCTCCAACTCTATTAAATGCTTATTTCATAGAGTTGAGTGTTTCACTAAGCTTTTAGGAAAAAAATAAGTGATTTTAGTTAGCCTGCTTGGCCCGGGAAGGCAAGAGTGTTTTTTAAGAAGCTGAAAAGTAGTTTTTCACCCAAAGTACTTTTAGAACCGTGATCAAATACAAATTGTTGTTGTAATATGCTCTAAAGTTTTTTGAAGAAAGTGAATTCCATAAGTATTTCATTCCAATGTTATCCTATATATACAAGTGTAATAAGACTAATAATAATGGAAGACCTATCTAATCATAGCCTAATTATGTGATACTAATTTACATTCATATCATCATCATATCCTAAATTATGTGATCCAAATAATTACAATTGATGTGAGATGATTTGGGAGATATGAGATGATTTGGGAGGATATGATTGATGATATCCTAACAGTCCCCCGCAGTCTTAGCGAGAGCTTCTCGTATGCTAAGATTGTCCCTGAAATCATCAAATAGTACGCGCGGAAGACCTTTCGTGAAAATGTCGGCAATCTGATATCGGGACGGTACATGGAGAACACCGACTTGTCCACGCGCAATCTTTTCTCGAAAAAATATATATCCATTTCTATGTGTTTTGTGCGTTGATGCTGGACCGGATTACCGGATAAGTATATCGCACTCACATTATCACAATAGACCACAATTGCTTTTTCAATCGGATAATGGAGCTCTAAAAGAAGATTACAGAGCCAATATGATTCAACAACCACATTGGCGACCCCTCGGTATTCTGTTTCAGCGCTTGATCGAGACATCGTCGGTTGTCATTTTGACGACCATGAAATGAGGTTGTCTCCCAAAAATACACAATAACCAGATGTGGACAGACGGGTGTCCGGACAGCCACCCCAATCAGCATATGTATAGATGAGAGACTCGAAATGGAGGAATTATACAGATGCAATCCAAAATGGAGAGTACCCTTAATATACAACATAATCCGCTTGAGAGCCCCTATATGCTCTTCTTTTGGATCATGCATATGCAAACATACTTGCTTAACTGCATACGAGATATCATGTCTTATGAAAGTAAGGTACTGAAGTGCCCCTGCTAAGCTGCGGTAATGTGTTAGATCACTGTATGGAGTACCTGTAGAGCTACTCAATTTTGCATTTGTATCAACCAGTGTATATGATGATTTGCAGGATGACATACCGGTTTTGTCAATGATCTCCTCGGTATATTTCTTTTGACTGAGAAACAGACAACCTGTATATTGAGTTACAACAATTCCTAAAAATAATTTAAGAGACTCATATTCTTCATTGCAAATTTTGCTGCAATGAGGGACATAATAGACCGACAAAGTGATGTAGACGATGTCGTGAGAATGATGTCATCTACATATAGAATGATATATGCCATATCATTGCCCTTATTATAAATGAACAAGGACTGATCAAACTTGTTGTGTAAGAAACTCAGTGTGGATACAAAACCTGCAAACCTGTTATACCACGTCCGAGGAGCCTGTTTCAAGTCATACAATGATTTTTTCAACAGGAAACTATAATCCGGATGTGTAGGATCTCGAAAATCCAAAGGCTGGTGCATGTAGGTTGTCTCCTATAGATGGTCATGAAAAAATACATTTTTGACATCCAACTGATGAATGGACCAGGATTCGGACAGTGCCAGGCTAAGAACAGTCCTGATAGTTGCTGGCTTAACCACTAGACTGAATGTTTCACCACAATCCACGCCAACCTGCTGAGACATGCTATCACCAACAAGACGAGTTTTGTATCTCGAAAATGAGTCATTAGAATTCTTTTTATGACAGAAAATCCATATAGACCTGATAATATTCACATTAGATGGACGGGGCACGAACTCCCATGTCTTATTTTTAATAAGAGCATTAATTTTGTCTAACATGGCATATTTTCAATTCGAGTCTGATATTGCTGCTTTGGGAATTTTGGGAAGTGGGGTTGGTTGGACCGAAGTCGTTTGGCCGAAACATTATGTGCATGGCATAAGTTTCAATGGTCCGAGGTTGGGCTAAAGTTGAGTAAGGGGTTAGGGCTATCGAGTATGTTATTGGGTTGAGACAACGTGGCATTTTTTTCCAAGGCAGAATGTTGGTTAATTGGATTTTCTGCAGGGTTTTTGGGCCAAGAGGGAGTAGGGGTATGGGCATGAAATTGTGGGCTTGGATGTTGTGTTCTGTTTACGGGTGAGGGGGCAGTGGGATCCCTCATGTGGGCTTGGCAGCCACTGGAGGTGGACTAGGCCGAAACCAGCGGTAAGGAGGCAGTGACCTCTGAACCGCGGACTGGTCCAGCCTCATTTTGTGGTTTGGCCTATAAAACAAGAGGGTTATGGTGGGCTGGTCCCATCTGATTTTGGGTATGTATGTGGTGATGTAAAATTGGGTGTATTCTGTCGTTCAAAAAATCATATGAAGGTGGGGATGCCACTTGAGATTTAGCACACGGGAATATAGATTCATCAAAAACTATGTGACGAGAAATTATGATTTTCCCATTCGTCATTTCATAATATTTATATCCCCTATAATTTTATAGGCATTCAAAAAACACACAAGAAGTGGAACGAGCATGAAGTTTGTTAATGGTAGTGGACGGAAACAAGGGATAACGCAAACACCCAAAAATCCTCAAATGTGTAAAAGATGTGAGATGATGGTACAACATTTGTGTAGGTGACACTTTGGAAAGTAGTTTGCTAGGAAGAATATTTAAAAGATATGTGACTATTTGAAGTGCATGATGCCAAAACATTGGTGGTGTGGATGAATGCACAAGTGTGAGAATCATATTGTTAATTGTTCGAATTTTTTTTTGGCTTTCCCATTTTGAGGTGATGTGTGTGGACATGAAAGATGCAAAGACATCCCATTAGGTGACAAAAATCATTAAATTGAGCATTTATGAATTCTCTCCCATTGTCACATTGAAAACATTTAATGGATTTTCCAAATTGAGTTTTGATAAAAATACTAAATTATTTAAAAATTGTGAAGGCTTGTGATTTCTTCCCTAAGGGAAACGTCCACAGAAAATTTGAATAATCATCCAAAAGAAGCATATAATATTTATGACCTGCATAACTCAAAACTGGTGATGTCCACAAATCACAATGCAGAAGATCAAATGGCATAAGTGTATGTGAAGTAGATGAAGAAAATGACAGTTTAATATGCTTCCCAACATACACAAATTTGGCAAACAGAAGAGTCCAAAAGTTTGTTACAAACAACAAAATTATTCTTCCTGAGATTATTAAAAACTGGTACTCATGGGTGTCCCAACCGACTGTACCATACGATAGGGGAAATAGCTGCTGAGGTTGATGGTTTGGTCACGTTGTTGTTGGAAATTGTAGTGATGGGATAAAATTCCCCCATGATATTACATCTCACTAGTGGCATCCCCGTCTAAAAATCATTCACAGAAAATCTAAACGGATCAAAATTCACAGAAATATTATTGTCAGTTGTAAAACGTCATACATATATCAAGTTTTTAATCAGTTTTGGTGCATGTAAGATGTTTTTCAAATATAACGGTGGGTGAGGGTGATGTAATTTTATCTGACCAATACCACGAATTGGAATTTCCTGCCCACTGCCGACAATAATATTTTTATTACTACTCATATTAAAATAAGATGAGAGATTACCTTGAGATGTCGGCATATGTGACGTGGCGCCTGTGTCCATGTACCACGAATCATTTGGAACATTTAAATTCATGTTGTTCATTTTTTGTTCGATATCGGTTGGAGCATAACTTGCGGATGATGGTGCATGGGCTGCAAACGCTTGTTGCAGACGAGAACCTAGAAGTCCAGGCTGGCGGGTAGAATTTGGTGGCCTGGCCCACGATGTGGTGGGGTATGGGCATGGAGGGACAACACATTGTGGGGCCCAACCCCACGGCGGGAACTACCCCCACTGGCCTACGCCTGATTGGGCTGGCTACCACTGACTGGGTCATCTCTGCTGCTGGTGGTTGCCGCTCCTGCTGGCGGGTTGGCTGCCGCCCTCCCACGTCTCTTTCCTCAATTAGTTTTTACTTTGTTGTTGTTGTGATTTAACCCCCGTTTTTTATTATTGTTGTTGCGATTTTCGGTTCCTCCCGAACTAGAATTTGGTGTCGCAAAATCTAGAGATGTGGAGACAAGGGCTGTTCCGACAGTGGCTACTCCGGAGGCCGTCTGCTTTGCCTTGCGGGTTTCTTGGAGAATCAACCTCGAACGAGCCTCATAAAATGGAGGCAACAGATTACTCTGCTGAATGAATGTAGCAACCCAATCATAATGTTCATTCAAACCTGCAATTAATTGAAGAACCAACCTTTGATTTGTGACTGGCGCACCAACATTAGTTAGTTGGTCAGCAAACATTTTTAATTCTTGACAATAATAGGAAACGCTTAAGAAGTCATCCAATTTTACATTGGTGAACTGGTTTTCAAGATATAATGCCCTAGAAAGTTTATTATCTTGAAAAATATTTTGCAAATGTTCCCACGCCTATTGAGCCGTAGAGTTTGGTTCTAATATGATATGCAGAAGGTCATTAGAAATTGTGCCATAAATCCATTGAAGGACTATAGCATCTAAACGAGACCATAATTTTTTTCAACAGTAGTGGTGTCCGAAGAAGATTCGGAAGGGATGATATGATCTATAACTTCATATGCGCGGAAATGAATTTTGAATAACTCCATCCAAGAGGAGTATTGCCCATTTTCCATCTCATGTGTGATATAAATAAAGTTGTTGACGTTGTTTACGGCAAAAGCTGAATGGAACTTTTGTTTGGCGGCCATTATTTTCCACGGAACAACAAAACAAGAATGAGAGAGAAAGAAAAGATATTTTGTGATTGGTAGAAAATTGGAGAAACCCTAATATAGTCGGCTAAGGTTGGGTATAAAATAGAAAAGAAAACCAAAAAAATGTGGTTTCTGGTTATTTAGGGTAGCCGATCGAGGGGGGTGGGTGGGTAGATATTTAGGGTTAGGGTTTATGTTTAGGGTTTGTAGAAAACCCTAAGTGTTGCCGAAAAAGAAAAAGGTTTTCGGTTTTAGTAGTGTAGTCGACAGGGTGGGGTGAGGTTTAGTGTAAGAATATTTTGGCTCTTGATATCATGAAGGAACTAAATTCCATAAGTATTTCATTCCAATGTTATCCTATATATACAAGTGTAATAAGACTAATAATAATGGAAGACGTATCTAATCATACCCTAATTATGTGATACTAATTTACAATCATATCATCATTATATCCTAAATTATGTGATACTAATAATTACAATTGGTGTGAGATGATTTGGGAGGATATGATTGATGATATCCTAACATTTTTTTCAAATTAATTAACCAAACATAAACGGCTAACTTCAAAATTACTTTTTCAAAATAACCAGATTTGGAAAGTTTGAGGAAACACTATTGATAATTTATAAGTATGATTATTTCTTGTTTCTATACTTTGGACCTTTTTAGTCATTGTAAAGGATTTTCTTTTTTTTCTTTCTTTTTATGGATTATTATAATAAAGGGAAAGAAAGATTTATTTTGCAGAGAACTTCATTCATGAATCCATTGGTGTACATAGATTACATAAATTTTTGAGATAAATTAGCAAACTCATGCATCCATTCTTTACTCTAGCCAACAAGTTCTGGGAACTCTGTTCTCACAGATATAGGGCTTCTTACTCGGTGCACCCCGTCAGTCCAAGTTAAGCTCCCGAAATAATAGCCTGTTGTGTATTTGTGAGTGGTTGAAATGGGCGAGAGAGATTTTCTTGGTGTTCGAGTTGAATATCAAGTTAAAGAGAAGAAGTAGAGCAATGAAAGCCAAGTTATATGGAAGAACGTGGTTGATGCTCATTTTCTGGTATTAAACAGAGGATGTATAGCTATAGACCTAGTTTCGATGAACAACCCTTGACACCAGTCTCCGCTATTTATAATGATTCACTAATTCATTTAGAGGGAAATATTCAGCTAGAACTATGTTTGGTTTGGATTTGACATGTGTTACCATTGGATTTGAAATATTTCATATTGTTAGGGACGTTTCAGGAGGGGTAGAGGTAGGCTGAAGAAGTATTGGGGAGAGGTGATTAAACGGGATATGGCGCAAATGCAACTTACTGAGGACATGACTTTAGATAGAGGTATGGAGGACACAAATTAGGGTAGAAGGGTAGTTGATAGTCCAATGTAGTACTACTTATGCTTACAAACTGGTAGTTGTAGTGTTACTATTGTAGGCCCGCTTAGCCAATCATACTAGCAGGCGCAATATTGTTTTATAGTCACATGTCGTTTGATTTCTGCTGCTTTGTGTTCTCTCGGGTACTTTGTTTATCTTATTTTATCTTATCTTATTTTATTTACCTGCGTTAGTTACTGATTCTTTTTAAGAATGCGCTATCATGACTTACTCGTTTTTTATAACATCATTTTCATACTGCTTTAAATTTTATGTTCGGATCTGTCAGTTTCACTTGCTTTGCTTGTGCTTTGTCTTGAGCCGAGGGTCTCTCGGAAACGGCCGCTCTACCTACCAAGGTGAGATAAGGTCTGCATACACTCTACCCTCCCCAGACCCTACGTTGTGAAATTTCACTGAATATGTTGTTGTTGTTACGAAGGTTTCATCATTTAAAACATGTATAAAGTGAATAAACAATTTTCTCATTAACCTTACTACCTTCTCATATGCATGTAATATGAAACTCATATTTAGGTACTGAATACTTGGATACTTGGTTATTGAACGTATGATAAATATTGTCTTATTTGAGTACGAAATGACACCAAATAAGATGGAAAATCAAACCGATGAAAGTTTGGTTAGCCCACAAAGTGAGCGTCACTATTCACCCATTATCACATGTTCCCACAAAGTGAGCGTCACTATTCACCCATTATCAAATGTTCTAAGGCGCAAACTGATTGTGAATCACTGGGACGAATTTTTCTCTGAGTCTAACTAAAATCCAAGTAAATAACTTTTACAATTTTAGCCATTTTAAAAAAAAAATCATTAATTCTCTTTGCCACCCTCCACCATGATCCCGCTACCATCACCATTGATGCAACTGTTATTTTCACCGGAAAAAAACACTTCTTTTAACCCAACCTAGTGGTGCATTATTTTAGCGCTTTCTCGTTTTCATCTTCTCACATAACCAAAAAAAGTCAGAAAAGCTTTGCAAGCTAAAAAAATTGAATAAAATTAGATTAAAAAAAGAAGATGTTCAGAGGCAATTAGAATGATAATTTCTTCAAGATTTCTTGGAAGTTTGAGGAAGCTATAATCGGAGGCAGACATGGTGATATACACACAAGGCAAGACCCAATGCGTAGCTCAAGGAAAAAGATTTGGGTTTGAAATAATTTTCCGGTGATACTCCATTATTTCCGGCCAAAATAAGATCTGGCTTGAAGAAATTTCATAGTTGGATCTCAATGTAAAGAAGAAGACCCGAACCTCAATCTTCCAACAGAATCGATCAAAACATTATTTTTTCATATTTGAACGGAGATACCCACTCCGGCTAACCACCCACTTCCGGCCAAACACCAACCCACATCAATTATTTATCTTATTTCATTACTTATATGGTTAAAAAAGAATAGCAACACAACTAAGAAAAGAACATAAAAAGCTTGGTTGCTGGTGGGATGGGTGATGGGGGATGACGGGGTGTTTTAAGGAGGAGAATAATGGGGAGTAAGGGATAATACAATCGCAAAATTAGCTTATTGGTGTTGGTAATTGAATTAACGGTTGATGAATGAATTAAAATTTTATTTTTAACTGATTATTGGTGCGGAAACAGATTAATCAATTTTTTTTCTTCAGATAAACTGTTAACCCGTTAAGAATTAACATAATTATATTTTTACCTCTAAATGTAATTATATAGTAACTCAGCTATTTAACAGTTCAATTTCTTATAGATAAATTGATGGAGGGAGTATGATTCAAACATTCTACTTATGCGCACCACTAGTCACGACACAAAGTTTAACTAGTATATTTTCTTGGAATGAATAAAGGAATGGAGAATTCTATGAGGGGGAAGTAACAGAGGTGGAAAGAAGTAATTCTTCTTGTGTTTGATTAGTGAAGAGAGAAGGGAGATGATTCTTTAACAACTAAAAAGGGAAGAAAACAGAGAGTAATGGGAGGTGTATTTTCACCCTCATAATTGGGTGAAAAGGAGAAAGTAAAGTAAGGAGGGTATTCAATTAGGATTTTAAAAGATTATTTTTGAATAAATAAGTCTTGTAGTATTTAATTAAATTTTTTAAATAATTTAAATAAGTCTTGTGGCATTTAATCAAGATTATTAAAATGTTTTAAAGAAGATGTCCAACTCTAGTGGTATTGATAGTCTTATGGTATTCAAAAACTTGCTAAACAATCAAGATTTTAAACAATTAGGATTTTGTGTGACTTTTTTAGTGGGAGGTATAAATATCAAATCCTATAAAAAATCTCACCTAAACCCATCATACTTTTTTCTCCACCGCCAGCAGATCTGTAATGGCCAAACGTGAAGATGTCGCCACATTTTAAAACCCAAAAAGTCATTGCTTTGTTGTTATGGATTTTCGTTTCGATTTTCAGAAACAACGAAGATGAAGAATTTGAAAATTCTGCAAGTGAAAAGTTAGTAGAAAAGCTGACAAGATCTTGATAGTTTTGAACAAGGTAGTATTGAAATGGAAAAAAATGAAAAGTTTTTGCTCCCTAAAATGCCAGCCCTCAATGGGACGGATTTAGCACAACCCCAGATAAAGTTGGAACCGAATAGAAAAATAAAAAAATTCATGTGATCCTTTAAAATCTTTATAAATCTTATGATAAATATTTTAAAATTCAAACGAAAATTCACCGGACTTTTAAAAAAATCTTTTAAGTTATTACATTTCTAAATAGCCTTTTAAAAATTCACTAGACTTATTTATCCCAAAATAATCTTTTAAAATCCTAATTGAATACACTCCCTAAATAAATATTTATATTACTCTTACACCTACTACATTTGGCTGATAATGTGAACCGCCGATAATCGCTAACCCCAAATCGAACCAACCGATATCTTATCGGTTGGCTAGCTAGACAATACATTTAAAAGTCGATAACCGATAAGCCGAATCGTTTAGCGCAATTATCCGTCCAATCCGTCCGATAAGCAGCCCTAATGGGGAGAGCTGGGTAGGTGTAGAAATTAGTGTTTTTTATTTTTATTTATGTTAATTTTTTTAGTGATTATTTTAAGTCCAAATACTACGTGTCCACACTTAATTCGTCGTTTTATCACATCATCATCGAGTGGACTACACACATTTTATATTTTTCACTTATTATCAAAAAAGTTGTTCAAATTCGGAATGATAAAGGTGTTCAATAGATACAAGTCTGAGTTAAGGTATTTAAGTAGAATATGTGAACAAGTTTAGGTGGTCAAGAATGACTTAAGTCAATTCTTTTCTATATTTAATATTTTCAAGATTTTATCTCTATATGTGAAAACACAGGCAAAAAGGACGGCAGATGAAACCATGTGTGTGTTTTGGTCAGTGAATGGGAAAATGAAAATAAAATCTTTCATTTTGTTTAACTACATTTTAAAAGAAGCTTTTTAATTTAAAGCACTTTAACTTTAGCCAAGCTCTATAAGTCTGTTGACCAAACTTACTTAGAAATTAGTTGTTCTTATTCTTTCTTTGGAAGTGATTCTTTTGGAGTGTCCGGTAGAAAAGAATTAGTGAGAAAAGCTCCCATTGTTCCATTTTATATGACTGGCCTCAGAATTTATAAAAAACTTTTAAAATTTATTGTGTAAGTGGGGATATAAATATTTATGTGATTATAAAATCATGTCATGAGAATAAAATAAAAACTTTAAAGTTGAGCTTGTTTGATCAAGTTCATTTTTTCTCAAAAGTATTTTTTTTTCAATAAGTGCTTATTTTAAAAAAAGTGAGGTGTTTGGCCAAACTTTTAAGAGAAAATAAGTGCTTCTGTGTAGTAGTAGAATCAATTTTTCAGAAGCTAAAAAATAGTTTTTGCCTAAAAGTACTTTTGACAAAAATACATTTAGAATTATTTTTTAAAAATTTGGTCAAACACTGATTGTTGCTCAAAAGTGCTTTTAAAATTAATTAGTCAAACACAAATTATTTTTTGCCAAAAATATATTTTAAAAAAATACTTTTGAAAAAATACTTTCAAAAATAAGCTAATTTTAAAAGTTTGGCCAAACATGCTAAAAATATCTCAAAAATATAAAAATGTATTATTTTGGACAAGAGACTAAAAATAAAACATGCCACGTAAAATAGAAGAGAGGAAGTATATTTTCATCTTTTCATATGAAAAAGAAGGTAAGTGCGTCCGAAAGCAGAATATGGAATTAAAGAATCAATTTGTCATAATTAAGTAGTTTATTACTAATGGTAAGTTTCAAATTCTCTTTCATTACTTTAATAAATATTTAGGGGGTACCTAACTCATTGCAGTGCTAGTCATCCACATTATACTTCCTCCATTATTAGTAGGTGGTGCCCGAAGTGGCGGTGCAATGCGAGTGATTATTGTTTAACTTGAAGTTCACACTTTTTTTTGTTGACGAAGGAATCCGCAGCCGTTACTCTTTCGAGTGCGCACAGGATAAACCCGAACTGACGCAATAGCCTGCAAACTACGTCAGCCGATTAACCACACTTGGTAAGTCATGTGTGACAGACTCAACCAAGAAGGTTTACGCAGGGGATTGAACTCGTGACCTTACGATCCCGTGCTCACACTGTCTTATATATCTAGGGATACCCCATGCAGCAATATGATTGATCATCTTTCGTCAATGTTGTAGGTTTCTATCATCATTAGTTTACTGGTCTTATCTTTGCTTTTTAATTAGCTTACAAAGGTTCCTTCTTTTCCTGCAAAAACACGAGTTTGTTCAGAGTTTCAATTAGGGATTGGAAATGGCCGATTGAACTGAATTCTAGCGAATTAAAATATATTGAATTAATAATAAGAATTAATACCGGATAGCTTTACTAAAGGCGGTGTTTAATTTTTAACCTTATAATTAAGAAAAGTTGTGCAAAAAGAATTTGTCCTCCTCCGCCTTCTTCTTCTTTTTCCCTTCTTCTTCTCATCTTTTTCTACTTCCATTGTTTATTTGTGATTGATATCGAATGGGTAATGTTTCATCGAGCTTATATCGTCTATCCTCATTCATTTGAATTGTTTTGATTGGAGCAAACTGAAAATCCCATTATTGTTGAGTTTTGTTGGCTTGGAAAAAAAACTTTTTGAAGAAGAGAAAGTCGATTTATTAATTTTTGAAGGTTTAGGTTGAATCTTGAAAGAAATAATTCTTTTATTATTTTCATTAATGAAAGAATATATATGCAATTTATAATTTTCATAATATGGAAAATCATATTCCTATTCTACCCTCAAAACTCTATTCTAGTTGTACAAGAATCCTACAATTATAGTAAGTGTACAATGCTAATTATATACAAATAATACAAATAATATGTTACCAAAATAGGGATATACACGCCTGTGTATACCGCGTATATCACGGTCTCCCACCTGTGATGGGTTTCCGTGATATACAAGGTATATACAAGGTATTGTATACCGTGTATATCCTTGTAAATTTTCACACCCTCGCAGTCATAGCGGACGGTCTTCATACGCTGAGACTGTCCCTAAAATCTTCAAATAGGATCGAGGGAAGACCCTTAGTGAAGATGTCTGCAATTTGTTACCTGGAAAGAACATGTAAAACGCGTACTTGTCCACGAGCTACCTTTTCGCGAACAAATAACCATCTCAATATGTTTAGTACTCTGGTGTTGAACCGGATTTCCAGAAAGATATACGGCACTAATATTACCACAATATACCAAGGTAGCTTTTGAATGGGAAAGTGAAGCTCCAAGAGAAGATTACGTAACCAACATGATTCAAAAATCACATTGGCCACCCCTCGATACTCGGCTTCTACACTGGAGCGTGATAAGGTACTCTGTCGTTTGGCAGACCATGAGACCAAGTGATCACCAAGAAACATGCAATAACCAAACGTGGAGCGTCTGGTATCTGGACAGCCACCCCAATCAGCATCGGTATACGAGACAAATGTAGAGGCCGGTGATGGATATAGATGCAAGCCATAGTCAAGTATCCCCTGGATGTATCAGATAATGCGTTTGAGCGTATTCATGTACTCCAGCCGAGGATCATGCATAAACAAACACACATGTTGTACGACATACGTAATATCCGATCTCGTGAATGTAAGATACTGAAGAGCTCCAGCAAGACTGCGATAGTGAGTAAGATCCTCGTAAGGTGAGCCAGCCGCAACATTCAGCTTGGGCTTAATATCAACTGGAGTGGAAGTAGACTTACACGAGGACATACCAGCCCTTTCAATTATCTCAGCGACATACTTTCATTGTGATAAGAATAATCAACATGCATGACGAGAGACAACAATCCCCAAAAAGTAACTCAAGGGCCCCAAGTCTTTCATAGCAAACTCAGAACTGAGCATGGTCATGATAGACTTGCGTAAAGCATCAGTAGAGGCAGTCAAGATAATATCATCCACATATAATAGAATATAAGCCAGGAAAGTACCACGACGATATATGAACAATGAATTATCAGACATGCTATGAGAAAACTCAATAGACGAAACAAAGTCTGCAAATCTCTTATACCAAGACCGTAGGTCCTGCTTAAGCCTATACAAGGACTTTTCAATAAACAGACATGATGATGATATTTGGGGTATCGAAAGCCCAAGGGCTGATGCATGTAAACGGTCTCCTTAAGATCACCATGTAAGAAAACATTATTCACATCTAACTGATGAATGTACCATGCCTTTGAAAGAGCCAGACTGAGAACAATACGAATGGTATCCGATTTGACCACCGGACTAAATGTCTCACTACAATCCACGCCAACCTGGTAAGTTTTACCATCACCTATAAGTCGAGCTTTATGTCTTGCAAAAGAGCCATCAGAATTATCTTTATGAGTAAAAATTCACATAGACCAAATAATATTAACACCAGAAATATGGGGGACCAACTCCCATGTCTTATTTTCAATAAGAGCATTATATTCGTCGTTCATAGCCAATTTTCAATTCGGGTCATTTAAGGCAGACACTGGGTTACGTGGTAGATAGGATTTAGAGGCATTAGAATTGAGATTAAAATACCATTTTGGTTTAAAAATACCCCTTTGACTACGAGTAACTGGCCCTTAACTCGAGGAGGAAGCGGGTGGATTTTGGGCAGTGGGTGGGCTGGTGACGTACTGGCCAGCAGGCAGTGGGCCTGCTGGCCCAACGACGGGAACCGAAACTGGAAGGGAGACTGGGGCAGTGGGTTGGACCATTGGAACAGTACCGAGATCGGTACTGGATCGAGTGTCTAGCCCACTGGGCAGATTCGACGGAATAGCAAGGCCAGCGGGCAGTGGGCCCGCTGGCGGATTTTGGGTGTGGGCCACATCTGATAAATGGTGGATAATATACGGGGAGACCTCGTCATCCAAAAAATTATACGTAGGCCCGGTACTACTCACTTTAGCAAACAGAAATTGAGTTTTATAAAAAATAACATGGCGACTAATTATGAATTTACTAGACGAGAAATCAAAACACTTGTAACCATGATGATTAGATGGATAACCCAAAAACACACAAGGGGTAGAACGGACTTGAAGTTTGTTAATAGTACTTGACGAAAATAGTGGATAACATAAGCATCCAAAGCCTCTAAGATGTGAATACGAAGGATCCTTATTATAGAGGATTTTAAGAGGGGATGAATATGTCAACCCTTTGGTAGGAAGTATATTAAGGAGATAAGTAGTCATTTGTAGAGCATGATGCCAAAAGGAAGGGGGTATAGAAATGTGGATCAATAAAGTGCGGACAATATTATTAATGGTATGAATTTTGCGTTCGACTTTCCTATTTTGTAAGGACAAGAGAAATGAAAATTTATGCCATTAGTATCACAAAAATCCCGAAACAACCCATTATCATATTCTTGCCATTATCACATTGAATATTTTTTATTTCGCGTTCGAATTGGGTACGGATGAATGCTCTAAATTTTAAGAAGGTGGAAAAACTTGTGATTTTTCTCTAACGGAAAGGTTCATAAAAAATTAGAATAATCATCCAAAAATGGAACATAATAACGATGGCCCACAGAAGTGAGAACGGGAGAAGTCCATAAATCGCTATGAATAATATCAAAAAGGCATCAAAGTACGAGACGTAGAGGCTACAAATGGTAATCTAGCATGTCTTCCTAAAGGACAGTAATGACAACTTGGAGTACTATGTATACCCTTACAAGATATAAAATTATTTTTATGTAAAGAAGAAATAATAGACGACTCAGGGTGACCCAAACGTGCATGCCACAAGGAAGGAGCTAGAGCTGCAAATGTCGACGGCATGGTTGGACTCGAGAAACTTGAGGTGGGCATGAGTGGATAAAGATCTCTCCTACTATTGCATCTCATGGGTAGTATCCCCATTTTGAAATCCTTCACAGAAAATCCAAAAGGATCAAAATTAACAGAAATCCAATTATCAGTGGTGAATTTACGGACAGACACCAACTTTTTAATTAAGTTCGGGGCATGAAGGGTATTTTTTAAGATAAGAGGTGGGTGTGGGGGAGACAAAGTTGTAGTACCGTAATCATGAATTGGAATAGTATTGCTATTACCAACAATAATACCATGTTTTTTGCTCAAATTGGAATAAGACGAAAGAGTACCTTGATCGGACGTCATGTGAAAGGTGGCGCCGGTGTCCATGTACCAATTCGGGTCTGGAAGATTCAATTCAAACGTATGCATTGCGGTCTCAATATTTGTCAGAGTTGGTGTGGGGTCCACTGCATTGAAGGAATGTTGGGGCCGAGGCCCAAGTACACTGGACTGGTGACCCGAGAGATTTGGCATGTAAGGAGGCCGGATCGAGGCCCAAGGCTACTGAAAATAGGGCGGAGGGCAGTAGGCGGGACTAGGCTACTGGCTACTGGTCCAGGCCCACTGCCAGGGAGCCCAAGGCTGAGACCAGGTCGGCTGGGGCCCAGAACCTCGAGGCCCACCCCCGCCATTGTTACTGTTCCCATCGGTGGTGCCACTGTTTCGGTTGCCACCGTTGTTGTCGCCGCGATTCTTGCCATTATTTTTACAATTTTGACCCTTCTTACTGTCACCGTTGTTGCGGTTTTGGCCCGAATTATCAACAAACCCGTTAGAGTTATCGATCGAAGTCATCATCGCCACGGAACTGGCGTCGGTAACCGCCTTTTTTGCCAAGCCGACTTCTTCTAATGTGAGCGTTGAGCGGGCTTGATAAAAAGGGGAAAACATATTACTTTGACGGAGGTGGGTTCCAACGCCATTATAGGCCTCAGAAAGGCCGACAACCATTTGTAGAACAAGACGATTATTGGTAACAGGTGCCCCAATGTTACAGAGTTGGTCCGCCAACTCCTTGAGACGTTTACAATAAGCTGAGACATTCAAAAAAATTTCGATACTGACTTGGGAAAATTCCTGCTCAAGGGTGACAACGCGGGAATGTTGGTTATCCCAGAATATATCACGCAATCTATTCCATGTATCCATAGCCATAGTATCCGGCTCAATAATCGTCTGTAAAAGGTCGGTAGAAATAGTGGAATAAATCCACTGAAGGACGGTAGCATCAAGAGTAATCCATAACTGAGGATCCTCTGTGGGAGTAGGGGTAGCGGGAGGAAGTATGTGATAGAGAACTTGATGTGAGATGACGCGAATTTTGAACAACTCCGCCCACATTGCGTATTGGACGTTTTCCATCTCAAGAATAATAGGGATGTGGTTCTTAATGTTGGAAATAGTAAGGGTAGTATGAAATATGTTCTTTGACGTAGACATAACGAAAGAACAATAGGTGATTTGAGGGATTTGGAAGAAAAATTGGGAAGAGAGGAGGAAGGGCTTGGAACTCGAGAAAACCGAGGAAGGGCTCGGAACTCGAGAAAATCGAGACTAGAGATGGCAGCGGATCCTGGACCCGGTCCGGATCCGGTGGATCCAGATCCGTTTTATAGGATATGGATCTTCAAAATTTAGACCCGACGGATTTATCCGATCGACCGATCCGCTTCTGACGGACGGATCCGATATGGATCTTGTATTTAAGATCCAGATCCGGTCCAGATCCGACCTGCGGGATCCGCATTTTAATTAAATAAATTAGACATTTATACATTCATCGCAGGGCTGGCCTTATGGATTGGCCTGGCCGTAAGATTAAAGTCTTTAATCTTCTGCCAGCCCAAGTCCATAAAGGATCAAGCCCACCATGCCTGGATAGATGTTAAGCCAACAAAAGGCAAATGCTGAAAATTGAAGCCGCATTCTCTTCATTGTTCATGCCAAAGTCTAACCTAAAGGAAAAGAAGCCGCATTCTCTTCATTGTTCACGCCAAAGTCTCTCGCTACTCCATCGCTAATTCTCGATCATTCTCTTCATTGTTCATTCCATACGAAAGGCAAAGAGCCAAAGACCAAAACCCTAGTCCCTAACCATCTTCTACTTGCCATCCCTCACTCATACGACGTCACCCATGTCCTTCCGATTCCAAGGTGAGTTCGATTTTTTTTGCCCTTTTAACCTCTCGTTAGTTCTTTCTTTTTTTAGTTCTTCTTTTGTTAGTTCTGCTTTTTCATTTATATAATATTTGATGTTTTGGAAATTTTTTGTGTGTGTGTACAGGTATTATTATTCTTTAGGTGGCAATGGCAATCGTTTAGTGTGGTCAGCCAAAGTGTATTATTGTTCTTTAGGTGGTAAAGTGGCACCGGTTTTTTGGAGAGAATGATTTTTTTACAGTGGCCCGCTTATGAATTATGATACTTCTAATTGTTATGCATTGGTTTTTTTACAAGATTGGGATTTTAATGGTGGTAGGGCACCGATTTTGAGAGTCGGGTTTTTCCGGGGCTCAAGTATGATACTTCTCCTGCATGATACATTGATACTCATATATACAATGCACTGGTCAAGAGTATATATACAATGCACTATTTTTTTACAGATTGAGATTTAAATATGTTAATTGGACTAAATGCATGATACATTGATACTTCTCGCTATATACAATGCACCGTCAAGAGTATATATACAATGCACATGTTTTTACAGTACTGGGATTTAAAAATGTTAATTGGACTAAAATGTGCATGATGCTTCTCTGTTATGTGATTAAGTAATGTATTCAAATATTTTCTTGTAGGAAATGGATAGTGAACAATCTAACAATAATGCAAATGCTACTAATAAAAGTCATGTCGCTTTCTTAGCCCACCTCCAGGCTGCCTGCTTTGTGGAGTTGATGATTTAGAAATGGATCTGAAGGTCTTATTGAGGTTGGAGTAAAAGAAAAAGTCAATCAAGTAAACTAACAAGCAAGAAACTCACTCGAGGCATGGGAATCTTTTGATGTGGTCGTAGTGAAAGGTGTTACAAAGAGCAAAGTGTAAATATTGTACATCTTTACTCTCTTATAATGGTGCGAATGGAACCTCACATCTTCTTAAACATTCTAAGAAGACATGTCCTGGAAAGCATTTATGGCGGATTGGAGTTAGTGGTCAAACACAATTGAAGGTTAAAACTAAGCCGATGGTCTACTACTTTAGAACTTAAAGAAAGTGCGGAAAGGAAAAGGAATTTGATCAAGACTTTTCAATGAGAGAATTGGTTGGTACGGTGGTGATTCATGAGTATCCTTATCCATTGTAGATCATATAGGTTTTAAAAGGTTCAGAAGGAGTCTAAATACTCATTTCAAGATGATTTGAGGAACACTTTGAAGAGTTACATTTTGAAAAAGTTCAATGAAGATAAGTGGTTCTCTTAAAGCTCTATCGAGCATAAATGAGGGTAGAATTGCAATAACTACCGACATACGTGGACGCTTCCAACCAAAAAGGGGCTACATGGTCGTGACATCTCACTTCATTGATCAACAATGGTTTTTACGCAATCAACCTCGAGGTAATGAGCTTATTCTTATTTATAAATGCTAATTTTTTTAGGTTTATTGTATGTTTTAATGTATGTTTTTATTTAGGTTTTGTTTTGTGCCATGTCCACATACAAAGGGGTTATTGCAAAGATTTTGATGGATTGTTTGTCTCAATATTCTTTGGAAAACAAAATTTCATCGATCAGTTGATAATTGTACCACTAATGATGCAATGATGAATGTTTTATCGGAGAAATTGGAAAGTAGGTATCTAATGTTAGGTGGGGAGTTTTTGCATATGAGGTGTAGTGCTCATATTCTAAACTTGATTGGGAAAGATGGTTTAGAAGTAATTGATCCAAGGCAATTGAAAAAGTTCGAGATTGCATTTTATTTCGATGTTCTACTCCTAAAAGTGGTTGAAAATTAGAGGAGGCTTTGTCGCTTTTGAATATTTCTAAACCTAAAAGAGTGGTTCTTTGATGTCAAAACTAGGTGGAATTCTACTTACTTGATGCTTAATACCGCTTTGCCTTTTCAAGATGTATTTGCTAAGTTAAAACGTGATGAATAAGAAGCTCAAGTTAGTTATTCCTAGTGAGAATGATTGGATGATGGCAAAACTTGTTTGTGAGAAGTTGGAAATTTTCTACAAGGCCACTTGAGTGTTTTCCCAAGAGAAATTATCCTACTTCTAATTTATTTTTTCGAAAAAGTGTGTGAGATAAGACTTGCTTTGAGGCTGCTGGGTGGAGAGTGATGTTGAGACCATTAGAATGACGGCTAAAAATATGATTGACAAGTTTGACAAATATTGGCATAATATTAATGAGATGTTGGCGGTTGCTTTAATTTTAGATCCAAGAAATAAAATGGATTATGTGGAGTACTATTTTAAGAGATTGTACAAAGATGATAATGATAATGAAGTGGCAAAGGTTAGAAAAATCTTGATAAACTTGTGGTTGAATATCAAATGAGAAGTGAGGGAAATAAAAGTCAAGAACCTTTTTCCAAGTGGCAAACGAGGAATTTCAGAGTCTTGTGATAATGATGAGGATGAATATGCTCAAGCTAAAAGAACAAAGAAAAGAAAGATGAATATGAGGGTGAGGTGGAGCATTACTTGGAGGATGATCCTATACCCAAAAATGATGATTTTGATGTACTTAATCGGTGGAAAAGTGGATCAAATGTATCCTACTTTACGTAAAATTGCCAAGGACATCCTTGCAATTCCCTGTCTCTTCGTGGCTTCGGAAAGTGCCTTTAGCATGGGTGGGAAGTGGTGATTAGTTCTCATCGTTTCTAAAGCTTCACTCTAAATCGTGGAGGCATTAATGTGCTTGCAAAATTGGATGATCAAGACATTAAAGGTATCTATTATTTATGTATTGATTATTCTCATATATGTTAATATCAATTTTTCCCTAACATGAACCTTCTCTATTTATTTTTCAATTTCTTTCAAATAAAGGTACTTTGGAGGGCACACATGCTTGTTCGAGATAGTTATCAAGATTCAAGTTAAGGAGAAGTAGTTGACTATATTGATATGGTAAATGATATATTTAATCATAAATATTTATTGAGATGATTTTTTTAGTAATCTCTTTTTAATATGATTGTTTCTTTGTTATTTTAGGATGTTGATGACGCTTGAAACTAGTGATTTTGAAGACTAGTTTATGAAGTTTGGCAACCGAAATGCCAAACTAAAATCTCAAACCTGAAATGTCAACAACTCACCGACAAGATCTTTTTACCTTTGTTTTCGGGAGGTTGTAAAACTAAAAATCTTAAGCTTTTGGCTTATGAAATCATGTAATAGTAATAGTAGAAGAAAATGATTCTGAGGCCGGCGGAAGCAGTATCACAGAATCGCAAGAAGCCGCATTATATAAGTGAAGAAAATGATTCTTGAGGTCGGGCTGAAGCGGTGTTCTGCATTATAAGTAGAAGAAAATGATTCCGGGAGGTCATGGAAGCGTGTCGCAGAATATAATGTTCTCGCTTTTGGTTATTTGGTGTTCTTTTTGTATTTTGGTTTATAAAATTTCATTTGACAATATTATTGAAGTTTTCATGTGTTATAAACACTAGGTTGTTTGTAATCTGGCTTTGGACAAACTGTTGATGTTTTTACTTTGTTTGTGTGCTGAAGTAAACTGCAGCCTTCCTATTTGTCTCCGCAATTTGAGTTTTTGAACATGAAGTAAACTGCTGCCTTCAAAAAATTTTATATGTGGATCCAGATCCGATCCGATGGATCTGGATTTGGATATGATTTTTATGGACCCGATGGATCTGGATCCGGATCTGGATACAGGTATGAGAAATGGATCTGGATCTGGAGCCAGTAGGATCCGGTCCAGATCCTATCCGTTGCCATCCCTAATCGAGACAAGCGGAAGCTTTGGAGAAGGAGGTATGTGAAACCCAAACTTCTGATACCATGAAAGAAATAATCCCTTCATTATTTTCATTAATGAAAGAGTATATATACAATTTACAATTTCCATAATATGAAAAATCGTATTCCTATTCTACTTCCAAAATTCTATTCTTGTTGTACAAGAATCCTACAATTATGGTAAGTGTACAATGCTAATTATATACAAATAATATAAATAATATGTTACTAAAATATGGATATACACGGCTGTATACCGTGTATATAACGGTCTCCCACTTGTGATGGGTTTTCGTGATATACACGGTATACACAAGGTATTGTATACCGTGTATATCCTTGTATATTTTCAAATCTAACTATTGAAAATTGTTGGGATTTCCATTAGAAAATTGTATATCAAATTCAAAGTCATTTGAATTTGATGTGGATCGATTTTGAAGTATAATAAGTTGATAAATTTCTACACAATATATTATGGAGATCACCGGGTTATATCAGCCATAAATGCTGAAAAATTATGACGACAATTAGGATTAGACCAAAAATCCTGATGAATCAAACATAACTTGCTATTAAGGATAGCCCTGACCAATATCAGATAGGAAATCCTTATCCCCAGAATTTTTCTTAGAAATCATAATGAATTACAATAAGTCATCATTGCAATCGTCAGCAACGTGTGTCCAATTCTTTAGCAAAATTGCAATAGTTCGATCTCCAGCCAGAAAGTGGAAGCACGTTCCTGATGATTGCAATAATGGGCAAATCTGTGTAAAGGCTAAAAAACATGACCCATTTTGGTAATAAGCTTGAATTGGGTGATTCAGAATGAAAAAAATCCTTAGCTTCTATAGCTAGGTGGAAACGGCTATCATACGCTCAGATATTTTAATTTATTACTGAGAGACTCTATGTGATACCCCATACGTTCGGGTTAAGATTTGAACCGCTCAACGAATGTTACGAGACTTGAGCCCTAAAGAATTCGGGATATAGTTAGGTGTATTCATGAGGATTTTGTTACAAGAAGAGCTTGACGTCAAAAGTCAAAGCGAAAGTCGCTTGTAAGTTAAGTTTTCAAGTCTGATTTGAACAAGGATCAACTTCAAGGGAGTGTTGCAACTCGTGTATTTGGATTCTCTAGGTGATCTACCTACAAAATTAAAGGTTTATGAGTATAGTTTTCAACGCTGCAAACCGCTCATCGATACGACTGAAAGAAATAATTCCTTGATTATTTTCATTAATGAAATAATATATATACAATTTACAATTTTCATAATAGAAAAATCATATTTCGATTCTACTCCTAAAACCTTATTCTACTTGTACAATAATTATCACAATTATGGTAAGTGTACAATTCTAATTTAACTACAACAAAACATTACCTAAAATAGACCACTAAACCGTGATATACACGGTATGTATACACCGTGTATATCACGGGTTTAACACCCACTTTTGCTAAGTCAACATGTGATATACATGGCAAATATACCGTACACACCATGTATATCACGGATTTAACAACCTATTTTTGCTAAGTCAGCCCGTGATATACCTGGAAAATATACCGTGTATATCACGGGTGTTTATCAACGACATCGGAGTAAAAAGTTATGCGCGCATTACGACAGAGTGGGGCAGAAAAATTTCCACCGCAACGCGATGGCCATAGTGATGAAATTCAGTGTGATGGCCATCGCGACACACTGAGGTTTTGAGAGGTGGAATGGACCTATATATGTATAAATCATTGCGAATTCATTTCAAAAGGTTAGGGGTCCAATCTTGGGCAGAAACTCTCTCAAAATTATCTTAAAATTCATCTCCAACACCAAGAGATCTTTAAGGTAAGATCAACCTAAGTTCAATCATGATGATTCTTTCATTGCTTTGGGGATTCTAACGTCGGTTTCCTTCGAATCGTAACAAGTCAAAGATTTCTTCATGGTGAAGTAAGGTGGCGAGAAGTTCTAAAGAGTGAAACCAAGGTAAGATCCGTCATCTACGATCTTCTACTAGATCGTTTGAGCATTTAAGGTACGTTTTCGGTAAGAACTCGTGGGACGGTAAACATGAGTTGTGAGTTCAAGTTGTAATAATTTTATAAAGCAATTAAGGGTTGTTTTCATGTGGTATAAAGTTCAAGAGGCGTAGTTAGCTTGTGTAAAGATTGTATGTTGTTAAAAGGAGGAAGGGTGTGGAGTATACCATTGAATTATAGCCTCGGGAGCTCGTCGCTCTTTTATTGCTTGACGATATTGTTGGTATAGTCGTGGTATTCTGTTGGGCTATTGTTATGTTTGATATTAGCCCCGTCTTAAATAGATTAAGCGTCTATCAGGATTGATTTGTCGTAGTCATTCGAAGGATAAAATAGAGGTATGTAAGGCTATCCTTATTTTGCTGCTATGGCATGACCTCCAATTTATTGTTTCTCTTGTATGAGCTATAAGGTCTAAGGATTACGAAAGTATGCCAACTCCGTGATAATTGTTTCATGAGTCCATAAGAGTTATGTCACGTACTTACGAAACGACACTTCATACCGTTGTTGCACTCATAGGATCGAGTTTCAAGTTTACCGTTATTATAGTAGCTTACGGTAAGATGAATCATATCAATAGTTTTAGGTGATCATTGATGGATTATAGTTCCTACTTAAGATTAATTATATCGACAACTTCTGAATGTTATTGAGTTATAGAATGTGACTTAGAATGAATCACTTCGGTACAACCATTCTAAGTCTTCCATGAGCAGTAAGAATGTATATATATATATTGTATTCGTCTCCTTTAGCATGACTTTTTATCATATGTTTCCTTTCCTATATGGGATTCAACAGAACGAAACGTCATGAATCTTCTATTCGTATATTCGATTGTTCTACTCTTATCGTTGCTGAGGTTCCTTATGTATCATGTCTCGATTGTCGAGTCTCCTTATAAGTATCATGTCCTTGATTATCGAAGAGACTTCCAAAACTAGCATATCTTGTTGGTTATTGAGTTCTTATAAAGGGTTTAACTTCTGTTACCATCGAGTTACTATGTTCCCAAAGGTAAGTCAGTGTTTCCTACTGAGTGGTTTAACTGTGCATGTATATAAGTGAATCCTACACCATGTGTAACTATCATAACAAGCTTTCTTATGCTTACTATCCCTAAATTCCCAATTGTGATTTGTACATTAAGCAAAAAGATAGAGGTTATAAGTTAAGAAGTAGGAGCTTCAAAGAGCTGGCTAAAATTGAGAAATTGCTTAACACAAGTATGTACATACTTTCAAGTAATATTGCGGCATGAAACGTGGCTATTGCAAAATTACATACACAATGACACAATGTTAAACTTCCCCATTGTTACCCCTTTCACATACCAGTACCGAGTGTCAATAGAATCCACCATGAGATTTAGTCTCCACAAGTCACGGAGCTACTACTTTCATAATCACATTTTACAACTGGATACAGGAGACCGAGTCCGGGAACGATCTAAAATATGTATGTATACATGACAATGCCTACTTACAAAAGTCAAATAATATTATTCCCATTTTATAGTCTTGGCAATTTATGTCATAAATAATAGGTCCTTGTTAGTTGTTACGAAAAGATGCTATTCAATTAGAAGACCAAGACAGATGAAAGGGCCAGTCTTCGAAAAAAAAACTCCCGTAGTGTCTGACATTAGGAACGGAAGAGGAAAATATGTTATGAAACTAAAAATAAAGGAAAACAGTATAAATTCAAGAAAGCAGAAGTTTTTGCACATCCTACTGGACAGGTGAGACCAAATTATGGCAAGATCAGAAACTTAATATAGTTAAACCTTGTAAAGGATCTAAAAGCCGTTTCACCAAAGGTGTGGCTGTTGAAACGAAAACCATGGGAGACCAAGGTTAAATCCGCCTTAGTGGACAGAGTTACCTCATACACGTGCGGAATAGTCGAGGGTTAAACTACAAGTATACAATGGAATAGTCAAAGTTTGTACAAATTTACGCGGACACCACTGTTATCCAAAAGAAGATGACATCTAAAAACCTGGTGTGGCCAACCAGAATGAGTGACTTGATCATGAAAACTAAAATGGTTGCCCCAGCTGCCGCGCATTTTTTTCGTGAAAGCTGCTGCTAAAGACTAAAGTGCTGATTCATTTGTTCAACAGGAAAAGGAAGGATGTACAAGATGGCTTACCAGAAAGAGGGAAATATCTGAACTTCATGTTCATCCAGAAATTGGTTGTTTGAGAGTTCAAGAAAGCACCAATTAAACTTCTGCAGAGTTTCCTTTAATATTTTTAATTAGTTAGAAGTCAATACGGACTAAACAGATATTAGAGGTAAACTAAATTCACTGACAGAATCCTCAATTTCACTGCTGAATAGACGGTCAAAATACGACTCTGGAGAGGTCCAGAGGGCAAGGCTTCACTCTTGAGAAATGAGTCTCGAACTTTATGTAAACACCGAAAACCCAATTGCCAACATTAGAATAGGTCCAAGCAAAAAAAGAAAGAAAACCCCACCTTAAGGGCCACAATTATATGATGTTTCTGACAAGGTTGCTTAAGATAAGCCCATTTGATGAGAAGAAGATATGAATCCATGGTTTACATGGACAGCAGCTATTCTGCAACAAATCCACAAGGTTATTGTTTCCCCAGCAAAAGAATATGACTTGTACAGTCAAGGAATTTCCAATCTTACGCATCAGTTCAAAATCCGAAAGAAGAGTTAGGAGGCCAACTTAATTTTCAAGGATCAGATCACGGATAACAATGACACTTAAATGAACAAAATATTCAAAACAACATCCACTGGTATAACTGTATAATATGTCTTTGAAAGGCACATATGCACCAAATTCTAAGAAGAAATATAGGCATTAGACAGTTCAGAATTTGCAATATATGTTACTGATTTACATTTTTATAGAGTGTCAGTATCAAAGGGTTCAGCAGCTCTGTAGTACATCTTCAACAGAAATAGCAGTTTCAGTGTGCTGTCAACTTTCACTTGTGATACAAAGTTGTATTGAGCACTTGCACTAATGTATGATCACTAGTTCATAAAAATCCCTGATTTTATGAATAACGCAAGGACGCTCAGCAAACTTTTTCAGAAAGACAGCCTAAAAGTTAAAATCATGTCCTCACTCAGCCATGAAGGATGCCAATACCTCAACATTCAATGCTCAGCCAATGAAAGACGGTGTTGTCCAGATGTTCTTCCATTCCCCTGCAAATATGTTCCTAGGCACGTTTCCTACCCGGGCAAAGGAAGCAAAACTGAATTGATCTAATGGAACCATCAAACCTTTGGGTTTAACATTTAATAGAGGTTTTCACATGATTATGACATCAAAGAATGTACCATAAATCATTCCAATTAGTCATCACTCTCATCGAGTCCATTAATGGCAGGAACTCGTTGCTTCCTCTTGCTTTTTGTTGAGAATCTTGCTGCAGACACACTCAGGAGTTTATTGAGTGACATGCCTTCCCCTAAGATCTTTTTTTTCTCTTCATACCTGTGTTTAATCCTTCCGTCAAGCTTGTACCCAAGAAATGCAGGAAAAGCCAATAGCTCCCCAACTTCACGACCCATCTCCTCAACCAAGTAGTCCATTTTCTCCTCCAATGACTCATGATTGTACTGTAATACCTGTGGATGTTTCATGCTCATCTCCAGAATGTCATCACAAGTCAAGCCGTAGTTCAAAAATACGCCAATAACCTCTTGCATATTTTTGCAGCTAGTCCTGGTAACAGCTCCCATTGCCATTGCCAATTCCTTAGTATTCTTCTTATACCCAATCTTCACCAAAAAGACCAGCTTGTAAGCGAGATTCCCCTCAAATGACAGACTTAGAAACAAAGGAGCTTTTATTAAGAACCTGAATATATCATGTGAACTCAACCCACATTGCTTTAGGAAATCAATTCGAGGATGCAATTTCCTTTTCCTGCTGGCACTAAACATATTGGGATAAACTAAAACGATTCGAAAAATCTCCTCCTCACTTAAACCAGCAAATGATTTCAAGAACTCTACATGATCTTTTAAGTGATCAACACTATATGCTACAACAAATGGCAACTTATGCAATACGGTTGCAGTTCCAGTCTCATCACCTCCACTTAGCTCCAAGAGGAACCCTACCCGGGGAATCAACTGCGCGTCAAGATCATAATTAAGAAGTGCTGGACGACGAAGAATCAAATCAACACCGCCAAAACGGTTCAAGAAAGTGAGCATTCTTTCTATATCTTCAAATGATTTGAGACAAAATGCCTTTGTTAAGTTGGCATTGTTGAGAACGGGAACAATCGTTTCTTGGGTAATCCCAAGTTGGAGTAACAATCTAACCTTTGCTTCAAATCCTGCGAGAAACTTTGGTTCTGTTGAATTAAAAAGATGTTCAATCTGTGAAGGTTTGATTTTTCCTGCCAATTCCAAATCACCCTCTAGAAGAAAACAAACGACGCCATCAATTTCCAGAGCTGTTAAAACATCTGGCCTTTTCACAATTAATCTTGAAAGTGAAAGGCCGCTGACACCAAGGGTCTGCAAGGAATGAATTCGTGTACGTATGGATTCGAAAGGCGAGAGTTTGATTACCGGGTGGGCGTCCAAAAGGGCTTCAGTATCTGTGTCATTGAATCCAATTTCTCGAAAGAGTGAAAATATCATCACCCCTGAGAAAAGCAAGCATTCATACGAAATGAGCAAGATAGAAGCACATAAGGTGTTTGACATTTTAACTCAGAGAGAGAAACTCACCCGAATCGACGAAAGAATTGGTAAAGCTTTCACTGATGGCAAGGGCGCTGCAATTGAGCTGTACAAGGCTGGAATCTTGAGAACCCAGAAAGTGTAAAGGCAGTTTATTTGATTTTTCGGCAGAGTTAGCGGCAACATTGAGCTTTTGGAGAGGGAGAGGCGAGAACAAAGAAGATGAAGGAAAGAGAATTCGTATGGGTGGAGATAGAGCATAAGAGAAACAGGAAGGAGAAGGCGAAAATGGGAAGGATTTGGTGGGCGTCGACATAGCAACAAAGGAAGCAAGCGATAAGGTAGAAGATGATGAAAGTTCAAGCTATAGAGTACAAAGCAAGAGGATTACGCTGCAGCTCCCAAACTAGTAACGGGTTAAAAACCAAATTTATAAAGTAATTTTAACCTTCAGTAGACATACCGGCGCGCCAAAGTACGTTAATTTCAAATGTGACACAAAAAAGTTGAAAAATCCTCTCATGTGAATATAAGATAAGATTGTGAGTTATGTAAATCAAATGAAGAAAATATTGAATAATGTTTCCTAGAGTATGATCCAATTATTAACTAATGGCAATTTACTAAAGTCAAACAAGGAGGACCAAACAAGAAAAAACAAAATATATGAAATTTATTTATAGTAAAATCTGACACAAGGACCAATTGAGGAAATAATCTCTTATGATTAATTACAATTCGATTAGAGAAAAATGGCTTGACAAAAACTTCATTTGTTTTAATTATTTTTTTTTTTTTTTTTTTTTTTTTTTTTTTGATAATCCAGGTTTCCAGGCTTGCGCCTGACTACTTCACTGGTATTACCCAGACGTCCTGGAGGTAATAGCACCGGTCCTTCAACAACTATCACCAGGTAAATCGCGGGATGTGCTCCGGTGGCGGTTTTACGAGCGCATAACAAGCGATCAATGAGACAAGGTCAAATTCCCCAACATGCAGAATTTCTTCGTGCTTGCGGGGAATCGAACCCACTCATTTGTTTTAATTATTGATCGTAAAAATTATCAAATAACATTTGTAATCTCCCGGACCAAAGTGTGGTTTTCCAATATTTTACAATCAAAGACTCGAGAAAGACTTGATGATTTTAATTTCTCATAGTTCTATCTCACTCCGTCAATCTTCTCCCTCACCAAGTCAGCGGCTCCGTCCCTCCCTCTCTCATCTCTTCTCTGCCTCACCGGAGTTGACCACCGGTGAGTTGATGATTTTAATTTATAAAAAACAGAAAGGAAAACAGAGGAAAAACAAACATAACAAAAGCTCCAAAATTCATATATACGCAGGTACTCGCTTTTTTTGGTGAAAACTCCTGTGAACATTACTTCTGGTATCGGTGAACAGTACCGGTGGCGACTGAAAACATTTTTTTTTACAAAATTCCATTTGTTTTTTATTCTTGTTCTTGTGTTCTTTTTCTCTTAGATCTACGCAGGTACTCGATTGTTTTGGTGAAAACTTATGTGAACATTGCCGGTGAACAGTAATTTTCGCCGGCAAACAGGTTTGATTCAATTGGAGTTGGTACCTCCGGTTGCTCGTATATATTCTTTGTCCTTAACCTTGTTGTTAAATTTTGACGCTTTTTGTCTTTAGTTATAGCATTCTTGACATAGTGGTGTACTTGTTTCTAGATTCTTATTAACTTGTACTTGCACTTTGATCACTTCCTATTTTAGGGTAAACGTTTGAGTAGTTTATCATTTTATATTTGTCTTAGTGGCTTTGGTAACTGATGGTAGACTAGGGTCATGTTCTCGGTCGGGGACGGGGGCGAGGGTTAGGGGGTAAGTGGGGTAAGGGAGAGGCTAGGCTGAGAATAGGGTCTTAGAACATTGGGACTTTAACGGGGAATTCCATAGAGCTAGTTAACATCCTTAAGAAGAGGAGGATTAATATAGTGTGTTTCCAGGAGACCAAATGGGTAGGACCTAAGGCTAAGGATGTAGACGGGTATAAGTTATGATTTTCGGGAAGGTCGAAGTATAGAAATGGGGTAGGCATTTTGGTAGACAGCGAGCTAAGGGATCAGGTGGTAGAGGTGAGGAGGGTCAATGATAGGATGAAGGCGATTAAGTTGGTAGTTGGAGAGTTCACTATGAATATTGTTAGTGCTTATGCACCGCAAGCGGGCTTGAACGAGGAGGAGAAGAGACGATTTAGGGAGGATTTGGACGAAGTGATGGGAGGTATACCACCCGCTAAGAAGTTATTTATAGGAGAGGATTTCAATGGACATATCAGGTCACTTTCGGGGGTTATGACGACGTGCATGGAGGCTTTGGATTCGAGGACAAGAACGGGGGAGGCGTCTCACTTTTGGAGTTCGCTAGAACTTGTGGGATGGTGATAGCCAATTCGAGGTTCCTGAAGAAAGAGAAGCACTTGGTGACTTTCCGTAGTTCAGTGGCTAAGACTCAGATAGATATTTTGCTCCTTAGAAAGGTTGACAAAGGTCTTTGTAAAGACTGCAAAGTTATTCCGAAGGAGGATCTTACAACCCGACACAAGCTTTTGGTGATGAATTTGGAGATTAAGTTGGAGAAGAAGAATAGGGTTGTGGATGACATGTTAAGAATTAAATGGGGGAGTTTGACCATGGCTAGTGTAAAGGAGATGGGGGAGAAGTTGATGGCCAAGGGAGCTTGGGGGAGTAGTGGGAATGCGATCGGTATGTGGGATAGGACGGTCAATTGCATTTGGGAGATAGTTAAAGAAGTGTTAGGGGCCTCGTGGGGTACCCGTAGTGGGCATTGAGAGGACTGGTGGTGGAATGGTAAAGTTCAAGAGAAGGTGGAAGCGAAGAAAGCAGCATATGTGAAATTGGTAGTAAGCAAGGATGACGTGGAGAAGTGGACGAATAGGGAACTATATAAGATGGCGAGGAAGGAGGCAAAGCTGGCAGTTACGGCAGCAAAAATGATGGGTTTTTAACGCATGTATGTGGAATTAGAGGAGAAAAGTGGGGATAAGAAGTTATATAGATTAGCCAAGTCAAGTGAGATGAGGGCCCATGACTTAGATCATGTGAGGTACATCAAAGATGAGGACGACAAAGTACTGGTGGAGGAAGCGCATATTAGGTGAAGGTGGCAGTCTTACTTCTATAAACTCTTGAACGAAAAAGGAGATGGAGACATTGTGTTGGGAGATTTGGAGCATTCTGGTAGGTACCGTGATTTTGGGTATTGTAGAAGCATTAAGGTTGAGAAGCTTAAGGATGTTGTTCGCAGGATGCGCAGGGGACGAGCGACCGGACCTGATGAGACCCAGTTGAATTTTGGAAGAGCGCAGGCAGGGCAGGTTTGGAGTGGATGACTAAGTTATTTAACGTCATTTTTAAAAAAGCAGGAATGCCCGAAGAATGGAGGTGTAGTACAATGATTCCTTTGTACAAAAATAAAGGTGATATTCATAGTTGCAACAACTATAGGGGTATCAAGTTGCTGAGCCACACTATGAAAGTTTGGGAAAGGGTCGTGGAGATGAGGGTGAGGAGAGGCGTGTCTATTTCAGAGAACCAGTTTAGATTCATGCCAGGGCGTTCAACTACTAAAGCCATTCATCTTATTAGGAGGTTGGTGAAATAGTATAGAGAGATGAATAAAGACCTACATATGATTTTCATTGACCTCGAGAAGGCATACGACAACGTCCCTAGGGATTCTATGGAGATGTTTACAGATTAGAGGTGTACCTGTGGCGTACACTAGGGCGATCAAGGATATGTATGATGGAGCCAAGACTAGGGTAGGGACAATATGAGGAGACTCGGAGCACTTCCCATTAATGATGGGGCTGCACCAGGGATAAACTCGTAGTCCATTCCTATTTGTCTTGGTGATGGACGCACTGACGCGACAAATTCAAGGGGAGGTACCATGGTGTATGTTATTCGCATACAACATAGTCATGATTGATGAGACTCGTAGCGGAGTGAATGCCAAGCTGGAGGTTTGGAGACAGACTCTAGAGTCTAAAGGGTTCAGGTTGAGTAGGACCAAGACATAATATTTAGAGTGCAAGTTCAGCGACGGGAGCGACTCTGAGACAGGCGTGGAGGTGAGACTTGGTACTCAGGTCATTACAAAAAAAGGAAGCTTCAAGTACCTAGGGTCTATTATCCAAGGGAATTAGAGATTGACGACGATGTCACACATCGTATTGGAGCAGGGTGGATGAAATGGAGGCTCGCATCTAGAGTTTTGTGAAACAAAAAGATTCCACCAAAACTTAAAGGCAAGTTCTATAGGGGGATGGTTAGACCGACTATGTTCTATGGGGCGGAGTGTTGGTCAGTCAAGACTTCACACATTCAAAAGATGAAAGTTGCGGAGATGAGGATGATGAGATGGATGTGTAGGCATACAAGGAGAGATAAGATTAGAAATGATAATATAAGGAACAAAGTGGGAGTGGCCTCGGTGGAGGATAAGATGCGGGAAGCGAGGTTTAGATGGTTCGGGCATGTGCAAAGGAGAGACACAGATGCCCTAGTGCGAAGGTGTGAGAGGTTGGCTATGGACGAGTTCAGAAGGGGTAGATATAGGCCGAAAAAGTATTGGGGAGAGGTGATTAGATGAGATATGGCGCAGGTGCAACTTACTAAGGGCATGACCTTAGATAGGGGGTTACGGAGGACACAGATTAGGGTAAAAGGATAGTAGGTAGTCGAACGTAGTCCTACCTACGCTTATAAAATGATAGTTGTAGTGTTATAATTGTAGGCCCGATTAGCCTATCACACTTATAGGCACAGTATTGTTGTATAGCCCCTGTGTTTGATTTCTGCTGATATGTGTTCTTTAATGTACTTTGTTTATCTTATTTAGCTGGGTTAGCTACTGCTTCCTTTTGTTAGAATGCGCTACCATGGCGTATTCGATTTTATTATCACCATATTCACACTGTTTTAATTTCTTGTTTGAGTTTGATCATTTCTCTTGCTTTGCTTTGCTTTGTTTGTGATTATGTTTTGTCTTGAGCTAAGGGTCTCCCGGAAACAACCGTTCTACTACCAAGCTGGAGGTAAGATCTGCGTACACTTTATCCTTTTCAGACCCCACATTGTGAAATTTTACTAGGTATGTTGTTGTACTCGAGAAAGACTTGGTGCGTAAGCAGCCCCAAGTTCTTGTCTACAGCCTACAGGTAATAGATTATAAAATTGTCATATCTAAAACGAAGTTAACGAACAAGTACATTGTCATTCATACATCTGATTTGCTTTTACTTATACTCAACGTCTTTATAATGAAATTACTATGAATCACAAAAAAGACTGATGGATATAATTGTGAAAAGGACTACACTATTCAATTTATCCCACAACTACCAATGTTTTTGGGGCACAGTAGCACTGACATATTACCATTTTAGTGTCAATTTCTTTATAATCTTCATCAGTAAGATTAGGCAATGGCTTGTCTAAACCCCCACAGTGCACTTCCATGTCAAGTTCAGGGAGAGAGAAAGAAGGTGCTTCTCTCAGAATAGAAATGAAGAAAATGCAACAATAGCAACAGTATTATCTGTTGGGAAAAATCGAAGTAGAAAGCAAGTCTAGTAAAGAGTACCTTGGATGCAAAACGGCAAACAGACAGATCATTGATGTCTTTACACTCCTCTCAGACGAGGGCGATTTTCAGAAACAATTAATTAGAATTTAATATTTACTAAAATAGGGAATAAATGATAAAACAAGAAGCTGTTACATTGCCAAATTGGGAGCTTCGGCTGGTACTTGACTGGACTAGTCCTCCAACAGATTTATCAAGCAGCCTTTGCAAATGTTGAGTAGTAGCCCATATCAGTAACTTCACAACTCCAGGAAAAATGATATCTTTGAGAAAGTTGATTGGACGTATTCGACTTTGAGCAACAAATCAATTATCATGATTGCTAGAATGTTTGCATCCTGATAAACAAAACAATGCCATATATCAACAATGAATTGCACAACTTAATTCTCTGCGCACTGGTACTTATATAATTCTTCCTGCTCCATTCTGCACCTTGCATAGTGGACTATTTGTTTCTGGAAAATGACATGCTTCATTACTCCAAAGATGGCAAGGTACAGAAGAAATTTACAGTCACAAGAGTGTTTAGTTGATTACTAAGCCTGGTTCTGTCAATGAGATTGCTTCAGAAAATTCTTAGCAATACCTGTTCCATTTTTCTTACTTGTTGGTGCTCTTAATTAGAACAACTGATGAAGATGTCTTCTTTAATTTTCTGTGAAACCCACAAAAAAGTTATCAGACCTTGAAGTATGAGTAACATGCTCGGAAAAAAAAAAAGGAAGACAGAAATTGCAACTTAAGAGATTCTTACAAGTTCCCTTGTTTCTTTTTGGAAGCCTGGCCAACTGAATCAGATGTCCTTTTACAGGTTTCTTCCAATTTATCATTCAACTGAAGCTTCTGCATTAGACAGTACTAGTCAAGACAACTTAAAAAAAAAGGATTGGAATAATATTCTTCCGGTAAAACCAAAACAGGTACTGATAACCACTAGGTACCTGGTCCTACAACAATGCCTAATATCTATACATCAACTATCTCTACTTAAATACACAGAAAAGTCCATCAAATTTCTCATTCCTTTATGCAGGTGAATTCAAGATTACTGGCTTTCTACAGTAACAAATTTTAATATACGCCTCCATATAATTATTTTATACGCACGCGTGACAATCTGTTTGTCTTTTATTTTATGTGTATATATAATTCCCAATATGCAAGTAAATAATGACAAGATTGACTTAAGGAAATTAGCACTGATGAATCTACCAATAAGGACATAACTAGTACTCCTAACTATTTAGCATATATAACTCTGGAACTAGGGCTGGCCAGTGGGCCGGGACAGCCCGACCCCGACCCGACCCCGTCCCGAGCCAGCCCCGGTCCCGCCCCGACCCCGCCAAAAAAATAATAATAAATAACGGGGGCGGGACTGGAACTCGGGACGGGACGATGTCTCGTCCCGCGAGACCCGAGCCCGCCCCAGGCGGGCGAGACCCGACCCCGCCACCCCGACCCCGCCTCTTTTCCCCTTTGCAAAATGACTGCTGCACCAACGACCATTTTAGATTATGGCCGGCCAACGGCCATTTTAGGCCCCCTCCCCAACCCCTACCCCTTAATATTTATTTTTAACCCATAAGTTATTATATTTACACTTTAACCCAATTTTCCAACTATAAATAACTCATTTTCTCTTCATCTTTCTCACAAATCTTCCTACAATCTCTCTAATTTCTCAATATATCTCTCTAAAAGTCTACATTGTTTGTTAAATATTCAATTTTATTTATTCATTTGGGAATTGGTAGTGAAGTTGGCAACTAGCTTGAGGATCTTCCATCGAGCAAAGTTTCAATTTTCAACCTCTCGATTACACGTCGACGTTACGTGCTTGGTACATTCGTTCCTTCATTAAATTATTATTGTGCATTTATTTTATTTAGATCACTTAATTTTATTGTCTTTAATTATTTATTTATTTATTATCATAATTAAAATGGAAGGATTAAAAGGTATGTTTAAGGGTAAGGGTAAGGGTGCTTCTTCTAGTAGGGCAACCAGAGGCAAGGTACTTCTTCTAGTCATCTTATTCCTACCAGGATGATTTTGTTGATACTCAACATTTTCCTACAATACCATTAGATTTAGACCAGGAGCTATTTTACGGAACTCAAGAAGACTTTAATTTAGGCGATGATCTAGATGATATACCCACTAATGTTGATGACAACACACCCATTAGTGCACCTTCAACTGAAATACCTCCTATTCCCTCTAGTATGAGGCGAGATCCAAAGAAAGCGACCATTAAAACCGGTTGCATCGACATTTTTTGATAGGGCCGTAGAGAATCAAGTAGACATATGTAAATTTTGTAAAAATATTTTAAAATTTAAAACTGGAAAATGTCACGGTGGGACGGGGGGTTTAATTAGCCACGTAGTAAGTGCTCATCCAGCTAGGTATGCCCAATACCATGCTTCAAAACCGGTGCGCAACGCCCGCTCCATCGGGACAAGGTTCACATCACGTCTTTGTCTGGGACCAAGTCTGTGGTCAAATTAACCCTATGACGGGGAATTGTAGGCTCTAAATACAATAAACATAGAGATAGGAAAGCAATATCAAAATTAGTTGTTGTGGAGGGTTTGCCTTTTTCATTTCCTTCATCTCCAGATTTTATTCATTACATTAGAGATATATATAATCCTCGCTTTTAACGGTTTTCCTAGATCAGCTGTTAAGAGAGATGTATTTAAATTAGCGCATGAATATCAACAATATTTACGTTTTCATTATATCATTTTAATGGCAAAGTATCCATCACGTCGATATAAGTCGTAATACTATGACCATGATTATTTAAGCGTAACATGTCATTGGATAGATTATAAATGGTCTATGCAAAAACGTATTTTAGCGTATAGATATATAGATGATAGGCACACTTGGTACTTTTTATTGCAGAAAATATTTATCAAGTGTGCGATTATTACTGAATTACCGATAAAATTATGACCATTACATTAGATAACGCTTCTAATAACAATTACGCAATTACAATTTTAAAAAATAGATTAACTCCATCTTTTCAGGACCATTTTCATATAAAATGTATGTACCATATATATAACTTAATTGTAAATGATGGTCTATCACTTTTTGAAGACATTCTTAGTAAAATACAATTTGCTATAAACTTTAGTTTTAAAAGTAATAAAGTACAACGTAGAAAAAAATATTAAAAAATTTGTCATGATTGTGGACTACCTTTTAGAAAAATTCCACAAGAAGTATCCACTAGGTGGAATTCTTTATACGAGCAACTACTTGTTGCTTATGACTATAAATTACCTATAACTTTATTTTTTAACTCTCATAATAAAAAGCCAGTTGATATGATTTTAGATAGTGATTGGGAAAAAATTTCCGAACTTATTGTATTTTTAGAAAAAAAATTTCAAGCAACAAAAGAATTTTCCGGTATATATTATCCTACTATTTCAACTATGTTATTTTATATAACTCTAATATTTTTATTACTTAGTGAATATATGGAAAAACCAGCTTATAAGGCAGCTATTAAAAAAATGTTTCTCAAAATAAAAAAATATTTTATTCCTATTCCCTCTATTTATATTATTGGTTCTGTATTAAATCCTACTATTAAAATAGACGGTACTAAATCACTAATTGAAACTATTTACGATTGTATAGAAGTACTACCACCTCCAAGTCCCAAAAATCTAAATCACCCACCACATATTGAACAAACTAAAGAAGAAGTATTATCTAGCGTAGAACACCAATGCAAAAATATATATAGATTTTATCAAAAAGAAAATGCTAGTAACTTACCAGCTTCCATACCATCTTCTTCATCTTCAACACAACCTCACAAAAGACATGATGTTTCTGCTGCTAGTATTGAAAGCCTCAGAAATAAAATGTGCGGTCGTACCTCTACTACTAACCAAATTAGCGAGTTGGATATTTTTGTTTTGCAGGGTTCTGTACCGTATCAAGAAGTTATCAATGAAGATGGACATGAAGACTTCTTTGAAATCTTGGAGGGAATGAGAAGACCTTTCCGACACTTTCATTGATGGCTCGAGATGTTTTGAACATTCAAGCGTTGTCAACTGCGTCTGAAAGCGCTTTTCTCGCAGCAGATATCAAATAGGAGACCACAGACACTCATTAGCCGGAGCGACTTGGAAATTGCGGTATTATTCAGAGATTGGATCTGGCGGAGCGGAGAAAGGTCTGATCAACGGAGATCAACGAAGAAGATGATGAAAACTACAACGAAATCTTAACGAAGGTAGTGGAAGCGGCGTGGATCAATTTGACCAACAAATACCAATTCCAACCAAGAACCACATGAAATCATCAAGCAATTAGAACAGGTTTTTTTGAGAATGTAATTTTTTTAATTGTAATTTTATTATGTAATTTGCAACTTTTGGACAACACCACAAAGTTGCAATTTAGATTTTAGACAATTGTATTTGTATTACAAAAAAATCATATGTCTATTAAATAATATAAGAGGCACAAAAACAACCTTGAGATATTTTTATTACACTATCTTGTTTTGTTTATTGAGTTTTTTTTATACATATGTTATTTAAAAAATAAAAAAAATAAAAATGAAAACCCGCCGTATCCCGACCCGAGCCCGACCCGAGCCGATACGACGGGATCGGGATCGGGACGGGACTTGCTCCAGTCCCGCCAGACCCGACCCCGCCAGAGCCCGCCAGAGCCCGCCAGACCCGACCCCGCCCCTTCTCCCGTCCCGCCCCGACCTCGACCCCGCCAGACCCGAGCCCGGCCCACTGGCCACTCCTATCTGGAACTAATAAGGGTGTGAAGAACTAAAATAAGATCTTATTCACTGACATTTAACTTTAAGCCATCTCAATGGGAATTAAAGAAATGATCCTGCCTATTCTCTAGCAAAGCATCTTAGAACCCAAATTCCATCATTTTGACTACAATTTTTATCACTAGTGAATTAATCTGATTCGAAGCCAGTCTAATAAAAATGTCGCATCCAGTCGTTTGCAACATTCTAAGGAAAAGAATAGAGACAGATGAAGTTCGTACAACCAGAACAAAACTTCATATGATATGAGTTTCCTCATAGAAAAAATAGACTTGCAAACTGAATAAAACAGGTTGGAACTATGCATCAATGCTGAAGAAACAGACTACAGCTTAGTCAGAATGAAATAATTCCATGTTAAGGAAGAAGCCAAACTTGGCAGTACAGACCACATATGGTCACTATTAAAAGAAAATAGTCAGAAATAACTATACATTGTTACAACAACAACAACAACAACATACCCAGTATAATCCCACACGGTGGGGTCCGGAGAGGGAAAGATGTACGCAGACCGTATCTCTACCTATGTGAAATAGAGAGGTTGTTTCCGATAGACCCTCGGCTCAAAAAAATGTAGTCAATGCAGATTCCAGGGAAATAAAACAGCAAGATATCGCAATACAAAACAAATAAAGCAACACATAGAAATACATATACAAAAGTATGGATCTACGCAAACCTAATTAATACTACAAAGAAAGGGAGAAGAGGATATGAAGAGACTAGCCCCCTACCCCTCTCACCCACGGTGCGACAAGACTCAACTACCTACTAACCTTCTATCATAATCCTCGACCTCCAAATCTTCCTATCTAGGGTCATGTCCTCAGTCAGCTAGAGTTGTGTCATGTCTTGTCTAATCAACTCCCCAGTTCTTTTTCGGCCTATCTCTACCTCTCCTAACTTCTGCTATGGACAGTCTCTCACACCTTCTAACTGGCGCATCCTCGCACCTCCTCTTCACGTGCCCAAACCAACTCAGTCTCGCCTCTCTCATCTTGTCCCCCACATTGTCCCCCACAGAGGTCACTCCGACCTTGTCCAGTATAACTTCATTTCTAACCATGTCTCTTGTAGTATGACCACATCCATCTGAGCATTCTCATCTCCACTACCTTCATATTCTGAACGTAGACGTTCTTCACTGGCCATCACTCTGCCCCATACAACAACGCTGGTCTAACCACCACGTTGTAGAATTACCTTTCCGCTTAGACGACAACTTCTTATCACACAGCCAACTATACATTGTTCATAAAACAAAAAAAAAGGGCATAGAATAGACCATTTTATGTCACAAAAAGAAAATTTTCATTCGGTGGACAGCACATCTAGGAATAACTTTTACCCCCACAATATTGCAAGCGGAAAACCATGCAAAGCTACCATAGGTAACAGAGAAGAGAGCTCCAACACATTAGTGTGGTGAATGTTTTGCCAAAAACATGAAGTATAGTTAATGATACACATGACTTAGAAATAGCGTCATAGCGACCCTCTATTTTCATTTTCAAAACTCAAGGCTAATAAGTAATACAAGATGCATGATCAGAGTTCACACTTGAATTGGAGCCTGAAATCATATGAAAATGATTGATACATACAGCAGTAACAGAAAAGGATAGTCATTTGCACAAGGATAGCAAGTTAGGCACTAAAAATTAAGCCTTCTTCAAAAAGAAATGTGGTATGCTTCAGTCATCAGAAAGTAGCTCCAGCATACGTTAAACCCTAGACAAGATTAAACAATATTCTGGTGGCGAGAACACTCTTTTCAATTAAGTTTGGACCAAATTTGATCCTTTTGCATAATTCAAGGAAAAATTTGAACCCCTCCCCTAATTTTGAGTTTTTAAATGTTTTTGTTCCTCCTTCCATTGATATCATCATCACATCTACCACCATTTTCTCTTCCCTTTCCCCCTCAACCCACCACTACGTATATCACTGGAAGGGAATAAAAAAAAATTACAACCAATGCGGCTCAAATTTTATTCCTTTGTTCTTTCTCTGCATTACTACCTCTACCGCCAATCACCCATACTTCCTCCTTTGACCCCTATGTGCTATTCACCGATATTAAGATAGTATTCTATATTGCATGTTCAAATTATATAGCACATTCCCTCTTAGTGATGTAAGTGGGAGAAGGAAAGGGAAAGAGAAAATAATGGTAGACGTGATCATGAAAATGGTGGCGAGGAGAGACATGGAAGAAAGGGTGATTAATGGTAAAGGTAGTGACGAGAAGATAGAAAGGAAGAATTGTTGGTACTCTATTGTACTTTATAAAGCAGTACGGGAAGTAAATAACTATTACAAGTGTTCGAAAGGATAAATAAATTGTCAATCTTCAAAACTGCCGCAGGCGTGTTGTGTCTTGAATCTTGATAACCTTGCAAAGCCAATGTTGAGAACTGTCGCTAGCTTTGTTGTGTCTTGAATCTTGAAATCCTGAAATCAAGAAACAACTAAATCTGGATGGTTACAACGTTGTGTGTTGAGTCGAGGAATTGCCCTCTGTCCTTAAGACAAGATTGCCCCGTATGTATGCTTTTACGTTAGCGGGCAATAGTCTCCCAAGATAAAACAACACTTTAATCTCAACGCTACAAAGCCAATAGGTTGAGCCTACCGAATAAAACAAATATGAATCGACTTGCTGAAGATATGGAATAGGAAGGAAGAGTTTCTGTTTACTCTTCTCTTTGTCTCTGTGTATATAGTGTGTCTCCGTAGTGTATATCTTGTGTATATGAGGGTGTTTGGTCAGTGATTTCATCACTAATTTGCAGTGTTTCTGCTCACTGTTTTGTGTGCAATATTGATGTTTTTCCCGTCTATATCTTTGTCACGAATTGAGCCAAAGGAGGCTCAATATATAGCATGGAGGAAGGGATGTACAACTGCCCAAAATATGATTGTTAATGGCCATTAGGAGGGCATTAAACAACCAAGTAATGGTTGTTAATGGCCATTGAAGAAGGCTGAAAAATGGACCAAACTGTAAAATATTAAACTTCAGGGACCAAACTGTACATAAGAAACTTTAGGGATCAAACTGTACATCTGGCAAAGTTCTCTGGTCCAAAAAGATAATATCAGAAAGTCCCCACAGCCCACAGCCCACAGCCCGTGACCCGTGACCCGTGACCGAGACCGGACGGGCGGGCGGCGGCGGCGCGTGTGGGCTTAGCCTTGAACCCAAGCACATCTAGGTCTTCCCTCCTTTAAACACATGGGATACCCCTTAGGGTCCCAACCCCTTTACCACATTAGAGACTTATATAGAGAACAATTCTTCATATTCCCACCGATGTGGTAGATTTGTCCCACACCATATTTCCATGCCTCAAACACCTTACTTCGTGGACCAATATCTCTTTCATTTCTCAACGAAATTTGACGATTTTTGGCCCTACGGACATCTACTCACTTCGTAGATCATGCATGTGCGAAGAGACAAGGTCTCCAACATGCGAAACACTAGTGTTTAATTCATCAAAGATGGGTGGACGCATCTCCCCGCCAAAGGCAAATTTCCAACAAGAACAAAATGATTTAAAAACTCAAAATTAGGAGAAATGGTTAAATTAGCTCTTGCACTATGCGAAAGGATCAAATTAGTGTTGGAAATTTGCCTTTGGTGGGGAGGTCGTCCACCCATATTTAATGACTTAAACACTAGGGTTTCGCATATTGAAGGATCTAGATGTGCTTGGGTTCAAGGCTAAGTCCACACGCGCGCCGCCGTCCGGTCCGGGCTCGGGTCTTGGGACTTGGGCTTCTTATGATATTATCTCTTTGGACCCCAAATTACTTAATATTTACAGTTTGATCCCTGGAGTTTCTGAAAAGTTGGAATTGGGAACGACGGAGGCAGAAAGTTTCTGTCTGCCGTTTGAGTTGATTTTTGGAGCGTTAAAACTCCATTAATCTGCACCTTAACTCCTCCCTAACAGCTCCTTTATGTTGCTCATTAAATCAGCCATTACTTGGCTGATTAACTCCCTCACTAATGGCCATAAACAACCATTACTTGGCCATAAACTGTCATTACTTGGCAGTTGAGGAGTCCTTCCCCTTATGCTATATATTGGAGCTTTTTAGCTCAATTGTAGAACAACAAGATATATACACAGAGACAAACAGAAAGAGAACAACTGAAATTCTGTCCAGAAACGTGAGCAGCAGAAACATGTGGACAAACAGAAAACTCTTCCTTCCTTTTCCATTCTTCAGCAAGTCGTTTCGTGTTTGTTTTCTTCGTCAGAATCAACCTATTTGCTTTGTAGTATTGATTAGTTGATGTTTTATCTTGGGAGACTATTGCCCGTTAACGTAAAAGCACATATACGGGGCAATCTTGTCTTAAAGATAGAGAGACATCTCTCGACTCAGCCACAGTTGTAACAATTCAGATTTAGTGTTTCTTGATTTCAGGTTATCAAGATTCAAGACTCAACAACCTTGCGGCAGTTCTGAATATTGGCTTGTTTGTTTATCCTTTCGAACACTTGTAATATTTATTTACTTCCCGTACTGCTTTCCATATCCAACAATTAGCCATTGAACTATGTGAAAGGTTCAAATTACTCTCCATTTAAGAAAATTAATCTTTAATTGTATGACACTTGCATCACCGAATGCTAAGCTTTCAATGTTTAAAAATAAAAATAAATTTATTTTATTTCACATAGTTCATGAACAAATTTGTCCCTAACTATTAACAAAGGGTAAATATGTTCCACTTAACATAATTGAGAAGCACATTTGACCCTTTACCCTAAAATTTAAAGTGTTGTTCCTGCTGACAAGTGTCCTTTTTTAAGGAGTCCATAAAGCAATGTTGTTCCTACCCCCAACCCAGCACCTCCTCTGTTTTGAAGGATATATAGTGTTTTTATACTTTTTCTTTAGTGTAATTCAAACTCTGGACCTTCCGATTATAAGTGGAGTTACTTAATCAACTGAGCAGCCCTATATTATTCAGAGACAATAAATTGATAATTCTGATCAATTTTCATTATTTAATAGCATATCCTTTACTATTGAAATAAGTTTGATATTGTCCACTGTTATATTGTCCTATCGGTCCATATGTTAAAGATTGAATATCTCTTTAGAAGATATTGTGCCTTTTCAACACTACGAACATTAAATTTGGATCACTCAAAATAAAACCTAATAATTATCTCAAATGGATAATACAACATTTTAAAACACGAGAGTCGCATTTCTTAAATTCACGAATTGGGGATACTGCATCTTGTTTTTCCATTTTTGAATTGAACAAAAACTACTACTAGAAAATTTTTTGGCCATAAGATTTATTCATTTTTTTCTGATTTTTTTTTTCACTTTTTTCAAAAATTAGTGTTTGGCCATGAAAATTTCAAATACAAGTTGTATTTAGAATTTGAAAACAACCAGAACCTTGTTTTTCACTTTTTTCACAACCAAAATCTTATTGAAAAGGTACATTTCAACAACAAAATATTATTTACAAGAATTATTACCAAACACAACTCCAGCTTCAAAAATTCTAAAAAAAAAATTGGATTTCTATGGCCAAACGTCTACTAAAAACAACAGTGTCATACTTACTACTCGGTCAAAATTACTAGTTGCCTAAAGTTATATATGAATAGATTAATCTTTTATATCGTAAGTGTATATAAAACAAGGAAAAATGACACTAATTAACCATTAGGAATTTGTGTGGCTCATGTTCGGGCTTAGTACCGCGATATGGCTTTTCGGCCCTAACTATTCTCAGGCGCTAGCCTAGCAGCCCATTCACTACAAGAAAGTCGTCACAAATTGATCAAAAAGTCATCACTAAAGATCGATGAAAAAAATTCATATTGAGTCTTTAAAAAATATCTCAAAACATGTATAATATGTGTATAATTAGTAAGTACACATTGATTGAGCCTTCAAAAAATATCCCAAAATATGTATAATATATGAATAATATGTGTCTAATTAGTAAGAATGCGTTGATGATACATTTATTAAACACAATTTATACAACAACGATACAGTTTCTATACATATGATAGATTTTCTTTACAACAATGATACACTTTTTATATATATACTGAAATTAGTTGAGAAAGGGCTAAAAATAAAATTATTTAAAAATGCTAGCAAATGGGTTTAAAACATCTGGGCCGGATGACCACTTGTCCTTTTCCCATAAAATAAAGAGTTAATGATAAAAAAAAAACCACTTGAATTATCATTTTTTCATGAGTTTCACACCCCAATTATCAGATATTTCATTTTTCTACCTGAACTATCACCATTTATGTATTAAAACACACATCAACATCAATTGTTCATTTTTCCTACCTGAACTGTCACCATTGGTCAGATAGAAAATTGAAACAACTATTAATTGAGGTGTGTTTTAATATATAAATGGTGATAGTTCATGTAAAAAAAACGAATAGGTAATAGTTGGGGTGTGAACTTAAAAAAAATGACACTTTAAATTTGTTTTTATCATTATCTCCAAAATAAATCACATCAACCTGTGTGTTCTCGAAACTAATTAAGACTCTGTTTATAATATGGTTTAGCAATTAGTTAGTGAATTTGCAAATATACATAAGTATTTTAATATTTAAAAAAGAATTTTAAAAATTGGGGACCGTTTTATTCCGATGGTAAAGAGATTAAATGTAGACAATATTCGAAAGTGAAAAAGTAAAATTTACTCTTCCCCTTACAACTAATTATTGTTTATAGAAAGTTGTGTCAGCGATGGCAGATCTCACTCAAATTTAATAAGATCTGGAGAATCACCAAAAATATGAGAAGTACGTAACATCTTTTTCTCCTAAATTTGAAATCGTCGAAAGACAAACTCATAATATACCCAAAATAAGTTGTTTCCAAAGAGAAGTTGGTTTACGTATATTGCGTATTTACTTTTCAATCAAATTTATTTAACTGAACGAAAGAGAGGTTACCTACTTGCCAATATTGAACCTCTTTAATATTGAGCTAAACTTTTGACTTGTGTCAAGGGAATTTAATATATATATATATATAACTTGTTAAGGAGATTAAATAATTTTAAAAATGCCTAAAGCTGAGAAGATTAGAACTGCGATTAGCAGGAATCAAACATGTCTCCTCTAGGAGAATTTGAACTCCTTTTAAATTTTTTATTTGTGTCAAGGAAATACCCGCCCATGGTTGGAGTTGCACTCTCCTACAATGTGTGCCAGTTGGTAAAAGATCATTTATTTTAAATTAAAGATCTCAAATTCAAGGTTTAAAATAAACTTACTTTCTTTGTCTCTATTAAATATACATAATATACACACAATATACATGTATATATTGTGTGTGTATTATGCTCTCGGTTTTACTGCTTCCATGTATATGTTTGTATATTAAAGTAATGTTTTAGTCTCCTAGTTTAGATAATGTTGTGGTGTAATTAGTATTGTACACTTACCATAATTGTATAGTTAGTGTCCAAGTAGAATAAGGTTTTAGGAGTAGAATAGGAATATGATTCTCCTATTATGGAAATATGTAAATTGTATATATACTCTTTCAATTAATGAAAATAATCAAGGGATTATTTCTTTCATGGTATCAGAAGTCTGGGTTATATTTTTCTCTCCCAAATTCCTCCTTCTCGTGCACCGTTTCCGAGAGTCCATTCTAGGTTTCCGTGCTCACTACCTTATTTCTTCCCCAATTTCTCTTTCAAATCCCTCAATCACATATTGTTCTATCAATATGTCTACATCATGGAACATGTTTCATCTTGCCCTTACAATTTATAACATCAAGAATAACATCCCTTTTGTTCTTGAAATAGAAAACGTCCAATATGCGACGTGGGCCGAACTGTTCAAAATTCACGCATGCTCGCATCAAGTCATCCATCACATAATCTCCGCGGCTCATGAGGATACGGAGGTACCACGACGCGAGGATGATCCTAAGTTATGGACGACTCTTGATGCCACCGTCCTTCAGTGGATATATTCAACAATTTCTACCGACCTTTTGCAAACGATTATTGAACCTGACGCTACGGCACATGCGACTTGGGATAAATTACGTGATATATTCCAAGATAATCAAAATTCTAGACTTGTTACTCTTGAGCAAGATTTCTCTCACGTCAATATGGAAGATTTCCCTAACGTTTCAGCTTATTGCAAAAGATTGAAGGAATTGGCGGACCAACTCCGCAACGTTGGCGCGCCAGTTTCAAATGATCGTTTGGTCCTCCAAATGGTTTCAGGCCTATAGTGGCGTTGGCACGCTTCTTCGTCAAAGCAATCCTCTTCCTCAATTTTATCAAGCTCGTTCTATGCTTACACTCGAAGAAGCGGGCATGCCTAAAAAGGCAGCTACCGGGGCTAGTCCCGTTGTCATAATGGCCGAGTCCATTTTTCATCCTACCGGTTCCAACAACTCTGGCCAAAATCGCAACAACGGTGGCGGCAAAAAGGGATAAAATAAGAAAAATAATAACAAAAATTATGGCTGGCAAGAAAGCAGGTGGTGGTGGCGGTGGCCCTCGGGATGGCGGCTGGCATCGGCGATTTGGGCACGATGGGCCCCATGCACGATGGCAGTGGGCCTCACATTCTGGGCCAAACCGTGGCAGCCCAATGTATTCACCTCAATGGCAGTGGGCTGGCCAGGGGCCCAATTTCAGTCAGCAGCAGTCACGGCCCATCATGCAGTGGCCCAGTTTCAGTTAGCCTTCTACGCCGAGGCCGCAAGCAAAGGTGTTTGGGCCTCGGCCCCCACAGGCTCATCACGCAGTGGCCCCCACTTCTACCGGCATCGAAGCTGCAATGCACACGCTTGGATTAAATCCTCCGAACCCAAATTGGTACATGAACACCGGAGCCACTACCCACATGATATCCGACCAAGGTACGCTCTCGTCTTATTCTAATTTGATCAACCCCAGGGGTATAATTGTTGATAATAGTAATTCTATTCTGATTCGTGATTATGGTCATAAAATTTTGTCTCCCCCCCCATCCACCCCTTATCTTGAAAAATACCCTACATGCCCCCAAATTGATTAAAAACTTAGTGTTTGTCCGTAAATTCACCGCTGACAATTCTGTGTCTATTGAATTTGATCTATTTGGTTTCTCTGTGAAGGATTTCAAGACGAGGAGTCATCTCATGAGGTGTGATAGTAGGGGGAGATATGTATCCTATCACACCATGTTCCAATCTATCGAGTCAAGCCTTGCCATCCGTATTTGCAGCCCTTGCTCCTTCCTTGTGGCATGCTCGTCTTGGTCATCCGGGGTCGTCTATTTTATCTTCCTTAGATAAAAATAATTGTATTTCTTGTAAGGGTACGAGTAGTACTCCGAATTGTCATTCTTGTTCTTTAGTAAAAATTGTTAGGTTAATGTTTGTAGCCTCTAATTCTCATACTTTAATGCCATTTGATATTATTCATAGCGACTTATGGACGTCTCTTGTTATTAGTTCTTTGGGTCATCGGTATTATGTTCTCTTTTTGGATGATTATTCTAAGTTTTTATGGACTTTTCTGATAGTGAAAAAATCTCAAGTTTTTTCCATCTTCTTAAAATTTAGAGCATTCATTAGAACCCAATTCGAACGAAAAATAAAAAATATCGAGTGTGATAATGGCAAATAATATGACAATGGGGTGTTTCGGGAATTCTGTGCTAATAATTGGATCAATTTTCATTTTTCTTGTCCTCATACGTCTTCACAAAATGGGAAAGACGAACGCAAAATTCATACCATAAATAACATTGTCCGAACTTTATTGATTCATGCTTCCGTACCCCCATCTTTTTGACATCATGCTCTACAAATTGCTACATATCTCCTTAACATAATTCCTTCTAAAGGTTTGACATATTCTTCCCCCTTCAAATTTAATATAATAAGACTCATTCGTACTCACATCTTCGGGTATTTAGGTGTTTGTGTTATCTGTTATTCCCGTCCACCACAATTAACAAACTTCAGGCCCGGTCTACTCCGTGTGTGTTTTTGAGTTTTTCGTCTAATCATCATGGTTACAAATGCTTTGATTTATCCTCTAATAAAATCATCATTAATCACCATGTAATTTTTTATGAATCCCAATTCCCGTTTGCTAAAGTTAGTACTCCCGTGCCTAGTTCGTATAATTTTTTGGATGATGGTATATCCCCGTATATTATTCACAATTTTTTGGACGTCTCCCGCACCCAAAATTCTCCACGCCCAGACCTTGCCCGTCAAGAGCTACGATGCGGTATAGTCATTTGGGGCCAGGCGATCACCCACCCACTCAAACTGGTCCAGTTCATACACATGTTTACCGTAATGGGCCAGTAGGCCCACTGCCTGCTGGCCAGTCCGTCCCGAGTCCAGAAAATTCTCGAAATTCGTCCAATTCTTTCCCGAGTCATAGACCGGTCACTCGTAGTCAATAGGGTATTTTTAAACCAAAAAGATATTTTAATTTATATTCTAATGTTCTTAAATCACCCTTACCCCGTAATCATGTATCTGCATTAAATGACCCGGATTGGAAAATTGCTATGACCGATGAATATAATGCTCTTATTGATAATAAGACGTGGGAGTTGGTACCCCGTCCATCTGGTATTAATATTATTAGGTCTATGTAGATTTTTGCTCATAAGGATAATTCAAATGGTTCATTTGCCCGACATAAGGCGTTGCTTGTGGGTGATGGTAAGACTCAACATGTTGGTGTGAATTGTGGTGAGACGTTTAGTCCGGTGGTCAAGCCGGCTACCATTCGCACTGTGCTTAGCTTGGCTCATTCGAAAGCATGGCCTATTCATCAGTTAGATGTGAAAAATGTTTTCCTAAATGGTGATCTCAAGGAAACAGTCTATATGCATCAACCTCTGGGATTTAGGGATCCCAAACATCCTCATCATGTATGTTTGTTGAAAAAGTCCTTATATGGGCTTAAACAGTCTTCACGGGCCTGGTATACGCAGTTTGCCGATTATGTTTCGACTATTGGGTCCACTCACAGCAGGTCGGATAATTCTTTATTCATCTATCGATGTGGTTCGTCATTGTCCTATATTCTGTTATATGTGGATGATATTATTTTGACTGCCTCTTCCGATGCCTTACGCTAGTCTATCATGACAATGCTCAGCTCTGAGTTTGCTATGAAAGACTTGGGGCCCTTGAGTTATTTTTTGGGGATTGCTGTTACTCGTAATGCCGGTGGGTTGTTCTTATCTCAAAGGAAGTATGCAACTGAGATCATTGAGAGGCCTAGGATGTCATCCTATAAGTTCGCTTCCACTCCAGTTGATACTAAGCCCAAGCTTAGTGTCGCGACCGTCGTACCATACGAGGATCTGACCCGCTATCGCAGTCTTGCAGGGGCCTTCAGTATCTTACATTCACGAGATCAGATATTACGTATGTTGTCCAGCAGATGTGTTTTTTTATGCATGATCCCAGAGTTGAGCACATGAACACACTCAAACGCATCATTCAGTATATTCAGGGTACACTTGACTATGGTCTGCATTTATATCCTTCCTCGCCACACTTGTCTCGTATACGGATGCTGATTGGGGTGGCTGTCCGGACACCAAACGGTCTACGTCTGGCTATTGTATGTTTCTTAGAATAACCTGGTCTCATGATCTGCAAGACGTCAGTCGACATTGTCCCGATCCAGTGCCGAGGCCGAGTATCGACGGGTAGCTAATGTGGTCTCAGAATCATGTTGGTTACGTAATTTACTATTGGAGCTTCATTGTCCTATTCAGAAAGCAACCTTGATTTATTGCGATAATGTTAGTGCCATCTACCTTTCTGGTAATCTGGTTCAACACCAGCGCACTAAACATATCGAGATGGACATTCACTTTGTTGGCGAAAAGGTTGCTCGTGGTCAGGTATGCGTCAGCCATGTCCCGTCAAGGTATCAAATTGCCGACATCTTTACAAAGGGTCTTCCCTCGTCCCTTTTTGAAGATTTTAGGGACAATCTCAGTGTTCGAAGACCACCCGCTATAACTGCGGGGTGTGTTAACTATACATAATATACACACAATATACATGTGTATATTGTGCTCTCGGTTTTACTGTTTCCGTGTATATGTTTGTCTATTAAAATAATGTTTTAGTCTCCTAGTTTATGTAATATTGTGGTGTAATTAGTAATGTACACTTACCATAATTGTATAGTTAGTGTCCAAGTAGAATAAGATTTTAAAAGTAGAATAAAAATAAAATTCTCCTATTACAAAAAATATATAAATTATATATACTTTTTCAATTAATAAAAATAATCAAGAGATTATTTCTTTCACTTTACTCTCATTACTCAGCAATTAACGAATTATACCCACGAGATTCCACTCTTACCGCACCAGCTAAGCTTATCTATAACCAGTCAACAATTAGCTGATGCTTAATTATTATCTTCTTCTTATCCAAAAAAAAACAAAAACAAATTACTCCATCAAATTCTCCTTCTTTCTCGCATTTTATCCATTACTAATACTAATATTCTCCCCATTTCTTTTTATCTTCTTCAAGGGACACTCTACACCAAATTGCTGCGGTGCGGTATTATTTTCAGACCAGAACAAATTCCTTATCAAATCAAGATTACCCAAATCAATATCTTGGCCTCAACTTGTTTCCTTAATAGCTCCATCGCTTTCTTTTTTTCTTTTCCTTAGACCTTTCTGGGTCCTATACGTAATATATTTTCGTTAAATTTTGTTGGTTAATTGTGGTCTTGATATAGCTATAGATATGGTGTTAGTTGAGTCATTTATGGAGATTCTTGAAAGACCAACGATAGGTGCAGTATTTGTAGGGATTATGATGTTTCTTGTTCCAGTTTGGATTGCTTTTCTATTTGGTGTTACGGTAGGATGGATTTGGAAACCCAAATGGGCTAGCTGGAAGAATTGTAAATTTGATTTATCAGCACCTTCTTCGCCTACTGTTTTGGTTCCTTCTTCTTCTTCTTCAAAAGGCTTGGAATTAACCGAATCCCGGAGTTTTCATTCCTCTAAGGCTCGTACCCCTAGCTTTGCTTCTTATGAGGATGCTGGCTCAGAGATTGAACAATTTGACAGTGGGTAAGTTCTATTGTTACTTTAAAGTAAAGAATTTTATAGTTTATTGATTTTGAAGCTCTCCTTTATTTGTTCTAGGGTGTGTTTGGTATGAAAGGAAATCTTTTACATGGAAAATATTTTACTAGAAAATAAGTGTGTTTAAATCAGCAGAAAATATTGTCCCAAAAGCATTTGTATAAATATAATTTAGGCAATTATTGTTGAGGTTGGCATGGAGCCTTTTGGTGTGAGGATGGTGGGGATGGGGCTATGGGGTTCGAGGTGGGGGAGGGTGGGTATTAGACAATTAGTGTGGAATGGAACTTGTTCCTACTTCCACTGAGGGAGGAGTCATTTTCCTTATTTTTAAAGATCTTATTTTCACAGAGAAGATGTTTTTCAAAAATTTTAACCAACCGAATATCAGAAATTGGAAAACATTTTCTTTCCTCTCTACCAACATGCGCTTAGTGCAAAAGTTTTTTCAATAATTTTGGTTTCTGCTTAATTGGATGGGCTCACTACTCACTCTGTTTCCCCTTTATTGTCTAGTCCATCGCAGCTGAATGCTTTACCAATAACAGATGAAGATTTGGAACATTTATGGCATCTTGTTGAGAGGAAAGACGGGGGTCCTCCGTGGAAACACATGATGGATCGTTCTACCCCTAATATGAGCTATCAAGCGTGGCAGCGTGATCCACAGGTACTAAAGGCTATAGTCTAATATATCGCTATATTCTTTTCCCTTTGCTTGGCTTGTTAATTGATTTTTCTTTGTCGTTTTTCTAGACTAGTCCCCCTCAATATTGCAGCCGAACTGTGTATGAGGATGCAACACCTGAATTATTGAGGGACTTCTTTTGGGATGATGAGTTTCGGCTGAAGTGGGATGACATGATTGTGTATGCTGAAACAATAGATGAATGCCCCACAACAGGGACAATGATAGTGCATTGGGTTCGAAAGGTAAGAAGATGCAATGTTTTTTTTTGCACACACAGTATTTTATTTTGCTAATTGTTAGTAATTCATTCGGATGCTTTTTGTGCAGTTTCCATTTTTCTGCAGTGACAGAGAATATATTTTTGGTCGTCGAATATGGGAGTCAGGAAGGTCGTATTATTGTGTAACAAAGGTACAGGACTTCAAGTTTTTTCATCCTCTTTTCTTTTTATTTATATAATATTGTATTCAGATGAGCTTAAACGGAGCGGCATGGTTTTATATGGCCGAACCTGCTAGTTTGGGGTTGAGGCATGCTGACAAGAAATAGCAACTTACTAGGTTTAAGTTGATGTCATGTTATGCTTACAGTGGCTGCCTCTTTCCATGACTGATGACGTTCTGTTTGCGTGAGGTTCTTCTATGAATGAAATGTCTAGGACTTAATTGGATAAAGACGTTAGTAGAATAGTTACCTAATATCATTAGGTGCAGAAGTCTTCTATGCAACTTTGAGTCATTCAGAAACCCCGGGGAGGTAGTTGTAGAGTATATCTTACTGAACTTCCTATTTCTCTAGGCAGTGCAACTGTCAGGTTCTCTAGTTGTGAGATCATACCTAATGTGTCATTGACTCTTAATGTGGTGTTAGAAAAACAGTTGCAAGGTCCTGTGTTCCTATTTGTCAGTCACAAGACCATGATAATTTAAGAAACTAAATATTAACAAAAATAGTACTATGAAGAATGTAATTGACAGCATTTTACTTGCTGGGATTCTATAAATTTCACAAAATCCTTCTCAGTACTTCAATTAGAAAAATGGAAGAAGGGCAGAGCTTGAGAGGCCTGAAAAATAAAAACTGTTCTCCTTCTATTCTATGCCACTGTTAACGAACTTCCCTAAACCACGTTTCACCCTCACTCCATCTCGCCTACCCCACAAAAATAATCTAGAGAAATCAATGAATTTCTATAACCTTTGTTTATTAATCCTCTTCCGGCTGAGCTGATTTCCCTCTATTTGGAGGTCCCCTCTATTTATGATTTTCCTTATGATTTGTTATCCAGGGAGTGCCATGTCCTACTATTCCCATGAAGGACAAACCAAGACGTGTTGACCTGTATTATTCAAGTTGGTTCATTCAAGCTGGTATGGCCTTCTTACTTCCTTTTTCCAATTCCTTTTTTTTCCACGTTGTGAAATTAACTTTATGAGCTTTTGTTTTCCCAATTAGCTAACATATCTATGATTCAGAACAGACATGCTATTTTAATTGGATTGGTAGCTTGTCTGCAAGTGTCACTAGCAAGAGTTGAGACTTAAAAGTCATGATCATCTGACTCTGAAATCTTTTGTGGTGCATGTAACAGTGGAATCAAGGAAAGGAAATGGCCAGCTGACTGCATGCGAGGTGCTTCTCTTCCATCACGAAGATATGGGCATCCCATGGGAAATCGCAAAATTTGGGGTAAGGCAGGGTATGTGGGGGGCTGTAAGGAAGATTGAGCGTGGACTCCAGTCTTACCAGAAATCAAGAGCATCTAACATGAAGATCTCTCACTGTGCTTTTATGGCCCATGTAAACACGAAAATTGACCCAGAAAACTTGTCGTTGGAAGGGGATGAAGAATCATCAGGGACTGAAGTACAGGTTTCACCTGCAAAACCTGAGGGCAGTATAAACATACCAAAGCTACTTATCATTGGGGGAGCTTTGGTTGTTGCTTGTACCCTTGACCGAGGAATCATACCCAAGGCACTTTTATTTAATGTAGCGAAAAGGTTTGGAAATATAGGAAAAAGAGCTAGTCCAAGGGCATGACCCCGATAATTTCATGTACGATGTTTTTGTTGTACATAACCTATTTTTTTCTTTTTAGCGTAGTGTTAGTGATCGATACAAGCAATGACTTTTACATGTAATACAAGCAGAGTATTATTGATCAAGACAATAGCGGCACAGATGTTATCATCTGTTTTTTTACTCTAGGCCTTTGATTCTTAATCAGTACAGATTGTCAAGAAGAAATTTTTGCCATATGAATGTACTGTTCATGTGAGTTTTTTTACTATGAAGAGCCACATGTTGATAGAGCTTACCGCCCGCCCTAAACTAAATGTTGGGCAAGGGCAGTACTCTCTCGTGTAGATACGCTTAAGGCTGGTCAGTGGGACAGGATTTGAGGGGACGGGAAGTGGTCCCGTCTCGTCCCGTCACATATCCCGCTATCAGATGGGACGTGATTTGGGGGGACGGGACGGGTATATATATATATATATATATATATATATATATATATATATATATATATATATATATTTAAACACTTAAATAATTGAACAATTTCAAAATTGCAATTTTGTTTCGTAGTTCAAAAGTTGCAAATCACATGATAAAATTGACGTTAAAAAAATTACATATGCAATCATACTTTTTCTAATTTTCTGACAATCTCTTGAGGATCTTCAGTTGGAATTTGTTGGCCAAATTGTTCAGCGTTTCTTCCTGCTCCCTCGGATAAGATTTCGTTGTAATTGTAGTCGTCTTCTTCATTGATCTCTGGTTGACCGCACCTTATACGCTCCGCTCTAATCCAATCTCTAAATAAAACTGCAATCTCCAAACTATCTCCCTCCAATGAGTGTTCGTGCTCTCCTATTTGAAACCTTCTAGCAGAAAAAGTGCTTTCAGAAGATGTAGATGACGCTTGAATATTCAACACATCTCGGGCCATCTTTGATAGAGTCGGAAATGTCTTTTCATTCTCTCTCTAGTATTTCAGCAAGTCTTCAAGTGCATTTTCATTAGCAACTGATTCGAACGGTACAACACCCTGCAAAACATAAACATCAAACTCGCTAATTTGTGAAGCACTTGAACCACTATACATTCTATTTCGAAGGACTTGAATACTTGAAGCAGAAATCACATATTTTTTATAAGGTTGAAGTGAAGTAGAAGAAGATGGTACAGAAGCCGGTTGATTATTTGCACTTTGATGTTGGTAATACATATACATAGTTTTGCATTGTGTTTGTATGTTAGAGATAACATCTTCTTTAGTTGGGTCTGTTGGAAGTATTTCTAGGCATTCATAAATCGTTTCAATAAGGGTATTACAAACGTCTACTTTAATAGTATGATTTAATACATCACCAATAAAATAAATAGTGGGAATAGAAAAAAAATATTTATAAAATTTTACAAACATTTTTGTAATAGCTGGAGTGTAAGTTAATTTTTTCATGTATTCATTAAATAACAAAAATATTAGAGATATATAAAATAACATAGATGAAATAATAGGATAATAAATACCAAAAAATTTCTTAGTAGCTAGAAAAAAATTCTCTAAGAATACAATAAGTTCTAAAATTGTACCCAATCATCATCTACAAGCATATCCTAAGGATTTTAATTATGGACGTTAAATAATAAAGTTATAGGTCTTCTATACTCGTGAGCAACAACTAATTGTTCATACAAAGAATTACAACTAGTTGCAACTTCTTCTCGAATTTTTCTATAAGGTAATCCACAACCATGACATGTTTTTTTTAAATTATTCACATCTTTGTATTTTATTACCTTTAAAAATAAAGTTGATAGCAAATTGTACTTTATCAAGGATGTTTTTAAAAAGTTTTAGGCCATCCTTTACAACTAAGTTATAAATATGACATGCAAATCTAACATGAAAAATATAGGAAAAAGATGGAGTACATCGAGTTTTAAAAATGCTTACATCATAATCATTAGAAGAAGCATTATCTAATGTAATAGTTATAATTTTATCAGTAATTCCATAATATTCACTAATTTCATGAATATTTCTTGAAAAAAAATTCAAGTGTGCCTTTCATCAATATATCTATACGCTAATATATGTTTTTGCATAGACCAATTGTGATCTATCTAATGACATGTAACAGTTAAATAACAATTACCATTAGTACTACGGTCTATGTCAGAAGTGATAGTCACTTTGCTAGTAAGATGATACAATGTATAACGTAAATATTGTTGATATTCATGAGCAAATTTAAAACATCTCTTCTAATAGTTGATCTAGGAAAACCGTTAAAAGTAGGATTATATGTTTCTCGAATGTAATGAATAAAACCAGGAGAGGAAGGAAATGAAAAAGGCAAACCCTCCACAACAACTAATTTTGCTAAATTTTTTCGTCTTTGTGTTTATGATATTTCAGACCTATAACTCCCCCCGTCATCGGGTTAATTCGACATTGTACTTGGTCGGGGATACTATGTGAACATTGTCCCGACTCAGAAGACATTTGCACACCCACTTTTTCAGCCAAGTATTGGTTATACCTTGCTTTGAGATCATTTTCCACATGTCTCATTAAACCTCCTGTCACACCTTGACCTTTTCCAGTTTTAAATTTATAAACTTCGCGACAAATTTTATAAATAGCTAGTTGATTAGGAATGTCCCTTTCAAAAAAATCTCATGTAGGTGATTTTAATTTTCGTTGTTTTTAACATCTTTTCATACTAGGGGGAATATGAGAGATTCCAGTTTCAGTTTCAGCCTAAGACTCAGTCTGAGCCTGAGGTGGAGTTGCATTAGTGGGTGTGTTATCTAAATTATCTTCTAATTCATTTTCTAAATCATAGTCTAGTTCAGATGCAGAATATACCTCATGATCTAATGATATATTAATATTAACATTAAAAAGTTCAATTTCATCTACATAAGTGAAATTATCATAATTAGGATTACTAGAAGATGCACCATTACCCTTGTTACCCCTACTACCTCTACCAGAAAAACGTCCACCTCATTCCATTATAATTATGTAAATAAATAATTAAAGTTAAAAAAATTAAGTACGATAATTAAAATCAAATAATAATAATTTAAATAAAAGAAGGACGAGTGTACCAAACGCCGACGTAACGTTGACGTGTAATCGAGGTTAAAAATTGAAACTTTACTCGATGATCGTCAAGCTAGTTGCCAACTTCACTCTCAATTTTTGAACTTTGATAGAATTTATCAAATAAAATATAATATTTAGTGTGCAATTTTGACTTGTAGAGAGAGACAGAGATTAGAGAGATGGTAGGAAGATTTGTGAGAAAAATGAAGAGGAAAATGAGGTATTATAATTGAGAAATAGGGTTAATGTATAAATATACTAATCTAGGGGTTAAAAATAAATATTAAGGGGGTAAGAGGGAATGGCCGTTTCTAGTCATTGCCAACGGTTAAAATTAAAAATGGTCGTTTGTGCAACGGTTAGATTCTGCAGGCGGGACGGAATGGGGCGGGACGGGTGGGACCAGCCCTAGTCTCGTTCCGATTTTGAACCCGATTACCGACAATCCTCATATCGTAATTTATCCCGCGGGACCGGAATGAGGCGGGTCAGAACCGGGACGGGGCGGGATCAGGACGTCCCGATCCACTGAACAGCCTTGGATACGCTATCCCTTCCAGGTATGGTATGGGAAAAGGGATGTGAGATCTACTCATTAAATTTAAATCGGATGAGTGGTAGAATTATGATTATTCAGGAGACATGCGACTGCACTACACCACCCCTTGTTACCATGCATGAACTGTGGAGCTAGCCTCACCATCTGAATACTTGACTTTGCATCTTCTTTTAGTTCTGCCGACCTAATGTTGGAAATTAGCCTTTGGCGGGGAGATGCGTCCACCCATCTTTGATGAATTAAACACTAGTGTTCCGTATGTTGGAGACCTCGTCTCTTTACACATGCATGATCTACGAAGTGAGTAGATGACCGTAGGGCCAAGAATCGTCTAATTTCGTTAAGAAATGAAAGAGATATTGGTCCACGAAGTAAGGTGTTTGAGACATGGAAATGTGGTGTGGGACAAATCTACCACATCGGTGGGAATAGGAAGAATTGCTCTCTATATAAGTCTCTAATTGGTAAAGGGTTTGGGACCCCAAGGGGTATCCCATGTGTTTAAGGAGGAAGACCTAGATGTGCTTGGGTTCAAGGCTAAGCCCACACGCTGCCGCCGCTTGCGTCCGCCCGGTCACGGGTCACGGGTCGTGAGTGGGGAGTCCTGGGTGGGTGTGCATCTAATATTATCTTTTTGGACCAGAGAACTCGCGGATGTACAGTTTGATCCTGAAGTTTCATATGTACAGTTTGGACCGTAATTCTTTCATATGTATGATTTGGTCTGAAGTTTCAATATTTACAGGTTTGGTCCCTGAATTTCGGAGACTTTTCTGTAAATATTGGACTGCGTTTGGAGCATTAACCAGCCATTATTTGGCTGATTAATTCCTCCATTAACAGCTCATTACTTGGCGTGGCGACCTCTTTCAATGGCTGTTGGAGCCATTACTTGGCTGTTTTAATGGCCTCCTTTAATGGCCATTACAGCCTTGTTTGTGGCTGTTGGACAGCCCCTCCTCTTGCTATATATTCAGCTTCATTTGGCTGGAAAACGGGAGCAAGAAAAAGGAGCGGAAAACACACAAAACAAAGTGACAAACAGCAAGACAACACCATTGAAAACTGTCACGAAAATAGCTCAAAACAGTGAGCAAATTGTCACGAAAATCAGTGAGCAAACCCACACATATACACTACAGAGACACACTATATACACAGAGACAAAAGAGAAGAGTATTGAGAAACTCTTCCTTCCTATTCCATATCTTCAGCAAGTCGAGTCATATTTGTTTTCTTCGCCAGGCTCAACCTATTGGCTTTGTAGTGTTGAGATTAAAGTGTTGTTTTATCTTGGGAGACTATTGCCCGCTAACGTAAAAGCATATATACGGGGCAATCTTGTCTTAAGGATAGAGGGCTATCCTCGACTCAACACACAACGTTGTAACCATCCAGATTTAGTTGTTTCTTGATTTCAGGTTATCAAGATTCAAGACACAACAAACTTGCGGCAGTTCTCAACATTGGCTTTGCAAGGTGATCAAGATTCAAGACACAACACACATGCGGCAGTTTTGAAGATTGAACATTTATTTATTCTTTCGAACATTTGTAATAGTTATTACTTCCCGTACTGCTTTATAAAGTACCATAGAAATACCAACACCTAACCCATAGTAGGTTGCCAAATGTCTATGTCCAGGTTTCCTAGATGAATTAAGTTAAATGAAAACTTGGGACTCTTAGCTAGACAAATTACCTGCCTAGCTTCCCATTAATATCTCATGTTAATGCATAAGCAATGAGCCAAAAGAAGAAAAATCCAAAGCTAAGGAATATTAGTTGGCTTGACAGATGAGAAAAGTAAAGAATTACAACATATTCCCTTTTCAGTCTTTTCAACCTTTTGTTTTATTTGTTCCTTTTTCTAGAAAAGATCGACAATTTATCCTTACAATGAATATGTCAATATGACTTAAATTTCTTAACTTGTTTGAAGTATGTGCGTTCAAAGTCCGGTTTCTGCTAAGTTGAAACTTGAAAGGCTTGATACTGTAAATAATGATGAGAAGGACTAAATATCTTTCAAAATTTAATAATCAAGAGTTTAATGACCTTCTCCTGTTAAATTTTATAGCAAGTAAATCCAAAATTTTGGGAGTTTTAGGTTGAAGTAGTGCATTAGATTACTTCTTTGTTCTCTAGTGATTGTAAACTTTGGTATTATATCTAGTGTACTAATATTACTTTTTGGGATCATAGAGAAAAACATATTTTTTTCCCTATATTGTTCAGTTTTTAGTAAAGAGTGCACTACGAAGAAAAATTTATAACTTGGCACATAACGTATTTACCACTTCCGAATAATCTTCTATTGCTTTTCTTAGTTTTATACGAAAACACAATTAAAAGGAAGTGCGCCAACTTTTATCGGATCATAAACTCCAACTAACGTTACGTCAAATTGGCTGGCCATATTTTAATTTGTTTTTGTTATTAGTTTGCATCGTATTAAAAATTTCTCCTCTTCTCTTAACAGTTTTCATTGAATTCATTAGTCATTGAAGTTTGTTCTTAACAGTATAAACGAAGGAGGAAAGTATAAATTAAAGTAGTTCAAACAAGCAAGTCGGAAAAAAACAAGAATTATCATTAATACTAAATGTAAATTGTATATCATTTAACTTCATGAATTTACGCTTACATGACCCTAGTTAATACTTAGTTACAACCAGTCACCAAACAAGAATAAAGAATTTCAATCTTTGTTTTTTCAATGTAAAATCAATAGGGAAGAATTGTTTCGAAACAGTGGACCCCGTCAAATTCCGGCGCAAACCTCGGCCTCTTTTGCTGCTGTGGGCGCGACGGCGCCGCCACCTCTCCGGCCTTCTTTAGTCCGCTGGTTGAGGAAGTAGACGGCGGAGAAGCGGCGATCTTGCGATCGGATACAAGAGGGCCCACACCTAGTTGTTGTTGTTTCTTCTCAGAATTTGGTGCCCAAGGGCGGTTCACTTTTTGGCCGAAAATCTCGGCGGAGAGAGCATCAAACGAACTGAATATTGACATCATCATTGTTCCAGTACTTTTGTTTCTTCTAATTGGGAAAAAAATAATAAAGACGAGAAAGAATTGCTTTGTTGATTGGTTTATGTAAAAAGTGTAAGCGATGCTAAAATTAACTTGAGTACGAAGAAAAGAAGCTGGAGAAGTAGGTGTATTTATAATGGGGAAGAAGGTTAAAATTTGAAATAGGAATCATCTGGAATTAAGTGGAAACAGGAGAAAGGAACTTCCCGAATTGGTTGAATTTGGTTCGCAATTTTTGGACTTACAAGGCTGGCGGGTTGGTGAAGGTACTTCGAAACGGGTCATTTGCACTTTTAGATACGGGATATCGATTCGATTCGATTTTGTATAAAAAAAAATATGAATCGAATAAAATTTGATTTTTATTTTTAAAAATCGAATCAATTTCTTTTCAAAAAATGAACGTATCGGTTTATATCGCCGAACGTATCAATTTATATCGATTTTTTCAATTAAAGTGTACCATAATCAGCAAATATAAAATCCAAAAAAATAATTTAAAGTCCAAAAATAATAATTTAAAGTCTGCATTACATATATTTTTAAAACATGTAAAAAAACTCCAAATTAAAATTTAAATCCCCACAGAAGAAAAGTCAAAACTCCAAAATATAAAGTTCACATCATAAATTAAAAGTTCAAAACATGAATTTAAAAACATGACACAACCATCAATCTTGCTTCCTTAGAAACAAGGGGATACCGACACATCTCCTTCACGGCAAAATTTGAATTAAATAATTAACACTTAGTCAATCAAGATATTAAATTATATATTCAACATCATTTTGAATAGACAAAAAGAAATGAAATAATTCAAACGACATATGAAATGATTAAATCATAATTATATTTCCAATGCATATACCATTAGAAGTGGTCACCCTATATAATATAATTCAAACACATCCCATCAGTTAATCCATGTTTTCAATATTTATCCAAACATCTTATATCAAGAAGAAGAAAACATTTAACGTGAGGCATTGTGTCGCTGATAAGATCCATCAATTTCTAAAGGACGAGAATGTAATGAAAATTTCGTTATGAAGCTTCAGAAAAATCTGTTCTCGACACTTTTGCTTTTTCAGAAACAGGACAACTAAGTCGAAATCAGAGAATGAAACTAACAACAATGGATTAACAATTTGATAGGAAGTGAAAATGGATCAATGTCACCAACAACTGGCTATGGCTACTACTTTTATTAACATCACCTTCATCAAGTACCAAATATTACTTATTCTTTGCCTTTTGAAAGTATAGAAACACATATGAGCACTTTAAGTTGGTCCTTCCAAAATCTCATCTATACCAATGTAATATAGTCGAAAAAGAGAGTTTTCCTACAATCACATACACATTTTCATTCTAATTTCTTATCCAACTTTCAAAACTACCAGCTTAGCATCAAAATGAGCCCTGTGAAATTGTAAGGCCGACTACAAAAGCATTTTAAACATTTAAGCTCAATAATATGTCAATTATTAATCAAAATAGGTACTAATTTGAAGGAAGGTAGATTTGACAACTTTACCATTATGACGTAAATATTTCACAATTCTCAAGTGTGGCTCTAAAAGCTAACTCATCCTTAATAATCAATTTCACAAGTGCGGCTCTACAAGCATCTTTATTAAACCCCACAAATACAACTTTACCACTGTTCTACCCTTATCACGAGTTAATACTTTTTTATTCTTATTCTCTTCGCTTCGATTTCTTGTACAATTAGCATCTACCCAAGTGGTTCCTTAAATTAGTTGTCCCAACTAACGAGCTATCGCAAACATAATATTTACGACAATAATAACATTTGACTTTCTTTCCTCCAGATAGCTTAGTAAAAAAATTTTAAACTTTTGATCTCAATTTTTTCTGTCGGTTTGTTTCACCTCTTCTGTTTCATCATCCAAAATGTCTTTCATTCTACCAAGAACCTAACTTTTAAGGCTATCAGACAAATAAAAATTACTATGATAAGAATTAAAGCAAAAGATTGGCGATGTCACTTACAGTTCAAAAATGCAAGGAGAGGGAGAGTTCTGCAAACCAAAACCGATATGCCCCTATCTCCGATTCCGGGGAGAGTTCTGCAAAGCAAAAGCTATTGTTGTAGCATTTGAAAGATAATAATATTTTTCAAATTAGATAGCCAAGTGGCAAGCACCAATCCCTAAACTGTAATCTAATGAAATATATCTCAGAATAATCTCGTCAACACAAGTATATCAGCTTCTTGGAGGTTTGACTGAGAGAAAGTACCGAGAAAGATTTACATAAAATGGTAAAAAAATGCAGCTTCAGTGTATGTCCTCTACATCTTGAATCTACCAAAGTATAGATTTTGCAGGGATAATGTTTTCAATTTAGAGAAAGAGAGATAGCACATCGGCAGTCGGCACATACAAAACGATTTAGGGTTTTAAAGCTTTCAATTTTAATTTATACCGATTATGATTAATTACAAATTTGTCATCGATTTTCAATTCGGTTCATCACCAATTTTAAAGAACTAAACCGAATTATTTAAACCTGGTATATTCAGTGTTTTTAAAGACCCATTTTTTAAAAAAAAAAATTAACCGAATTTAAATCGAACTGAACCGCCGGTTCGATTTTTTTGATTCACCAGTTTTTATGCCCACCCCTACTTTTATCCCTATTTTATACTTGTCTTTCTTTTTGGAGTCCGGAACTTAAATGACCGGAAAAAAAATAACAATCAAAGTATTCCATTAAAAAAATATTAAAGTACCTTTTGCTCAAGAATATAATGAGCAAAGAAATTAATCGTAACGGCACAATTAAGTTAGCAAAAAATTCCTGCCCGGATAGTTTTTTTCCTTGGTTGACTTTTTTATTTGCCAATAATTGGTATATTATCAAAGGTTTAAAATTATGTTTTTTCATACTTTGACCAAAGATTAATCATGTCTCAAAATTCCGAAACGTCAATATTTTATATAGAATTTGATATTTTTTTTTGCAAACAATAATATAAATTCAATAAATCAAGAATACCTAAACATTCGAATCATCATTTTAAAAATTATAAAATACCTAAAATAAATTTTGTTTGGAAACTATTTTTTTTGGCAACTAACGAATTTTATTACCAAAGTATAACTTTACAAAACAGTACTGTCTCAAAAGCAATCAACAACTCTTGGACAAAGGCACCAAGGTTACTTACATCTTTATCATTAGGTTTAAGTGTTTTAATTTTTAGAATTTTAATTTAAGCGTATTATTTTTTAGTCAAGACATAATTTTATTGCGAATATGTCGACATTTTTTTTTCTAATTAATTTAGGATGTCACATGAGTTAGTAATAAACGATAATAAAGACTAAGATAACTAAGAAAATAATACGCAAAAATATAATATTAACTTAAACTATAACTCGGACCTATAATTATCATGTAGACTAAGTACTAATCTATCAATGGGCCCCGGGTGAAGGTTGGGATCCATGGAGGTGTCGTATATGTACAAACAATGTTTAAATTATTCATTATCCTGTAATATTAATTATCTAATCCCTTATCGATAAATTATATTAACTTACTTATCATTTATCGAAAAATTATATTAACTAACTAATCCTTTATCGAGAAATTATATTAACTATCTAATTTTAAAAAAAAAGTATAATAATGATTTTTAATAATAAATTAATGGTTTAGTTTATCATTTGTTGTTAATTTTATGATAAGTTTGAAGTTTATCATTTATTCTAAATTTGTGAATTAGAATAATTATGTTGTGTTATATTTTTATGAATAATTAAAAATTACTTAATTAATTAGTTAACTAATAATGTATATAAAATAACTAAAATATTTAATGGGAAGACTAACTAGGGGTGAGCAGTGCAGGTATCCAGGATACTGACCGAACCGACACACTAACGGGTAGGTTAGGGTAGATATATTATAATAACGGGTAGGGTCCGGGTAGTAAAATTAGGAACCGATCAATGTAGGGTCCGGTCAGGTTCCTGGCAAATAGAGACAGGTACCGGACTCGGAACCGATGATACCGGAACCTATAAAATATTAAATATTTTTATTTTTTTTAGAAATATTTGGACCACTTTTAACTTTCTCCAAAATTATTTGTTGCACGCCTGCACATTGATTTTCCCCACCCCAAAACTCTCTTAATAACAATGGCGTTTTAGCTACACCACCGAGCTTCATCGTCGTCGTTGTTGAAGCTTTCTCTCAGGTACTTTCATTGTTGTCGTCATTGAAGCTTCACATTTGCCTCTTTCTCTCCTTTGGTTGTGTTCACGTCATTCCTAAAATGCATATGAGTTCATATCTAACTCTTCAATTTCTTTTTAATATCATATGCTTCTGTTCTATTTCAGGCGATACTCATCTTCAATTTGTATTACTTTTTTATTTGAAATGTAAATCTATTTTTAAAATTTGTGTATATTTTTGTAGTTGTGAAGATGAAATTTAGGGATTTACTAGTATAATAAAGCTTTTCTTTTGTATCAAGAGCTTATGAACAGAAAATAAGTTTAATTCAGATATTTTCAAATTTATTTTGAAATCAACACGTTCAATTAATTGAGTGTCAAATTTGACTTGCAATTTTAGGTTTTGGTAACAGAATTAGCTTTTCTACAATGAATAAGTTTTCTAAAACTTCTTATAAGGGTACTAAAAACTCCGAGTCCAGAGTAAAAAGCTACCTCATGAAATTATTATAGAACTCTTTTTTATAGTCATTGGCTTAAAAATTGTTGCTTAATTTGTGTTTTTTATTTACAGGTGCAGGGAACCTACAGGACCTGGAGTCAGTAATGATTGCTACGGGTAGGTTCCGGGTAGTAAATTTAGGAACCGATCTTTTACCGGGTAGGGTCCGGGTAGTTAAAAAATGTTAGGGTACCCGGACCCGCTCACCCCTAAGACTAACTAATCTTTTATCGGGATATTATATTAACTAAGTAATATTTTATCGAAAAATTATATTAATGATGTTCAATAATAAATTAAGAATTAATTATTACTAATTAATAATAATTCTAACTACAATTAATAAAAAAATATTATTTAACTAATCCTTTATTAAAAAACTATACTGATGATATTTAATCCTAATTAACTCACACTTAACAATTAGCTCACAATTATTCTTCTAACTATAATTAACTCACAATTAATACTTGATAAATTAATTAGGAAAAAAATCTCGACATATTCGAAATAAAGCTATGCCTTGACTACAAAATAACACACTTAAATCAAAATCCTAAAAAATAAAACACTTAAACCTATAACAAGTTTTCAAATAAAACTTACTTTGGGCACTTTACAAATCCTAAAACGATGATCCAAACATTTAAGTATTCATGATGTATTGAGCCTACATTATTGTTCACATAAAAAAATATCAGGTTCTATATAAAATATTGACGTTCCGGAGTCTTGAGACATAACTAATCTTTGGTCAAAATATGAAAAAACATGAATTTTATCATTTGAAATAATACCAAGTGTTGGAAATGAATAATACTAACCCCCTATTGAGCAACAAATTGTTGCGCAAAAGGAATTAACCGCGTTGTTATGGTTAACTCATTTTGCGCAATAATTTATTGCGCAAAAGGTACTTTGGTAACTTTTTTTTCTAAGGTATTTTTGTTGCTTCTCTCTTTTTTGGGCCATTTAAGTTCCGGACTCTTCTTTTTGTCCCTTAAATATAACTTATTCTTTTTGGGGCATAATTTTTTTACGGGGTCGACATAAATTGTGTCAAACCTTATAAAGAATTTATATCTGAGAAGGCATAAATTTCATTTGAGGGACAAAAATTAAAGATCAACTCTTTTGAAGGGAAAATCATGCAATTTATCACACTTCAAACTTAGAGGGTGTGGCCGATACCCGGTGCTTTAATGACCTAACCTAACCACATCTGAATCCATAACCTGATCATACAGAAAGTCTGGGCAGACTTTGCTTCGGAACTAAGTAGGCATTTGAACAAAAGAATTGTGAAATTTAGAGAAGAATAATACGATATTTATTTTTAAGTTGAAAATAATATTAAAAGTTGAAGTTATATTTAAACATAAAAAAATTTGGAGTTACTTTTTAATTTTCATGAGTGACTTAAAGTTAAAAATTATGAAAATAGTTTTTAATTTTTTTTTTTTTGAATTCTAAAAAATTTCAAATTCAGTTGAATTTCGAAATATCAAAATAATTATATATCCAAACTATTTTCTGAAATAAAAATTATCTATGGGCAGACGGCAGCAATTCTATCCTAAGAAACCCGTCATGAGTCTTCTATTTTTGGAACGACATGATAGTTTTTTCTTCTGTATTTAATTGGGTAGTTGCCTAATTCCATTACCTAAACTACTCCCGTTGTCTCATTTTAGGTAAAGCACTTTTGTAAAGAATGAATATTGGGCCTAACTTAACTCCAAAAGCTAACTTGTATTGTGAGGATTGTCCAAGTCCATATAAGGAGTCCATATTCCTATTCCATTTTCGATGTGGGACTCTTAACACTCCCCCGCACGCCCAGACCTCGTTAACTAGAGCGTGGACACTATAATTTGGGGGCCCAACATCGGTGAAAAGAATTGAAATGGATCTGGCTCTGATACCATGTAAAGAATGGATTTTGGGCCTAACTCAACCCCAAAAGCTAGCTTGTAGGGTGAGGATTGTTCAAGTTCATATAAGGAGTCCATGTTCCCATTCCATATTCGATGTGAGACTCTTAACACACCCCGCACGCCCAGACCTTGTTAACTGAAGAGTGAATAATATAATTTGGGGGCCCAACATCGGTGAACAAAGAATTAGAATGAGTCTGGCTCTGATATCATGTAATAAATGGATCATGTGTCTAACTCAACCCCAAAAGCTAACTTGTAGGGTGAGGATTGTTCAAGTTCATATAAGGAGTCCATGTTCCCATTTCATATCCGATGTGAGACTCTTAACACTTTTGATTTAGGTACACAATTTGAGAATTTTTTAAATGTAAATTAAATCTACAAAAATAATAAATCATTTTGTTATATGATGGTGTGCGAAATTTTATACACTTTTATATAGTAAGTCTCTCACATAGAAACAGAGCGGATGGATAATGCTCTGAATTTACATTATATATATTCCTTAGTGTAAGAATATTTATACATCAAGTTATCTAAGCAGGTTGTAACAAATAATTTGTATTTTATTTAAGATTACAAATTACATGTTTTAAGAAAATTTATCTATAAATATATTATGACTGACTTTGATAATATAAAAAGTTTATTTATAGAGACTATGAATATTAAGAAGTTTCCCTTTTTTCCTTGGATTAGAACAAATTATTAATACTCTTTCGGTCTCAATTTATACTATAAATTACATGCTTTAAGAAAATTTATCTATAAATATGTTATGACTGACTTTGATAATATAAAAAGTTTATTTATAGATACTATGAATATTAAGAAGTTTTCCTTTTTTCTTTGGAAGAACAAATTATTATTACTCTCTATGTCTCAATTTATATGAGATATTTTTCTTTTTAATTAATATAAAAAAATGATATATTTTTTTATTTAGTAATAATTTAATTTTATACTTTACATTTTACGCTTAATGAGATGATCTATAACCATGCAAATATCTTTAATTTATTTTATATAATAAAATTTTAAAATTTTTCTTTATTTTTTAAATTTCGTGATTAGTCAAATTACATTATATAAATTAATATAGCGGAAGTATTAATTATAATGGGTAATAAGAAGGATACACGTATAACGCTGAAATATGTCTTGTTTCCCGTGGTTTGAGCATATGCCTTTAAGTGTCTTTTCCACTATTACCAGCACGCCACCTGCTATTATTGCTGACCTGGTCAATGAGTTGAAGTTTGAAAGCGGTGTATATGGATAATTCACAGTCAACTAAACTTCAAATTATGTTCAAACAGCAATTATAGACTTTGGTAAATTAAGGGGGTTTAGATACTCTGATTTGGCATGTCTGTAAGCAAATACACGTGTATTTGCTTTACTTTGATTTGTTTTATTTGATAATTTCAAGTAAAATAATTAACGTGTATTTCTTTCCATAGTAGAAATATAATTTGCAAATCTCTTGTATTAGGTCGAAGCTTGCTTGAGCTCATACAAAGATTTCTTCATTAAACATACGTGATTAGGATAAGTGGGGTCTATGTAACTCATGGGTTGATACATGTACACCGTTTCTTTGAGTTCTCCATACAAGAATGCATTTTTTCACATCAAGCTGATGTAGAGGTCATGCCTTAGAGAGAGCTAGACTTAGTACAGTGCAGATAGTTGATGGTTTGACCATCGGACTGAAAGTCTCACCGCAGTCCACGCCAACCTGTTGAGTCTTTTCATCACCTACAAGACGGGATTTATGCCTCTCAAAAGCACCATCAGATTTTTCTTTATGACTAAAAATCCACATAGACCGAATCACATTAACATCAAGAGGACGACGCACCAAATCCCAAGTCTTATTATTAATAAGAGCATTATATTCATCATCCATAGTCATTTTCCAATTCGGGTCATTAAGAGCAGACACAGGATTACGAGGTAGATGTGATTTGGTAACATGGGTGTGAAGACCGTATTTTTTGTTTGGTTTAAAATCACTACGAGTGACTCGCCTTTGGGTTGGAATTGGAGTTGGCTGGACAGGGGAGGATGCAGTGAGCTGACTCGTGATGGGTCCTGAGGCATGTGACCAAATAGCAGGAGAAGAATTTAATGATGGGTCAGAGTGCAATGGGCTGCCAGGGAGTAGGCTGCCAGGGGGTGGGCTGCTAGGTAGTGGGCTACCAGAGAGTGGGCCCGCTAAGCTGGCAGTTGTTGGGCTTGAATTGGCGGGTTGCTGTGGCCGGGCTCGGATAGGTGGTGTTTGGGCTGAGTTGCTGCGATGGATCGGACTGCCAGAAAGGGTAGGCGAGTTGGGCTGAGTTGTTTGATGTAGATCCAGGTGAGGAGTAGGCGGGTTGGGCTGAACTTCTGTTGGGCTTGTTTGTGAGGTCTGCTGATGGACCAAATAAGGAGATAAGCCTTCATCAAGAAATTCGTAAGTGTGAGGCAAGGGAGAATGCATCTTAGTAAAGGGAAAATTTGATTCATCAAATATTACGTGACGACTAACGATGATTTTATTAGAAGATAAATAGTAATATTTGTAACCACGATGGTTTGATGGATATCTCAAAAAAACACACGGAGTAGAACGGGCTTGAAGCTTATTTATGGTAGTAGAAGGAAAAAGATGATAGCATAAGCACCCGAACACCCGGAGATGAGAGTAAGATGGATCCCTTTGGTATAGAATTTTGAGAGGGGATTGATAGGCTAATTTTTGCTTGGAAGTATGTTGAGAAGATATGCTGCCATTTGTAATGAATGATGCCAAAATGATGATGGTAGAGAAGCATGGGAAAGTAAAGTTTTAACAATGTTGTTAATGGTTCGGATTTTTATTTTCACTTTTCCATTTTAAGATGAGGTATGTGGACAAGAGAGACGAAAAGACAAATCATTAGCTTTGCAAAAATCCCAAAACGACCCATTATCGAATTCTCTACCATTATCACATTGAATATTCTTAATTTTCCGTTCAAATTGAGTGCATATGAATGCTATAAAAGAGAAAAATGTGAAAAAACTTGTGACTTTTTAGGCAAAGGAAATGTCCACACAAAAATTAGAGTAAATCATCCAACAAAAGAATATAATATCGATGGCCTGAAGAGCTCAAAACGGGAGATGTCCAAAGATCACTATGGATAATATCAAAAGGCATAAAAGTGCATGAATTAGAAGCAACAAAAGACAATTTAACATATTTTTCAAGAGGACATGAGTGACAAACATGAGAACTACGAGTTCTATTATACTCAATAAATTTATTTAGCCTAAATGAGTCAAAAACATGTGCTCCCGAATGACCCAAACGTTCATGCCATAAAGAATGTGCTAAAGCTGCAAAAGTTGATGGTGAGTTAGCTCGATTTGTAGTGGTGGTGGTGATGAGATATAGCTTGCCCCGACTATCATATCTCATTAGGCGCATCCTCGTCTGAAAATCCTTCACGAAAAATCTAAATTGATCAAATTCAACAGAAATTGAGTTGTCAGTGATAAACTGAAATTAAATTTTTAATCAGTTGAAGAGCATGAAGGACATTCTTTAAGGTTAAAGGTGGGTTCGGAGGAAATAAGTTTGGATGACCATAACCACAAATTGGAATTGAATGACCATTTATGATAATTATACCGCGATTATTGCTCAAATTAAAATATGACGGGAGATTACCTTGTGAGGATGTCATATGAGAGGTTTATCCGGTGTCCATGTACCAGTTTGCATCGGGTGGAATGAGTCCAAGAGTGTGCATTGCGGCCTCGATGTCAGTTGGTGTGGTTGTCGTAGAATAGGCTTGTTGCTGCTGAGGATGTGGCCCAAGAATGTTTTCCTATTGATGTTGTCTATGGTGCGGATTGGGCCTGGCCCAATGAGCTTAAGGAAATGAGCAAGGTGGGATAGCCCACGGCCATTGCCAAGGCCACTATTGCTGACCACCACCCCACTGAGCCTGTTGTTGCCATGTTTGGCCGGAGTGTTGCTGCTGGCCGCCGCCACTGCTGTCACCGCTATCACTACGGTGGACACCACCCTTGCTGCCACAGCGATCACCGTCGCAGTTTTTACCACAATTATTTTGGTTTTGTCCCTTTTTACCACGGTTATTTTCAGAATGTGAGAAGTTGTCATCGAACTCCTTATATGAAGTAGCGACCATGGCAGAATTATAGACAATGGCAACTTTTTTAGCATAACATGTTTCTTCCTGTATGAGCATAGAACGATCTTGGTAAAAGGGTGGAAGAGGGTTGCTTTGGCGGATGAGTGTACCAACACCACTATAAGCATCAGTGAGACCAACAACCATCTGTAATACGAGCCGGTTGTGTAACCGATGCCCCGATATTCTTGAGTTGATCTGACAAAATCTTGAGCCTTTGACAATATGCGGATGCATTAGAAAAATTCGTCATGTCAGTGGTAGAGAATTCTTGCTCAAGTGTTATGGAACGAGATTTTTATTGTCTTGGAATATGTCACCCAATTGGTCCCAAGCCTCTATTGCCGTTGAGCCGGATTCAAGAATTGTATGCAACAAGTCACTAGAACTCGTGGCATAAATTCACCGGAGAACCGTTACATCGAGGGTCAACCATTCTTTTTCATCATCTGTTGTCGGCACCTTCTCCTTTCCTTTTTCTGTTGAAATTATGTGGTTGATAACTCGGTATGACCTACAATGAATTTTGAAGAGCTTCGCCTACGTCGCGTATTGGACGTTCTCCATCTCAAGAGTAATGGAGATGTGGGACTTGAGCTTCATCTTGACCATTTTTTCTCTAGGATTTCGATCCTTAGAACCCAATGGTCTACCACGCTTCAGGTGTGCTTTGGACTCATTTGCTATGACTCTAGTAGATTGTCCTACAGGGACATCAATCCAAATTGGGACATTCTCTACAGGGATATGTGATTTGGTAATCCTTTTCAAATCTGTAAATGCGTCTGGCATTTGATTTGTTATTTTCTACAAGTGAATAATCTTTTGGACATCTTGCTCACAAATAGAAGCATGTGGATCAAGATGAGACAATGATGAACTATTCCACAAAATTTCCCTTTTTATTTCATTATTCTCTCCCCCTAATTTTGAAAAAATTGTCTCATCAAATCGACAATCAGCAAATCGAGCAGTGAACATATCTCATGTTAATGGTTCAAGATAGCAAATAATGGAGGGAGATTCAAACTCAACTTATATTTATAATCTTCTTTGGGGGCCCATCTTGGTGCGATGTGGTGGTGCTACAGGCACATATACAATGCATCCAAAAATTATTAGATGAGATATATTAGGTTCTTGACCCAAAACCAATTACAACGGAGAAAATTTATGATAATTTGTCGGTCTGAGACGCACAAGTGTTGCTGCATGCAAAATAGCGTGACCCCAGATAGACGTGGGTAACCTTGCTTTCATAAGTAATGATCTTGCTATCAACTGCATGCGTTTAATTAATGACTCTGCAAGGCCATTTTGAGTATGAACATGAGCTACAAGATGTTCAACTTTTATCCCAATTGATAAACAATAATCATTAAATGCTTGGGATGAAAACTCTACAATATTATCAAGGCGAATAGACTTTATCATATTATCGAGAAACTGTGTCCGTAATCGAATTATTTTTGCCAGTAATTTCGCAAACGCCAGGTTGTGAGATGACAATAGGCACACATGAGACCATCTAGAATAAGCATCTATTAGGACCATAAAATATCTAAATGATCCACTAGGTGGGTGAATAGGACCACAAATATCCTCATGTATACGTTCCAAAAATTCAGGGAATTCAAACCCAACCTTTGTAGGTGATGGCCTAATTATTAACTTATCTTGATAACAAGAAGGACAAGAAAATTCATTGTTTAAAAGAATCTCCAGGTTCTTTAATGGATGACCATTGGAATTTTCTATAATTCATCTCATCATTATAGATTCAAGGTGTCCCAGTCGATCATGCCAAAGTACAAACATATTGGAGTCAGTAAACTTCTGGTTTACGACAGAGTGTGCCTCAATCACACCAATTTTTATCCAATATAAGCCAGTAGACAAGGCAGGAAACTTTTCTATAACAACTTCTTGGCCAACGACATCCTTGGTGATACCAATATATTCAAGATTCATCTCATCCATTGTTTTAATATGGTAACCATTTTGACAGATATCTTTAAAACTTAATAAGTTCCTTCGGGATTTAGGAGAGAACATGGCATTGTTTATAATGAATTTTGTTCCCTTAGGCAAAATTATGGTGGCTCTTCTAGAACCTTCAATCAAGTTGGTACTACCAGAAATGGTATTAACATTTGTCTTACCCATAAGTAGATGAGAAAAATATTTTTTGTCTTTAAATATCGTATGTGTAGTAGCAGAATCAATTAGACAAATATCTTCATAATTGAATTGTAATTCAAACTTGCTTTGAGAAGTATCCATATCTTCAAATAGAATGACATACACAAAGTAAAACTAATACACATTAACTACTAGCATTGTCATAAAATACAAAGTGAAAAGTAAGTAATATAATGAAGTAATCGTTCGTTACTGAATGAACATAGTAAGAAATTCCAAAATTGATTCTTATTCTTTTTTAGATATTAGTAATATTTTATTAAATGTCATAAAGGCATTGACCATAAAAAACATTCCGAAGAAATATAACCACAAATATGGATACACATCAATGCAAAAACTCTCGACAAGCCATGATCTGTATAATTATTATCATTCTTTAAAAGTTTCTATGTCTTTGCCTTTAATTGTTACCTTAACATTTTACAGAAAATTAAACTCATTTAATTCTCATTAATCACCCTCTCAAATGTAACGTCTATACCTTTAAACCCATTTATCAACTACTACAAATTAAATTCATGAATTTACATCAAATTATTCTCACCACATACCAAATATATACTCCGTACATAATATTTTCATACGCTCAATTATAAACATAGAACTATATATAAGTCAATGTTTCATTTTGAAATAAAATATAAGCCAATGATGACTATTTAAGAGGTCAAATACGTTATCAATTGAATTGCAACAAATTCAAATGATATGTTAGAAACTGACAACATAATGTTCATTAAAAATAATATATTACATTCAATTGTTTGAAGAAAATCATCTGGCAAACGGATTAAATATTCTCAAAATAAATGTCATTAAGACAATTCAATAGTTGTATCAAATTCAAGACTTACTGGAGGAATATTAAGACTCATAATTGTATGATATTAGAATAAAGAATATGTTTAACTTATTTTGAGATATAATAATTATTTTATTAACAATTTCCCATGTTAAATCAAAGCAGTAAGTAACATATGACTTCAATCCACAACAAACTTATACACACGAAATGGAGCATCAGCAGTACAGATTTCAATAGGAGATTACAAGCACAATTTTAAGTAATCACATAAACAACTATTGTTATATGATTCTGTATTCATTAACTATTGTGACTAGCAAAAATAATGCATAAAAACAAACTTAATCATCTCTAACCATAGAACCATCACCAATCAAGTGATTTTTCTTTCGTTTAGGGTGAACAAAGAAATCTGCTACATCCAAATGTGTGATGTCAAATTGATTTTCAGAGATAGAATTCGCTTCGGAATTTTTCTCTTTCTTTTTCATTGATGCTTGATAAAGCTCAATCAAGTGTTTTTTCGTATGACAGGTACGTGACCAGTGTCCTCTTTCACCACATCGATAGCATTTGTTTTCTGAGACACGTGCTTCTGGCGCTTCATGCCTTTCATCCTTCTTTTTTTCCTTCTGGTGGTGATTTTTCTTTGATGAATGATTAACATCACGGAAAAAAATTCTTCCTTGATCATTATCATGACCACGACCAATGTCACGACCACGATCACTATCACTATCACGACCATGACCATGACCATGACCATGACCATGACTAGGGCCATGACGTTTTCCACACCTAAAGTAGTGGGCGTACACCTCATTCACTTCAAGGAGTGGTGCAGCGCCAGTAGGTCAATTCTCATAATTTTTCATCAGCAAATTGTTATTGTTTTCAGCCACTAGAAGGTGAGCAATCAAATCACAATACTTTGTGAAACCTTTCTCTCGATACTGCTGCTACAGGAGCACATTTGAGGCATGAAAGGTGGAGAACGTCTTTTCCAGCATATCAGAATAACTAATATTTTCTCCACATAGTGTCAATATAGAAGTGATTCTGAACATCTCATAATTGTACTTCATAACTGACTTGAAATCTTATAGCCTTATATTGATTCATTTGTATCGTGCTTTCGGGAGGAAGACCATCTTCAGGTGGTCATACCTTTCTTTCAAGTTTTTCCATAAAATCAGTGGATCTTTAATAGTAAGATATTCCACCTTCAGGGCCTCATCAAGGTGATGTCGTATGAAAATCATAGCCTTGGTGTTTTCTTGGTTGAATGCTTCATTATTTTCTTTAATGGTGTCTCCAAGACCCATAGCGTCCAAATGTATTTCAGCATCTGGCACCCATGATAGGTAGTTCTTGCCCGAAATATCAAGGGCAACGAACTCAAGTTTTGTAAGCTTAACCATAAAATAGAGAGAATAAAAATAGTACCTTAGCCTCTGAAAATTTCTTGAAAATAGTACCTTAGCCTCTGAAAATTTCTTGAAAATAGTACCTTAGCCTCTGAGGAGGAGGAGATTTTCTTCTTATTTCAACTGTATGTTAGTCTACCTTCAAAGGTGAATAACATCCCAATTTATATGATGAAACTACCCAATGGAGGTTACAAATATTAAGTGTCCAAATTAATAGGTACATGTAACTTACAAAAGGTTAGTGAATGTGTATGGACATCCATACAAAGGATATGTATTTCATAACAATTTTAACATATTGATCAAACTTCTTATAATTTATATTTGGAGAACAAGAAAATTACGTCCTCTGTCTGAATTGATGTGATACAATCCAGATTTCGAAAATTATGCTTCTTTATTTTAATTATGAATTCGGACATATAATTTTTAAATTTTTGAAAAATAATTTATATATTTAGAATATACGTAAAAATTATTATAAGTTACAATAATTTAAAATATGTAAAGGCAAATGCAAATTACGATAAAAGAAATTTTTTTTTGACTCTCAAAACTCGAATTGTATTATATAAATTGAGACAACATCAACAATAGAAAAAGTAAAAGGTCTAAAAGAAGCTACTAATAAAACACTGAAACATGTCATGTTTCTTCTAGTTAGGAACATGAATGTGTGTGTGCTTTTGCCCATTTTCGGAGCATGCTAGCTATTATCAAATCGGGTGGGCAACGTGTCTCAGACTGACCACGGTGGGTGCGGGTGCCGGAGTCTGAGACAGCGGACTATGTAAATGATGAATTAGAAGCAAGTTCATGCAATCATCTAGGAAGTTGTAAGAATGCCGATGTGGCGAGTTTAGGGAGGCAAATGGGAAATGAGACCCATCAAATAGGACGTGACATGAAATAATAATTTTATGGCTTGACAAGTCATAACACGAGTAACCACATTGATTGGTGGGGTAACCCAGAAACACACACGGGGAAGACCGGGGTTGGAGTTTGTGAGTGGTCGGATGGAGAGTATAATAGAGATATTCAAAAATACGCAAGTGTTGGTAGGAGGGGTTCCTACGAAAAAGAATTTGAGTGAGCGATCATTGAGCTAGAGACTTGTTTGGGATTATGTTTAGGAGATAAGTGGTCATGGAGAGTGCGTAATGCCAGAATTGAGGGGGAATTTAGGCGTGAGCAAGTAGGGCACGAATTTTCCATTCGGTTTTACCATTTTTGAGGAGGTGTGAGGGCATGAAAAACGAAAGGTAAGACCGTTTTTGGAGCAAAACTGTTTGAATTGGTTATTATCGAATTCTCTGTCATTGTCACATTGAAAATATTTAATGCTCTTTTCAAATTGTATTTTTACGAAAGCACTAAATGAGAAAAAATGGGGTAGACCTGAGATTTATTGTCAATTGAAAAAGTCCATAGAAAGTTGGAATAATCGTCCAAAAACAACACATAAAATCAATGACCAATCGTACTTAAAATAGGGGAAGTCCACAAATCGCTATGTATGATATCGAAAGGCATTAAAGTACAATTTGTGGATGCATAAAATGGTAATTTAACATGTTTCCCAAAAATACAGAATTCACATATATGAGTCATAGAAATACAATTGCAATTGATAAAATTATTATTCCTAAGGGAGTGTAAAACAGAAGCTCCTGGATGTCATAATCTAGAGTGTCATAAGGAAGACGAAAGAGTAGCAAAGGTTGATGGAACTGAGACTGGATTCTTGACGGCGTTTAAAATAGGGTAGAGATCTCCGGTGCTGTCACATCTCATTATTCGTCTCACTGTCGTAAAATCCTTCACAGAAAAACCAAAAGGATCAAAATCAAGTGAAACATTATTATCAGTTGTGAAATGTCATTCATAGATTAGATTCTTAATGAGTTTAGGGGCATGAAAGACATTTTTTAAGATTAGTGGTGGATGTGATGGGGATAAGGATGAATGACCAAAACATCGAATATGAATGCCTTTTCCACTATCAATAATAATATTCCGATTTAAATTACTCAAATTGAATAAGACGAGAGAGTATCTTGTGATGTCGTCATGTGAGATGTGGCGCATGTGTCATATACCAATTTTCGTCTGAACGTTGAGTGACATTGTGTTCATATTTGCTTCATTGTCAGTCGGTGCAAAAGTTAAGGGCGAGGGGGCATGTGTCATATACCAGAGTGCATCATCAGAAGTCGAAGCCGAGGGGAGGTCTGTGAAATTAGGTGTAGGAGGGATGACGTGGTTGATAACTTCGTAAACACGACAATGGATCTTAATCTGCTCATGAGGAGTATTGACCATTTTCCATCTCAAGGGTGACATAGATGAAGTTTTTGATATTATTGACTTCAAGTGCAAGATAAAATTTGGTTTTGTCAGTCATGAAAGATGAAATTTAGGAGGAAGAATGATGGAGAATTGTCGGAAAAACTAGGGTTCCGTCGTGGGAAAGGGGCGGTCGAGAGAAGAAGTCGGCGGCTAGGGTGGGAGATTTAGGATTAGGCTACTAATACCATAAAGGAATATGTTCCCTCGTTTTATTGATGAATGATTTACAATATATATATAGTATTATAAAAGTATTTATTTTGCTATAAACTAGGTAACTAATCAACATAATTATAAAAAGATTATAATTCTACCTAAAATAGAAAATATACAATTAATAGAAGAATATTTGAGAAATATTCTATTAATACGGATAAGCTCGTTGACCAACTCTATATTAGTGTGGCTTTCTTTCATTATAAAAATCAAAGGATTGCTAACCTGATCAATAAATTGAGTTTGAAAGGTGTTCAAGTTGTTTATGGGATTGCGGGGGGTCTTCTAGTCAACCTTCAAATTGAAACAGCCGTGATTGACGTTAGAGTAGGAATTTTGACGTTGCTCTGTTTGTCAGCAAGAAATTTATAACAAGTTTCTCGACTCCCGTTAATATTGTTTAAAATTTTATAATATTATTTTTTATTTTGATTTTACTGAGAATTATAGATCATATAATATATGTAAATAGTATATGTAAAATTTATTTCCTAATTTTATATGTAAATTGTATCCTACTTGCAATTAATGATATGAAAATATTAGATAAGGTGGAACAATATTACCCTCGTAATGCATCTTATGCCATTAGCATTAGATTTATTTAGATAGATATCAAGCTACTTTAGATTTGTTTTGAAAGGCCTATATCAACAAAAGTTAAGATACAAATTAAGAATTTTTCACCAAGTATGACTCCTATCGCAAAGGATGATAGGTTCAATTTCAATCAGTGTCCGAATAATATTTCATATGTTTATGTTGTTGGAAGCTCGATGTATGCTCATGATTGTATAAGACATGACATTGTATTTGTTGTTGGATTAATGTTATATATATATATCAAAGTAATACAGATCTTGACCATTGGAGAGCTACAAATAAAATCCTATGATAGCTTTAAAGGATAAAAGACTACATGCTAATGTACAAAAGATATGATAATTTGGAAGTACTTAGCTATTCTGTTTAAACTCTACTGGTTGTGTATATGGACCAAGTGGGATAGTATTCATGTTGAAAATTTAAACTCTTGAAATGGTCCATTCACTTTGAACCAGTTAAAACTAACTTCTTTCACATTTCTGTAACTGCCCATAAGCTCTAGAAAATTGTTAACCAATTTGGTATAGCAGAAAACAGTTCTCGATGGTAAAACAAGTATATGAATTTAAGTTTAAGCACATAATTTCTTCTTAATAAACTAAGCTTATTATAGTGAGGATTTTTGTGTACTCAGAAGGCCCACCCAAATTGGTAACATACGCTAATGAAGATACCGAATCAATAATTGAAGGTATATCAACTTCAGATTCATAGCGATTTTGCTCTATAAATGTATCTAGACATGCTAAAATAGTGTTTAATTTTCAATAGTACAATAATCACATAGTATTATAAAATGTTCAACTACCCAACTCTTGGCCACACCGTTCTGAAACTTCCTTTCTTTCCTCCATCTGTAAAGAACTAAAGATATAAAAGGAGAGAAAAGGTAGCTATATAGTGAAAGTGGCTTCGATTGTACGCCACGTTTCAAAGTCTGCTTCTTTAAAAAGAAATTTTGCCAAATTAAATTAAGACAAACAAAATAAAATGGATTAGGGGTGCAATTTTATCACTTAACATACGGGTGGTTATATACATTGTCACTAACAGTATACTTACTAGACAATGAAGTTGCAAGAAATCAGGCATATAAATGATCCAGTCATAATAAACTTTGTGGAATAAAATAGTCTACCTTCAATTTCATCTTAGAAAATTAGCTCCTAAAATCATCAGTTGTCGAAGTGGTTTATTATATTTGATCGCCGAAAAGATAAAAGAGATGAAACAAAAGAGAAAATACAAATTGAAGTATAACAAATAAGCAAAAGAGTGAATATCAGAATCCAAAAATTTGTATATCAACCTCCTGAATTTACATCAGACTACATGATCATAGTCATTGTTGGATATGTAAAGCAGTACGGGAAGTAAATAAATATTACAAGTGTTCGAAAGGATAAACAAATAGTCAATATTCATAACTGCCGCAAGGTTGTTGAGTCTTGAATCTTGATAACCTGAAATCAAGAAACACTAAAACTAGATTGTTACAATTGTGGCTGAGTCAAGAGATGACTATCTGTCTTTAAGACAAGATTGCCTTGTATATATGCTTTTATGTTAACGGGCAATAGTCTCCCAAGATAAAACATCAACTAATCAACACTACAAAGAAAATAGGTTGATTCTGACGAAGAAAACAAACACGAAACGACTTGTTGAAGAATGGAAAAGGAAGGAAGAGTTTTTGTTTTTGACACTGTTTCTGCTCACATTTTTGGACAGAATGTGTGTTGTTTCTCTCTTCTGTTTGTCTCTGTGTTTATAGTGTATTGTCTCGTTTATGTCTTTTTGTGTATCCCACAATTGAGCCAAAAGGCTCCAATATATAGCATAAGGGAGGGACTCCTCAACTGCCAAATAATGGTTGTTAATGGCCATTGAATGAGGGAATTAAACAGCCAAGTAATAGTTGTTTATGGCCATTGAAGGAGGGCTGTTTATGGAGGAGTTATCAACCAAGTAATGGCTGGTTAAAGCATAATAACGCCCCCAAAAATCAACTCCAACGGTAGGCAGAAACTTTTTGCCTTCCATCGTTCCCAATTTCATCTTTTCAGAAACTCTAGGGACCAAACTGTAAATATTAAGCAATTTAGGGTCCAAAGAGATAATATCAGAAGAAGCCCACGTCCCAAGTCCCACGACCCGAGCCCGGACGGGACGGGCGCGCGGCGGCGGCGCGCGTGTGGGCTTAGCCTTGAACCCAAGCACATCTAAGCCCTCCCTCCTTTAAACACATGGGTTACCCCTTGGGGTCCCAAACCCTTATCCAATTTTGAGACTTATAAAGAGAACAATTCTTTCTTTTCCCACCGATGTGGTAGATTTCTCCCACACCATATTTTCATGCCTCAAACACCTTACTTCGTGGACCAATATCTCTTTCATTTCATTTCTCAACGAAATTTGACGATTCTTGGCCCTACGGTCATCTACTTACTTAGTAGATTATGCACGTGTGAAGAGACAAAGCCTCCAACATGCGGAACCCTAGTGTTTAATTCATTAAATATGGGTGGACGCATCATTAAATATGAGTGGACGCACCTCCCCACCAAAGGCAAATTTCCAACAATCCCCTCTTGAAAGAGATTTTGGCGCACACACAAGGTGCCTACTTTCAGCAATCTTTCAGCGAAAAGATATTGCATCAAGAGAGGTAGATTCTGCTTTGAACCTTCCCTAGTTGAATACCATCGGACTTACTTATTGCGCGGTGAACGTGATGTCTTGAACCGTCAGTGTTTAGTGTAAGCCAAGACAATGATACCAACACAATAACTCTCATTATTCGTTTTCATTCTTATTGTTCTGTCCGTTGTGGCCATGGACACACTTAGATTCTTAAGTGCGTTCATTTGAGGCGACATGTCCTCGCACTTAAATAGGTAATCTCCTACAAGGTATTCAGCTATACCCCACTTCACAAGTGTTAGGAATCATTAAAAGTTTTCCCAACCTTAACCTCAACCGTTTGAGGATCGTTAAAGGTTTGGAAGCTTAACCTTTACCCACCATGCAGGTAGCTCTTTAATGTCTATCGCGGGAATAACTTTGGATTCATGTTTCCCTACAGAAATCATCATCTGAAGTGCTCTTGCTTCCACCGAAGCACTCAACTGAACCTTTTGCAGCTTAGTTTTTCCATTGAACCAAATTCTTGGGATCTCCAGTCAGTATGGTTGGGTTACCACCGCAAAGGTTCGTATTTACAGAAACTCTAGGGACCAAACTATAAATATTAAGCAATTTGGGGTCCAAAGAGATATTATCAGAAGAAGCCTACGTCCCACGACACAAGCCCGAATGGGACGGGCGGCGGCAGCGCGCGTGTGGGCTTAGCCTTGAACCCAAGCATATCTAGGTCCTCCCTCTTTTAAACACATGGGTTACCCCTTGGGGTCCCAAATCCTTAGCCAATTTTGAGACTTATAAAGAGAACAATTCTTCATTTTCCCACCGATGTGGTAGATTTGTCCCACACCATATTTTCATGCTTCAAACACCTTACTTTGTGGACCAATATCTCTTTCATTTCTCAATGAAATTTGACGATTCTTGGCCGTACGGTCATCTACTCACTTAGTAGATTATGCACGTGTGAAGAGACAAAGCCTCCAACATGCGGAACCCTAGTGTTTAATTCATTAAATATGTGTGGACGCACCTCCCCACCAAAGGCAAATTTCCAACAGTCATGACTAGACAAAAATAAAGAATTTCAGTCTTGAAGAAGTAGACGGTGGAGAAGCGACAGTTTTCCGATCAGATACAAGGAGTTGTATTTGTCTTTCACTTGTGCGTTTACAACATCCATTGCTTTTGACTATATCGATGAAATGGGACCGCGAAGGCAACCCACCACTAGAGCTTGCTTTGCTCTCGCTCCCACCCCTTGTTGTTGTTTCGTCTCAGTCCTGGATGCCTTAGAAAGGCTCACTTTTTGGCCAAAAGAGAGAGCATCGAAGGAACTGAATATTGACATCATCATCTTTGATGTTCGTTTTGTTTCTAACTTGCAAATTTACAAATAACAAGACAAGAAAGTATTACTTAGGTGATTGGTTTGGGTAAGAAGTGTGTTGTCGTTTACGAAGAAAAGAAGCTGTAGAAGTAGGGATGGCAGGTGGGTATAATTTTGCGGATTTCGCACCGCACCCACCCCAGTTGGGGCGGGTATGGGTATAACTTTGGCGGGTAGTAGGCGGGTATGGGTATTGAAAATGTACTCGTCATGGGTAGGCGGGTAGGTGGTGGATTTGCAGTCATACCCGCCTACCCGCCCGCCCGCCTTATATCCGCCCCAAGCCCAAAATATTAACAGCTCATAAGTCGTGCCTTTAGCCCATAAGTCACGACAAGTCTCTCATTCTCCAACAAAACTCAAAACCCTACGCCTCTTCAGTCCTTCACGCCCCTCTCTCTCTCTCTCGTTCCCCTTCACACCGTCTCTCTTCACTCTCTCATTCTCGACGTCTCTGCCTTTTTCTTTAAAGGAAAAATCACAAACTTTTTTCACAAACCACCTTGACGTCTCTGCCTTTTTCTTTAAATGAGATATTGATCAGGAAATATTGGAAAATATTGTTGTCTTTGCTTTGTGCTTTGGGGTTGTCTTGGTGAGGTCAATTTTTGTGCATTTGTTAAGTTTACCTATTGGGTTTGTGGAGTTCAATTGAAAAAGTTGAAAAACTTTAGCTTATATAGCTGAAATAATATCTGGGTTTTGTCTACATTTGTAATATATAGTTATTTGGGTGGATAATTTTTGGGTTTTTTTGAAAAAATTATTTTCTTGATTCTTTGTTGTGCAAGGGGGGAAAGGTGAAAAAAATGGGGAATTCTGATAGTGAAAAAATCTGGAATTCTCCTCCCTCTCTCCCAAAGAAAATGAGATCGTGACAGTATTGATTCTTGAGTCAAAATTTTGGGATAATTTTTGGAATTTGAATTTTTGGGATCATGTTGATCACTAATTGATCAAAAATGAATTGATTACAAAATATGGCAGGTGGGTATTGGCGGGTGACGGATATCCACTTGGGTGGTGAAGCGTGTGTGAATTTAGGAATATACCCGCTTAGACGAGTATGGATGTTGAAAATTGTACCCGCCACGGATAGCGGGTAGGTGACGGATATAAAATTTTCTAGCGGATACGGGTACCCTTACCCGCACCCGCCCGCCCTATTGACATCCCTATTCAGCAGAAGTAAGAGTATATATAGGGGGCTGAATTAAAGAATTACGAATACCTTTCCTAATTAAAATCGGAAAGATCTGAAAAGTGAAAATTTCCAATAATATTCTTTCGCAAGGCTGGTGGGTCGGCGTGCCAAATTCTACTTACTCCCCCGTCTCAAATTATTTATTATTTTTAAATTTTACACACTACTTAAAAATATTAATTAAAAGAAATATATAACTTATTTTATTTTTATTTATATCTAAATTATAATTTTACTCAATTAAATATTTATTTTATTTATGTATCATCTCTATTAAGAACAAAATTTTATTAAAATAAAATAGAAAAAAATAATCAGATAATTTGATACGGACGTAGTATTTATCAATTGGTCTAAAAGGAAATACTAATAGATTGTTGAAACGTGTCATGTTTCCTCTAGTTAGGACTGCATGAATGTGTGCGTGTTCTTTTACCCCTCTTTTGGAGCATGCTAATTGCTATTGTCAAGCCAATGTTTCACACTTTTCGGATAAGCTCGGACCAATTCTATATAGGTGGGGCTGACCTGATTCATTAATTGAATTTCAAAGCTGTTCAAATTGTATACGAATTATACAAATTTGAGACAGCCATGATCGACATAAAGGAGGTTAGAGTCAAAATCTTGACGTTGCCCTGTTTGTTAGCAAGTGGTGAATGAAGGAATCTTCTTCTACCCTGATTATTCAATATCTAGACATATATATTGCTAGAAAATAATACATGTATATGTTGTTGGAAATTAGCCTTTGGCGGGAGTTGCGACCGACAAACTTTAACTGCTTAAACACTAGTGTTACGTATGTTGGAGAATCCGGTTCTTCACACATGCATGATCTACTAAGTACGTAGATAACCGTAGGGCCAAGAATCGTCAAATTTCATTGAGAAATGAAATTGGTCCACGAAGTAAGGTGTTTGAAGTATGAAAAGTGTGGTATTGTGTTCAATTCTCCCTCATCGGTAGAGGAAGAAAGAATTGTTGTGTATATAAGACTCGAAATTGGTTTGGGGTTTGGGACCCCAAGGGGTATCCAATGTATTTAAAGGAGGGAGGACCTAGATGTGCTTCGGTTCAAGGAATTACCACGCGCGCGCCGCCGCCGGCCGCCCGTCCGGTCCGGTTCCGAGTTCCGGGTTTCGGGTTCAAAGCAGAAACGCCAAGCACTCAATTCAGCCATTTATTTTGGCTGAATTACTCCTCCTATAATGGCCAAATCCGTTGGTCTTTCACCATTTATGTTGCTGACTTTACTACCTCCATAATAGCCATTATTTGGCTATTATGGAGGCAGTTTTCAGCCCCTCAATCACCTATATAAACACTCCCTTACACCATTGTTGAGCACTAAGAACACACATATATGATACACGAAAATACAGAAAAATACACAAGCAAAACAGTTTCTTCCTACACCTTCCAAGGCATCATTTCGTTACTCAATATTCTTCACGGTAGCTCTTGAGTTTCCTTTGCTCAAGTGTTCCATTCTTGTTTATCTTGGGAGACAAATTGTCCAGACGATAAAGGATACATACGGGCAATATTGTCTTAAGGACGAGTGCCACACTCACTCAAAGAAACCAGTTTCCATTTTCTGCCTTCAACAAAATTGTAATTTCAGCTTTGTTGTTCTCTGTAATTTCAGATTACTAGTTGAATTATTGAATCTTTGTTTATCCTTTCGAATACTTGTAATAGTCATATACTTCCTGCATCGCTTTATAAAGTACCATAGAGCAAAAATACCCAACAACTTAAGACAATATTTGTATAGTATTACTATTAGTGTTCGAAAGATGTCGGTCAAAAGTTGTGTGACCAACCGATATGGCAATGGTTTCTGCTAGAAGAGATGATGATGATGAACGTGTTCATGGTGTCACCGCTTATCAAGACTGTGGGAACAAGCGCCACGAGCCTGAGGGATGTCAATCGGGACAAGAGGAGGCATCAAGATGTTATTCTATCTGCTGCAGAAGGCCTATATCCGTCCCTGCAAAAGATCCGAATAATGGTAAGAACGACACTCGCTTTGATGAAGTGACTAAGTGAGCCGTAATCCGAAATTGGGATAAGTAGTTTTTCTTACTTGTCAAGAATAAAGATTAAATGATGTCCGATTAAAAATAGATTAAAGTAAGAGAGGAATATGAAAATAATTTATATTCCTACGCTTTAAAATCAAGTTTAATCTTATCTTCTTTCCGTTTAAAATTGGATTGTAAACGACTTAAAAGATCCGCTTTTAAGTGTAATTGTTAAAGTATGTAATGTATGTTCGCATACGATGGAGAGAAAGATCCACTAACTCGCGGAAATGTTACCACTCTTAAGTAAGAGCCAAGAATTATGGGCACCAATCTTAACGGAAGAGTCTAAAAGTTAAAGACGTGGAGAACTTTGCATAACTATTTGGCGTAAGATCCTTCATAGGATGATATCGACACTCATCATACAAAGCCTCGGGCGCATCGGGTGGGCCAAAATTCTTTGATATGATGATATTGGACACTGGTCCATACAAAGCCTCCGGGTGACCGAGCGGAATTTATTTCATAGGAAAAGTAATGGACACCTAGTGTGGGTGGGCCGTAGTTTCCGTGTCTTAATGATCTCAAGGCCTAAAGAAAGGCAGTAAAGAAATGGACACTCAGCCGCCAAAAGCAACTGAAGTGGGCCAGTATCGAGAGATCACATATGATCAAGACGCTCTAACCACGGCAAGAGGTTGTTCATGAAGCAACGCCACCTCTAAAATCAAAGTGCTGGAGAGGTTGTCCTCAATAGGACTTCAAGGAATGGATCACTCTAAAAGAGGTGATACATGTTCCTAACTTGTTTAAGGGACGTTGTTGGTCAAGTTGGTTTGAGACTAGTCCAACGGGTCGTAATAACTAAGAATGGTACATATGTCTATAGCCAAATGAATGATATATTTGTAATCCGTGGCATCTATGCCATCATAGATTAAGACACGTTAAATAGTAAGTCATTCAAAAGTTAACGATATTGAGATTGTTGCCTCCTTTCGACATAAACCCTCAAAATGAATGTGAGGTGGCGAAGAGGCAAAATCACCTTTCCAAATTTCATTAAGGGAATAGCGAAAGAAGCACCGCTCCTTCTAGAACTTAGTCACACCTACTGGGTGATTTGAAGTTTATACAAAATAGAGGAGACAAGTACGTTGTGATCTTCATTGATGATGGTACAACGTATGGAATCCTTTGTTTGTTCAAAAGCAAAGATAAGTTATTGAAGCGATAAGCGCTACAAAGCGTAAGTTGAAAATCAACTAAGCCTATGGATTGTAAATTCATAGCGATAGAGGGGGAGAATGTGAAGCAACGCTCATTAAACGATCGCTCATTACTCACCTCGGCCTAATCTGTTAATGGCTGCCAAACCCGCACGCCTAAATTATGTAGGGCAAGGCGATCCTTACCGCTAATGCGATTCTCAAATGTAACTCCGTGATAAGGATAAGGATAACTCTGCGTGTGAGACATGAAAAGATCTTACATACAAAAGTTGTGATGTGGGGTGGCTTGCAGAAGTTGGACTACCAAACATGTCAAGTTCGACCTAAGATTGTAGATTGCATATCCACCGGATCTCAGAATAACAAGAGTACTTATCGCCTCTTGGCGTCAAAGAATGCCGAATTTTTATAAGATAACTTTCCTTGAAAGGAAAAAGGAGTAATTGCTCAAGGTTAACAAGAACCCGCGAGGGCCTGATCGGGAAACTAGACGCCCTGCATTCACAGACTTGAAAGTTGGCTATCCGAACTTAATATTCCAGATCTGCAGAACTCGGGGATTCTAGATGTTGAACCAAGACGAGCAAAGAGGGGACAAAGACTTGTTCCACTCTTCTAGCTTGTATGGTTAAGAACGAACCATGGACAATTAACAAATAATTGTTATTCTCCAAAAGCTACGCTTTGGAAAGAAGCTAAAAGAGAGAAATATATTCCATCATATAGAACCATACTCATGCGTAATGGTTGATCTTCCTCGGGAAAAGAACCTTTGGGTTGTGAAAAAGGATACTCAAAAGTGAGTACAAAGTAGATGGATCTATCGACGAGTTCAAAGCCTCGGCTACTTGTACATGTGCTCCCTAGTGAGTATCTTAACATCACGGGCCATTCACAGTCTATGTGGCATGAATGTTAAAATGTTCTTCCCAACGGAGAGTTGGAAGAGAATCGAGTTGGTTTTCTCGGATCGTTGGAGCTTCTTCTGAACTTTCATCTTGGTCCCCAAATGTTTTACATTTTGGTCCCGAAAGTTTCGTGATAAAACAGAAACAATGAATCGACTACGAAACATTGACTCGGTTAGAAAGCCAATTGGAGAATCACGATGAAGTAAAAGTCATATTGAAACAAAGTCTCGATATGAAAGATATGGATATCACTGTGATGACATCTTAGGAATTGATTTCTAAAGACATCTAACGGACTGGTCGAGAAGCTGATCTCGCTGAAGCCATCAATGGATATAAATCATAAACTGATTGGAATCATGGTGCACCCATAGACAAGAGCGATACGCCTGGATCACATGTAGTTCAATGTATTGTACACACTACAACCGACCGTATCGCCCTATTAATCAAATCGGGCTTGAACTAAGGTTCATGATAATCTCAATACATGATCAATAGAAGGCGCGGTCGGATATGACGATATCTGAATTATTCGCTTATCTACTGATTATAGTATTCTCGATGTCCAAATGGTTCGAGAGAACACAAGATGCAAACTGGACATCGATCTGAAGAACACCAAAGCCACAAGTAAATGTGTATGGTGGTTCTTGGAAAATCCTCTAAGCAAACTTGCATCGGCCGATTCATGATGGAATCGAGTTTATCGCTTTATACAAAGCATGAAAGAAGTTGAGTAACTTCACGACTCCTAGATAAGTCCCTTATTGGGAGAAACTCGCCGCCTTCAGCAGCTTATACACACGTGGCTAGCCTGGCCGGCTTTAGGAAGGACACGGATGACGGCTGCCTGGACATATCTGTCGGGAGACATAAGACCGTATGGCGCTTGATCATCACGGGTGTCACTTCCTTGTTTACTAACCTAAGGGACTACCCGGAGAATCAAGTGTTCGCTGTCTAGGGAATGGGCTTAAAACCCAAAATATACTGGACCAATACAAATGGTAACTCCAACCTTACTAACCTGAAATCCAGTAATTTGGTTCAATGGGAAAACTAAACTGTAAGAGTTGTTGATCGCCTGAAGCACGAGCACTTCGGATAGTGATTTCAAAAGAAACACCAACCAAAGTCGTTCCCCGCCGATAGACTTTAAAGTGCTATCTGCCCGGTGGGTAAAGGTTAAGTTTTCAAACCTATAATGCTCCTCAACGAGTTGAGGTTAGGTTTTTGGGAAACTTTAATGGTTCCTAACACTTGTGAAGCTGGGTATAGCAGATACCTTGTGAGACCACCTATTTAAGTGCGAGGACTGCCGCTTCAAAATGAACGCACTTAAGAATCCAAGACGTTGTCCATGGCCAAAATGGACAAAACATTACGAAGAAGTAGAGTAAGAGGAATTTGTTGTGTTGATATCATTGTCTTGGCTTACACTAAACACCGACGGTTCAAGACATCACGTCTCACCGCGCAGTAAGTAAGTCCGATGGTATTCAACTATAAGGTTCAAAGTCGAGGCTACCTCTCCTTATGCAACATCGGTCCGTGAAATATTGTCGAAATGAAAAGACACCATGTGAGTGATCCAAAATCTCTTTCAAGAAGGGATTGTTGGAAATTAGCCTTTTGGCGGGAGTTGCGACGACCAACTTAACGGCTTAAACACTAGTGTTACGTATGTTGGAGAATCCGGTTCTTCACACATGCATGATCTACTAAGAATCGTAGATAACCGTAGGGCCAAGAATCGCCAAATTTCATTGAGAAATGAAAGAGATATTGGTCCACGAAGTAAGGTGTTTGAAGCATGAAAAGTGTGGTATCAGTGTTCAATTCTCCCTCATCTAGAGTGAAGAAAGAATTGTTGTGTATATAAGACTCAAATTGGTTTGGGGTTTAGGGACCCCCAAGGGGTATCCCATGTGTTTAAGGAGGAGGACCTAGATGTGCTTGGTTCAAGGAAAGAGCACACGCCAAGCGCCGCCCCGGCCGCCGTCGATCCTGCTCGGGTTCGGGACACGTCACGTCACGGTCGCTGGCGGGCCTTCTGATATTATCTTTTTAAGCCAGAGAACTTTGCCAGAAGTACAGTTTGATCCCAGAAGTTCCAGATGTACAGTTCGGACTATAACTCTTTCAGATGTACAATTTGGTCCCTGAAGTTTCAAGATGTACAGTTTGGTCCCTGAAGTTTCCAGAACGTCAGAATTTGGACAGTCAAAGCAGAAACGCCAAACACTCAATTCAGCCATTTATTTTGGCTGAATTACTCCTCCTATAATGGCCAAATCCGTTGGTCTTTCACCATTTATGTTGGTGACTTTACTACCTCCATAATGACCATTATTTGGCTATTTTGGAGGCAGTTTTCAGCCCCTCAATCACATATATAAACACTCCCTTACACCATTGTTGAGCACTAAGAACACACATATATGATACACGAAAATACAAAAAAATACACAAGCAAAACAGTTTCTTCCTACACCTTCCAAGGCATCATTTCGTAACTCAATATTCTTCACGGTAGCTCTTGAGTTTCCTTTGCTCAAGTGTTCCATTGTTGTTTTATCTTGGGAGACAAATTGTCCAGGACGTATAAAGGATACATACGGGGCAATATTGTCTTAAGTACAGAGTGCCACACTCGACTCAGCAAAAACCAGTTTCCATTTTTCCGTCTTCAACAAAATTGTAATTTCAGTTTTGTTGTTCTCTTGTAATTTTCAGATTACTAGTTGAATTATTGAATCTTTGTTTATCCTTTCGAATACTTGTAATAGTCATATACTTCCCGTACTGCTTTATAAAGTACCATAGAGCAAAAATACCCAACATATGTTACTTACAAACCTGGATATAATGTAACGTGAGGTAATTGGTGTAATACTACGGGTGAGCACGGGTACAGGGTACCCAGATACCCGATCGGAACCGACACTAACGGGTAGGTTCCGAGTAGATATATTATAATAACGGGTAGGTTCCGGGTAGTAAAATTAGAAACCGATCAATGTCGGGTCCGGTTCCGGTTCTGACAAATAACGACAGGGTACCCGGAACCTATAAAATATTGAATATTTTTACTTTTTTGAGAAACATTTGGACCACTTTTAACTTTCTCCAAAATTGTTTATTGCACGCCTACACATTGATTTTCCCCACCCCAAGACGCAAATATTTCAGCCTTTTCATCCCTTTATTCTAGAATGCTCTTTGTGCCCTAAGAGAAAACACCCAAAACTCTCTCAATAACAATGACGTTTTAGCTACACCACCGAGCTTCATCGTCGTCGTTGTTGAAGCTTTCTCTCATGTACTTTCATCGATGTCGTCGTTGAAGTTTCACATTTCCTATTTTTTTTTCCCTTGGTTGTGTTCACGTCGTTCCTAAAATGCATATGGGTTCATATCTAATTCTTCAATTTCTTTTTAATAACATATGCTTCTGTTCTATTTCAGGCGATACTCATCTTCAATTTGTATTACTTTTTTATTTGAAATGTAAATCTATTTTTAAAATTTGTGTATATTTTTGTAGCTGTGAAGATGAAATTTAGGGATTTACTAGTATAATAAAGCTTTTCTTTTGTATCGAAGAGCTTATGAACACGAAAGTTTAATTCAGATATTTCCAAATTTATTTTGAAATCAACACGTTCAATTAATTGAGTGTCAAATTTGGCTTGCAATTTTAGGTTTTTGTTACAGAATTAGTTTTTCTACAATGAATAAGTTTTCTAAAACTTCTTATAAGGGTACTAAAAACTCCGATTGCAGGCTAAAAAACTACTGGATGAAATTATTTTAGAACTCTTTTTTATTCTCATAGGCTAAAAAACTGTTGCTTAATCTGTGTTTTTTATTTACAGGGTACCCGGAAACCTATCCGGACCTTGCGGGTCCGGGTAGATTCCGGGTAATGATTGCTACAGGTAGGTTCCGGATAGTAAATTTAGGAACCGATCTTTACCAGGTAGGGTCCGGGTAATTCAAAAATGTTAGGATACCCGGATCCGCTCACCCCTATGTAATACCCAATAGTGCATACAAAGCAAACAATCATCAAAGTGGATATACGAAAGTGATCTATTTAGATGAGTTAAGGATAGTGATTAATTAGTTCACTCTGATCCTAGCTTGGGTACCTAAGAATAGACCACAAGTAAATAGTGTGAATTATTCTATCCTAGCTTTAAAAAATTAAAATAGTCTATACACCTATGCATCTGTTGCCGAAGAGCAATATACGTGGATATATATTCCAAGTGGTATATAGCTCTCATCCGGAGCTACATACGACCAATAAATGATAAACCCAACGATGAATAAGAATAAGTAGTTTTATTTACGACGGTAGTGTCAAGCCACAGCTTTGCGTGCACCTCTAATATTCTTGTGCTCACCACCACATGTTGTTGGTAATTGTTGGGTTCGTAAATCATAGTAAGCATAACGAAAGTTTAAAATTTTTTACCCAACAACAATCCTGACATGGTTTATACGATAATCATGTTGTATGTTCAAAATATGATAAAAGAAAACTTACAGGTTTTTGTACGCGGGATTCAACACTAAGGTATCCACGCGATTTGTTTCCTCGATTTCAAGATCTAACTCCAATATATTTTCTATTCAAGAAAGCTAGAAAATCTTACTTTAGGAACTGAGAAGTTATTTTCTGTAACTTTATAATTATGGGGTATGTGTTGTATATGTAGGAGTTCAGGACAAAACCTAAACAGATATAAAACATGAAAATTTGGGCCCATGTTAATGTTCACCCAGCTTGTCCACTTCACACGCCCCAGTGGACGGCCAAGGTTCCAATTTTGGGTCAGTAATTTCTGGCTCAATTGCTTCCCTGTATTTGTCTGAGTACACATATAATATATTCAACACATTTAATTAAATCTGAAATCCAATTCGACTTAATTAAATAATTTCTATCAAATAGAAATATTCCATAATTATTATAAATTAAATATCTCGATTCACAATCGAATATATAATATTTTCTCAATACACTCTTAGATCGAAGAAACAATCGCATATAGTGTGACCCTATATGTCGACAGTAATCTAATTAAGGTCCATACGAAACTCCTAGACTGCGTCGTATGACGAACTCAATATGTGAAGTACGTTTACATGAATCCAACAAACTTAACCTTTATGCGGAACCATAAATTCCTTTCATTCGCGACACTCGATTAAGCTTAGGATTTGTCAAGTGTCTATCCAAATGGCTTAATCACTTTATCTCACATTTATTAGTTGACAGTTAGACCATATTCTAAATATGTCTCTTGCACTTGCCAGTGACTTTAATCAACCTAATAACATTGAGAAGTTGAGTGCTCTCTCGAATTTCCAATCGAGGAATGAATCATATTCTTGGCCCAACTACCACCTTGATTTACATCCCGATGCACCCAACACAAGCCGTATCTTTTTCAGAAGGAGTTTAAGCTTAGAACTTGGTCAAAGTACATCATTCTGTAAATAAGGTGCGTATTGACCTCAAGTCAAAGGACCTTTATATTCCACACGACGATAACACTATAGACATGTATAACATATAGTTTATCGGCAGGGTATACCAATACTTCTCCAAAGTATCCATGTGTCCATCACGAGTAACCACTACTCGTAGCTGTGAGACATACTACATACTCCAAGAATGTGATGCAGACCACATGTCGACTTATAGCATATCATCGATATCCCATTCTCGATGATCATTAATCGAGGCTATTTTGAGAGTTACGTTCTATCATTAATATCTCACTCTATTAATGACAACGTAAGCTCGAGGGATGCACATATATGAATAATTGCAAACAATCAAACACTAATTCAATAATTGCAGATGTCATAAATATTAATCTCATTAATATTTACGAATGTGTTCAAGTACATTTTTGTCCCTAATATAGATTGTCTCTAGGACATACATACTTTCACATGCAACAGTAATAGGATCACCTAACATTTTTGTCTTTGTTGAGATTTCAATCCTGACCATTCATAATTTTCATAGCTAGGACACAAGTTGCAGAAATATGGGGTCGTTTGGTAGGAGATATTAGTCAAAATAATGCATGCATTAGCTTTGTGTATTAGTATTACCTTGTTTGATACATTTTTTAAATCTATGTATAACTAATGCAAGTATTAATTATACACCCTATTTGGTATTGTCCTATGTATAACTAATATATAACAAATCATGATATTAGCAATGCAATGTGTTTAATACAATGCACAAATATGATTAAAGACACAATTATCCCTCAAGTCCTTCAAAACCTTCTCCAAATCCTTTCTGATATATTTTGTAGAAACGGCATTGGTCTCTCTTCTCACTGTTTTTCTTGTAATTAATTTAATTTTATTGATATAGCTTTAATAATGGAAACTTCGAAACTAACGTTACATAGAGAGTGAACCTTTTCATTTTCGTTATACAGACAGATGGATAGATTAGTATTACTAATTGCTGTAAAATGCTATTGAGCTCTCTTCTTTAATTTTGTGTCATTTTCTTTTTTACTATTTGTATTCCAGTTTTATGCTTGTAATATAATGGATATGTTAGTATTACTAATTGCTATAAAAATGTTATTGAGCTCTTTTTAAAATTTTGTGTCATTTTTTATTACTATATGTATTTCAGTATTACTGCTGTGTTTTCCAGTTTGGAGTATGAGCAAAATGGAAATTGTACACTGCTGCAATAAATATAGTGTATATAAGTTAAAGAATGTGGAGGATATTTTGATAAACAAATAATTCTTTTAGAAATTAAGCAATGCTTTAATACATCAAATCAAATAGTGCAAAAGAAATAATCTCTACATAACTAATGTCAGTATAATTAATGTCAATATTACTAATAAATACATTACTAATACACTTTATTAAGCACTATTCTTATACACTCTTCCAAACGACCCTATAGTGTGTAACAAGAACAAAAACCATAAAAAAATATAGAAACAATGAGAACCAAACCCGCAAAGCACAGCAATATTTAGACATCAATGTAGTGTTAACACATTTGATTTCTACTGATTTGACCTATCAATTTGCTCTACGACGAACTTGCGATAAACCTGGCCATTAATGGTACGAGTCATAGCAATAAATCAGTGAGTAATTAGTTAAATTACCCTGCTCACTATGCTGCATATTAAAAGAGAAACTCCTAATCAAACAAGCTCAATCCCAAATCCTCGTCACTGTCCTCCTTTACCTCCTCCTACAATCACACAATCAAATAAATACGATAAAAAAAACAGCCTAATTAGATCAACTGTTTATCACATAGTAATAAAAACTAATTGTATATGAATTTCTACATTATGAGATTATGTTACCTTTTTCTCCTCACTGGCGGGAGCAGCAGCGGCTGCCCCACCTCCGGCAACCGGCGCAGCAGCAACGACCACGGCTGGACCACCACGTGTCCCTACAGTCAAGATGAGATCTTCAATGTCCCTCTTCTCAAATAGCTTAGCAAAAAGACTCGGCCAATAGGACTCCACTGATATATTTGCTGCCTTCACCACCGTAGCAATCTTCTCAGCCTGAAATTCCATATATATGCAACAACATTATGTAATTAAAATACTAATATGAAAAAGAATAGTTATTCGATTTTTGTATGTAATGGGAATGCCATCATCGAAGAGAAGCAAAGCAGCATAGTTCCCCAACTGATGACATTTTTGCACGATTGATCTAACTCTCTAAATTTGGAAGTAAGAAAAATATAGCAAAATTACTTTAATATAGAAATTGTTGGTAATTACAAGGATTTGCAAGAAACGGAAATTACAAGTAACTGCTTATGTAAGAATTGAAATTACAATTCAACTAAAAAACTGAAAATTACAATATAACAACAAAACTGAAATTACAATATTTGTTGAACAAGAAGACCGGAAACTGCTTTGATTTTTTTGCTGAGTCGAGTGTGGCACTCTGTCCTTAAGACAATATTGCCCCGTATGTATCCTTTATACGTCCCGATAATTCGCCTCCCAAGATAAAACAAAGAATGGAACACTTGAGCAAAGGAAACTCAAGAGCTACCTTAAGAATATTGAGCAAGAAATGATGCAAGGAAGATGTAGGAAGAAATCGCGTTTGCTTGTGTATTTTTAGTGTATATATCAAGTATATTTTCTAAATTAACTCTCAACAATGGTGTAGGGGTGTTTATATAGGTGAGGGAGGGCTGTTTAATCGCTTCCATAACAACATTATTGGCCAAATAATGGCCATTATGGAGGTAATAAGTCACCAAAATAAATGGTGAAAAGACCAACGATTTGGCCATTATAGGAGTGAGTAATTCACCAAATAAATGGTTGAATTGAGTGCTTTGGCTGCTTCGACCGTCGAAATTCTGACTTTCGGAAAACTTCAGGGACCAAACTGTACATCTTGAAACTTCAGGGACCAAATTGTACATCTGAAAGAATTCTGGTCCAAACTATACTTCTGAAACTTCTGGGATCAAACTGTACTTCTGGCAAAGTTTTCTGGCCAAAAAAGATAATATCAGAAGGCCCACGACCCATGAACCCATGAACCCATGAACCCATGAACCCATGAACCCGTGAACCCGAAACCGGAACCTAACTGCACCGACTGGCGGCATGGCGGCGGCGCGTGTGGTCTTTCTCGAACCGGCTAACATCTAGGTCCTCCTCCTTTAAACACATGGGATACCCTGGGGTCCCAAACCCCAAACCAATTTCGAGCTTATATACACAATTCTTTCTTCCTCTACCGGCGATGAGGAGAATTGAACACAACACCACACTTTCCACGCTTCAAACACCTCACTGCGGAACCAATGTCTCTTTCATTTCTCAATGAAATTTGACGATTCTTGGCCCTACGGTTGCTATCTACGATTTAGTACATTATGCATGTGTGAAGAACCGGATTCTCCAACATAATACGTAACACTAGTGTTTAAGCCAGTTAAAGTCGGTCGTCGCAACTCCCGCCTTAAAGGCTAATTTCCAACAATCCCCTCTGAAAGAGATTTTGGCGCACTCACATGGTGTCTTTTCATTTCCAAAGCAATATTTCAAATGGACCGATGTTGCATAAGGAGAGGTAGCATCGCCTGAACCTTCCATAGTTGAATACCATCTGACTTACTTCATCAAGGTGAGAACGTGATGTCTTGAACCGGCTGTTTAGTGTAAGCCAAGTCAATGGTACTAACACAACAAATTCTCTTACTCTTCTTCGTAATGTTTTGTCCGCTTTTGGCCATGGACAACGCCTTGGATTCTTAAGTGCCTTCATTTTGGCGCCCATCTCGCACTTAAATAGGTGGTCTCCTACAAGGTATCCCGCTATACCCCACTTCACAAGTGTTAGGAACCATTAAAAGTTTCCCCAAGAACCTAACCTCAACTCGTTGAGGATCATTCTGACGTGTTTTGAAAACTTAACCTTTACCCCATACCGTGATAGCACTTAACGCCTATCGCTGAACGGCTTTGAATTTGGTGTTTCTTCGTAGAAATCACTATCCGTGCTCATACTTCCAATCTGAAGCGGTCCAATCGAACCTTTACATAACTTCGCTTTTCCCATTGAACCAAATTACCGGGATCTCCGGCAGAAGGTTGGGTTACCACCGTATTGGTCCTTATATTTTGGGTTTTAAGCCCATTCCCCCAGACAAGCAAGCCATCCGATCTTTGGGTAAGCCCTTTGTCAATGGGTCTCGCTATATTATCCTTTTCGACTTAATGTAATCAATGGATATTATACTCCGTGATCAGCTTGCTCAACGGTCTTTATGCGTCGAATATGACGAGACTTGCCTTTGTACATTGCATTCGTGTCTTCCTAGAGCCGATACGTCGCAGTGGATCATTACCGAAGGCACGGTTTGTTCCAACACTTAACATCCTCTAAGTCATGAAGCCACTCGGCTTCTTCTCTTGATTTGTCTAAAGCGATAAACTCGATTCCATTGTGGATCGGGCGATGCAAGTTTGCTTAGAGGATTTCAAGACACATTTCACCACCAATTGTAAATATATACCAGCTTATGGACTTGGTGTTCTCTATATCGATATATCGGTTTGCATCACTGCAATTCTTCTAGTACACCGGATATCTCGAATAGTGCACCGTAATTTAACGTGTATTTCGTGTATTGTAATACCCGAGCTCAACGCCTTCCAAAGTTGATTATCACTTTCGGATTACGGGTGAACCTAGCCAACTTATTGACTGCAGTAATATCGTGTCGGGTGCATTTGTTATATACATCAAACTACCGATCACCGCGATATCGCTCCCGGTATACACCAATATTTTTATCAAGCTTTTGATTTGTATCCATTGGTGACTTTATCGGTGAACTGCCTAACATCTCAAACTTTCAAAACATCCTCGATGTAGCTGAGATAAGACCCCGTTCCGACGCCTTAGAGATTTTAATCCTAAGATGACATCTCGGCGATACCCATATCCTTCATGTCCAAGCATTGTTTCAACATGTTCTTAGTCTCTAGGATTACCTAGGACCGCTTCATGTGATTAACATGTCGCCTACATACAGCATATCATAACAAATGAGTCAGAGTTACCTTTCGTAAACACATTTATCACACTCATTAATGGCGAACCCTTTCGATAGTAGAGTACTATCAAATTTTTGTGCCATTGTTTGAGCTTGTTTCAGCCGTATAGAGATTTGATAAGTCGATTTTCTTCTCTTGCCCTTGAACCACGCACTCGGGTTGGTCCATATAGATTTCTTTCTTCCAAATCGCCGCTTAGGAAGGCCGCCTTTAACATCCATCCGTGTATCTCAAGGTCACGCAAAGTCAGCGATCGCAATGAATACCAGATGATGTCATCCGATACCGGAGAGTATGTGTCAAAGTAGTCAAAGCCTTCTCGCTTACGATAGCCCTTGACTACCAACTTGGCTTTGTACTTGTCTATAGACCCATCCGCTTTGTATTTCCGTTTGAGTATCCACTTACACCCCAACGGTTTATTTCGGAGGAAGATCAACCAACTCCCAAGTATGGTTATGCCAGAATGGAGCTTATTTCCTCTCAATAGCTTCTTTCCAGAGCGGTGCTCGAGTTGACAACGCCTTAGCAATTGTCCTTGGTTCATCATTAACCATATAAGTTACAAAGTCGTGGACCGAAGGATTTATCCTTCCTGGCCCTTTTTCGCCTTAGATCCATCTCTCGGAGTCTCCAAGTTCCGAGAACTGGAACACTAGATTCCTGGATGTTCAACCACCTCGAGATTCGCCAGATCCGAACCATTCAGATCCGGGCGATCAAGGACTCAGTTCGAGAGCTTTGTGCATAACTTCGCTTGAGAGAGGTTATATCTTTCTCCTTTCGAAAGGTACTTTCAAAGAATAGAGCATTCCTTGATTCCATTATTGTACCCTGGTGGATATCCGGAATATCCGACTTATGCACTAGAAGCGTTAAGACTTTGTTATTTGCATATCCGATGAATATGCAATCTACGCCTTAGGCCCAATTTTGACCTCGCTTTGGCTTGGGTACTTCAACCTTGCCGTGACAACCCACACCTTAAAATATTTGTAGGTGGGTTTTCCCTTCCATAATTCATATGGGGTTTTGTCCTTACCCTTATGTGGGACTCGTTAAGAATCGTGATTAGCGGTAAGGACGGCTTCTCCCACATGTTTTGGGGAAGACCGAATTAATAAGCAAGGCATTCATCATTTCCTTTAATGTGCGGTTCTTACGCTCCGCCACAATCGCTTGATCGAGGTGAGTATGGAGCCGTCTGCTTGATGAATAATGCCTTCTTGGGCACGTGATTCCTCAAAAGGCGCTACATATTCTCCCTTTATCGCCACGAATGGATTTAATTGTAGGCTGTTGATTCTCAACTTCGCTTTGTAACGTCGAACGCTTCAAAGGCTTCATCCTTACTTTTCAACAAGTAAAGGTAACAATACTTGCTATCATCTATAAATGTCACAAAGTACTTGTTCCCCCTCTAGTTTGTGCAAACTTCAAATCACATATATCCGTGTGAATAAGTTCTAGAGGAGCTGTATTCCTTTCGATCGACGAAAGTAAGCTTGAAGTTTTGCCTCTACGCACACCTCACATTTATGTTGAGGGTTTACGTCGATAGAAGGCAACAACTGCAGCTTTACCTGCCTTTGAATAGACTTGTAGTTTACGTGTCCTAATCTATGATGCCATAAATTAAAAGACTTCAAGCAAATAAGAAGAAGGTTCAACTTTATTTCTCGACGCATGCATACATGGCATTCACTTTGAAGAGGCCTTCACATTTAAGTTCCTCCCTACAAATGTGCCATTTTAGTGAGTACAAACTTATTGGATTCAAATACTAGCCTAAACCAAAGATTAACTAACAAAGGTCCGGAAATTAAATTTCTTCTAATCTTCTGGGACGTGCATCACTTCCTTCGCAGTAAGTTTCGGAAGTCATCTTCAGACCACCTTTCCAACCCCCATCACATCGAAATAGCGTTGTTGCCCATGAACAAATTTTCTTGTCACGAATTAGTATGCACGTGGAGAAGGCATCTTTGTTGGAACAGATGTGCCTAGTAGCGCTGTGTCCACCCACCATCGCATCGGATTTTCCACCAAGTTGGCTTCTAGCACCACCGCAGAGAATTCATCGATCATGTCATCCAGAGCGTGTCCTTGACGACGCTTGCTTGAGCCTTACCTTTGACTTGGCTTTGCGTTCGCCTTGAGCTTGCGGCATTCCTTGATCCTATGACCGTGTTTCCCACGGATGACAATTACCTCGAACATCTCACGCAGGCTTTGCCGCCTTTCCGAACTTCCGCTTCTTGCTTGAGTTCCTTTGGCCTCAACAGATTTGCCTTTGCCTCAAAGATGTTGTCTACCCTTTGGCAAGGTCTTCTTATTATCTTCCAGGATTTGCGCTTTGATAACAAGCTCTTCAAAGGTCATCTCCTTTGTCTTGAGTTTCAAGTAACTCATAAACTCATTCCATGAATGAGGTAACTTTTCAATCGACGATCATCCAAAAACTCGCTCGCTTTGGCTTTAGTCCTTCCAAATCCAGGTGATGTAAAATCATTTGGAATTCCTGGACTTGGGACATCATTTTGTCAGCCCACCATTTGGAATTTTAGAAATTTCCCAACGATGAACTTCTCAAGCACCGCATCTCAGCGCTGTACTTCTTTGCGCTTTTCCACGCTCTTTGGCGGTGCCAACGGTAGAATATACCGTGTAGAGAGGGTCCGCCAGCGCTTCAAGATATAGTTCTTGCACATGAAATCGCTATGATTCCACGCATCACGAACCATCTTCATGTCGTTAATCGACATGGATACCAAACCCCTTTACCCGCTTTCAAGCAGCGAAGAGTCCATTTCATCTCCGCTTGGAGGATCTTCCAGAAGAAACCGGCCATGCCCATAATCGTTAAGTGAACAAATGGCATCTTTTGTCGCCATCTTTAAATTCTCGATCCCATGAACTTTTCAGGCGATCATGGTGGTGTGAAGAAGCGGCTATGGGAGCTCCAACAATCGGAAGGAAGAAGCAGCATCGGTGCCAAGAGCGAAGCAGCAGCAGCAGTAAGCGGCGGCGGTTACTGCCTTGGCCAAGAGCGGCAAGCGGGGAAGGCAAAGAACGCTTGCCTCGAGAGGCGGCAGCCAGAGCAAAGAACATCGGTCATATTTCCAGCCATGTTATTGCAGTTACCGTAAGCAAGATATTGTCTTAAGTTGTTGGTAATTACAAGGATTTGCAAGAAACGGAAATTACAAGTAACTGCTTATGTAAGAATTGAAATTACAATTCAACTAGAAAACTGAAAATTACAATATAACAACAAAACTGAAATTACAATATTTGTTGAACAAGAAGGCCGAAACCGCTTTTGATTTTATTCTTAGTCGAAGCCAGTGTGGCACTCATTTAAGACAATATTGCGCTCATGTTATCCTTTATACGCCGGGACAATTCATCTCCCAAGATAAAACAGCAATGGAACACTTGAGCAAAGGAAACTCAAGAGCTACCTTGAAGAATATTGAGCAAGAAATGATGCAAGGAAGATATAGGAAGAAACTGCGTTTTGCTTGTGTATTTTCGCAGATATATCAAGTATATTTTCGTGTTCCTCAACAATGGTGTAGGGGGTGTTTATATAGGTGAGGAGGGTTGTTTAACCGCTTTCCATAACAGCCATTATTGGCCAAATAATGGCCATTATGGAGGTAGTAAAGTCACCAAAATAAATGGTGAAAGACCAATGGATTTGGCCATTATAGAGAGTAATTCACCAAAATAAATGGTCAACTGAAGCTTGGCGCTTGCTCGACCGTCGAATTCGACTTCGAAAACTTCAGTGAGACCAAACAGTACATCGAAAGAATTTCGGTCCAAATCAGATTTGGCCTAAAACAGGAGTCTCTGAATCGACCAAGGGGCAAGGCAAGGGCGTGTGGTCTTTCCGCCTCAACCGGCTAATATCTAGGTCCCTCCCTCCTTTAAACACATGGGATACCCTTGGGGTCCCAAACCCCAAACCAATTTCGAGTCTTATATACACAACAATTCTTTCTTCCTCTACCGATGAGGGAGAATTGAACACAACACCACACTTTCCATGCTTCAAACACCTCACTTCGTGAACCAATATCTCTTTCATTTCTCAATGAAATTCGACGATTCTTGGCCCTACGGTTATCTACGTACTTAGTACATCATGCATGTGCGAAGAACCGGATTCTCCAACATACGTAACACTAGTGTTTAAGCCGTTAAAGTTGGTCGGTCGCAACTCCCGCCAAAGGCTAATTTCCAACAGAAATGACGTTAGTATATAGAGGACTTGTGAATTAAGAGGTTGGAAATATAAGGGTGAGATCAAGCCTCAAGGCGTACGTTACGACATTTCAGGTGCTACGAATAGCTTTCATTACATTTTTTGATAATCTTTTTACTATCTTCAATATTTATTTTGCTAGTTGTCATTATAGTATCTGCACTCTGCAGTGTCCTTTATTGTTGGGTGCCGTTTGGAATTTCAAGTGCTAATCAATTGTAACTTCAATTCAAGCAAATGCGCTTCAACTATTTTGCACATATTTCTTCGCAAAAATGCAAATCCTTTAGTACTAGGGGAAATTCAAGTTCGTAAGTTTTTTTTTTGTTGAAATTGCCTCTTAAGCTGATTACGCTTTCTAAATTTTGAAACATAAAGTTACGTATAATATTCTGCGTTAGTCTTTCGGCGAGTTGCGAGCTTGAATCACAAAATCCCACATGCAAGGCTCTACATCTGTCCGTTCTGTCTTCCATTCCTCAGGGTTCTCGTATCCTTGAACAGTGAAGTAGGGTGCGACTACACCAACCTCCACACTGTTTGTAAGATGAAAAATACTTCAGCTGGACCAGACGGTCATCGTTCCCGTTTCCCTTATCTAAAATTCAGATGTGTCTTCACACTTATTTGAGGAATCCTTTTCTCACGAACAAATACCACCCCCTAACATCCAGGAATATTCATTGCCGGACCACTCTTAATGTACTAACTAGCTATCGCTTAACCCTGCACTTCCACAAAAAAAGAGAATATGCACTTGTGGCGAAGTATTTTGGGGGGAATAACAAATGCCTCAACAAAGCCAACTACGAAAAGAGAATCTGACAGCATCACATCTACAACAAATGAACTGACTCAACAAGTCAATGTTTAATAGTCAGAACTCCATTAAGTACCAAAATCACTTGCAAAAGTAAATCCTACATGTTCAATTAGCCACATACACTGCTGACAGCCGAGAGAACAGGATACTGCAGCTCTCAGGTCAAAAAAGCACATTACTAGGGCAGACCTCCAAAGGTTCCGGCCTTTAATACAGCTCTAGTCCATAGCTGACTCCTAATCAAACTAAGTATAGTTTCAGATTCTCCTTTCAACAGGAGAACACCGCTAAACGAATCTTGCATCAGCATCAGCCACTGTTTGATCGTGCCTACAATAAGACCATAATATGCAAACATTAGAAAGGTATAAATGCATGGACAATATGAAGCATCCAAAATTCTGGTCAGGAGCATCTGCAACAAGACCAAAAAGAAAAAGCTATCTCCCAGATGCAAAATCGAACATTAAATAGAAAAACATAGCCTAACCTGCTGCGGTGATGCTGATCTGGACCTTGATGCTGACCTAGACCTCGACCTTGATCTAGACAATGACCTGGACCTGAACGCAGATGATGAGCTCAAGTGTTAGACAGCCTTAAAAAGCTAAATTGAACATAGAAAACAAAAGGCTATACTAGTACCTATGAAAAAAATACACATTTAAGTAATAATGCAATGTCATTACCTGGTCGGCTTAACAAGAGATGCAGATCTAGACTTTGGAGGTGGTGATCTCGAAACTGAACGGACAGGTGATCTGCTGCAGAATAAACTCCCAGTAAGACATCGGGACAAAAAAGAATGTACATGAACGAGCTCATTTATTATCTGCAACTTGATATACCTCCTACTTCTCCTTGGAGTTCTGCTCCTGCTCCTGCTCCTGCTCCTGCTCCTGCTCCTGCTCCTGCTCCTGCTCCTGCTCCTGCTCCTGCTCCGACTTCTTGAAGGACTGCCCTTGAATTCTCTTACCTATATGAAGGAACAAAAAAATGAAGTGAGCATCAATGTAAACATACATTGTAAAAATAAAAATCCCTGCTACTAAAAACTCAAGTATACACGTTAACTGGATAATTGTATCGTAAAGAATCCTAGATAACCAATATTAAAACCCACCAATGGAATTAGGAAATCACCACCACACCCCTTAAATATGCTGAGAGATTAAGCATTGAATTAAAAAAGGTGTTTCCAAGAGTTCGGGTTGAAGGAGGAAAACTAAAAAAAGATGAAGCATAAAGAATAACAAGGATAAGCAAATACCCGGATGTAGGTTCTTGTCCAAGGATTCCTGAACTCAGTATCATCAAGTTTTCTTATCTGAACGAGAAGAAAACATGTTAACCACAAGCCTGGTACTTTTCCAAAGGGACACAATGAAATACTAACAAATAACCACTATCAAGGGAGTTAGTTAACAGATTTAAACATTAGTGAGTGAGTACTGAAACCAGCAAAACACAAGAAGCATTCACCGAGGAAATTGTTAAAACTCCGCAACTAACCATCCTTCCAAAGATTAATGAACCAAAGAACTTAAAAGTTTGAGAAACTTAACCTTGAAAGTAGGGGTTGGACTCCTCAATAATAAAAGTAGATACCAGCATCCAGACTAGTGTTTAAAATCAATTAAAATAGTGAGGCAGATAAGAAACTTACAGCATAATTCATGTCTTCATAATTTGTGTAGTCAACCAAGCCAAAGGCTCCTGATATGGATAAGAAAATTTAGAACAGCATAAACACAGTTAGCACGAGAGCAAAGTACAAACATCCCCTAAAAACAATTTTCCTGAATCTCTTTCAAAAATAGAAATACAACATTTGCATTTTATTCTTGGCACTCCATTTTTTCTCAAAGGTTTGCTTGAGGCACGATGAAGGCCATAGAGATAAGTGCATTGAAACATTCCTCCGCCTCGTGGTCTCAGCGCTTAGCTACAAGCACCAAGGTGCTAAGCTGTTAGCCTTCTTACCCATGCACTATCTCAAAGAGGGAAAAATTATATAGTTGGCAAAGTGATATATTAATCATTAAAGAAACATTTTATGAATGAATAACATAGTAATTAGGAATAGAACATTAACATAAAGAAAACTATACACTAAATCTTTAGAACATGCAGCTAATATGCATTTGAATGAGAAATTGAACATGGTTTTGAACTTGAATAGTGTGATTTTTGCGCCATGCACTTAATTGAAGTTTTCCTATTTTTCTTGTTCACATAATCAATTGTAGTTTCTCTGTAGCATTTGTTCCTTACATTGCACGTGTAATTAATTGTCTCTTTTCCTTGATAAAAACCCGCGCTTTAGATTCACTTAAATTCTTAGCAAATTTTCTAATCTTTCTTACCTTGGGATCAGTCGCATTCATGCAGTTTTTTCACCACGATTCTAGGATTCTTGAGCATTGTGTAAAATTCACAAGTAAAAGGATCCTGTGGGATATGTCTACTCGTACCTTCACTGTCACGAGAAACTTCAGCAAAGCACACATCCCCAGCTTTCCGCATATGATCCTGACACATTTTCCAGCAGGTTACTGCAATTGCTACAGATATGAACTATCATAAGCAAATATCTTGCCCATTTCACTCACCTTCAAATCTTGCCAAGAAGCGGAAGATGGAAGACCTCGAATGATAACTGTATATGCATTCCAAGAAGAAAGTTAAGATACATCTATATGGATCAGGAACGATTACATCTACAGCAATCAAGACAGGGAACTTCATGGACATCCAAATAAGTTATAGTGGAACCTCGGTAATCAGAATGCCGAGAAACGCCATAACGCCCTGCTCCACCACCACTGCTTCCGTAGCTACCTCGGCGATCACTTGAAGATGATGGCCCTCTTCCTCCATGAGCAAGCTCAACCTATTAACATGGATCTAAAAAGGTCAACCACACAGAAGCTCATAGTTTTTACATAGGTCTCTGTATCTATGAATTTGTGAGAATCAAGCACAAATAGTTCTTACCCTTAGCCGACAGCCATCAAAGTTGTAGCCATCTCTACCCCTGATGGAATCTTCTGCATCTCGAGAACTTTCAAACTAAAGAAGTAATTGACAACCAGTTAAAAAGAAGTAATTGACAACCAGTTAAAAAAAAGTAATTGACAACCAGATAAAAACATAAAAAGAAGTACTTGACAACAGAAGGTCAAACCTCAACCTACAGAAAACCATATATATGTAAAAATGCTAAACAAACATACCTCCACAAAACAATAGCAAGGAGGACGAGGTGGAATCTTCAACTCAATATCCAATATACGACCATACTGCAAAAAAGGAGAGAATTTAAAAATCAGTAAGCGTATTTCAAGTTTAGGATACAGTATTTCTTATAAGGAAGTTTAGGATACAGTATTAGTAAGAGCATATGTGAAACCAGCCTACATATCGGGACGAGACTGAATGCTTACAAATTGATGCCTCCCAACTGTTTAATTTCTATTGGGTAAGCAGTATACTGGTGGTATTGACAATAAGTGTCTACAGCCTATAGTACCAAGTAGGGAAGAAAGCACCGAACCTAAGAGAGGAAAAATAAAAAGAAGGCAGGGAGTGCCGGATACCAAAGAAGAAGCCTCCCTGACCATCGCGCTTTGTTTTCAACCATAACTTAATATTGGTTCTAGTACTGCAACATATCAGATTCTCTTAAGAGACTACACTTAGGCTTTCTTGTTTCAAAATTTTGCAAATAAGAGGCAAATCAAAAAATCTATCCATGTATACAGATGACATTGTAATGAAATTCAGAGTATGAGCATAACTAGGAACTAGGAATGCATTCATCTGCGATATAATCTCAAGCAAGGCAATTGTTTTTTGTTGTTTACGAGTATAGCTTATGCATTGAAGGTTGAATCCAGAGCCCAATGAGTTAAGTACAATTGATGACTACAGTTTTTGAAACTGAACAATTGATGACTAAATTCTCCATAAGAAAATAAGACTTTGCAGATAAGAGTGTTTAAATAAATGAAAGTGACAGACCTTGTAGAATAAATCTTCAACTTCCCATTCCTTTATATCTGCTGGAAGGTTGCCAACATAGATTGAACGTGAAAAACGACCACTCATTCTCAGCAACGAAGGGAGAATTCACTGCAACACTGCATGTAGATGTAACTTATAAACAACTTTTTGAGATTCCAGTTAATGCTGATGAGATAGAATTAAAACAATTAAAATGGATAAATTTCTAGCATTCTGTATTTGACTTGACAATAACAGATTCAAGCAGAAAAAATATGAAGCAAACCAAGAGAGCAATCCTCCAATTGAGCTGTGCTCCACAAGCTCCATTGCTCAAATGCTCCATGATGCTCCAAAATAATAGATTCAAACGAAAAATTATGAAACCAAGAGAGCAATCCCAAATTAAGCGATGCTTCACAAGCTCCATTGCTCATATGCTCCAAGATGCTCCAAAGCAAAAACTATTTGAATTAATACTTGATCTCCTCATCCACTCAATAAATTTTGCAGATGCTAGCTCTTCTGAGAGTGAGGAACCTCCAACTATACATAAAACCCAAATACTCCACCCTAACTTGTCCCACTCCCCAAATACATCCCTATGTATGATTCCAAAGCTCATTTTTTGTTCCAAGCGCTTGAAATCTATCATAAAGAAAGCATCTGTGTCATAAGATGAGGTGAGATCGCGGTAGACTTTATGCATTTTACCTTTTCTCGGTTTATTTTTAAGATCATTGAAAAATCATCCTACAAGACATGCAATATATCCCTTTCCCATTTAAGTTAACATAAAATCAGTTTGGTGCAACTGATGTCATTTCCCTGAACCCTAAGATAAGACAGGATTTCTAAGTCACCCATGGTCAGTAAAACATTGCTTGAACTGTCGATACAACTGCAAAGATGATAATTGGATATGATGCAAAACATTTTCAGAAAAGGGATTTAGTTTGGCAAATCATTGTCTAACTTGTTTTTCAATATTTGGTTGGACGTAAGAATAAGATTACAAGGCAATCATAGGCGGAACTATAATTTTGAGTTTATGGGTTCTAAGTTTTAGGAAGGGCAGCTTACCGGGTTCTAGATAAATTACTTATACATATAAAGTGAATTACCCATAAATGCAATGTGGAACTATAATTTTGAGTTTATGGGTTCTAAGTTTTAGGAAGGGCAGCTTACCGGGTTCTAGATAAATTACTTATACATATAAAGTGAATTACCCATAAATGCAATGTGGCTTCGTCCTGGAAATCATAAAAGATCAACGACGGTGTTCTGGTGAAATCTTTGAATATTAAAGTTGACAACAACCTTGGCAGAAGCAAGTGATATAAAGTGAGATTTGGTAAATTCGTAAAGGAAAATGATTTTCGTTGTTTTCACCCTTTCGGTGGTGAATTTTCAACCATTCACGGTAATCAACGTTGGAGAATGATTTCAATGAGGATAACATTATTCAATGAAAAAATTCTGTCATACCAAGCACACCCATCAAGTATTTTCTTATTACACTAGTATAATATTTTCTTTTCATTTCAATTCCAATTATTTCCTGCCGAAGTCCGACGTGACTCTCTGAAGGGAAAAATGCTATTTGAAGTTAGGACTTCACTGATGAAAGTAACTAATACACTGTTATGTAACACAAGAAACATCACCACAACAGATACAACCAATAAAAGTTCGAGCATTTCTAGCAAAACCCGATAAACAATGAGAAATAACACCGAAACCAAAACAACCCTTAAGATAGATATATGAACCCACTCTACCACAACAAGAAAACTATCAATTCGCAACACAAGGTATCCAAGAAATACATAAACAGCTGAAATCGATAAGCTCTATACAGATTCGTAACTAGGGTTTCTTCCCCCTCGACCATTAACAAATATACCCTTCATCGTTGAACAGGGCGATTAGGAAAGATCGATTAAATATTACCTGGAATTTCAATTAGGGTTCGCCGGAATTCCGATGAAATTGGCGATCAGCTTCTTCTCCGGTTCTTATTTCTCTCTCTCGGGTTCCTGATTTTAGGGCTTTTTTTGGTTATAAAGCGAACGGTGTGTGATTTATTCGATTCCCTCGACTTTTACTTTAGTTTCTTTTAACCCCTCGTGTTTGGTTTGTTTACACATGTTCCCTGTCAGAAGAATATTGGAGTATCTTAGCTGGCCTGCTTAGCAGAGTAATTAAGAGAGTCATTTATGGCTGATTTGAATGGGATTTTATTGGTAACTTAATTATATAATTAAAATCTGTTTAACAATCATAAAATAACTCATTTGTAGAAAAGCTAAAGGTCAACAAGGAAATTGATTATGTTAATTAAATGTTTATAATTGTTTTTCTAAATCATTTACAATATGTTTGTATAATCCAAACCAAACATGACTAATGGATGAAACTATCAATTTGTTATAGCTCAAAGACACTTCACCAGTGAAGTTGACTTTTTTTATTACTACTAAAAACTACTAGTGATATGATCAAAGATCTATCATAAACCATTTTTAAAACAGTCTTCAATCATATTCGCTTTATGAAACTAAGGCATTTCAAAAATGGTAGCATGTTTTTCCTTTTTCATTTACTCTCATAAAATTAAATTGTTATACTAAACGCAATTCCTTTTTTATTGTATGGTTAAGCAATAAATAATTTTTAAAATTTTAAATTATTAAAATTAAATTATTTGATACAATGTAAATAATGAGGGTGAGGAATAGATAGGAAATAGCCAATAGGTTACTAAAGTTGAACTAGAGATATATATTGTCACCATGGTAAAAAACTTACTCACATTGGGTATTTAAACCCGACCAATAAATAAATGACATGTATCACCTTATTTAACTACAATTAGTAGTACTTAACCGAAGGGGAGCCTTGGAGTAACCGGTAAAGTTGTTGTCATGTGACCTGGAGGCCACGGGTTCAAGCCGTGGAAACAGCCTCTTGCAGGAATGCAAGGTAAGACTGCGTACAATAGACCCTTGTGGTCTGGCCCTTTCCCGAACCTCGCGCATAACGGGAACTTAGTGCACCGGACTACATTTTTTTAGTAGTACTTAACCATAGTTAAAATATCATGTGTTTTGCAAAAAAAAAATTACAATTATAATATAAAGAATACTTAATAATATCTTGCTATTTCCATTATTTTTCTAAGGTTATGTTGAGCTTTGAAGTATTAGTGCATTAGGGGAATTGTACCTATTTATTTATGGTTGTATATAGTAGTTAGTTAGTTAGTTAGTTAGAGGATTGATGAGTTTTACATGAGCTGTCATTAGCTCAATTAGTTAGTTATGAGATTAGTGATAATTAGTTAGATATAAGTATACATTGTACGGTGCATTGCAGTTAGTTCTTCATTGTCAAATGAGATATTTTTTAGATTCATTGCAAATATTATCTCTCTAGTTCTTTTCTCTCAACTCTCTGGTAACCGCCATTGTTGCTACCAGTTCTTCTTTCCTTCCTTCGCTCAATTTAACATGGTATCAAAGCAATGTTAACTGTGATTCTGCGAATATAATTTTATTCTTCGATTCAACTTTCATTGTTCTTTGTTTCCGCAAAAAAATTTCACTCGATTCTTTCGATTTGTGTTATGAAAATCTAAAAATGAACATTGATAACATCGGGAACTGAGAATGGAGCAATGCATGCGAACAATCAAGCACTTGATCCAAAATGATCCATTGTATGTGCACCCATCGAATACTCCAGGAGTAGCTCTAGTTCCTCAATTGTTGACAGGGACCGAGAATTACTCAAAATAGAGTAATAGCAATGCGATTGTCCTACTTGTAAAGAACAAAATTAGATTTATTGATGGATCGTGCAGAAGAGAAAACTATGTGAACGATGAATATCGCCTTTGTCAATAGAAAAGGTGCAATGCAATTGTGCAATCGTGGATTATGAGCTCATTTGTGAAAGAGCTGAGAAAGGGGATGGTATACTCATCCGATGTTAGGCGTGTTTGAGAAGCATTCAAAATAGATTTGACAAGGTAAATGACAATCGAAATTATCATATGAATAGGGAGATTAATTCTATAATGCAAGGAATTTCTACTATATCTATATATTTTTCTAATTTGAATGATCTATGGGATGAATTTGAGTGAATTATACCTTTTCCTGGATGCGATTGGCCTAAATCTAAGACATTTGTTGAGTTTTTACACCAATAAAAATGATGAAGTTCCTAATGGGGTTAAATGAGACCTATGCATCTCAAAAAGTCATATCTTGATGATGGACCCTAGACCAAGCTTATGCTATGATGTTTCATGAGGAGAGTCAAATGCTGAGTGATAGTTATGGAGTACATGCTAGAATCTTGGGCAATTCACCTATAGGAACAACTAACGATGCATTGGTAGCAGCTAATGCATTAAATGTAGAGTTTCATACAACAAATGCATCAAGTGTAGTTGCTCATGTGGCTAATGCTTCTAGTGTTAGACCTCGATATAATGAAGAAATACAATGTGACTACTGTCATAGGAAGGGGCATCTTAGGATTTTTTTCCGCCTGATTTTATATTCAACAACAAGAGAAGTGACAATTATCCACCTTCAAATGCTTATAATGCAATTGTAAGAGAAGAAGGTCATAGCACTATGAAACAGGATGGTGACACTATGTTTGAAGAAGGAATCATGCAAGCACAATCAATATTCACACAGACACAATATAAATAAATTCTCAGAATGTTGAAGAATCTTGACATGGATAAGGCCCCTGCTATTGAGATGACAAATATGACAGATATATCTTCTAATAACCAAGTTATTTGGATTGTTGGTTTTGGTGCTACTAATCACATGACTGCATACATAGATTTATTATCTTATCCTATTTCTATCCTTAAATTAAACTCTAAAGTTGTTCATCTCCCAAATGGAGACAGTACATAGATCACTCACACAGGCTCCTGAACCCTTATTAACTCTCAGATTCTTCACAATGTACTCTATATCCCTAACTTCAAATATAACCTACTTTTAATGGATAAATACACAAAGGAATTGAGATATTTTGTCTATTTCTTTTCTGATTTATGTGTATTTCAAAACCACTTCAGTGGCAAGGTGAGCGAGATTGGTAGTATCAATGATGGATTCTACATTCTCCACTCCACTTCACCTGCTAACACCCACACATCAACATGCATATCCACCACTGTTCAATCTGATTCCAATTTATTATGACATCAAAGGATGGGACATGCTCCATATGCAGTTCTACAATAAAGCAACACTTTGCTACTTCAAATTCTTGTAATTGTCATGTATTTGTTGGGATACAATTGTTGTAGGGAACGGGAAGTAAGTAACTATTACAATAGTAAGAAAGGATAAACTAACTATTACACTAAACTGAAAATCAAAACCTTAACAAACTGCTTGTGTGATTTGCTGAGTCGAATGATGACACTTTGTCTTTAAGACAAGATTGCCCCGTATATCTCCTTTTACGGTATTGAGCAATAGTCTCCCAAGATACAACAACAACTTTAACAAGTGAGCAAAGGAAACTCAAGTGTTACTCTTGAAGAACTTTGAGTATAGTCACTTTGCTAGAGATGAAGAATATGAAATCAGAAAATCTGTAGAATTTTCTAAGTGTTGAGTTAGTGTGTTTCAATTGAGCCAAAGGCCTTAATTTATAGTGTAAGGAGAAGACCCATCAACTAGCCAACTAATGACCTTCAATAGCCATGTAATTGCACTTGATTGAGGGGTTACATTCAGCCAAATAATGGCTGAATTCATGTGGCAAGTAATGAATAATCAATGCTACAAAACCAGCCCAAACGTAAGATTTTTCCAACTTCCCGTCGCAGCAATCTGCCTCCGAAGCGTCACGGCTCTAGTGACTGCCCAACCGTTTAGCGCCGCGGCTCCAGTGACTGCCCAGCCATTTAGCGCCGCGGCTCCGACGATGTGGCGCCGCGCTCCTTCACGGCCCCGCGACGATTTCCGACTCGTTTCATCTTACACTTCTTCCTTCTTTTACCAAAGTGGAATACTCTGTCATTTGGCCAATAACCGTCCATAATTCTATGTCTCATACGTATTACATACATACCAATATCTTTTTCACTAATGAAATTTGCGATACTTGGCACTACGTGTGCATGTGTGTGGAAACGACGTTTCCGACGTATGGGCCCAATTGTTCGAGTCATAAATTAATGGGATATACTTAATTCCACATTTAGTAAATTTCCAACAATTTTTTCATTGGCAAAACAATATAGATTTTCATTTACTTCAAGCTTTTCTAAATTTAGTTTTGCATTTCAACTTATTCACGTGGATGTTTGGGGTCCATATAGAGTATGTACCTACAATGTTTCAAGTATTTTCTTGCTCTAGCGGATGTTTATTCTAGAATGACATGGACCTTTTTGATGAGATTAAAGAGTGATGCATATGTGGTTCTCAAAGACTTTATTACCTTGATAGAAATTTAATTCTCAGTCACTATAAAAGCTTTTAGATCAGACAATGATTCTGAATTCTTCAACACTCTTTGCACTGATTTATTTAAACACAAAGGCATTGTCCATCAGAGTAGTTCTGTACACACTCCACAACAAAATGATGTTGTGGAGAGGAAATATAGACACATGTTGAATATTGTTGGATCCTTGAGATTCCAAGCCAACGTTCCTTTAAACTCTTGGGGTGATTGTTTACTTACTGCAACCTATATCGTTAATAGGTTGCCTAGTCCTCTACTTCATGGTAAATCCCCTTATGAACCAAGCACCATTCATTGAACATATGAAAGTTTTTGATTACCTTTGCTTTGCTACTAAAATAGATTTCTATAAATTCACCCCTAAGTCTATTCCTGTTGTTTTCTGGGTTACTCTCAAGTAGGGCTGGCCAGTGAGCCGGGACGGCCCGACCCCGACCCGATCCCGTCCCGAGCCCGCCCCGACCCCGCCAAAAAAAAAAAAAAAAACGGGGGCGGGCCTCGAACTCGGGACGGGACGATGTCTCGTCCCTCGAGACCCGAGCCCGCCCCAGGCCCGCCCGCCTCGACCCCGCCCCGACCCCGTCCCGAGCCCGGCCGAACCCGCCTCTTTTCCCCTTTGCAAATATGGCCAGTTGCACCAACGACCATTTTAGATTATGGCCGTTGGCCAACAGCCATTTTAGGCTCCCCACTCCTGACCCCTACCCTTAATATTTATTTTTAACCCATGAGTTATTATATTTACACTTTAACCCAATTTTTCAACTATAAATAACTCATTTTCTCTTTATCTTTCTCACAAATCTTCCTACAATCTCTCTAATTTCTCAATATATCTCTCTACAAGTCTACATTGTTTGCTAAATATTCAATTTTATTTATTCATTTGGGAATTGGGAGTGAAGTTGGCAATTAGCTTGAGGATCTTCCATCGAGCAAAGTTTCAATTTTCAACCTTTCGATTACGTCGGCGTTACGTGCGTTGTTTGGTACATTTGTTCCTTCATTAAATTATTATTGTCTGTTTATTTTATTTAGCGCATTTAATTTTATTGTCTTTAATTATTTATTATCATAATTAAAATGAAAGGATTAAAAGGTATGTTTAAGGGTAAGGGTGCTTCTTCTAGTAGAGGCAATCAGGGCAAGGGTACTTCTTCTAGTCATCTTATTCCTACACAGGATGATTTTGTTGATACTCAACATTTTCCTACAATACCATTAGATTTAGACCATGAGCTATTTTCTGGAACTCAAGAAGACTTTAATTTAGACGATGATCTAGATGATATACCCACTAATGTTGATGACAACACACCCACTAGTGCACCTTCAACTGAAATACCTCCTATTCCCCCTAGTATGAGATGAGGTCCAGCAAAACGACCATTAAAATCAGATGCATTGACATTTTTTGATAGGGACGTAGAGAATCAAGTAGCCATATGTAAAATTTGTAAAAATATTTTTAAATTTAAAACTGCAAAAGGTCACGGTGGGACAGGGGGTTTAATTAGACACGTAGTAAGTGCTCATCCAGCTAGGTATGTCCAATACCAGGCTTCAACACCGGTGCAAAGAACGCCCGCTCCATCGGGACAAGGTTCACATACCGACATCGTCTCCACCAAATTGTGGTCAAATTAACCCTATGGCGGGAATTGTAGGCTCTAAATACAATAAACATAGAGATAGGAAGCAATATCAAAATTAGTTCTTTGTGGAGGGTTTGCCTTTTTCATTCATTCATCTCAGGTTTATTCATTACATTAGAGATATATATAATCCTCGCTTTTAACGGTTTTCCTAGATCAATTGTTAAGAGAGATGTATTTAAATTAGCGCATGAATATCAACAATATTTACGTTTTCATTATATCATTTTAATGGCAAAGTATCTATCACGTCTGATATAGGTCGTAGTACTAACGGCCATGATTATTTAAACTGTAACTTGTCATTGGATAGATTATAAATGGTCTATGCAAAAGCGTATTTTAGCGTATAGATATATAGATGATAGGCACACCGTACTTTTATTGCAGATAATATTTATCAAGTGTGCCATTATTACTGAATAACCGATAAAATTATGACTATTACATTAGATAACGCTTCTTCTAACAATTACGCAATTACAATTTTAAAAATAGTTTAACTCCATCTTTCCAGATCATTTTCATATAAAATGCGGCGTGCCATATATATAACTTAATTGTAAAGGATGGTCTATCACTTTTTGAAGACATTCTTAGTAAAATACAATTTGCTATAAACTTTATTTTTAAAAGTAATAAAGTACAACGTAGAAAAGAATATAAAAAACTTGTCACGATTGTGGACTACCTTATAGAAAAATTCCACAAGAAGTATCCACTAGGTGGAATTCTTTATACGAGCAACTACTTGTTGCTTATGACTATAGAATACCTATAACTTTATTTTTTTAACTCTCATAATAAAAATCCGGTGATATGATTTTAGATAGTGATTGGGAAAAAATTTCGAACTTATTGTATTTTTAGAGAAATTTTTTCAAGCAACAAAAGAATTTTCCTAAGGTATATATTATCCTACTATTTCAACTATGTTGTTTTATATAACTCTAATATTTTTATTACTTAGTGAATATATGGAAAACCAAATTTTATAAGGCACTTTATTAAAAAAATGTTTGTCAAAATAAAAAAAATATTTTATTCCTATTCCCTCTATTTATATTATTGGTTATGTATTAAATCCTACTATTAAAATAGACGGTACTAAATCACTAATTGAAACTATTTACGATTGTATAGAAGTACTACCACCTCCAAGTCCCAAAAATCTAAATTACCCACCACCTATTGAACAAACTAAAGAAGAAACTAAAGAAGAAGTGTTGTCTAGCGTAGAACACCAATGCAAAAATATATATAGATTTTATCAACAAGAAAATGCTAGTAACTTACCGGCTTCCATACCATCTTCTTCATCTTCAACACAACCTCACAAAAGACATGTTGTTTTCGGCTAGTATTGAAAGCCTCGAAATAGAATGTGCGGCGTACCTCTACTACTAACCAAATTAGCGAGTTGGATATTTTTGTTTTGCAGGGTTCTGTACCGTATCAAGAAGTTATCAATGAAGATGGACATGAAGACTTCTTTGAAATCTTTGGAGGGAATGAGAAGACCTTTCCGACACTTTCATTGATGGCTCGAGATGTTTTGAACATTCAAGCGTCATCAACTGCGTCTGAAAGCGCTTTTTCTGCAGGCAGATATCAAATAGGAGACCGCAGACACTTATTAGCCGAGACATCTTGGAAATTGCAGTATTATTCAGAGATTGGATACGAGCGGAGCGGAGAAGGTGCGGTCAACCGGAGATCAACGAAGAAGACGATGAAAACTACAACGAAATCTTAACCGAAGGTAGTGGAAGCGACGTGGATCAATTTGACCAACAAATACCAATTCCAACCGAAGAACCACATGAAATCATCAAGCAATTAGAACAGGTTTTTTTGAGAATGTAATTTTTTTAATTGCAATTTTATTATGTAATTTGCAACTTTTGGACAACACCACAAAGTTGCAATTTAGATTTTAGACAATTGTATTTGTATTACAAAAAAATCATATGTCTATTAAATAATATAAGAGGCACAAAAACAGCCTTGAGATGTTTTTATTACACTATCTTGTTTTGTTTATTGAGTTTTTTTTATACATATGTTATTTTTTTTTTTTTTAAAAAAGGAAAACCCGCCTGCATTCGCCCCGAGCCCGACTCCCGCTCAATTCGATACCGACGGGATCGGGATAGGACTGACTTGCTCGATCCGCACTGACCCCACCAGAACCCGCCGACCCCGACCCCTTCTCCCGTCCCGCCCCGACCCCGACCCCGCCAGACCAGGCCCGCCAGACCCGAGCTCGGCCCACTGGCCACTCTTACTCTCAAGTATAAAAAGGTTATAAACTCTATGACATTAAGCTTGAGAAATACTAAAAGAACATGTGTTTCTTTTCATATTTTTCAAATCATTTTTAAAAAAAAAAAAACCGAATCCAACTTAATAATAAAAAATATATGTTCGGTTTATATCGCCGAACGTCTCAGATTATATCGGTTTTTTCTAGTGGGCCAGGTCGGGTCAGAGAATTTTTTATTTTTTAAAAAAAATTGAATTTCCAAAACTGAAATTGACATTCACACCTACACCATCATGAAATTTCGACGTTGAAATCTATTGTGTATCGTGAGATGTTTACTAAAGAAAAAGGAAAATTAGAAATCGATTTTGGGGAAAATACAAATTGATTGGGAAAACGGATGTTTTTCTAAAAATTGGTTGCACCCGTCTCAGAAAAATACCCAAAATCAAAAAAAAAATTGGGTAAAACGGACATCCGAACGCAGAGTTGTGACCATTTAAAGTTTTACCAATTTTACAACTATTTTCTCTCCCTACATTTTATGTCAATGCTTCCGTGATATGTTAATCAAGTTCATGCCGCATTCGACTTCCATAAAAGCTTCATAGATTGATTTCAATGACTATGATTCAAGAGATAGTAGTAGCCTAAAATAAAAAATAAGATTAATTACATATTTAATTCGCTTTTTCGGTTCGGTTCGTATCCAAAATTAAAAAACCGAATCGAATCACTAAACTCTGATTCGGTTCGGTTTGTTTTTTTCAGTTCTCCAGATTTTTTGCCGCAACCTAATTATCTTGATCTTACAAACTCTTCCTCCACTACTTCATCTTCTTTGTCTCCTGCTCAATCAACTCCTCCTCTCAATCCACCTTCCTCACCTTTTACATCGTCATCTTCTACTTCTTCTCCTCCTTTTACTTCCTCATCTCCTTTACTATTCCTCCTCTCACAGATTTGAGTCATGTTTGTTGTTTATCTTATTTAATAATTAGTGTAATCACATGGCTCTAAAAAGGATTCCCGTTATCCTCGTTAATTTAACATAGGCCTTTTACTTTCATAAATTGATCAGTATAGTATTTGTGCTAAATGCTACTAATAAGCATTCAAGGGTAGAAATGACTTGACTAATTTTCATTGTTTTGGAAAATAAGCATTCAAGGACAGAATGACTCATCTCCTTTTAGTTTGGAAGGAAACATATTTTTTAGGTGTTTAGATAGTGGGAAAAGGCTTAAAATTATCCATCCATTTTCATAAATTGGCTACTTTTATCCTATGTTATAAGTTGGGGTTAAATCTATCCCTTCCATTGCAAGTTGAAATACCCATATTAGCAAAATTTCTAAAAATACCCTCATTTGACATAAACTCTCAAATCAATTTAAATAACTCAATTTCAATTGAAATTATTCATTCTCTCTTTTAATCCGACCCGCAATCCAGTAAACAAAATTGACATATACCAAATTAAACGAATAAATATTGACGTGTAACTATTGGTGGTCACGTATGAGCAGCTATCGCCAAGAAATGCCGACTTACGGGGTCATAAGTAAATTTTTTTGGATCAGTATTTTAATATCTTGTAATCACTATTCTGTTGAATCTTCATTAATTCCTTCAGGGCCGTATGATGAAAACAAAATTAATACACATAATATGTCTAAAATCATACGAATCAAATAATATTTTAATATTTATATATTTTATTAAACCACAATAGTTGTAAGTTTTTTATTTTCTTAAAATTTCGTATCTTATAAAATTAATACACATAAATTAATGTATGGCGAATTTATCTTTGTTGTTATCTACTGAAAGAAAGTCCAAAAAGAAAAACGGACCCATCCGAAGAAGCACGTCTCTTTCCTCTATAAACTAAAAATATTCCATAGTCCATACTCTTCATCTCTCTCGTCATATCTTGTTTTTTCTACTTACATTATTCCAAAGAAAAAAAAAGTCATACCCTGTTTTTGCTCTCTTTAATTTCCCCCAGCTCACAATCTTTGAGTTTTTGTGTTGTTCTTTGATTAATGGACACCTCAGGTTACAATTTTATCTATTTCCATTTATTTTTAATCCTGATAATTCTACTATTGGGAGTGACATGACTGATTTTGCTTTTTCGCAGGACCCGAATTGGGGAAAAAAGGGTTAAAGAACAAGGAGTAGTCTTGGGTACTGTGACACACAATCATGGCCGTGGATGAGAATCGGACGGACGACAGTTTAAAGAATGATTCCGCTGCAGTGGATCATCAGTCACGGTCAATGATAATACTCAATGATCAGAATACTGTCCAGCATAAGCAAATCATCAACGGCAACGGAGTGATGGGTCAGCATCATAAAATGAACGGTGTTGATTTGAGAAGAAATGGAGATGAAGATGATGGTGGGGAAGGGTTTAAGAGAGAGATGAGGGATTTGGAGGAAATGCTTTCCAAATTGAACCCTATGGCTGAAGAGTTTGTGCCTCCCTCACTCGCCACCAACCACGGTGGAGTAGTGCCATTCCCTCCCGCCGGTGGAGAACAGTTTGGATGTGATGCTTTCAATTTTGTAATGCAAGCTGGATTCGGCGACGGAAATTTCAACAGAAGGGTATCTATTTCATCAATTCTTTTTCCTAATTTATGATGAATATGTTTTCCTAGAAAATGTTTCTTTTTTTTTTGGAAAACAAGTGGTTTCTTACATATTTTTGGTAAGTAAGCAAAAAAATATTATCCCAAGAGCATTTATATATAATATAGCAAAACACTATGGGGGAGGAATGTGGTGGGAGTTGGGGTTCGGGATAGCTGGGGTGGGATGGTCAAGGGTTGAGGGTGTTGCAGTGGTGGAACCAGGATTTTCACCTAGGGGTTCAGAAATATCAAGAAGTAACTACACGAAGAGGTACTACATATACATAAAATAATAATTTTAACCTTATATATATAGTGTAATTTTTCGTCAGGTTTATCCCCTGGAGCCTACCTAGCTCCTCCCCAGGGTGTTGGGTGGGTGGGAAGGAGATAATGAACTTGGAATATCACATATAGAACTTGTTTTCCCTACTTCCGTTAGGGAAGTCATTTTCCTCATTTGTTAAGGAACTTGTTTTCGAGAAAATATTTTGCAAACCATTTTGACCAATCAAACAAGGAAAAATTGGAAAACATTTTCTCCATACTAAACACACCCCTAATAGCTACTGGAAAACAGTGCACATGGAATTGTTAGGTTCACTTTACTGTTTGTTCCTTTTCTGGGTTATGTTGTGTATGTTAAATGTAATCCACAACTTATGGTAGGAAATTTCATAGTTGGTATTCTGCAAGAACATATATTGATGTTTAAAAAGGAGAATGTTTGATGTTTCTCTCTGTCCCTGTTGTGTAAAAAAAAGAAGTTTATTGTCTGTCACCTTTTGCAACCATTGTTTGTAATGGATCACTGTGATGGAGTTGTGTCTAACCATTCTGGTTGAAATGCACTGGCAGAAGAGAAATGGCTTTGGTCTTGGTAGGAGACGGACGAATGTCCGGACGAGCATGGCCCAACGTGAAGAGGTTATAAGGAGGACAGTTTATGTGTCTGACATTGATCATCAGGTACTAAAAAGAGGGGTACTCAGGCACCTGAGTACTTGTTCATTATTTATATGGTATCATCCTTTTCCCGCGAGGACTTACTTTCTTTTTTCGTGTAGGTGACTGAAGAGCAACTTGCTACACTCTTTCTTACTTGTGGGCAGGTGAATATGTTTCGCGTTTGGTCATGCTTCTGCATTCAATCATAGTTTACAGCACTTTTTAATATGTTAATGAAATGTTATGTTGCCATAATCTTACTAACCTTAATGTGCTGAAGGTGGTTGACTGTCGCATATGTGGAGACCCCAATTCTGTACTCCGTTTCGCCTTTATTGAATTTACTGATGAAGGTATGCTGAACCATAATCATTGGTTTGACATTTTCCATTTTTGGTTAAAGTTCTTCTGGTCTAACAGGGACATTGTCCCACGTATGGTTTGCAGAAGGTGCAAGGAATGCTTTGAGTCTTGCAGGAACTATGCTAGGGTATTATCCTGTGAGAGTGCTTCCCTCTAAAACTGCAATTGCACCAGTTAATCCAACATTTCTTCCAAGGGTGAGAAATTGTGTATATTCTTGGTACTTCCCTTTTGCAAAATTGCCACTGAGGGTGATGAATGGATACCTCTCTGTTGCTAATACTGAATTTTTCTCCTTCGGCGCTGATATGTAGTCTGAAGATGAAAGGGAGATGTGTGCAAGAACTATATATTGTACAAACATTGATAAAAAGGTAATTTTGGGTTTGTAATCCCTGTTTCACATTGTTGAAGAGCATCTCTGGAGATAATGCTTTATGACTTGTTTCTTTGTATGAAATAGGTTACTCAAGCAGATGTCAAGCTCTTTTTTGAATACTTTTGTGGAGAGGTTTGTAGCTTCTCACCTGACTTGTCTGGAAGTGCTTGTCCTAGTTTTAGGTCTTTACTCTATGTGGTTTTCTTCTCTAATGCAGATTAAGCGCTTGAGGTTGCTTGGTGACTATCAGCATTCCACCCATATAGGTTTTGTCGAGTTTGTAATGGTAAGTTGGTAACTTCCATGAGCTTTTCTTGGTTTTGCTGTCTGATATATCATACTGCTCTTGACTTCTGCTTCTTTCTACTCTTAAGAACTACTAATTCAGAATGCGTGATCTTTCACTTACCATGTTTGTAGTGTAGCATTATTATGATGTTATTACTTATTTGAGTCTCTTACATTCGTAGTGTAAAACATCAGTTTTGTCCCCTTTTGGATTTCATGTAGGTTCTTCGTAGTAACTTGGCCACTTACTTGAATTTGAGATAATGTTGCCATAAACTGAATCTTGATTCAAAGTTTTTCTCTCCTTGCTTGCTGGAGTGCCAGTCTAAGCTTACGTTGTTGTCTATCTTTGTCTCCAGAAACTAATCCTAGTATCCTGAACTAGTTAAGATGAGCCATGTGAACATTACTTTATCTCTGGTAATAATCTTCAGAGGTGGACCTAACCTAGAGGTCACAGGCACCTGTTAACCTCGAAAAAAAATCATGTATACATCCTGAAGTACGTAGATATATTTTACTTGGCACCCGAATACACAAACGTTAGAAGGGGTCACTGGTCGACGAGACTCCTTAGCTTTGCCCTTAGGTCAGTTACCTGGTGCGATTCCTCACAATAGCATAATGATCTTTTTGTTTATTTTGTGTTGTACAACTTTCTTTAGCATACAAGATTATTATTTTTTGTTGATTTTTTCTTTCTTCAGTTTCCCCCTTTTCTTTAGCTACCAGTTTTTTCTTTTGAGAAGGTAACATATTCCAGTATATAAAAATAATCATCAGCACAAAGCTTGTGCTGGAAACCAAAATATGGGTGTTACATCAATAACCTCGAATTGCAGTCCTTGTTCTTCTTAATAGGAACCTAAAACTTCTAAAAGTATCAAGTTAAGGGCAGCCCGGCGCACAAAGCATCCCGCGTAATCAGGGTCCAGGGAAGGGCCCCACCCCAAGGGGTGTGATGTAGACAACCTATCCTAATGCAAGCATTAGTGGTTGCTTCCACGGCTCGAACCTGTGACCTATAGGTCACACCGTGACAACTTTACATATTCTGATTTACACCAAAAACTAAAAAGGAGAATATAATTCATCTTGATCTTTTGTATATCTTGAATATAACTTTACATATCTTAAAAGAGTCTTGAATTCCTTTCCTTCCATATTGCCCACCAAATGGTTGTTGACAATTTTCCATCTGTCTTTGTAAGTGGTAAAGTTTCCCCTGCTTTCCAGGTTGACAAGAGTTCTGAAGTTCTTCCCGGCATTGCCCACCTAATGCCCCTGAGGTTGATGAACAAATTCCATAGTTAACTGGTCATTTTACAATGTTGAAACAGATGGCTGATTGTCTTAACATCTTGCCCACACAAATAACATCTTGAGCAAATTTGTATTCCCCTCTTCCTTAGAAATCCTGAATAAGGACAACTTCTCTAGCTACCAACCAAGTAAAGCAAGTCACTTTATATTGTACCTTTACTTTTCCATATATGCTTCCAGTGCCATAGACTGACTTGGGATCCCAGGTGGTTCAAATCTTTATATGCTGAGCTGACTGTAGATATTCCACTGCTATGCTTTTGCCAGCTAAGTGTATCTTCCCCGTCTTGTAGTCCTTTGTATTGCTTCAGAGTTTTAAAAAATCAGAAGCCACTTTATTTTTTTGCTTTTTCTTTCTTTACCCCCACTCCCACCCCTCTTTTCTTTTGATTAAATCCCTTCCTCAGAAAGTCCCAGACCCACTTCTCAGTCCATGGTGGAAATCAGAAACTAAGAAACTCTTTCTCCAATTCCAAATCCAGCTTCTCGCTCCCTAACTCACATTACCAGTCCGCCAGGACCACCACCCACCACATGAAGTTTCGCCGGCAAGATCGAAGACATCGGTGCCCCCTCCTGGCTCAAATCCTGGGTCCGCCTAGGATAATGCAGGGCAGCCCGGTGCACTAAGCTCCCGCTATGCGCGGGGTCGGGGAGGACCGGGCTACAAGGATCTATTATACGCAGTCTTACCTTGCATTTCTGCAAGAGGCTGTTTCCAGCGCTTGAACCCGTGAGCTCTTGGTCACATGGCAACAACTTTACCAGTTACTCCAAGGCTCCTTTCTGGTCTGTCTAGGATAATCTTTACTATAATTGAAACGTTGAAGTATGAGAAAGGTCCATCATCTGCAGGTGAGTTCAAACTGTGGACACTAATGTGCTTGTGTTTATTTTACAATTGCCAATGTGCATGCGTTTTATTGGATGCTTCGTATGGGGTGACCCACTTCTACATACGCTGATTCTAAAGCTGCTCCCATTCCTCAAAGCCCGGAAACTGAGTCAACCCCTCCTTCGGTCGGTTCATGAGCTACCAAAAGATAACTCTACGCTCGTTAGATTAGTAGAGTGGATGAGAAATATAGGATATGGTACCCACTTGCTGTTCGGTAAATCTTTGAGGTACTTGTGTAGATTGAGTTGTTGGAAGGAGAGGGTCCTTTGGGCAGTCACATAAAAACCAACCCAATACAAAAATCCGCATAACTAGAACATATAAAGTATAAAATAAGTAAAACTCTGCATTGCAAATGTAATCACCGCATGACTAATACATTCTAGTGTAAAATTCATAATTGATTTAATGTTTGATTTTAGGTATTAAATGTAGTATTAATAAAACTGACATAACTTCTGTATGAATCTATGTATTGTTTTATGCGAGTTAGATTGTGGAACAAAAATGCGGTTATTAGCAATATTTCTATAATATCTACAAAATGCATTTAAAGTAAGGAAAATCCCAAGTATTATCATTTACCATATAGTAATGATTTTCACATTAGTATTGACTGGATAATAATAATATTTCAATAAGTTACCGACAAGATACAATCTTTACATTATTATCTACTGCATAACAATCCTTGTATTGTATTCTTGCATAACTAATGTGTGAGCAAAGGACCCCCTAATTCCTTAACGAGGATGAATATGGGACATTTTTGTCTTTTTATGTTTTAGTTATCCAGGATACAAAAGTCTCAGAATCACTAGATTTGGATAAACTGGATGTTTATGTTAAAAATCAAAATTGGATACTCTATGGAAGAAGCAAAATTAGTCACTTTTGAAATGGTTCCTAAACAGCAGGAAAACAGTATGCGGGGTAAATAAAACTGCAATCTCGGTGTTTTTTGCGGCTGCCCAGCTCGGTCTGTTCCTGCATCTCTCAGTGACCAACTTTTTAGCTGTTGCTTTCATGGATATTATATATGTCCGGTTTATGGCTGTTGCTTCTATGGTAGGCCCTTACAGCTTTTATTATGTGGATTCTGTACTTTTTGATCACTTAAATAAAGCTGGAAGAGAAGTGCTCTATACTTGGTACTACTCAGTGAAGATACTATTGTAATAAGTAGATCAGCTTTATCATCTTCACATTGGAGAGAAGTACTACTACTTTAGTACCTGAAATGTCGTGAAATGCGGTTCCCATGACAGTATCTTCAATATACTTGCATCAGGATTCTGATAATTTTTCTGTTAGTTGCTTTCGACTAGCATGCTATCTCTTCATCCACAGCATTCGTTGAGAATGGATATAGGGAACTATAAAGAAGCTTCTACTATTCTCTTTAGTGAAGGTTCTAGAATTGAACTTCCTCAGCACTGTCTAGGTTGCGGTTGTAATCTGCACCCAAGTTCTCCGTGATGCATTGCAAAGCTGTTTTCTGTTGCTTTAACACCTGCGGAATTTATATTGTGCCAGTGCTGTAAGTCAAACCGGAGGTTTCTAGTCACACTTTCTGTTTTTGGATAGGAGAATGCCACACTTCTGTTCGCCTCCTCCTCGGGATAAGTTGTAGGTGCAATTTGTTTCAAGGAGGACACTTCTAGGCAATGACAACCTTTGTCGGTGTTGGACTTAATCTTTGTCTGGACCTATAAACCCGCGCCTGTTCTTTGTTGTCTTCATAAAATTTATTTCTAGGCTCTGTTGCTTGCTTTAATGGAACATACATGGTGTGGATTTATCTCGCTTTGCATTTTTACTCTAGATTAGTTTGCACCAGTATTCCATTTTATGATGCCAATAGTTGATACCAGAGTCCATGGACTCCCCATAATGTCATGTAACATATTTAGGAAATCCAAGGAATGGAAACTTCGCACGTAGCATTTTACAGCTATTATGTTTCCTTTCCAGTTAATGGAAACTTCGCACGTAGCATTTCACAGCTATGCTGGTTTAGTATAAGTTCCATAATGAAGTTTCTGATTGTTGCAGGCAGAGAGTGCCATTGCTGCACTGAACTGCAGTGGTGCGATCCTGGGATCACTTCCTATAAGGTTTCTCTCTGATTCCAGTGGACTTCCTGCTGATGCTTCCTCTCTTTTACTGACATGTCCATTAATCTTAAACTTCTTTCATACTGCAGAGTAAGCCCATCGAAGACTCCTGTCCGACCACGTGCTCCTCGCTCGCCGGTGCAGTGATAAATCACTTTGCATTCCTCGTCTGATCTTATATCTAAATACATACGTAGGTACAGAAACCATCGAGTACCTCTGGTGTTTGTCTTCTAGTTTATTCACATTACTCAGCTGGGTATCTCTCACCCACAGGCTTGTTTATTAAGCTTGTACTATTTAGTTTATGAGTGCTTATGTTGATGTAATTTAAGTTTGGTATATTGTTATGTTTCTCTAGGCAATGCCAAGAGTACCAATACTGACTGATGTTCTAACGGTGACATTGATCCTATGAGTTCCTCGATATTCCGCTTCCCCGTTGGTTTGTGATCTGTGTTTTGCTCTTCATTTTTCTCTGAGCAAGCTCAACTTTAAAAATGGGGTTCGTGGATGGTGTCTGAATCTACACCATTCCTCTCGTTGTCATCATCGTCTAATATTTAGTAAAGTGTACTTCGTTCAACATATCAGGATGATTATTCAGCCTATTAACTTCTTAGTTGGCCCGATTGTGACCTTTCACGTGAATTAAGATAAGACCAGCCTTGAGTTCTTTGATTATGATAATATAAACAACAACAATAACAACAGCCCATTGTAATTCCACTATTGGGGTTTGGAAGGGTGAAGTATAAGTAGAACTTAAACTTACCTTGAGGAGGTAAAAATGCTGTTTTTGATAGACCCTCGGCGAAGAGATGATTATGAATGATATCAAGAGTCAAAATAGGTTGCATTTAGACCAAGAGGGAGAGATTAGTCTCAACTTGTTTTGCAATTATTTGACCGAACATGTAATTCAAGGAAGAAAAGAGAGTACTCAACACACAAGTGTTGTATGAAACAACAAAATCAATACAATCTAAAATATTGTAAAAAAAACATAAATTCCTTTCAGGTAGTATTGAAATTTGGGTCTTCTGCTATTTGTAGACATGTGGTCTCGTTCATCTCAAACGTATATGGATTTCCAGGCCATGTCTTTGACCGTTAGTATTGAAATTTCCAGTCCATAGCCCCTCATACCAATACAAGGAATATGTTTTAGTATATACATGATGGTCAACTCAATCATGCTTGTAAGAAATTTCACTTGACTTCACATTGATTTCTCCTACGGTAGGTTTTAATGATCTTAAGCCGTGATGACACTAAATTCAATCTCGTTAGGCGAAACCAGCAACACAATTCCCTCGAATTAATACCAATAGAATATAAATAAATCTAACAACAGGTAACTACCATAACATAAGTTTAAGAATTTAAATTAGTGCGGAAATAATCAATACAATCCCCAGAAACTAGTAAAACTATTACAAGTGTCTAGGTAGGAAAATAATAAAACTGTCTCAAATACATAATACTATATGAAATAAAGAACAATAATGAATAGAATGGATCCTCCGGGAATAGTCCAGTGGCAAAGTCTGGGCGCTATAAGGCGCTCTGACATGGAACAACATGGGTTCGATTCCCCGCAAGCACAAAGAAACTCTGCATGTTGGGGAATTTGACCTTGTCTCATTGATCAACAGACGCTCCCGTAAAGCCACCGAAGACATCCCGCGATTTCTGCGATAATAGTGTTAAAGGGCCAAGTCTTATTACGTCGTCAGGAGTAGTGCCCAAGCCTGGAGACCTGGATTATCAAAAAAATAAAATAATGAATAGAATGGATTCTAATATCTTGCGAATTAGTTCAAGCAGATCATCATTGAAGGTCTCCAAGCAAGCTTAGACTCAACTGGTACCAGGGTCTAAGTTTGGGTGTTGTTCTTTGATTAATGGACACCTCAGGTTACTCCATTTATTTTTAATCCTGATAATTCTACTATTGGGAGTGACATGACTGATTTTGCTTTTTCGCAGGACCCGAAATGGGGAAAAAAGGGTTAAAGAACAAGGATTAGTCTTGGGTACTGTGACACACAATCATGGCCGTGGATGAGAATCGGACGGACGACAGTTTAAAGAATGATTCCGCTGCGGTGGATCATCAGTCACGGTCAATGATAATACTCAATGATCAGAATACTGTCCAGCATAAGCAAATCATCAACGGCAACGGAGTGATGGGTCAGCATCATAAAATGAACGGTGTTGATTTGAGAAGAAATGGAGATGAAGATGATGGTGGGGAAGGGTTTAAGAGAGAGATGAGGGATTTGGAGGAAATGCTTTCCAAATTGAACCCTATGGCTGAAGAGTTTGTGCCTCCCTCACTCGCCACCAACCACGGTGGAGTAGTGCCATTCCCTCCCGCCGGTGGAGAACAGTTTGGATTTGATGCTTTCAATTTTCTCGGCGATGGAAATTTCAACAGGAGGGTATATATCTCATCACTTTTTCTATTTCCTAATTTATCATGTTTTTCATTTTAGTAGCTACTGAAAAATGGTGCATTTGTTAGGTTCTCTATTTTGCCTTTGTTCCTCTTCTGATTGCCTTATGTATGGTAAATGTAATCGATAACTAATAGTAGTAGGAAATTTCATAGTTGGTATCATGCAAGAACATATATTGAGGAGGATGCAGTTATTATTGACATTAGTGGCAGAGCCAGAATTTTCACCAAGGGGATTCAAAATAGAAAGAAGTAAATAGATGAATAAGCCAAGGGGATTTAACATCTACTAGATATGCACAAAAAATAATTTTGACCTTGCATTTATAATGTACTTTTTCAACGTGCCCCTAGATCCGCCCATGATTGAGGTCTAAAATGGAGGACATTTGATGTTTCTCTCTGTCCCCGTTGTCTTAAAAAGGACAACTTTATTGGTCGTCAACTTTTGTAATCTTGTTTGTAATGGATCACTGTCATGGAGTCGTGGCTAACAATTCTGGTTGAAATGCACTGGCAGAAGAGGAATGGCTATGGTCTTGGTAGGAGAAGGGATGAATGTCCGGACAAGCATGGCCCAGCGTGAAGAGGTTATAAGGAGGACAGTTCATGTGTCGGACATTGATCATCAGGTACTAAAAAGAGGGCTCCTCAGGCAACTGTGTATTTGTTCATTATTTATTGGGTACCTTCATCTTTTTCTCCGTGAGGACTTATTTCTTTTTTCATGTAGGTGACTGAAGAGCAACTTGCTACACTCTTTCTTACCTGTGGACAGGTGAATTTGTTTCCCGTTCGGTCATTGCTTCCGCATTCAATCATAATTTATAGCTTTTTGTAATATGTTAATGACATGCTTTGTTGCCATAATCTGACTAACCTTTAATGTGCTAAGGTGGTTGACTGTCGCATATGTGGAGACCCATATTCTGTACTTCGTTGTGCCTTTATTGAATTTACTGATGAAAGTATGTTGAACCATAATCTTTGATTTGATGATTTTCGTTTTTGGTTAAAGTTGTTGTCTAACAGTGACATTGTCCCATGTATGGTCTGCAGAAGGTGCAAGGAATGCTCTGAGTCTTGCAGGAACTATGCTAGGGTTTTACCCTGTGAAAGTGCTTCCTTCCAAAACTGCAATTGCACCAGTTAATCCGACATTTCTTCCAAGGGTGAGAAATTGTGTATATTTTTGGTACTTCCCTTTTGCAAAATTGCTGTTGAGAGTGATGAATGGATACCTCTCTGTTGCTCCCTGTTGCTAATACTGAAAATCTTACCGTCGGCGCTGATATGTAGTCTGAAGATGAAAGGGAGATGTGTGCAAGATCTATATACTGTACAAACATTGATAAAAAGGTAATTTTGGGTTTGTAATCCCTGTTTCACTTGGTTGAAGACCATCTATGGAGACGATGCTTTATGACTTGTTCATTTGTATGAAATAGGTTACTCAAGCAGACGTCAAGCTGTTTTTTGAATACTTTTGTGGAGTTTTCTGATTGTTGCAGTCTTTATGAATTTTGTGATTGTTGCAGGCTGAGAGTGCCATTGCTGCACTGAACTGCAGTGGTGCAATCCTGGGTTCACTTCCTATAAGGTTTCTCTCTGATTCCAGTAGACTTCCTGCTGATTCTCCTTCTCTATTTAACTGTCATTTCATTAATCCTTAAAACTTTTTCCATACTGCAGAGTAAGCCCATCAAAGACTCCTGTCCGACCACGTACTCCTCGCTCAGCGGTGCAGTGATATATCACTTTGCATTCCTCATCTGATCTTTTATTTAAATACATACGTAGATACAGATACTATCGAGTAGCTCGTGGCTTTTGTCTTTTAGTTTATTCGCATTACTCAGCTGGGCATCTCTGATCAACAGGATACTTGTTCTTAATCTTGTATTTTTGGCTGCTTTGTGAGTGCTTATGTTGGTGTAATTAAGTTTGGTATATGTTATGTTTCTCTAGGCAATGCCAGGAGTACCAATACTGACTGATGTTCTAACGGTGACATTGATCCTATGAGTTCCTTGATATTCCGCTACCCCATTGGTTTGTGTTCCTGTGTTTTGCTCTTCCTTTTTCCTTAGCAAGTTCAGCTTCAAACTTGGAAGTGTTCTCCTTATTCGTTCTATATTGCAGGATGATTATTCAGCGTATTAGCTTCTTTGGCCCAAATGTATTTTCTTCGTCAATTTTTATGTCTTGATGGTTGTAATTTGCCACAAAACAAGCGTTAGGTCCTTAACGTGACCTTTAACGAGGACTAAGAAAAGACCGGCCTTTTTAAATAAGATGTCTATACCTTAGTTCCTTGATGATGAAGATAACAAGGGTCAATGTAGATTGGGTATATTTTGTTGGATATTACAAAGGATTTGCAGAAACGGAAATTACAAGTAACTGCTAAAGTACAAATTGAAATTACAATTCAACTCTAAAACTGAAAATTACAATATAACAACAAACTGAAATTACTTATTTTGTTGATCAAGAAAACTGGAAAGTTGTTTTTCTTTGGTCAGTGTGTGGCACTCATCCTTAAGACAATATTGCCCGTATGTATCCTTTATCGTCCCGACAATTCGTCTCCCAGATAAAGCAATGGAACTATTGAGCAAAGGAAACTCAAAAGCTACCGTGAAGAATATTGAATAACGAAATGATGCTTGGAAGATTAGGAAGAAACCGCTTTGCTTTGCTGCACTTTGTGTATTTTCGTGTGTAAGTGTCCTCAACAATGGTGTAAGGGGTGTTTATATAGGAGGAAGAGGGATTTGCTTGATTTGCCTCAGCCGACCATTATTGGCCAAATAATGACCATTATGGAGTAGTAAAGCCCCAAATAAATGGAGAAAATTGCCAGCAACGGATTGGCCATTATTGGAGGTGTAATTCACCAAAATAAATGGCCAATTGAGTCTTGGAACGTTCGATACGGGCCGTCGAAAGTCGACTTTCAAAACCAGGACCAATGCATATCTTGAAACTTCAGGTCGTGATCAGCGCACATCTGAAAGAATTTCGGTCCAAGCGCACATCTACGAAACAGGGATCAAAGGCCAGCCGCCGACAAAGTTTTACAGCCCAAAGATATGCGACCAGCCAGTGAACCGAATCCAGACGGCAAGGCGGCCTGATGTGGTCTTTCCTTGAACCACGTCTAGGTCCTCCCTCCTTTAAACACGTAGGATACCGCCTTGGGGTCCCGAAACCCCAAACACATTTCGAGTCTTATATACCAGCGACAATTTTTTCTTCGCTCTACCGATGGGAGAATTGAACCTGAACACCACACTTTCCATGCTTCAAACACCTCGGCAGTGAACCAATATCTCTTTCATTTCTCAATGAAATTTGACGATTCTGGCCCTACGGTTATCTCACGCATTAGTACATCATCGTGTGTGAAGAACCAGGATTCTCCAACATACGTAACACTAGTGTTTAAGCGTGAAAGTTGGTCGTGCAACTCGCCAAAGGCTAATTTCAACAATCCCCTCTTGAAAGAGATTTTGGCGCACTGGCATGGTGTCTTTTTCATTTCAAAGAATATTTCAGTGGACCGATGTTGCATGGGAGGAGGTAGCATCGACTTTGAACCTTCCATAGCAGTTGAATACCATCGGACTTACTTGCTGCGCGGTGAGCGTGATGTCTTGAAGTCGGTGTTTAGTGTAAGCCAAGTCAATGGTACCCGACACTGACAAATTCCCTTACTCTCTTCTTCGTAATGTTTTGTCGTTTTGGCCATGGACAACGTCTTGGATTCTTAAGATGCGCGTTCATTTTGAGGCGGCGTCCTGCGCACTTAAATAGGTGGTGCTCTACCAAGGTATCTGCTATACCCCCTTCACGTGTTAGGAACCATTAAAAGTTTCCCAAGAACCTAACCTCAATCATGGTGAGGATCATTACAGGTTTTGAAAACTTAACCTTTACCCATATCTTTGAGATAGCACTTAAAGTCTATCGCGGGAACGGCTTTAGTTTGGAGTTTCTTTTGAAATCACTATCGAAGTGCTCATACTTCCACCGGCGATCAAGCTGAACCTTTACAACCGTTTTCCCATTGAACCAAGTGCCGGGATCTCCAGGTTAAGTAAGGTTGGGTTACCAGCGCTGTATTGGTCCTTATATTTTGGGTTTAAGCCCGTTTTCCGCAAACAGGCAAGCCATCGATCTTTGGGTAAGCCCTTTGTCAATAGATGGGTACGCTATATTATCCTTAGACTTGATGTAATCAATGGATATTATACCCGTGGTGATCGATTGCCTAACGGTCTTATGCCTCGTCCCGAATATGGCGAGACTTGCCGGGTGTACATAGTATGTGCTTTTTCCTGGCCGTGATTGCATCGCGATGGATCATTACGAAGATGCGGGTTTGTTCGACACGGAACATCCTCTAGAAGTATGAAGCCACTTCGACTTCTTCTCCGCTTTGTCTAAAGCGATAAACTCCGATTCCATTGTGGATCGGGCGATGCAAGTTTGCTTAGGATTTCCAGGACTGACCCACCACCAATTGTAAATACATACCATTTGGTGGACTTGGTGTTCTCTATATCAGGATATCCGGTTTGCATCTTTGTACCGCTTCTAGTACAATGGATATCTCGAATAGTGCGGCAGTAATTTAACGTGTATTTGGGTATTGTAATACGGATTCAACGCCTTCGGTGATTATCACTCGGATTACGGGTGAACTAGCCAAACTTATTATTTGCGTAAGCAATATCAGGTCGGAGTGCGGTTTGTTATATACATCAAGCTGCGATCACTGTGCATATCGCTCCTGGTATACAGGTGCACGAAGATTTTATCAAGTTTTTGATTTATATCCATTGGTGACTTTATCGGTGAAATGTCTAACATCTCGAACTTTCTCAAAAACATCCCCGATGTAGTGAGATGAGATAAGACGATCCGTCAGGCGTCTTAAATTTTAATCCCTAAGATAACATCTGCGATACCATATCCTTCATGTCGAAGCATTGTTTCAACATGTTCTTAGTCTCTAGGATTACCCTAGGACTGCTTCTGTGATTAACATGTCGCACATACAGGCATATCATAACAAATGAGTCGAGTTGCCTTTCGTGTAAACACATTTATCACACTCGTTAATGGCGAACCGCCGATAGTAGAGTACTTATCAAATTTTTAGTGCCATTGTTTGAACTTGTTTATTGGCCGTCAGAGATTTGATAAGTCTACGGACTTTCTTCTCTTGCCCTTGAACCACGCATTACCTCTCGGGTTGGTCCATATAGATTTCTTTCTTCCAAATCGCCGTTTAGGAAGAAGGTGTCTTAACATCCATCCGTGTATCTCAAGGTCACGCAAAGTGCGATCGCAATGAATACGTATGGATGTCATCAGATCTGGAGAGTATGTGTCAAAGTAGTCAAAGCCTTCTGTTTATAGCCTTGCGACCAACCTGGCTTTGTACTTGTCTATAGACCCATCCGCTTTGTATTTCCGTTTGGTATCCACTTACACCCCAGACGGTTTATTTCCGGAGGAAGATCGACCAACTCCAAGTATGGTTATGCAGAATGGAGCTTATTTCACTCTCAATAGCTTCTTTCCAGGCGGTGCGGAGTTGACAGCCTTAGCAATTGTCCTTGGTTCATCATTAACCATATAAGCTACAAAGTCGGGACCGAAGGATTTATCCTTACGGCCACTACTTCACGCAGATCCGTCTCTGGAGTCTCGAGTTACGAGAATCTGGAACACTAGATTAGGATGTTCAGCCACCTCGAGATTAGCTAGATCCCGAACTATTGAGGATCCGAGGCGATCGAGACTCCGGTTCTCTTGAGAGCTTTGTGCATAACCGTTTGAGAGGTTATGTCTTTTTCCTTTCTAGGAAAGGTACTTTCAAAGAATAGTGCATTCCTTGATTCCATTATTGTACCCTGGTGGATATACGGAATATCGGCTTATGCACTAGGCGATAAGCACTACATTATTTGCGTATCCTATGAATATGCAATCTACGATCTTAGGCTGATCTTGACTGCTTTGGCTTGGGTATGAACCTTTGCCAAACAACCCCACACCTTAAAGTATTTGTAGGTGGGTTTCTTTCCCTTCCATGATTCATATGGAGTTTTGTCCTTACCCTTATGTGGGACTACGTTAAAGAATCGTATTAGCGGTAAGGGCGAAGCCTCCCAGCGTGTTTTGGGAAAATAAGGAATTGATAAGCAGGCATTCATCATTTCCTTTAATGTGCGATTCTTACGTTCCCGCCACCGTTTGATTGAGGTGAGTATGGGTAGTCGTTTGATGAATAATGCCTTCTTGGGCACGGTATTCCTCAAAGGCGCTACATATTCTCCCCTCTATCGCTACGAATGGATTTAATCCGTGAGGCTCGATTGGTTCTCAACTTACGCTGTAACGCCTAACGCTTCAAAGGCTTCATCCTTACTTTTCAACAAGTAAAGGTAACAATACCTGTGCTGCTATCGTCGATGAAGGTCACAAGTACTTGTTCCCCTACAGTTTGTGCAAACTTCAAATCACATATATCTGTGTGAATAAGTTCTAGAGGAAGCGGTATTCCTTCCGGATCGAAAATGAAGCTTAGTAAGTTTTGCTCTACGCACACCTCACACTTATGTTGAGGGGTTTACGTCGATAGGCGGCAACAACTCCATCTTTACCGGCCTTTGAATAGACTTGTAGTTAACGTGTCCTAATCTGTGATGCCATAAATTAGAAGACTCGAAGCAAATAAGAAAAGAAGGTTGAACTTTATTTCCTTAATGTAATCTGACATGGCATGGCATTCACTTTGAAGAGGCCTTCCGCAGGCCACGTAAGCCCTCCCACAAATGTGTCATTTTTAGTGAGTACAAATTTATTTGATTCAAACACTAGCCTAAAACCAGGCATTAACCAATAAAGGTCGAAACTAGATTTCTTCTAATCTGCGGGGCGTGCGTCACTTCAGCCAGTGAGTTCCTATAGGAAGTCATCTTGAGACCACCTTTCCAACCCTAGCACGTCAGAAGAGCGTTGTTGCGTGACGACTTCTTGTCGGAGCCGGGTATGCGTGGAGAAGGCATCTTTGTTGGAGCAGATGTGTCTTGTTGCACTGTGTGTCACCACCATTGCGTTGGATTCTCCACCAAGTTGGCTTCTAGCACCACGTGAGAGATCCTCGTCGTATCATCCAGGCGTGTCCTTGCAGCGGCGTTAGCAGGCCTTGCCTTTCGACTTGGCTACATTTGTTGCTCAGTCCTTGAGCTTGCGGCATTCCTTGATCTATGACCAGGTTTCCCCGTGATGCGATTACCTACGAGCGTCTCGGCTGCGGGGGCTTTGCGCCTTTGTGGAACTTCCGACATTGTTGCTTGTTTTCCCTTTGGCCTCACCCAGGTTGCCTTTGCCTCAAAGCATGTTGTCTACCGCTTTGGCAAGGTCTTCTTATTATCTTCCTGAATTTGCGGTTTGATAACAAGCTCTTCAAAGGTCATTTCGCTGTCTTGAGTTTCAAGTAACTCATAAACTCATTCCACGAAGGAGAGTAACTTTTCAATCGGCCATCTGACCAAAAGCGCTCATTTGGCTTTAGTCCTTCCAAATCCAGGTGATGTAAAATCATTTGGAATTCCTGGACTTGGGACATCAACTGTTTCTTTGTCCACCGTTTGGAATTTTAGAAATTTTCCAACGATGAACTTCTTAGTACCCGCGTCTTGTCGTTGTACTTCTTTGCGCTTTTTCCACGGCATCTTTGGCGGTGCCAGCGGTAGAATATCTTTGGTGTAGAGAGGGTGCCAAGCGATTCAAGATATAGTTCTTGCACATGAAATCGCTATGATTCCGCGGCATCACGAACCATCTTCACGTGCCGTTAACGACATGGATACCAAGGCCCCTTCACCCGCTTTAGTTGACGAAGAGTCCATTTCATCTCGACTTGTGGAGGATCTTGAAATGGAAGCAGGGCCATGCCCATGCTTGTTAAATAGAACGGCATCTTTTCTTTGCCATCTTTTAAATTCTAATCCATGAACTTTTGGCGAGCGTCATGGTGGTGTGAAGAAGAGAGGGAGCTCAATGCGGTCGGGAAAAGCGGTATTCTGCGCTTGACGATGGCGCAAAGAAGAAGATGGCGGCGGGGTTCTTGCGCTTGGCGATGGCAGCGATGGGAAAGCGGCAACGCGTTGCCTCGAAGCGGCAGCCGATGGCAAATAACGTCGGTCATATTTCGACCATGTTATTGCGATTACCGTAAGCAAATATTGTCTTAAGTTGTTGGATATTACAAAGGATTTGCGGGGAAATTACAATGCTTGCTAAAGTACAAATTGAAATTACAATTCAACTCTAAACTGAAAATTACAATATAACAACAAACTGAAATTACTTATTTTGTTGATCAGAAAAGCTGGAAAGTTGTTTTTCTTTGAGTCAGTGTGGCACTCTGTCCTTAAGACAATATTGCCCAGTATGTATCATTTATATCGTCTGGACAATTCGCTCCCAAGATAAAGCACAATGGAACTATTGAGCAAAGGAAACTCAAAAGCTACAGTGAAGAATATTGTTGAATAACGAAATGATGCTTGGAAGATTGAAGAAAGCCGCTTTGCTTTTGCTTTACTTTGTGTATTTTCGTGTGTATGAAGTGTCCTCGACAATGGTGTAAGGGGTGTTTATATAGGAGGAAGAGGGGTGTTTGGTTGCCTCCATACTGACCATTATTGGCCAAATAATGACCATTATGGAGGTAGTAAAGCCACCAAATAAATGGAGAAAATTGCCAGCGGATTGGCCATTATTGTGGAGGTGTAATTCACCAAAATAAATGGGTGAATTGAGTCTTTGAGCGTTTATTCGGGCCGAGTCGAAGTCGACTTCACGAAAACGAGGGACCACCGTACATCTTGAAACCGGTCGAGGATCAAAGCGCACATCTGAAAGAATTACGGTCCAAAGCGCACATAAACTTACGGGATCAAAGCGTAGCCGACAAAGTTTTACTAAAAGATATGACCCTGACCGTGAACCGGAGCAGACGGCGGGCGGCGTGTAGCGTGTGGTCTTTCCAGCAGGCAGAAGCACATCAGGTCCTCCCTCCTTTAAACACATGGGATACCCCTGGGTCCCAAACCCCAAACACATTTTCGAGTCTTATATACCTGACAATTTTTCTTCTACCGATGAGGGAGAATTGAACACAACACCACACTTTCCATGCTTCAAACACCTCACTTCGTGAACCAATATCTCTTTCATTTCTCAATGAAATTTGACGATTCTTGGCCCTACGGTTATCTACGTACTTAGTACATCATGCATGTGTGAAGAACCGGATTCTCCAACATACGTAACACTAGTGTTTAAGCCGTTAAAGTTGGTCGGTCGCAACTCCCGCCAAAGGCTAATTTCCAACATATTTAGGATTAGAAAAAGTTTTCTCATCTTCCCTAATGTTTAGGAGAACTCTCCTCTGAAAATGTTCGTTGGAGCAGAACTTTCTTATAAATGTGATTAGTCGACTAGCAAAACAAATACGTAGAATATTGGAGAACCACATGTTCATTCCCTTTTTTTTTTGTTGATTCACAACTAAATTTGGCTCTTCTGCTATTTGTAGATTTGGTTAAGATTTAATAAAGAGGATATTATTAAGACCTTTAAAACAGGCGCTTTTCGCAAAAGGACTAGCCAGAAAAGGGAAACAAGAAGAGCATAGAAGAATAACCAACAGTATTATAAACTCAAGACTAATCTCATATTTTATACATATGCAAACTTACATTTACACAAAGTAACAGAAGAGCCAAGAAAAAGAAAAGCTTGGGAGCTTTAAATTTAGTTGATTTTCAAGTCAATCGTGGTCTTAGGAATGGAGATGAAAAGAACTCCATTCTTCAGTTCTGCTTTAATTTTATCTTTATCAACATTATCAGGAAGACCTAAACGAGTGTCATCAAGGAATTCTCGCCGTTTCGGCCTTTGATGACAAGCATGTCATTTTCCACTGATACCTTCACATCTTCCTTGGAGAGCCCCGGCATGTCAAAACGCATCTTGATTTCAATTTCATCATCATGGATGTCCCAAGGATCGCCTATTTCCCCTGCTGCTGCTGCTGCTGCCGCCTTGTTCCTTCCTGGGAATAATGTCATGGTATACTCGAATAGTCTGTCCATCATTTGCCGCATTGTTCTCATGGGTGATACTGGGTCTAACAGTCCTGTTTGTCACATGAATTAAACATTTTAATGTCAACTAAAGGACCAGAGCTTAGTCAAATGCTACTACCAGCCCAGACGTAAGATTCAAAATTTATGAGTTCTGAATTCTAGAAAAAGATAGATTATTAGGTTGTGAATAAATTATTTATATATACTAAGTAAATTTCTTAAGTCAATTTTTAAATATAATTAAAGGATTTTGACTAAAACTAATAAATTCTGCTAAACCCTAGAACTCTAATTTTGACCCCTGAATACCACCACCTTGGGTGGCCTATACTATCAATCACCATTAGCTGTTTTGATTCAAGTAACAACCTCCTAATGGAAATACAGAAGGAGCAATTAACACTAAGCAATAGTCGCGAGAAACAGTGAAATTGTAGGCGAGAGTTTGAAGTTAAAGGTAAATAAAATATTTAAAAGTTGAAATTACGTCTCACGAATTTCACTTGTAAAAAGATTTGAATGAAACCATTACGTAATTAACTTCAAATACTCATCCTGAGTTTTTTTTTTTAAAACTAAATTCTACAATATTTTGCAAATGAAGTCATAGCTAAACGTGTATGAATTTTCATTAATGATGTGCCAAGTGAATATTGAAGGAGAGCCTTGGAGAGCCACGAGTTCAAGCCATATAAGTTAAAGATACGTATAATAGACTCTTGTAGTCCGATTCTTTCCCGACGTCGGAGATATCAGGAGTTTAATGCACAAAACTGCCCATGTGTCAGTGAATATAAGCTAGACTTATCAATAGGCGAGACATCAAGAGCCATCCTCCTAGGACAGCGTTCGGCAGAAGTAGCTTGGTTGTGAGCGCTACTGACATGCACGTCCACTGAATGATCTTTGTTATCTCCGGTGGCCTGAGCTACCAACCTAGACGCTGGCCTTCGCATGTTGCATGCAGACGGAAAGAAAACAGAACAAGGTGCAGCTACCTTGTTGTAATAAGTTCTAGAGCTTGCACCAACAGTGACATTTGAGACTAAAGGAGAAGCTGATGAGGATGTAAGAGTTGTGCAGACCATTAGAAATCCAGAAAGAAAAGCTCGAGCACAGGATGGATATCTTTATCTTTATGAAGATTTCTTTGTAAGTAGATAGTTCTTGTATTATGTTGCTTATGTTGTGTAATAATAGAAAGAGGTACTATTTTTATAGGGAGAAGAGAGAAGGGTGTGGAGGAATCGTGAAAGTTTTGGATAATATTATGAAGTGGTGATTGCCACGGTTTTCTCTATTTTCCCAGATTTCTTCTGCGTTCTCTGAAAGATCGCATGTTTCCCAAATTTTATAAAACTAGACTCTCTATTTCAGCATAATTATGCTTTCACCCCCTTCTTTTCTTCTAGGAGGATAAAAGTTTGTATATTCCTGAACTTTGCAAAAGTATTTATTTATACCATGTCGACCTCAAAGTTATGTTTCTCTTTACTCGATTGTATCACATGTGTTCTTACTTTACAGTTTATCAAATGAAACTTCAAAGTGTTTTAGTAAGTACTTCACATTTTTCTGAGAAATGAAAATGTTGCAAAGTTATCTAATTTTTTGAGAAAAGAAAATGTTGCAGAGTTCTGTAATTTTAAATACATTTATATTAGATTTTAAAAATTGAATTTGTTGATTTCGCATTTGGACCAAATACCAATTCAGTTGAAGTATTGAACCTTCAAAATATTTGGGCATGGAAAGGGTAATTAGAATATTAATGCATTTCTTCATCCCAATAAAGGGAGGAATCACTCATCTCTTTGCACATCCATTTCTAAATTCTAGAGCTTAATATGATAATTCTAACAGAACTGAATATGTAGTACTACTAATCTACTACTCACAATTAGATGAAATTGGCAAAAGTGATCACACCTTAGATCATTTGTACCATTTTGCATCGAGCAAGAGAAAAATATAATCATGTTGAGAGTGGGATTTGAACCCACGCCCTTTCGGACCAGAACCTTAATCTGGCGCCTTAGACCAACTCGGCCATCTCAACTTGTGTTAATTATTATCCAGTTTTATCTAACTGTTTTTTTCCTTGCTTCACATTTAGAATTGCACAACAAAGATTGTTTATCTCAAAGAGGTAAAGCAACAAGTAAGATTTGTACTGTGCTCCGTAATTTCTAGAGCTAATGTTACCAATTCTTTAACTTGTTTTGATATTGGATTATTTTTATCTTCGAAAAATAAAATCTCTTAAAAAGCTTACAAGTTATACATTTACTAGTAGTAATATAATTTGCATTTTTAATATCAAATATCAATAGTATCACACATTATATTTAGAAATTTTAGTCAAATATTTCGTTAACTCATTAAAAGCACATAAGCAACTTATGGAGCAGAGGGAGTACGAACTAGCTTTTGTTGTTGTCTCCAGGTATTACCTACAATTTGCCAAAATTCACAAGAACTCTTTAGAACAACTTGATTTCTTGCACGCTTAATGAAATATTACTTTTCTTTAATGTTTTATGTTACCATGTGTGAAATTATCATCTTATAAAATCCGGGTTGATCGAATGAAATATAAAGTGAAATTGGATTCCGTGGAAAGTGAAGAAAAAAGTAAAAGCTGCTGGTTGTGATATCTCCCAGGAGTAGGTGAAACTCGACCACATTTTATCTGATTCGAAGGGCTTCAATTTTTCTATCAAGTCAAACTGAGAGCCAGAAGGGGCACAATGCTAAAGACTAGCAAGCTCAAGAAGATACAGACAGCAGGTAAGTAGGGCCATTATGCCTTAACATCAACACAAAAAATAAGCTCAAATTCCATTTCATCATCAAGCTGAGTTGTGAACTACTGGTACCGGTAATAAGACTACTTAAGACCATAATGACAGTTCATTTCCCATAATAAACCCGTAGATCATATCAATTCTAATTCACTTTTCAAGTGTCAAGACGCACAACACTTCAGGAACAGAAAACTGTACACTTCGACAGACACATACAAGTGTATATTTGCTAAACAACTTGTACGATAGTAATACTATAAAAGTTCTTTGATCTTGTGTTTTGGGAATTGAGGTTTGCCTGAACATGAACCCTAAGACAGTCACTTTCTAAACTTCTGGCATCATTTGATAGAAAGCAAGAAAAGTAAAACAAACAAACAAACCAAAAAAAAAAAGGTAGAGCCATTCTGGCATGCATTCTATCTTAGCCACTGGAATTGAACCGTCTCAGGTGTATTAGTCGGAGCAGCAAGAATTGGGCTGTTGCAAACACTGCCATCAGAGTGTGAAAATGTCTTTTGAAGAACCCCAGACGGCGATGAAACAGTCGTTGCTGCAGGGCTGATTGAATCACCATTGCTTGTGTATGAAGAGCTAGGGTGTAAAACTTCAGCCAATGGTCCTCCAGATGCAAAAGGGACCCAACTGTTCTCCCAAGACTTGTGCTGATTAGCATTACTCATAAATCTACTATCCAATCCCATATCCTCATCAAGGGCATCACCAGCAGCCATAGCAATAGACAAAATAAGCGATGATGGGGAGATGTTCCCTTGTGATGGCCTCAACGAAGCCTCCATATTCTCATTGTTACTATTGTTGTAGACATTATCATCCGACCACGAGTTAATCAAGTCCCTGGGGGCCTCCTTCACATATTGCTTACCCATAGAAACTAATTCAGGATTTATCATGAAATTGAACTCACCATTGTGATTGACGCTCACATCTTCTTCAGTTCTTTCCAAATCTCTACATGCCCATAAATTCAATGACTCTTCCCTGTAACCATGCTGCAAATCTGGGTGAATCCTTAAATCAGCCGAGAAACCTGCGTTTGAGTCCATCAAATGCTGCCATTGCTGTCCAGCATCATCAGCCTTTGCTACCAACTCGCCTTCCATCATCCAACCCGAATTTCTTTAACCATACAAAACACAAAACAATATAACACACATATATATTGGAATTGTTTTCCATAAAGACGAAAAAATAAAATAAAAAAAGTAAAGATGGGACTTAAGCTTAGGGGTCGCTCAACAGAGTTGGTGGCCTAAAGGAGCTTTACTACGAAGGCCTTAAGCTTATTTCATACAAATTAATAGGAGTATATTTTTTTATTGAAGTTTCTTTATTAGATTCTTGAGATGAAAAGTTATTTTTTCTTATAATCAAGTACTTATGATATTTCTTTTTCATTTGGCAATGTAACCTGTTCATTTAACCAACCAACTTATAGTTCCAATCTAGAACATTTTTCATGTTATGAATACAAGAACAACAACATACCCAATGTAATCACACAAATGGGGTCCGGTCCGGGGAGGATAGAGTGTACGCAGACTTTACCTCTACCTTGGGAGGTAGTGATGCAAGCAAAGGTGCATCAAGACTTTTCACACGGAGCCAAGCTCGTGAGCTTCAAGTGCTTCAAGGTTTGTTCATGAAAAGAGATGCACTTGAGTGCATTATGGAGCCGTCCCGGGGATGCCATGTGTTCATGATAGCTTAGGAGGATGGAAGAAAGGATGAGTCACAAGATGGCCACGAGAGTGAAGGGGATGGCCATGAGAGTGAAGGGGATGGCCATGAATGCAAAGTGGCTATCCCTTGAATTTCAAGATTTCACCACCAAGGAAGACAACCAAACAAGGCTCTTACCTCATTAAGGATATAATTGTCTTTCTTTCTATCCCAAGTATAAATAGTAGTATTTCTTATTTCCCTAGGTAGACTACTTTGATAATTGATGACAAATATTTCCTAGAGTGTTAGAGAGCTTGTTAAGCTTTTAATTGTGTGTTGGTTGAGAGAGTTGGTTGTTTGGGGTACTTGATTACCCTTGAGTCTTAATGTCAAATTATGTTGGACTTATGTCAATTTAGTTATCTTATTTTTGTTTCTTTGTTATTCCTTTATTTCCATATCCACTATTATATCAGGTAGAGAAACTATTTCCGATAGACCTCGGCTATTTTTTTCTATAGAGGCCTTGAAAGGATAAACATCTCATAATATTTGGAGAAGAAGCAAGTAACTACTAATTTAATTATCTATTTCTTTCATCATATTCACCTCAACCATAAAATATTTAACCAAAGTTAACGATAGGATCAATTTTTGGGGGCCTAAAGCTTATGCTTTAGTTGCAGCACTACTTAAGCTTCAACCAATTGCAGGGGAGAAAGAAATGTTCAGCATTCATAACTAAGACTAAATCAGCAGCTAAAAGAGAACCTGTGTAGTCCATTAAAAAAGGGATCAGTGGAGATATTTTCCCCTATCTTATCATGGAGAAACAGGGGATCCTGAATTTGTTGAAAGGTAGATTTAACAGGCTGCTTAGCTTTAGGGTTGTTGATTTGACCAGCAGGTGTGGGTATAGGAACAACCACGGGAGTAGATTCAAGTGGAGCAGGGTGAAGGCGAGTCTTCTTATTGTTAACATCGCCATGAACTTCCACATGCTTTCTTGAACGGGGCCGGCCTCTATGCATATGTCGCTCACAGTACTTCTGATTAGGAGCTACATCTCTCGAGCATCTCCATTTCTTGCCATCCGTTCTTTTGCACCTTCCAGGCTCTAGATCCCTTATATTTGTGGGCTGGCCTTGTACTGCTGCCCAAAAAATCAAGACAACCAATGTAACTTGAATACCAAAAAAAAAAAAAAAATTGATGGAACAATAGGGGGGAAACAAGGGTTGTTACAGGTAGTGTGAGAAGCACTGTGTGAAGCTCCAGAAGAATTTGTGCAAATTGATAAGAGAAGGTCTGGAGGAACAGATATAGCTGAGACCAAGTACTTGTAGATAATAGCTTGCATCTCCAGTTCCTTCCATTGAGCCCATGTAAAAGGGTACCCCATCCCTCCTGCAGAGTTACAACACAAAGAAAATACATTTATTCTCCAAAAGTTCAGACACTTTTTGTTCCTCTGTGTTCTTTTAGGTAGCAGCAACAACAGTAGTAGCATTAAATTCAGATCTTTCTTTTTTCAATAGCACAGAGAAAGAGGAACAAGGGTTGAAAAGGAAATATCAAGAACAAAAGAAAGTAGTACTTTAATTTAGGAATATAAGGTCAAGGGGACAAAGGAAAAAAGTTTTTACCTGTGGAGTTGATAGAAATATCAAAAGGCTGCAAAGTCCTTACAACTGGTGCACCACCAGCAACTGGATGAAGAAAAGCATCAGAGTATACATTAGAAGAAGGCATTTTGGGCCCACTACTATCACCACCACCTCCATCAGCATCACCATTAGAGGATGGACGGTAAGAATCTTGATGATGATGACCCATCATGAACTTGGAAGGGAATGATTCAGTATACTGCAGTTGGAAACTGTAACAAATAGTAGCTAGCAATTTTGATCAACCATCTAGGGTTGATGTTGCCTTGTCCAAAACGCTAAAGCCATTAATACACACACAAGCACACCTAAAAATGGTAAAAGAAAAAACTCTCTGAATGTCACTGTCTTTCCTTGTCAATGACTAACAAAAAGGCAAATAGAAAAAGAGATGTAAGACTAAACCCTGTTAGGAAACTCTTCACTTTTTTACACACACCATCTTTGTTTTTAAACTGTTCTTGTTAGTGTGGTGCAGACAAATGGGTAAAATATCACTCCCTCCGGATATAAAGAATATTCATTTAATCTTTATTTTTTTATTAAAAATTATTATTATTAAATTAAGGAAAAAATAATTTTATATTTTAAAACTTATTCATATTAAAAATTAAATAATATGTTTTTATTTAAAAAATAATATTTTTTAAACGGTGTACGAATGATTAACAGACACTCTGTTTTACTCTAAGGGAGTATAGAAACTTTTAATATATGGGTTGCGAAGGAAATGAGAATTATTTTGGAGTTTTTAAGTTTTCTTTTTGCCGCCATACTTGGCCTTTGGTTTGCTTCCATGCTTCCAACATTCACACCGTTGTGTAGACAGAAAAGAAGAAGCTCTTTGTCTCTCTCTCATAATATAATTGCAATATCTATCGTTTTCTGGGGGATAAAGTTTCACAATCGTACTACACTTTTGCTCCATTATTTTATTCAGAGATGATAAAATCCATTACTATTTAGTATGGGGTTTCGTTATCAAACATTATGGTGTAACCAGGACCGAATTATATACTTACTACTCCCACTTTCCATGATGTAATTTGACTTAGATACAATTTTTTTTTAAATGAATTTTATAGTTTAAAATAAATTAACAATATTTTTATGATTATAAATAATTTTGTTAAATATAAAAAAATTATTATCAAATAAGAAAACATGTCATTTTTTGAGATTAACTAAAACGAAAATTATGTCATATAAATTAAGAGATTGAAATATATTTCATTAAAGAATGGAATTAAAAAAAAGTAATTTAGACTACGTATTATGGTTAAGACATATGTCAATCAATATAAAACTTCATAGAATCATAAATTTTTCCAATCAATGATAAGTTGCAACTTTTGAGTAGTGGATACTGAATACGAAATGTACTTGCCGCAAGTAACATCAAAATACTTGGGTAGGCAGTAAACTTGATTTGCTTCCTTTTATGATGAAGCGGCTTAGGCTCGGTGGCGGTGCCAAAGGTTGGGCCACATCGTGTAAGTCAAGCGCTGTAAAAGAGCGTGTTTTTTGTAGACGAGTAGGATTAAAGCCAGATGTGACAATTCACTTGTCCTTGAGATGAGACTAACGAAGAATAAAAATGTAAATATACTCGTAAATGTAGACTACTAAAAGAAATAATCTGGTTGTGTTATAAAATGATAGCAATAGTAATATAAGATAAGAGATATAGATAAAATAATAGAGAGGAGGAAAAAACTTTCTTCTTATTTCAAGTGTTTATTTTACTTTAAAGGTGAATAACATCCCAATTTATAGAATAAAATCACCCGATAGAAGTTATAAATATTAAGTGCTCAAATTAATAGGTACATTTAATATACAAAAAGTTAGTGAATGTGTATAAACATCCATATAAAGAATATGTATTTCATAACATTCACTCTTAGATGTCCATAGGTAATGTGTCTCGTTAAAACCTTACTAAAAAAACTCAATGGAAAAAAATTATAGTAAAGGAAAAAGAGTACATATTTTGATTGTCTCATTCAAAATCTTACAAGGAAAACTCAGTGGGATAAAGTCTTATACGAAAAAAAGAATACAACATGTATTAACTCCCCAAATGAGAACTTTAGGTCAAATGCTTGAGTCTTCGCATTCCAATCTTATGTACAATTTTCTATAAGTTGCAGTTGACAGAGACTTAATGAACAAATCCGTCGTACTAGAAAAGGCTAGCCTTGTTGCACAAGGATTTTCACAAAGCCTGGCGTCGATTATGAAGTCTTGACCGGCCAATATTTCGCCTCATACAGCATAGTCGATCTAACCACCACCCTATAGAACTTGTCTTTAAATTTTGATGACAACTTTTTATCGCATAACACTCCAGATGCAAATTTTCATTTCATTCATGCTACTCTAATACGATGTGTCATATCATCATCAATCTCTCCCTATAATCTATACTAATAATAGAACACGAGTAGGAGGTATGCGATATATTTGGTGACATTTTTAATATTTAAATTTTACAGTACTGTAAACATTGATTAAAATAGATATATTAGATAGTCAAAGATGAGGTGAGATGGATAATATTACTTCATTCTTGATCAAAAGTTTTGAATCCAAAACTTCAAAAAAAAATAAAAAATTATCATAGAAAATGCTTCAATCTTTTAATGGCGGTCACACAGTAGGAATTTGAATTAATTGAAATACAAAATAAATATCGGATATTCAATGAAAAATTCTGAAAAAAAAAACATTATACTCCGCACCAAAAAAGAAAAAGAAAAAGAGAAGTACATCCACCCAAAAGGAAAAGAAGAAAATGGGGCGGAGATTTTCTTCTTGAAATAAAGGAGGGCCCCTTGTGCGCAGCGTGGTACTGGTCTAACCTTTGAAATCAATTGAGTCACCATGATTTACCTCCTTCACAGACCTGTCGGACCGGGGTGTGGGGGCTCCTGGAGTGGGAGATTCCACCTTTTGGAGCAAAGAAAATGGGGCGGAGAGAGGGAGGCACAATTAATGAATTAATAGGTAGAAAGTAAAAAGGGATGGACAGCTGTAGATATAGTAGGATGAGCTGTCCCTATCCCTCTAATAAGACAAATAGGGTAAGTACTACTACTACTACCCCATCTAATTCCAACCATTTATCCTCCTTTTCGAGAAAAAATTCACTTCATTGCACAACAAACTTGTCTCTGTTACATTTTACCACTTGTCCATCTTCAGTCATATACTCATTTTTATAAGCTGTAGTTAGTTTCGTTTAGTAGCGGGGTAGATTTTTTCATCACTTTTATATACTTCTCCGTTTAATTTTACTTTTCTATTTAGTTTGTCTAAAAAAAAAATGTCAATTTTATATTTAATAAGCTGATAATTCAAACATATAAATTTAAAATCATAAGATTCAATGTATATTTTAGTATATTAAACTCATCTTTAATATAAGACTACTAGATTCAAAAGTCTTTTAATATTTCTTAAATTTTATGTTCAGTTAAATTAACACACTTAAATTAAGATATCGGAAGTATTATTTTATACAAGATAGAAGATAAAATAATCAATACATGAATAACTAAAACTTATAACTAATTTCTACATTAATAATATTTGCATAACTAATCTTTGTATTATTAATCTCCGCATAACTCTAACTAACGACCAAACGGCGCCTTAGTTATTCGCATATTTACACAATGATATTTCATAACAATCTTGAGAAAGATCGAATAAAAACCATAGCGATAGAGAGGCTATGAGTATGACTAATGATTGAACGAGTACAGCTTTAAGATTGTTCGGATCTCTTTGCATCTAACTAGGGACAATAATGTACCCGAAAAAAGAAGATTACAGTAATGCAGATGCGTGTATTATTGCTCGTGTTGTTGAGGGATGGGGAGCTAGGGACCTTTTGGTTGTGCAATTAACATGATAAAATGTGTATGGATGGGAAGAGGGAGATAGTGCATGTCAAATTATTGTCCAGTCTAACATGGGGACACTCTAATTTGATTTACTATTCCAAGGCTACCTCCCTCAAGGGAACACACTCTAAATTGATATGCAATTCCCATTTTCAAGTTGTAAGATTGACAGAAAAAGGAAAAAGAGAACCTTCAGAAATTATGGGGATTATTGACATACATAGTGCTGATCGGTTGGTTAAGTAAAAGTAAGTGAAAATTATTGTTTAATGGAAGACTAAATTACCCTACTAGACCAACGGATCATGCCCAGAATTAGCACAAACTTGCAACATTTGGTTGGCACCAGGGAAGATACTCATAATTAGAATGGAACTTGTGGAATCGTATATTAACATATATCTTGTAGATTCTCAGGCTTGTACATTGATCTACTCGCAACTATATGTTTCCACTGCAATGGACATACACACACATAGGGTCGTTTGGTTTAAAAGCAAGTTATGGAAATTAGTTGTGCAGAGATTAAAATGTGGGTATTAATAATGTAAAAATTGTAATGCAGAGATTATAATATAAGAATCGTAATTTAGGGATTATATTGTTCTATGTTCAATTTGTTGTACTAAAAAGTATGATGTAGTGTTTTAAAATTTGTTTTCTTACACTACATGAAAGGTTATTTTTGTTATTCAATAGTTTTAATTCATGTATTGTTAATCTCCATTTTGTTTCCACTTACATCTCGCATAAAATACCACTCCTTAACTTATACTGCATATTTACTAATGCTGGAAAGTAAATTAGTAACCAAACAAAGTACATAGATATGCAGCAATTAAATTGGTAGTAACTAAAGAAAGTATATGCAGAGATTAATACACCTTGTGCACCCAAACGGCCTCATAAAGTTTCAAATGTGTTTGATAAAAAATGGGCTTGGACTAATTCGTTTTGGTTGCACAAGGTCAAGGGACAACTCTAGTCCAAACATATTCAAAAGTTTAATTTCGACAGCTAGTTATCCAATTAAATCGGGCGAACATGAAAGTGATAGTAACACAAATATAATTGGAAAATTGCAACCCTTTAATTTTTGCAAGTTATAGAAAATGACAAGAATACAAAATACGCAGCGCAATCTCAGCTTTTAGCCTGATCTAATGGGTAAAAGTTGAAGAAATTCAGCTTAATTTAATCCCAAACTCCAATAATCCCATTAAACTTTTAAGCTATGCTACTGAAAGTAAAACCATTAAAGCAGGAGGACGCTAACAATGTTCAATCTCCATAAACTAAGAACCATGCGTCTGATCACATCACTATGGTTAGCTTCACACTTCATGATTCTGATTTCGCCACATCAATCAATACTGCAAGAATTTCATACACCAGTTTGTACTGAGAGAGTTGTTCCCTCCAAATAAGAGAAGCAATATATAGATGAATTAGAAAAGGTCACAGTGCCTGGACAGTTTTTTAGAAGAGCTTTTGAATAAATTTTTTATTAAAAAGTCCCTTGAAGAAATTTATGAAAACAAGTTTGAAGGTGACTTTTAGTTTCTAAGAGTTCTCAACTTTCTTTTGCATATTTTGCATAGCACAGGAACAACTAAAATTGTGCCTCATTTACGCCTCTTACTTTTTGAAAGATAGAATAATTTCCCTTGGGGATTCCTTTCATTATTCACAATATATATAGCTGTACAAAGGTTGATTCTTAATATGGTACGAATCCTAACTTACCTTACAAAGGTTGATTCCTAATACAATTAGAATCTTAAGTTACCTTAAATATACATCTATCATAATTACAAAATATACAGAGAATATTCGGAGAATATTCGCTAATACTCCCCATCAGACGAGCGGGAGGAGGCGAACGCTAAATTTGGATCGGAGTCGGTGAAGAGTCGCGGTAGTCCCTTTGTGAAGATATGCATCTTGATAAGAGGAAGGCACGTGTAAAATTTTGACACGACCACGGGCAACCTTCTCTCGCACAAAGTGGATATCCATCTCGATATGCTTAGTCGTGATGTTGGACCGGATTATGAGACATATAGATGGTAGATATGTTGTCACGATAGACTATAGGCGCCTTGCGGAGTGGACACTGGAGCTCTAAAAGAAGATTTGAGCCAGCGGATCTCGGCAACTACATTAGCAACACGCGATGTGCAGCGACACTCGAGCGGGATAGTGTGGCTGCCTCTTGGCGGACCATGAGATAAGATTATCCCGAAATACGATGCGAGGTGGAGCGGCGTGTGTGGGCATCTGCCTAATCTGCATCCGTGTAGGCAAGTAACTTGGTTGAGGCGGAGGGTATAAGTGTAATCCAAAGTCTAGTGTGCCCTTAGCGTGTCCGATAATACGTTTGAGGGCGGCAAAATGGGACTCTCGGGTCGTGCATGAGCAGACACACTGTGAGCGGCATATGTAATATCCAGGCCTAGTGAATGTAAGATCTTGAAGAGCACACTGCTGAACTCAGATATAGAGTGGGATCGAAGCGGCGCGTCATTGGCACTAAGCTTGGATTTGGAGTCCACGGAGTTGGCATAATTTTACAATTTGCCATCTTGGCCTGTATACTATCTCTTACGCATACTTACGACATAAGAACATAGTGAGATCTGCAGTTACCGATATACCCAAAAAATAACTTAGCTTGCCCAAGTCAGTCATAGCAAATTCAGTTTTGAGTAGAGCAATGATTTCATTCTTCAAACCGTCAGATGAGGCAGTAAGAACAATGTCATCGACATATAATAACAAATATGCAGTGCTGCTACCTCGGTGAAAAGTGAAGAGAGAGTTATCACACCTGGTATCTATCATAATTACAAAATATACAGAGAATATTCGGAGAATATTCGCTAATACTTTTCTTCTTGTACTATCATGGAAGTTTGGTTTATATTCCCTTCCATTGCTTTTTTGTGATATCTATAAATAGGTTGGGGTCTATGCCTAACTCCCCCTTGCCCACTAATCTATGGATAGGGCTGGCAATGGATCGGAGGTGGATCGGGTGGAGCTCAATCCGCCTCCACCCGCCAACCATCTATCCACCACCCGACCCATCCGTCACCCTATTTTTTCTTCATCCACATCCGATCCACCCATCATCCACGGGTGAATCGGGTGCTTCGCGGATGAAAATTATAGCACAATCAGTTTGGTACTTTTGGTTTATTTTTCAGTTTTCATACCATCTTGCTTTTCATACTATCTTGCTTTACCATTATAATTTGATCTTGATCCCATTGTAATATTCTTCAACCTATTATATTGCTAACAATTATAGTCATATATAGAGTGATGTCCAACATAGAAAATATCAATTATGTATAACATAGTGCAAAAATAACATTTTTGATACTAGGAATTATCGTTATTGTCATGTTGAAATTGAAAAAAAAATCCATTCACTTTAGAAAAATAAAGACAACTATTGAAAATAAAACCAAGTACTAGTAACGACATGAGTCAGGGGTATGTTATCACTAAACTACACAAAAAATAACTAATCTATAAACGGGTGGATGGATGGGTCGGGTGGTGGGTTGAATGTATGTCAACCCGAATCCGACCCGATCCGTCACCCGATTAAAATCCATGTTTTTTCGGTTTTTCGTCCATATAATCGGGTCGAGTGGATGGATAACCATCGGGTTAGTGTGAAATTGCCAGCCTTATCTATGGAGGACATTTAATTTTAAAAAGTCAGGAAAAATCTGATTTAACCATTGCCTTTTGCACTCCAAATTTTAGTTTCATAGCCAAAGATGTCAATTATAACTGTACCCTCCATCATACAGTCTACTGCATCGGGGGACACCATTGAGAATTGTAAAACACAGTTGAGAAAAAACTCCAGGTTGAGAACCTATAAAAGAACAATTCAAGCAGCCTCATGCAGAGGGTGTCAACCAGGAGACAATTTTGTCGCCAATTCATGCAGCTGTAACCGGATTTTAATCAAGAATCATCCATATTCTCTTGGCCCTTAAGTAAATCGAAATGCAATAGACACACAATGACGTTCATTTATGGAAACACCAATATATTGCACTCTTTATTTAGCTACCAATGTGAACTATAGTGCAGAGCAGTCTGTTCAAAATCATACAAAGCAAAAGAAAGACTTATCCCTACTAGTGCCACCATATGAAGCTCATTTCAAGCTTTACAAGAAAGCTAATACCAGTTATTTGACTTGATAATCAACATCCGAACTCAATGCATAACAATATAGATAAAAACATAACAGATATCTACTACAAGTAAATTGATATAGACACTAACGAACAAACATCTAGGCAATGATTTCAAAATGTTAAAGACCTTCTCCGAGATTTGAGTATTTTCAACTTTGCCTCGTCAAATGTACCTGCATAGTGCAGAAGAATGACACTCATAATTCAAATTCATCTTCAAGCTTGAGTGCCTCAGAAGCAGCTTCTTCCTCCTCGTCATCAATTGCAAAATAAGGATTGTGCACCTTAGGCCTGAGGTTATAACCCGTAAAGACATAAAATGCAAGTGTTGCCGCTTCAGCAGCCACCACACTAGTCCACTGATACTGATAGGAGGTAATGGTCTCCAGAGCATAAACCACAACTCTTGTAAAGTATATGTAACATATGACAATAACATAATACTGTCTGAATAATGTCAACTTCATCAAATTCACCGCAGCTTTGCCATCAGTCTTAGCTGCCTCGCGCAAGTTCTTAATCTGACCACACGATCGGAAACAATACAGCACAACAACACACAATATCAACAAGCAGGAAAACCTGCTTCCATGTGTATGAATTTTCACCAAATGGGTCAGTTTCATCAATCACAACTTGTGCAAGATTGGCCACAACTTGCAAAGGAATAACAATCATTAAAACCTTCTTCTCTTTGTCTTGCAAATAAGGCTTCAAAAATGACCAACCAATTCCAATCAAAACTATCGAAGTGAACAAACTAATACCCTTTAAGAAGCTAAATATATAGAACAAAACATCCCATCGGGTCCGGAATTCGGGTTGGAGAAGGAGATGTCGATGACAAGGGGGTGAGCACGGGTACAGGTACCCAAATACCCGACCGGAACCGACACTAACGGGTAGGTTCCGGATAGATATATTATAATACCGCGTAGGTTCCGGCTAGTAAAATTAGGAACCGATCAATGTCGGGTCCGGTTCTGATTCCGGCAAATAGAGACAGGGTACACGGAACCGATACCCAGAACCTATGAAATATTAAATATTTTTACTTTTTTAATTCAATTATTTTTTAGTTAATAAAAAAAGAAAAAAAAGGTCATACCACTTACGCCTCTCCCGCCTAATCTGAGACTAAACACGAAACAATAATTTAGATAGAGCAAACCTGCTTGAAGATGAGATGACATCACGAAAGACCGCAGGGTTAGTTGACCTGCAAAACGAAGATGACATTCATAGTTGTTAAGGTAAATGCTGGAAACTTACTCTTGCTTTATCAACCTCTTTATGTATACTTGTGTGCTGGTCAACATTTGTCTTTCTTGTTTTAACCGCAGTTGTGGAGTTTCTGTCTTTTGGTTATTCTTAATATAGTTGTTTGTGATGTTGAACAACTAAACATTGTCTCTGTGTATCACATAAATTCCTAGTTATTTAATTTATGGTGATATTTTTGTGTTATGTTTGATTTTCTTTTGAAAACACTTTGCTGATTGATAGGAAAATGTAGAAGCATTTGTTTTTCTCATATTTTTCTAAGTGACTTACCTTCCTCATATTTTTCTTATATTTTTTTTAGTGACTTACAGGGTATCCGGGAACCTACCCGGAATCGAAGGGTCCGGGTAGCTTCCGGTAGTAAATTTAGGAACCGATATTTTACTGGGTAGGGTCCGGGTAGTTCAAAAAAGTTAGGGTATCCAGACCCGTTCACCCCTATCGGTGACAGTGAGATTGAGTCGGCCGAAATGGGTGTACCCGAATTCGTCAAAGTGACAAACTATTTTTTTTTCGTCTCAAAAATTACTAATGCTAGAATTAACAAATACATGATGACCTCTTTGTACTTTTAAAAACTTTAGGGTTATGTTTCTAAACTTTTAAAACAATCCTTTCCTCTTTCTCTTTCTTTCCATCTTTCTTCTTCCCCGAAAATCATACATTTACCCCAAGTTCTCCCATTCCTTCAATTTTGATATATGTAATCGTCATTGGCAGCTGAACTTTAAGTATATATATATTTTGGTTGCTGAAAAAATGTGAAGAAGGAGTTCGAAGCCATTAACGACTATTAACAAATTTCAAAGCTCTAGTTAAAAAATGTAGGTTACCGCAAACAAGTTTCATTTCTTTGGGTGATACCTCAAAGAAACAGAACAGGAGAATTCATATCTGAAATTTGAAGCAATTTCATTGAGATTTCACAAAGTTTTAGATCGATTTATTGCAGTTTTTAAGGTTAAAAAAGACAATTGTTCAAAGTTTGAATTATCGCAAATGAGCTTTATATTTAGTGGGTGATATCTCAAAAAAACTGAAACAACGATGGTAGTTTATCTATGAAATTTGGAGCAATTTGTTTAAGATTTGACATGGTTTCAGATCAAATTACATCAGTTGTTCGTCCAAAAGGCAAAAATGACACTTCCAGAAATATTCTATTATAATCTTCAAATATACTCTATTGGTATTCTAATAGGCTCTATTAATATTCTAATACAGTATATCAATACTATTTTATTCTAATAAATTATAACGATCATTTTTTTTTGTAAAAGGCATTTTTACGTGAAGCGACACCTTTTCATGAGAGGTTTCAAATTTGTGTCTTCTAATAGACTCTATTGATATTCTAATACACTATATCATGACCATTGCAACCTATGATTCAGACTAAATTATCTTAAAAATTGATGAATCAATTCTTGAAATTTATCATTGTTGGCATTTAAATAAATATTTAACAAAATGATAACGTCATTATTGATATAAACACTAATAGCAATGAAATAATATTAGTCGTTCGCTGTTAATCTCAACATTTTAGCCACTGAAAACTTAAGAGAGTCAGACATAGCCACTAGACCAGAATATTTTATCAGATTATTAGAAGCGACTACGATTTCTGTAAGCAACCTACGGTATAGACAAAATTATCTTGAGAATTAATGCATTAATTCTTGAAACTTATCGTTATTGGGATTTAAATGATTATATAACAAAATGATAACATCAATGTTGATATAAACACTAATATCAATAAAATAATACAAATCGTTCGCTATTAAACTCAATATTTTAGTCACTAAGAATTGAAGAGAGTCACATATAGCCATAAGACCAGAATATTTTATCAGACTATTAGAAGTGACTACGATTTCCGTAAGCAACCTACAGTTTAGACAAAATTATCTTGAAAATTGATGAATTAATTCTTGAAACTTATCGTTGTTGGGATTTAAATGATTGTCTAACAAAATGATAGCGTCATTATTGGTATTAAACACTAATACCAATGAAATAATACAAGTCGTTCGCTATTAATCTCAACATTATAAATTTATTCACATGTTGCAATTAAGACAATAACATTTCACATGGATCACATGTAGTTATGTCATCAATTTCAATATAGATCGTATATAGTATAGTAACCACTTGAAACATGAGTAAGAAAAATATGTGATATTCACATATAGTTATGTCACTAATATCAAGTTGTTACATATATATATATATATATATATATATATGATCATCACAATTTTTTCTTCAACATATTATTAATATTACTCATTAATTATTTTAGATTATTATAGTGTTGTTTCAGTAATAACATATTATTTAGTTACAAATATAAGTTTGTAAAGAGTAATCATTGAATATTGTAATGCTTGAAGTGTATCTAGTGTTGCAGTTAATGTGTGATCACCCATTATTTTAAATTGTTAATATGTTAAGTCACCAATTTCGTGCTTTTAACATATTTTTAGTCACAAATTTAAGTTTTTACAATTTTGAGTGCCACATTTTTTTTTTAAATTGTTTTGTTGTCACAAGAACAAGTGATGAGTTTAAACATATAGTTATGATCATCACAATCTTTTCTTCAACACATTATTAACATTACTTGTTAATAATCATTATCTTAGATTATTATAGTGTTGTTTCACTAATTTCATGGTGATAACATATTGTTTAGTAAAAAATATAAGTTTTAAAATTAAAACTAGTTCGATTCTCATTTTTAAAAATATTTTTTTGATTGCAAAAGTGTGTTAGGTTGTAGATTCTAATAATATGTAATTGATCTCTAATAAGGCAGAGTGTGCAAGTGTGGTGACATCGCTCTTTTGAGGACCCCATTCTTCTATCCTAAAGCACCTCAACTACTATCAATCTCCAATTATTGAGAAGGCCAAAAGGTATTGCTAAGATTTAATGGGTAATGCCTTCTTTGTGGTAAATATATGAGACATACTAAGCGGTACAAGACATTCACGAGCAGTCGTATTTATGTTGTTGGTCTTTTATTTTTGCTTTTAATGAATGTCTTCCGCTAATAATAGTTTAATAATCTATACATAAACGCTGTCTCTTTTATAATAAAAGTTATAAATCTTAAATGTTTCTCTCAACCTCAAGTTCAAATATAAAATATTCATCTTTTACCTCAAACTCAAATCTGAAATTTTACGCAAAATCACCTTAAATCTTCTCCAAACTCCTTTAAATTTGAGATTTAGACTCCTCAAAAGATCCCCAACAAAATCCAATAACACCCGCTTGAAAAAAAATCACTCCTTCATAAAACCCATTTCCAAGTTTTGAAGCTCAAGTTTCAACAATGGCTATCCTCACAAGTGGGTTAAAATTCACAAGTCAGTTTCCCCTAGCCTTCTCAGATTCTCATATCACAGCATCATCAATCATAAGTATAATTATACTACAATATTTTGAACTTTTAGTAAAAAAATAATTGAAAAGAACAAGCTGAGCTGTTGTTGAATTAAATTAGCACGTTCTCATACCCTTTTTTCTCTTCATAACTTGCTATCATTGGCTCAGTAACACTTATTCAGACAAACTACAATAAGAAATTGATAAATACCTTACTGTTTTCCGAGGATACTTATGCTGGAAGAAAGAGAGGTGTGAAATGAAGCTGGTCGTAATGGAGGAATAATGCAGAGGTCGTTTGAATCATGGACTAATTATGCCAAGCTTATATATTGCTGTGAATAATAATATGGAGATTGTTATCTAATTTTTATTTTTGTTTTTGTTTTTAAGAGCAAAATACACGGACTACTATCCACTATCGTATTTTGTATAAAATAATATATATAATTAATAACTTTATGTGAGTATTAGTAATGCATAACTTCATAATGTCAACCAAATGCGACACTCAATATAGATCATATATATTCTAGTAACCATTTGCAACATGAGTAAGAAAAATATGTGATGTTCATGTATAGTTATCTCACCAATATCAAGTTGTTACGTATATCTATGATCATCACAACTTTTTCTTCTAACATATTATTAACATTACTCATTAATTATTTTAGATTATTATAGTGTTGTTTCAGTGATAACATATTGTGTAGTTACAAATATAAGTTTGTAAAGAGTAATTTTTGGATATTGTAATGTTTGAAATGTATCTAGTGTTGTAGTTAATGTGTGATCACCCATTATTTTAAATTGTTAATATGTTAAGTCACCAATTTCATGATTTTAACATATTTTTAGTCACAAATTTAAGTTTTTACAATTTTGAGTGTCACATTTCTTTTTAAAAATTGTTTTGTTGTCATAAGAACAAGTGATGAGTTTAAACATATAGTTATGATCATCACAACATTTTCTTCAACACATTATTAACATTACTTGTTAATTATCATTATTTTAGATTATTATAATGTTATTTCACTAATTTCATGGTGGTAACATATTGTTTAGTAAAAAATATAAGTTTTAAATTTAAAATTAGTTTAATTCCCATTTAAAAATATTTTTTGATTGCAAAAGCATGTTAGGTTGTAGATTATAATAATATGTAGTTGATCTCTAATAAGATAGAGTATGCAAGTGTGATGACATAACTCTTTTGAGGACCCATTCTTCTAACCTAAAACACCTCATTACTTAGTTTCAACAAAGGTTGTCCAGTGGGTCGGGTCGACCCGATCACGATTCGGCCCGCCTCGCCCCGATCCCCATAAAAAATTGTCGGTGTCGGGGATCGAACTCGGGATGGGGCCTGTGATCGTCCCGCCCGTCCCGATCCCGACAGCCCCCTCCCCATTTGCAAAAATAATCTTTGCAATAACGACCAGATTTTGATTTTGGCCGTTGTGCAACGGCTATAACGGCCATTTTTGGCCCCCCGTCCCATAAATCCCCCTACTCCCTTAATATTTATTTTTAACCTCTAAGTTAATATATTTATACTTTAACCCTATTTCTCAACTATAAATACCTTATTTTCCTCTTCGCTTTTCTCACAAATCTTCCTACAATCTCTCTAATCTCTCAATTTATCTCTCTACAATTCTACATTGCCTATTAAATATTATATTTTTTTGGTCATTTATATCAAAGTTACAAAACTGGGAGTGAAGTTGGCTAGCTTGAGGATCATCCATCGAGCAAAGTTTCAATTTTCAACATAGATTACACGTCGATGTTACGTCGGCGTTTGGTACCTTCGTTCCTTCTTTAAATTATTATTGTTATTGTTATTTTAATTATCACACTTAATTTCATTATCTTTAATTATTTATTTGCATAATTAAAATGAAATGATTAAGAGGTATGTTTAAAGGTAATAGTAACAGTGCTTCTTCTAGTAGGGGTAACAAGGACAAGGGTACTTCTTCTAGTAATCATATACCTAGTCCCGATGATTTCATTGATTTCACTCATATAGATGAAACTGCTTTTTAATGATGAGGTAGATGAACCAAACTTTAATTTAGACGATAATCTAGATGACACACCCACTAGTGCACCTCAACCTCAGGCTCATACTGAGTCTCAAACTGAAACTGGAATGCCTCATATTCCCCCTAGTATGAGTCGAGGTCCCACATAACAAAAATTAAAATAAGCTGCATGAGATTTTTTTGATAGGGACCAATAGAATCGACTAGCTAGATATAAAATTTGTAAAAATGTTTAAAAATTTAAAATCGGAAAATGTCAAGGTGGGACAGGAGGTTTATTGAGACATGTACAAGGCGAGCACACAACTAGGTGGAATCAATACCAGGTTAAAAAATCAGGTGTGCCAAATATCTATATGGGGAAAGAAGATGGAAAGGCCATTTGAGTTGGGACAAGGTTTACATAGTGTCCCCGATCAAGTACAATGTCAAATTAACCCGACGAAGGGGGGAATTTCGGTCCTAAATATGATAAAAACAAAGATAGAAAAAATATGGCAAAATTAGTTGCGGTGGAGGGTTTGCCTTTTTCATTTTCTTCCTCTCCTGGTTTTATTCATTACATTCGAGAAACATATAATCATGCTTTTAATTATTTTCCTATATCAATTGTTAGAAGGGATGTTTTTAAATTTACAAGTGAATATCAATAATATTTACTTTATGCATTGTATCATTTTAATGGAAAAGTGGCTATCACTTCTGACATAGGCCGTAGTACTAACGGTAATGATTATTTAACGGTAATATGTCATTGGATAGATCAAAATTGGTCTATGTAAAAATGTATTTTAGCATATAGATATATTGATGATAGGCACACTAGAAGTTTTATTGCACAAAATATTAATGAAATTTGTGATTATTATGAAATAAATGATAAAATTATGACTATTACATTAGATAATGCTACTACTAATGATTATGCAATAAGACTTTTAAAAGTTCGATTAACTCCATATTTTTCTGATCATTTTCATATAAGATGTGTGTGCCATGTTTATAACTTAGTTGTAAAGGATGACCTAAAACTTTTTGAAAGCATTCTTGATAAAATATAATTTGCTATAAATTTTATTTTTAAAGGTAATAAAATACAAAGACGCAAAGAGTATAAAAAACTTATCGTGATTGTGGATTACCTTATAGTAAAAATCCAGAAGAAGTTTCGACTAGGTGGAATTCTCTGTATGAGCAACTACTTGTTGCTTACGATTATAGACAACCTATAACTTTATTATTTAACGCCCATAATAAAAAACCAAGGGATATGCTTGTAGATAATGATTGGAAATTTTTTTTAGAACTTAATGGATTTCTAGAGAAATTTTTTCAAGCTACTAAAGAATTTTTCGATATTTATTATCCTACTATTTCAAATATGTTATTTTATATAACTCTAGTATTTTTGTTACTTAATGAATATATGCAAAAACCAACTTATAAGACATCTATTGAAAAAATATTTAAATTTTTTAATTTTTTTTTCTCATATTCCCACTATTTATATTTTTTGGTGCGGTATTGAATCCGACTATTAAAGTAGACAATTGTAAAACACTAATAGAAATGATTTATGATTGTATAGAAGTACTTCCAAGTTCCAACAGACTCAACTGAAGAACCAACTCACAAACCAACTAAAGAAGAAGTTACGTCTAGCATACATACTGAATGCAAACAAGTATATATGTATTACCAACAACAAAGTGCAAATAATCAACCGACTTCTGTATCATCTTCTACTACTTCGCTGCAACCTTATAAAAAATATGTGATTTCTGCTGCTAGTATTCAAGGCATTATAAATAAAATGTTTAGTGGTTCAACTTCTTCACAAGTTAGCGAATTTGATGTTTATATTTTGCAGGGTGTTGTACCGTACAAATTAATTGTCAATGATGAAGGACATGAAGACTTGTTGAAATACTGGAGGCAAAATGAGAAGATATTTCCGACACTAGCAAAGATGACTCGAGATGTGTTGAACATTCAAGCGTCATTAACAACGTCTGAAAGCGTTTTTTCTGCTAAAAGACTTCAAATAGGAGAGCACATATATTCATTGGCGGGAGACACATTGGAGATTGCAGTTCTTTTCAGAGATTGAATTCGAGTGGAGCGTAGAAGGTGCGGTCAACCGGAGATCAACGAAGAGAAGACTACAACTACAACGAAATCTTGTCTGAGGGAACATGAAGCGACGTCGAACAATTTGATCAACAAATTCCAATTTCAATTCCATCTGAAGATCCTCAAGACATTGTGAGGAAATTTGAAAAAGTATGGTTAACTATGTAATTTTTTAATTACAATTTTACAATGTGATTTGCAACTTTTGAAATTGTATTACAAAAAAATCACATTTCTATTAAATAATATAAGATGCATAAAACATCATTGAAATGTTTTTATTATACTATCTTGTTCAATTATTGAAGTGTTTATATATATATATATATTATTTTTTAAAATCAAGTGACAATAATAATAAAAAAAGAAACCCCGAACCCGATACCGGCGGGATGTGGGACGGGACGGGACGGGACATCCGCCTGTCCCGCTAAGCTCGGCCCGCCAGTCCCGTCGGAGACCCGGTCCCGACCCTTCCCCCCGTCCCGTCGAAACCCACCCCGCCCCGTTGGACAACCATAACTACTATCAATCTCCAATTCTTGAGAAGGCCAAAAGGTATTGATAGAATTTAATGGGTAATGCCCTTTTTTTTAGTAAAGATATGAAGCAGACTAAGCGGTACAAAACATTCATGAGCAGTGAATGTATTTTTGTCGTTGGTCTTTTATTTTTGCTTTTAATGAATGTCTTCCGCTAATAATAGTTTAATGATCTATACATAAACGTTGTCTCTTTTATAATAAACGTTATAAATCTGAAATGTTCCTCTCAACCTCAAGCTCAAATATGAAATATTCATCTTTTACATCAAGCTCAAATCTAAAATTTTACTCAAAAACAGCTTAAATCTTCTCCAAACTCCTTTAAATTTGAGATTTAAACTCCTAAAAAGATCTCCAACAAAACTCAATAACACCCACCTGAAATAAATTACTTTCAATTTTTATTTTTCTTGTCCTCATACGTCCTCACAAAATGGAAAAGCCGAACGCAAAATTCGTACCATTAATAATATTGTCCGAACTTTATTGGTCCATTCTTCTGCACCTCCTTCCTTTTGGCATCATGCTCTACAAATGACTACTTATCTCCTTAACATTCTTCCTACCAAAGATTTGACATATTCTTCCCCCCTTCAACTATTATATAATAAGACTCCTTCATATTCACATCTTAGGGTCTTTGGGTGCTTATGTTATCCACTATTTCCGTCCACCACAATTAACAAACTTCGGGCCCGATCTACCTCTTGTGTGTTTTTGGGTTATCCGTCTAATCACCGTGGTTACAAATATTTTAATTTATCGTCTAATAAAATCATCATTAGTCGCCATATGATTTTTGATGAATCCTAATTTCTGTTTGCTAAAGTGAGTAGTCCCGTGCCTAGTTCGTATAATTTTTTGGATGGTGATGTATCCCCGTATATTATCCGTCATTTTTTGGACGTGTTCCGCATCCCACCTCCGCCAGCGGGCACACGGCCCGTTGGACCTATGGTTCTATCTTACCTTTCTGTTTCCAGTCCCGTAATTGGGCCAGTTTCAGTAATTGGGCCAGTTGCCCAGCCCAATACTGAAACTGGTCCAGTCTCGGCTTCAGTCACGGATCCAGTTTCCAGTTCTGGGCCAGCAGGCCCACTGCCTGCTGGCCAGTCCGTCACTTGTCCAGATATTTCCTAAAATTCACCCAATTCTCCTCCGAGTCATAGACCGGTCACTCGTAGTCAACGGGATATTTTTAAACCAAAAAGACATTTTAATTTAAATTCTAATATTCTTAAATCCCCTCTATCCCGTAACCCCGTGTCCGCCGTAAATGACCCGAATTGGAAATTGGCTATGACCGACGAATATGATGCTCTTATTGCAAATAAGACATGAGAGTTGGTACCCCGTCCTTCTAGTATTAATATTATTCGGTCTATGTGGATTATTACTCATAAAGATAATTCTGACAGTTCTTTTGCGAGGCATAAGACTCGTCTTGTAGGTGATGGTAAGACTTACCAGGTTGGCGTGAATTGTGGTGAGACGTTTAGTGTGGTGGTCAAACCGGCTACCATTCGCATTGTTCTCAGTCTGGCTCTTTCGAAGGCTTGGCCAATTCATCAGTTAGATGTGAAGAATGATTTCTTACATGGTGATCTGAAGGAGACATTTTATATGCATCAGCCCTTGGGTTTTCGAGACCCCAAATATCCACATCATGTATGTTTGTTGAAGAAGTCCTTGTATGGGCTTAATCAGGCCCCACGGGTTTGGTATAAGAGATTTGCAGACTATGTTTCGTCTATTGGGTTTTCTCACAGCAAGTCTGATAATTCGCTGTTCATATATCGTCGTGGTACTTTCTTGGCTTATATTTTATTATATGTGGATGATATTATCTTGATTGCCTTCACTGATGCTTTGCGCAAGTCTATCATAACCATGCTCAGTTCTGAGTTTGCTATGAAAGACTTGGGGCCCTTGAGTTATTTTTTGGGGATTGTTGTCTCTCGTTATGCAGGTGGGTTGTTCTTATCCCAACAAAAGTATGCAGCTGAGATCATTGAGCGAACTGGTATGTCCTCATGCAAGTCTACTTCTACTCCAGTTGATACTAAACCCAAGTTGGGTGCTGCGGTTGGCTCACCTTACGAGGATCCGACCCGCTATCGCAGTCTTGCAGGGGCCCTTCAGTATCTTACTTTCACGAGACCAGATATTACGTATGTCGTACAATAGGTGTGCTTGTTTATGCATGAACCCAGGGTTGAACACATGAATGCGCTTAGACGCATTATTCGATACATCCAGGGAACACTTGACTATAGCTTACATTTATATCCATCTTCGACATCTACACTTGTCTCGTATACAGATGCTGATTGGGGTGGTTGTCCGGATACCAGATGTTCCACGTCTGGCTATTGCATATTTCTTAGTAATAACTTGGTCTCATGGTCTGCGAAGTGTCAGTCTACATTGTCACGCTCTAGTGCCGAGGCCGAGTATCGAGGGGTGGCCAATGCGGTTTCTGAATCATGTTGGTTACGTAATCTTCTTTTAGAGCTTCATTGTCCTATTCAAAAAGCTACATTGGGTTATTGTGATAATGTTAGTGTCATCTACCTTTCTGATAATCCAGTTCAACACCAGTGCACTAAACACATGGAGATGGACATTCACTTTGTTCGCGAAAAGGTAGCTCGTGGACAAGTACGTGTCTGCAATGTCCCTTCCAGGTATCAAATTGCAGACATCTTTACAAAGGGTCTCCCTCGGTCTTTTTTAAAGATTTTAGAGGACCAGTCTCGAGCGTGCGAACCTTGCCGTATTGGCTGTGCGGTGTGTGTTAAATATACATGTGATATACACTTACCATAGGTAGTGTATATCACGATTTGGTCACGGTTTTTTAAGGTATTAACCCGTGATATTAGGCAGATTTTAGCTACATATTTGGTGTAATATTTTAGGGTAAATATTGTATTAATTAGTGTTGTACACTTACCATAATTATAGGATTCTTGTATTACTATAATAGGGTTTTGAGAGTAGAATAGGAATAAGATTTCTATTATGAAAAATTGTAAATTGTATAAATACTCTTTCATTAATGAAAATAATCAAGGGATTATTTCTTTCAAAGAATAGCTAGGATAAGCAAAAAATAAAATTGAAGAGGAAAACGTTCCGCATAGTTTCTCCTAACAGAACGGGTGAGATTTCTCAAAAAAAGTTGATCACATCCTACATCTAATCACATTACTGAAGTTGACAATGGTCTTTGTAAAGACTGCAAGGCTATTACTAGAGAGTATCTTACAACCCAACATAAGCTTTTGGTGATGGATTTGGAGATCAAGATGGAGAAGAAGAAGAGGGTTGTGGATGATAGGTTAAGAATCAAATGGGGGAGTTTGACCATGGCTAGTGCAAAAGAGATGATGGGGAGGTTGATGGCCAAGGGGGCTTGGGGGAGTAGTGGGGATGCGATCGGTATGTGGCACAAGACGGCTAGTTGCATTCGAGAGGTAGCTAGAGAAGTGTTAGGGGTCTCGCGGGATAGCCGTGGTGGGCATCGAGTGGACTGGTGATGGAATGGTAAAGTTCAAGGGAAGGTGGAAGCGAAGAAAATGGTGTATGCAAAATTGGTAGAAAGCAAGGATGAGGTGAATAAGTGGACGAATAGGGAATTGTATAATATGGCGAGGAAGGAGGCAAAATTAGTGGTTGCGGAGGCGAAAACGGCAGCTTTTGAATGCATGTATGTGAAATTTGAGGAAAAATGCGGGGATAAGAAGTTGTATTAGTAGGCCAAAGGCGAGGAGAGGAGGGCAGTGACTTGGATCACGTGGAAGATGCATCAAGGATAGGGGCGACAAAATCTGGTGGAGGAGCCTTGCATATTAGGTGGAATGGCAGTCTTACTTCCATAAACTCTTGAACGAAAAAGGAGATAGAGACATTGTGCTGGGAGATCTGTAGCAATCTTGTAGGTATCAGGATATGGGTATTGTAGATGCATTAAGGTTGAGAAGGTTAAGGTTGTTGTTACATGAATCTTGCTTGAGGGGATGGCTTGTCAGATGCGATGAGATCTCGATTAAATTTTGGAAGAAGCGTAAGCGAGGTTTGGAGTGGCTGAGTGAGTTATTTAACGTCATTTTTAAGACGGCGAGAATGTCCGAATAATGGAGGTTACAATGATTCCTTTGTACAAGAAAAAATGTGATATCCAGAGTTGCAACAACTATAGGGGTATCAAGCTACTAAGCCACACTATAAAAGTTTGGGAAAGGGTCGTGGAGATGAGGGTGAGAAGAGGCGTGTCTATTTTCGAGAACCATTTTGGATTCATGCCGGAGTGTTCGACTATAGAAGTCATTCATCTTATTAGGAGGTTGGTGGAGAAGTGTAGGAAGATAAAGAGAGACTTACATATGGTTTTCATCGACCTCGAGAAGGCATACGACAAAGTCCCTAGGAAGGTTCTATGGAGATATTTTGAGGTTAGAGGTGTACACGTGGCGTACACTAGGGCGATCAATGATATGTATGATGGATCTAAGACTAGGGTATGGACAGTAGGAGAAGACTCAGAGCATTTCCCAATGATGATAGGGTTGCACCAGGGATCAGCTCTTAGCTCATTCTTATTTGCCTTAGTGATGGATGGACTGACGCGACAAATCCAAGAGGAGGTGCCATTGTGTATGTTATTCGTAGATGACATAGTCCTGATTGATGAGACTCATAGCGGAGTGAACGTTAAGCTGAAGGTTTGGAGACAGACTCTGGAGTCTACATGGTTCAAGCTGAGTAGAACCAAGACATAATACTTCGAGTGCAAGTTCAGTAACGGGAGCGACCTTGAGACAGGCGTAGAGGTAAGGCTTGGTACTCAAGTCATTCTAAAGAAAGGAAGTTTCAAGTACCTCAGGTCTATTATCCAAGGAAATGGAGAGATTGATGACGATGTCACACATCGTATTGGGGCAGGGTGGATGAAATGGAGGCTCGCATCTAGAGTCTTTTGCGATAAAAAAGTGTCACCAAAACTTAAAGGCGAGTTCTATAGGGTGGTGGTTAGACCGACTATGTTGTATGGGAGGAGTGTTGGTCGGTCAAGACTTCGCACACCCAAAAGATAAAAGTTGCGGAGATGAAGATATTTAGATAGATGTGTGGGCATACGAGGAGAGATAGAATTAGAAATGATGATATTCGGGACAGAGTGAGAGTGACCTCGGTGGAGGATAAGATGCGGAAAGCGAGGTTGAGATGGTCGGGCACGTGCAGAGGAGAGACACAAATGTCCCATTGCGGAGGTGTGAGAGGTTGGCTATGGACGGGTTCAAGAGGGGTAGAGGTAGTCCAAAGAAGTATTGGGGAGAGGTGATTAGACGGGATATGGTGCATGTGCAACTTACTGAGGACATGACCTTAGATAGGGGGTTATGGAGGACACAGATTAGGGTAGTAGGTAGTCCAGCGTAGTCCTACTTACGCCTACAAACTGGTAGTTATAGTGTTATTATTGTAGGCCCGCTTAGCCTATCATACTAGTAGGCGCAGTATTACTTTATAGTCCATGTCGTTTGATTTTGCTGCTATGTGTTCTCTAGTGTACTTTGTTTATCTTATTTACCTGCGTTAATTACTGTTTTTTTTCAAAATGTGTTATCATGGCTTATTCGCTTTTGATGCCAGCATTTTCATATTGCTTTAAATTTCTTGTTCGGGTCTGACCGTTTCTCTTGCTTTGCTTGTGCTTTGTCTTGAGCCGAGGGTCTTTCGGAAATAACATCTACCTACCAAGGTAGAGGTAAGGTATGCGTACACTATACCCTCTCCAAACCCCACGCTGTGAAATTTCATGAGTATGTTGTTGTAATCACATTACTGAAGTTAGAGTGTAGATAAATGTTTGAAAATCCTTAGTGTCCAAAATGGGGTCAATAAAAACATGAAGCTATAAAAACGCTCCAAGAAAAAATTCAAATTACTGAAAAGTTTTTAGAAATAGCCTCAAGGTGAAATATTAAAAAAAGGTTAAACTTGTCTGCTTCCTCGGTCCAATAAAGCAGGGTTCAGGAGTTTGTCTACTTTGAAGAGACCATAAGAATTTAGAGAACTGCTCCATTACTGGCTATGTTACCTACGGCGAACTAGATTAAATTAACAGCTCAAATGTGCATAGACATGGTGTTCTTGGGTTATACTTAAGACCAGCTAGCATGAAGAATAATTCATCAATACATGGTCTATGGATATTAACTTGTAAAGGTGATGACATGTGACCAGGAGGTCATGAGTTCAAACCGTGGAAACAGTCTCTTGTAAAAATGTGAGGTAAGGTTGCGTATAATAGACCCTTATGGTCCGGCCCTTCCCCGAACCTTGCGCATAGCGAGAGCTTAGTGCACTGAGCTGCCTTTTTTTTATACACGGTCTATGGACGGAGGCACAGAGCAACAGGATGTCCTCAATCACGTCATAAAGAATCAGATACCTAACGAAGCTTGCAAATCTGTTTGATTAACACTAAACAATACTATTTTTTGCGAGAAGCTCAAGTTGTACAATTTATTTCTATTTTCTCCACATGAATATTTTCATGTAACATATTTTTGGCATTTGATTGTACATATGTTGAATCAAAATAAGGGATCTAAAAGTCAGGTCACCAGACAATCTATAATCAGTTTTGCACCACATCTTTTTACCTCAAACTCTTGTTGTCAATCAATACCGTTATAACTTATACACATGACAAGGGACAACCTTAAAGGACAATATGAAGTATACCAGCTTTTGCATATGATCATGACGGAGCATTGCCTAGTTGATGCTCAACTGTGCACAGACAAATAAAGCCTACGTAAGATATGGAGCCAATAGCACAAATTGTGCTCCACAATCATTGTTGTCTACAAAGGTGCAGGAAACGGAAATTACAAATAACTGCTAAGTAATACAAGAACTGAAATTACAATTCAATAACAAAACTGAAATTACAAAGAACTTGAAGCATAAAGCAGGGCTGTTTTGTGGTATCTTTGAGTCAGTGTTTGCACTCATCTTTAAGACATCTTTTGCCCGTATGTATCCTTTCTACGTCTTGGATAATTGTCTCCCAAGATAAAACAGCAAATGAACAATTGAGCAAAAGAAACTCAAGTGTTACCGTGAAGAATTTTGAGTAATGAAATGATGTTGGAAGTTGTAGGAAGACTGAAATCTTTTTCTGTTTATGTATTTTCGTGTACCTCAACAATGGTGACAAAGGGTTCTTTATATAGTAGAAGGAGGGGCTGATAAACTGCCTCCATAAGTGCCATTACTGGCCAAGTAATGACCATTATGGAGGTAGTAATACCACCAAAATAAATGGTGAAGATGTGCAACGGATTGGCCATTTAGGAAGAGTAATTCAGCCAAAATAAATTGATGAATTGAGTGATGTTGACGTTTTACGATCTCTACTGCCCAGTCGACTTTACGGAAACGAGAGACCAAGCTGTACATGTTGAAACTCCAGGATCAAGCGTACATATGGCCAAAGTTCTACGGTCCAAAAGATAATATTAGAAGAACCTGACCCACAGACCGTGTGATGACGAGAACCAGGACCGGCCGGACCAGGCGAGGCGAGCGGCGTGCGTGTGGAATTTCCTCGAACCGAAGCATAACTAGGTCCTCCCTCCTTTAAACACATGGGATACCCCTTGGGGTCCCAAACCCCAAGTCAACCTTGAGTCTTATATACAAAACAATTCTCTCTTCCCGATGGAGGGAGGTGAATTGATCATCACATTTTAAATCTTCAAAACCTCCGCAGTGAACCAATATCTCTTTCGTTTTTCAACGAAATTTGACGATCCTTGGCCCTACGGTTATCTACGTACTTAGTAGATCATGCACGTGTGAAGAACCGGATTCTCCAACATGCGTAACACTAGTGTTTAAGCCATTAAAGTTGGTCGGACGCAACTCCCGCCAAAGACAAATTTCCAATAATCATTGACTCACTTGCATTATTAAAGAGCAGAAATCTTAGGAAGACAATAATCCTGACTTGGCAACTTTTAGATTCCTATTTCAGCATATTGAGGATTTAATTACCAAGTCTACCAGATGAATTCCAAAACTGGAGATTTCACAAGGTTTTTTTAATTATGGATCCAGCTAAATAGGGAAATTGAAAGCATTATTTGATAGCAAAATTATGAACCTAGAGCACACAAGAGACTTCAGTCACAGTCATAATAAACCATCTATTTGGTTGTTTATCCACTTGATTTGAAGCTCCAAATTCTTTTAGAAACGGATGAAACAGAAATAAGGTGAAATTGGGAACAACAATGTACCTGTTTTATTGATGGAATCGTGGGAATCAAAAGCAACTCAAATTATCGAAGACAATGCATAGTAATAACAATCACTAAGTACTTCATTTAAAAAATAAAATAATTAATTTTGTGCAGTTTGTTTCCAATTTGCTTTGCTTGATGAGGGGGAAATCGAGCATTGGAAGTAAATTGGAGCAAGGGACAATAATGCTAGAGTGGAAGTCGGACGTCGCCATGCAGAATATACCGTGTTTAGTTTCAATTACTTTCTCTTATAAACTTCAATTTCGATATCCAGACCTTACCACTTTTACGAAAGTTCAATTACTTTGATCCCACGAAATAGAAAAAGAGAGAATGGGTCAGAAACTCCCTAAATTATGATGTTTTTATTAATTTCATACTTAAATTATGTTTAATTTATGTTATTTTGATAAAATTATAACTTTTTAATCTATCAAGCTTTATTAGTTTTATATTTAAGTTATGTCTATTTTGATTAATCCATGAACTATAACTTTTAGGTGATAAATTCCCTGCTCATTATACGTTAGGTAAGTGTGTCCCATAAAGCTCTAAGAAAATGTCAAGTGGCATTACACGTGTTATTTAATTATTATTTTTCAGATTTCATTTAGATTATTAATGATTTTAATTAACATAAATTCTAACTAAATAAGTAAAATTAAATAAAAGAAATGTAATAAGAAAAGGTAAAGAAAAAAACATAAGGAATGCCACTTTTCTCATTTCGCAAAGACCTCTCTGGCTACAAAAAAAAAAATGAAGCAGATCAGTTCTCAACTAATTTTTGCATGCACTTCGATTATGTGTGGTTGAAATTTAAACATTTATGTTTGATGTATAACTAAACATTTTTTGTCCAGAAACAAATCCACTTCAAATGAGCTTAACTTTGCAACATATGTTATGAATAACATAACGAACAAATCTCAATCCATTTTATAAAATGATGTGCAACGAAAAGTGTTACTGTCACACTCCAAACTGGGGTGTGACCGACACCCGACGCCTGAACGGTCCGAGCGTACAACTTGTATATCATAATCAAAGCATACAACAATATGGGCCGCCAAGGACTCAGAATGATCAATACAAGGGAAACTGGATGGGACAATCTGATATAATGCCGACAAGGTCGCAACAAAACTATACATACAATTCAGTCTACAAGCCTCTATGGAAATATAACTGTGATATGGCCGGGATAGGGCCCCGACCTACCCATAAACTGTATCTGCCAAACCTCAACTCATGACTCTGACTCGGTAGCTTCGAATGAAGTGGCGCTTACCTCTCGATTCGCAGAACTCAATCAGCTCCTACTGGGGAGGTCTATCTGCACCTCTACTTGAATCTGCAGCATGAAATGTAGCTCCCCTAGCAAATGAAATGTCAGTACAAATGAAATGTAATTGTATGTAAAGCATGGATAACAATATGAAAGTATAAATTGTAAAGGAGAGCATAAAAGCAATCTGATACTCTAATAACCTGTGTACCGTGTGGGGCGAGCAATGAAACTCTGAAATTGTACTGAACTCTTGGTATAGCAGTTTGGTTATATAATATTCGCTCGGCTTATTACCCGAGGTGTGTAATATGTCACTTTCCTCATGTATACTCTGAGGTGTATGTATGGATGCACATATAAGTGCCTTAGTGGGAAACTATAGTCTTGTTTGATTGTGTATAATGTACATGTACAACTTCTCAGTATTTGTAGTTTACTAGTGGTGTGAATAATATATATATATATATATATATAAAAACTGTCTACCGGCATAGGTACAGTGATGTGGATGATGTACTGTGATAACAATGGCTCTTGGCCTCTTTAAAACTCATAAACTCTTTGACTTTGCTTTGAAACAACACTTGGTCGACTCAACGACTAACTCTTTGGGGACCCTCCCTTTTGAGGTCTAAGGAGTTCAGAGAAAATCAAGATACATGAAATACAATAACGAGACAAAAAGTAGGTTCAATGAAGGATAACCATGCTTTGAGCCCTTAACTTTGGTTCGGCCTTTTCTTTTTCTTTTATATGACAATTTGTCAGTATACAAGACTGAGACTTGAAAGACTACATCAAGAATGAGTATGGTCTCAATCGGAAAAGCAACAATGGACATGGAATGCAATAATAGCAATGAAACTACTCCCGACAAGGGATAATTGATAAACGAGTAGAATAGTTCTTTGGACATTTCTATTTGAAAACGATAAATACTTTGAATTTCATGCTTTTGAAATAAGGGGATAGCCTCACATACTTGCGTCGCTTAGTTCACAACGCCTTACGAACCCTCAAACGCTTCATGAGTGATCATCTACATAATATAGAGGGTTTGGATCAAGATAAGATCAACAAACTATGAATCGATTCACTCGGACAAATTCAACGAGCACCTAGAAGGCGTGTTTTTCAACTATGGTGTACAAGGTTGTCAATATGCTATCACTCCCCTTTCAATAACAACAACAACACCATAACAACAACACAACAACATCCACATCATATTATATATAGTCCATAACCTCTAACCACATATCTTTCAACTTATAGCTATAATTATCCCAAATTTTACTCAAGAACAATCAAGGATTCATAACACTCCTTTCATGGAGTTTAACTCATCTATCACAAGTTGTCTTTACCAATACAACCCACTCAGTTAAAAGAAGTTAGAGACCATCGAAGAACAGTAAAATCTTACCTCCATATAGCCAAGTTTATTTGCACAACAAGCTCCTCTTCAAGTTCAAAAGAATTCTTAACTTCACCTTGCTACTAGAGAGATCTTCAAGATGATCCAAGACTTTTCAATGGAGAAATCACTTCATGGCCTTAAAGAAATGTTCTTCGATGATAAGGAACCCTAGGAGAGAGTTTTGGAATGCTTAGGAACCATTTTGGTCGAAATTGAAATAAGAAATTAGTTGCCCAACTTTTGGCCTTAAATAGACCCTTCCACCGCCTCCCGCCTACGGAAGGATTTGCGGCGCAGATCCACATCTGCGGCCGCATTTCCCACCGCAGATGGTGGCAGAGCGGTGGGGAAATAGGGGCCTTCCGCTTCGCGGATCGACTTTCGTGGGGCAGATCGCTTACCATATCGTCTAATCTTCACCAAACTTTACCGAGATGAACTTTCTTTGATTCAATGAACTTCCAACCTTCCGTATACCTTTTTGGCATTCATACAAGTCATACGTGACCCTCGGGAAGGGTCTCGGGTTGCTGGAGCTTAAATCGACTCACCATACTTTCAATCGCGCGCAAAATCGCGGGATGTAACGGTTACTTTGAGCAACAAACAATAGAAAAAACATATGACGGGTAATCTTTACTAGTATTATTTTTAATGCTTAACATATAAGCAAAACAAATGCAAAAAGGTAACTACGTCTTTAAAGATACTGTAAAAATAAGGCTACAAGGTGAAGTTAACTCAGTAAATGTCCCTTCTTGTCTTTATTATTTCGGGCCCCGCGGAACAACTTGCTCGGACGGTGTCTTGTGACTCTGGTCGTATTACTAATTTTGCATTTTGGCGTTTTCGCCCGTAACTCCCGCCTTGGTCTTACAATTTTGTCCCAAATAATTGAGGTATTTTCATACTCCATCAGTTCAAAAAATTTATTATTTTTTATTTATTTATATGTTTCTTAAAAAATATTAATTAAGAAGTTATTTGATGTATTTCATTTTTATTTATATCTAATTTTTAAATTATTATTATTAAATATTTATTTTATTTTATTTTATTTATATATTATTTAATTAATAATAAAAAATAATAAAAATTATTAATTATGTTTTGAACTATTAAAATAATAAATAATTTGAAAGAAATGAGTAAATAAATACATTATTCAAAAATAAAAGTACCAAGCATAGGGTATTTTGATTTTGCCTACAACCCACTCAACCACCCCAAGAAAGAACTCATCTCTTTCTCTTTTGTCTCAAGAGACAAATTCAACGTCATTAGTAAAGGGTTTAAGCTTCTTCTTCTTCTAGGGTTTACTTTCATTAGCAAAAATGCAACAACAGCAGCAGCAACCACAACCACACCCTCCAGTCTTGAACTCTGCTCCTCCTTTGCCTCTAAATGCCATTACCACTGAGCAGATTCAAAAGGTACTTCTTTTTCTCTCTTTTTTTTTAAAATTTATTTTTGCCTGTAATATCTAATATGTGTTCAAATGCTCTTCATTTTCCATCCCTACTGAAGTCAAACATGGTTAGCTGGAAAAAAACATTCTTTCTTGAAAGGGTTTTTGTCCATATTTGTTTTTATTTGTTTTCTGATTGCACCCAGTGCTATTAATGCTATATGTTTGCAGAAAATGTCAACATTTACCTATTTTTTTGTGTTTTTGAACATTTTTTTTAATTCAACTCCTTAAAAGTAATTTGTTAGAGTGCACAGACTAAGGTTTTGCTATTTATAATTGTGAAGAAACTGATGTTTTGACTACCCAATGTACCTCAGCTGGAACACACACACACACATGTATATTATGTTTGGATGGTAATGTGTTATCTCTAATACTCTGGATTTTTTGTTGATACAGTTCTTGGATGAGAACAAAAATTTAATTCTTGCCATACTGGAGAACCAGAATCTCGGAAAACTCTCAGAATGTGCTCAGTAAGTTAAAAGATGATACTTCTATTATAAAGTTGAGATTTTTTAGCATTATAAAATGGCATTATTAGTTTTGTGTATCTAAATTTCAAGGTGGCATTTTTTTGGGTCATGTTTTTTTCGTATTGTAATGCATCGTTGCCTCTACATAAAAGAAGTGTGCTTTCTTTGAAAACTATTGAATGGTAGAGAAATGGATGGTCAGACCGAGAACATAATGGTAATACCTTTTTGTTCGATGATCAAGGATGTTTGGCGCACACTCTTCGCTAGAAAATATCTTTTAACAGTTCACGTATGGTACTTCATTTGATTTCTTTTTCTTACTCACAAGGTTTGCGCCTTGATTTTCAGTTTTATAGATTGTCAATAGATAATTTGGTTTTCCAGTTATAAAACCCTAACTGCAATTAAAGGGCCTAGAGGCAAAGGAATTGGATTTATAAGTTCATTTTAGAAGCTCACGCCCTCGTCATGAAACATTTGAAGTGTTGTTGGTAAGCACTAAAGTGTGATAAGTGTTTTTAAGTAAATTGACTGAGATTGTTGTAATTTTTGGATTACTTTGTTTTCATTTAAACTTTTTAATATCAAAACCTAACTGTTTCCTTAAATATAAATAAACTATCCCTGTTTGAATTCCAAGACCTAAATGTTTTGCTATATGAGCAGCTCTACAATTAAAATTAAGCGGAATAGAATTGCTCTGGGTTTAGTAACTGTAACATTCACACAGTAAAAGAGGGTGTTCTTTGAAGTCCAAAATAGCAAGTGAGCAAATCCATGTTTGAGCTTGCAACATAATTTGTAAGACCAGAAAGTACTCGGCAATTGGCAGAGAAAGAGAATGGGTCAGAACTGGGGAATCAGATTGGAAATGCAAGAATAATCAGTGATTTCAGACACACGTTCCATATGTGAAACTTAAGCAGACCAGAAATGTTTTAGGCATCTCATGGGGATCAGATGAGGAAAAGACAAAGGAACTAATGAAGCAAATATAGTGAATTAGGCAAGAGACGGTGAACCAAGTAAAAAGGCTAGGAAAAACAGAAGCAACAAAACAAGAGTGTGAACTTTAAAGGTTTCAATGCAATGACCCCACGGAAAATAAGCTACTAGAAAATTTGCAGGGAACAAGTTGTTTTTGGACGTATAACTTCTTCTATGCTTGGTATGCTAGGAGATAGTTCTGATGATGCTATAGTTATGGATAGGGTGGATGGTTCAAGTATATGCTATGTTGCTCGGACTCTTCACTTTTGGTGCCGCACCTGTGTCGACACGACATGGGTGTGGGTGCGGGTGTGGTATCCGTACCCGATCCGGTCAACCGATGTTGAGTACTTTGATCAAAATCGACGGAGAAATTCCAGACAGAATTAATGATTTATTTAATCAAAACAAAAGCTAAGGTGAAATTGAAGAAAATGGAATACCTTGTATATTGAAATTTCTATGTCACTCCTTTTCCTTTTATCTCCTCCCATATTCTCCTTTTGATCAATATTTCTTGTCAAGTTTTTCACATAATATCTCATAATTTAGGTTTTATAACTCTATTTTTAGATATTTGAATTACTTTTAGCCGAATCCCCCCTACCCGTATCCATACCTGAATTTGTATCCCCGAATCTTAAAATTTAGATCATGAAGGATCCGACTCACCCGTACCAGACACCCCACCCGAGTCCAAGCAACTTAGGGTATATGTAGTATGTAGTTTTAGTATGCTAGCTGTATATACTAGTTTCTGCAATCGTTGCATCTCTGGAAGCATTTCGAACAAAATATCTACTTTCAAAATGGAAAAATAGAGGGAAAATTACTCTTGTCCTTGGTTAGTTACTTTGGAGTACAATTTTGAATTGTTCAGGCATCCAGACTTGAACCAGAAGTTGAATATAGAAGAAACAGCAGTATGTGAACAGATAGGGCCACTACCAAAAGTATAGGGGAAATATATTCTGCACAGATTACAGTTGATGGTCTATTCTGCACGATGTTGCTGCATGAGGAAATTAATTAAAATTGCCCCAAGTTTAGCTTATTGGGTTATCCTTCTTCGCCTCTCAGTACGGGTTCTGATGAAAGTATTCATGAATTCCAAATTGACTTGATATGAATGAAATTGAGAACATACAATTTAGTGATTCTGACATATCCCTTGGGATTTGCAATCATGTTCTCTGCTTTTGTTTAGTTCTACGTGTTAGAAAATGCACTTTGTAATCTTGTTCAATAATGGGTCTTTTCATGAGACATGTATTTTTGAAATTACTTTACTTGTTTAAAAGGTGAGCACTTAGCCCACCCTTGAAGTTGGATCAGGAAAAATGTGTAGTGTTTCTAACAGAAATATAATTGCATATTCACTTTCTATCTTATGTACTCTATTTGCTTTGCATCGTCAAATCTCATGACCGAGTATTGTTTTACACTATTAAAAGTATCCTTTTATGTCATAGGTATCAAGCCATGCTTCAGAAGAATTTGATGTATTTAGCTGCTATTGCTGATGCTCAACCACAACAATCAGCAGCAACCTCACAGGTGGCTTAGATATTTGATTTTGTCTTTCTTGTGAATTTACTTGTTTTTCCCTAATATATAAATAGCTGTAGGCTCCATCTACTCCCCAACTTGGAAACCAGATGCAGCAAACTCAGGCTGCTCTGCAACAGCAACAAGGTGCTATTTCCAAATTGCCTTTCCAACTCAACGCGCTTCCATCCCAGGAGCAGCAACAGCAGATGCTCCAGTTTCAGCAGCAACAACAATTCCAAGGCCAATATGGCTTTGGACCTACTGCAAACAATGCTATGCGTCAACTTATGCAACCTGGACTAAGCAGCTCAGGAACTCTGGATGTACGGGGAAATAAACAAGGCAGCTTAGAAGGTAATCCTAGTGATGGCGTTGGAAAATCAGCTGCAAGACATGTTAATGGTGACAGGGAATAGGCTTTTGATTTTTTATTTCCTGTCAAATGATTATGCACCGTATTTATCTTTGTAGGTATGTTTGATAAGGATGTTTTAAACTGAGGAACCCCTAAAATTATGTCATCAAATGCAATTCATGGCAAAGCTTTGTTCTAGTTTCTTAAATCTTGATCTATTGGCATCAAGTTACCTTCCACAGGAAGGTTGTTGCTCGAAATACAAGAAAATATCACTCCCCCCCTCCCCCTTCCCAGGGGCAAATTGGTCTTTTCGCACGGTCAAGTTAGGTTTTAGGATCATAGGTCACTGCTGTTTGTGGAATAATAGTGAGAAGAAAGAGGTAAGATCTTGCTATATAGTGATGATAGCATGGATCTTTTGACATCTGAATTCATGTTACAATTTCCTCTTTTCATCATGCCTAGTGACTATCCTTTTATGTTTACTATAAATTTCAGAAGGAACCAGCAAGGTTTCAGAGCTAATAGCTACAAATTGCCTTTGTGTAATCTACATTGTGAACCCCGTTATTTTAACCATCACTTTTACCTTATTTTATGTGGGGTTGTCTGATTGAGCGGAATGACCCAGAATCAAAGTAGACTTATATGAAAATGTGGCTACTCAAGCAAGTATATAAATTGTTGTACAAAAGTTATTTTGGTAACAAAATAGTGAAATAGATACTACTATACGAAGATTCAAGGTGTGACGTGTAATCTTGTTATCAAAACAATAATGATGATTACATTTATTAATCTTTTGAAATTGAGACGAAAAAACTATCTCCTTAAAGTTTCTAAGAGAATTAGGACAATGAAGATATGTGATCATATTTATAGTTTGAGATCATTATTTCTTCGTTTGATTGAACTAATGTCATATCTTCAAAGCATGATATATGGATTAAGCGCATATCATGAGCGAATTCATTATTAGTCAAGTTTTAAAATGTGCATCAATTGGTCCTATAATATTTACCAGTTATCAAATAAAATTATATGTGATGTCATTTGATTAGGCATAAATTTAAGCTACTTTTTGTATTACTATTTGGCAATGGTGCTAGAAAAAGTTAAAGTTGTCATTGACACAGTTTAGACAAAAAGATGATTAAAGTTTACATTTGAATAAATAAGAAGCATTCAATTTTTGAAGTTCTAGATAAAGTTATTAAATAAGAAAAGAAAAGAAAGGATGTAAACTGATAACTGGAAGTCTGGAATCATCTCTATTATTTTCCTTTTGGAGTAACTATTTTTTTTTAAATGAGGAAGTCAAAATGCCCTCAGATGTGTAACTTAAAGTTCACAATCAACAACAACAATAACATACTCATTGTAATCACACAAGTGGAGGCCGGGGAGTGTAGAATGTGTAACCTGAAGTTTACGTTCATAACAAGGAATATCTAATCAATGCATACTATACTTCTATTGCCTGGACAGAAAATAGAAAAAAAATACTACGTTTGCATTGTAAAAATAGTCGAGCTACCCTTGTTGGTAGTTGCTCTAAAAAATAAAAAGACACCTTTCATTTCTCGTCGTCACAAACCTGTTTGGTTAAAGTTTCTTCACTTCAACAACATACTTCCATCAAAAAACTTGGATATGAGAAAGTACCTTGAGATACTGTGAACATAAGATAAACTCTTGCACTCTGAGAAACTTCAAAAAAACTGCAGCTATCCTGGTGTTTTTCTTTGTCACAAATTATTTTTCCAGAAAACCTTCCTCCTGAAGTTCTCGGTGAAATGGGATGAGAAGAAGGGAAGTATCTTCTACACCCAGTTTCATCAACTTCATTCAGGCTATCTTCTTTTTCAATAATCGTGGTGTCTGGACCAGTTTACGCTCACCTCGACTAATTCCACGAGATATCTATCACCTCCACCAGCAACAAGTACCTGGTAACTCAGTCAGGCCATCTTCCCATACTGAAAACACTAAAACAGTGCATTCAACATGCTCCGTTCCTCGAGACAAAATCTTGACTGCCTGTTACTCAGCTGAGATTTAATATTGTTTTTCCCTTCCATCAGGGGTGTCACGGCATTTATCAATTTCCGTATGATTTTCATGGTGATCCAAATAAGTGATTTGGAGACGAGTTCCTAAGAGATTTGTTACAAGGGTATTGAAATTAGTAATGAAGATATGATCCATCAAGTCCACCCAGACTTAGCACGTTGGACTAGCTAAGTATATATTCATTAATAGTTCATTATAGGAAACGTTAATCCCAAACAAGTTAAAAATTAACGATATAGAACATCATTAATCATGTTTGTCCATTCATTTTTGTCAATTGAAGCTCAACTCATGTCGTTACGACATTATCATAGCAAATAAAAATAGAAATAAAATTTATACTTTTACAGACATAATATTGATCATTCCGGGCAATGGGCATAATCCAATTAGCCCATTTAAAGGCTTGGACCAATTTGGACTGCACATATAACCCAAATTGACCAATAAAAACTTGAAAAAAACATAGAAAAATAATCTTTGAATTTGTTTTTTTTTAATATACTGGTGATAAATATAAGAAAAAGTTTATATTAGTTTGATTTGATAACTAAAGAAATTATAAAAAACAAACAAATGTGATTTTGAATTGGATGAATTTGTTAGATTAGATTATTCAATCATTGTTTTAACCCACATGACCCACTCATCTCAACCATAGCAAACATTAGGTCGGATAATGACATGACCCATTTACCGATTCAATCCGTTTTAATCCACTCAAAAATTGCCCAGCCTGGCCATTTTTGACACCCCTAACCTAGTTGAGTCCTGCAATTAACCTGGGCCATGCAGATCATCACATCTGTCTAATCGTTAAAAGTGTTAAACAGACGTCCAGTAGGCTACTGGTAGCCAAAACAGTTGGCAAATCTTTAGTATTAAGGAAAGTATATTGTTTGTATATTGTAGTATATTTGTTACCTAGATTAGGTTATACACTTACCATAATTAGGATATACACTTACCATATTGTAGAGTTAGAATTATGGTAGGAAAAGGTTTGTAACTTGTATATATATCTATTCAATCAATGAAAATAATCAAGGGGATAATGACATGACCCATTTACCGATTCAATCAGTTTTAATCCACTCAAAAATTGCCCAGCCTGGCCATTTTAGGATATACACTTACCATTTAAAGAAATAATCCCCTTGATTATTTTCATTGATTGAATAGATATATATACAAGTTACAAACCTTTTCCTACCATAATTCTAACTCTACAATATGGTAAGTGTATATCTAAATATATAAGTATAACTGCTAACAAATATACTACAATATACAAACAATATACTTTCATCTAAAGATTTGCTATTTAACCCTCTTGACGTCTGTTCTACACCCGCTGATCATAGTGAGTCTTGACAGTATGAGGCTGTCCTAAAATCTTCAAAGAGAACCGCCCGGTAGACCGCTTTGTAAAAATGTCGGCAATTTGATAACTTGAGGCGGGGACATGGCATGCGAACTTGACCCTTTGCAGCCTTTTCACGGACAAAGTGAATGTCCATTTCGATATGCTTGGTCTTGGAGTGTTGGCCAGGTTACCTGAAGGTAGATGGCACTAATGTTATCGCAATATACCAAGGTTGCCTTACGAATGGGACAATGAAGCTCCAAAAGCAAATTACGTAGCCAACATGATTACGAGACCACATTAGCTACCACCGATATTACGCCTCTGCACTTGGCGTGATAGGGATTGCCTGGCTGACTTTGACAGACCATGAGACCAAGTTGTTGCCGAGGAACATCTGATAGCAGTCGGCCAGTGCGGTGTCGGGACAACCACCCCCAATCGACATCAGGTGTAAGAGACAAGTGTGGATGTAGAGGAAGGATACAAGTGCACGACCGTAGTCTAGTGTCCCTGAATATCTTAGAATGATGCGTTTGATTGCGTTAAATGTGCTCGGTGCAGGATCATGCATGAATAAACACACTGCTTGAACCGCATATGTAATATCCGATGCAGTAAGGTAAGATCTTTGGAGGGCCTGCAAGGCTGCGATAAGCGGTGGGTCTCGTATGGTGCACCTGGCGCTGGTAACAGCTTTGGGTTTGCATCAGGTAGGCGTGGAAGTGGACTTACGAGGATGACATCCAGCCCTGCCGATGATCTCGACGCGTACTTCCGTTGAGGCGAGAAACAAACCACACTGAATGACGTTTGGCGGCAATCCCCGAAAAAATAACTCCGCGGCCACTAAGTCGCCATAGCAAATTGAGCTGAGCATGGCCATGATAGGCGGCCCTTAAGCATCGGAGGCGGTCAAATGATATCATCCACATATAACGAATATAGGCCAATGACGAACCGCGGCGGTAGATGAACAAAGAAATTATCACGACTGCTTTGTGTGTGAACCCGATAGTCGAAACAAAATCGACAAATCGTGTATACCAGGCGCGTGGCGGCGCTTAAGCCAGTATAATGACCTTGACAAAGCAGGACATGATGAAGGCGGTTGGGATCCCTGAAGCCCAACGGTGATGCATATAATTTGTTTCCTTGAGATCACCCGTGTGAAAGGCATTCTTGACATCAGTGATGGATTGGCCAAGTCTTTGAAAGAGCGAAGCTAAGCGCGATGCGAATGGTAGCGGTTTGACCAGGACTAAGCGTCTCGCTACGATCAATTCCAACTTTCTTGAGTCTTACCATCACCAACAAGTCGCGCCTTATGTCGAGCAAATGACCCATCTGAATTCTCGCATGAGCAAAAATCCACATAACGATAATATTAATACCATATGGGCGGGGCACCAACTCCCGCGTCTTATTATCAATAAGAGCATTATATTCATCGATCGTGCAATTTTCCAATTGGGTCATTTAATGTGGACCGCAGGATTGCGAAGCGAGGGATTTAGAGACATCGAATGTAAATTAAAATGTCTTTTAGGTGTAAAAATATCCGTGACTCACAGTGGCGGTCTATGACTCGAGGAATAAGTGATGGAATTTTAGCAGGAATTTTACGGGCTCGGGGCGGGTGGCGTGACGATGGGCTCTTGGCCCAATCGGCTACAAGTGGAGTGATTACAGAACCTTGCCCGGGTGGGGTGAGTTTACGGACGATTCAATTGAAGTGGGTAGCCCAATAAGTGGAGCCCCATTCGATGGGTACAGAGCAGCCGAAGCGGGGCCCTGTGGGACCCGTGAGCGATGGGCCATTGGAGAATTTAGACACGGGGAGTTGTTCGAAAAATTACGAGATAATATCACGGGGATGTTGGTCATCAAAAATTATCGACTTAGGCTGGGAGTATGAACTTTCGTAAAGGGAATTGAGTTTCATAAAAAATGACATGACGATTTATAATGATTTTCTTGGAGGATAAGTCAAAACACTTATAACCTCGATGATTTGTGGGTAACCCAAAAATACACCTGCAGATGAGGCCAGAGCTGAAGTTTGTTAATTGTGATGGATGGGAATAACGGATAACACAAGCACCCAAAATCGAAGATGAGAATAAGGCGGGTTCTTATTATATAAGATTTTGAGAGGGAAGAATATATGAGACCTTTAGGCGGAATTATGTTAAGAAGGTAAGTGGCCATTTGTAGAGCATGATGCCAAAAATACGGAGAGTATGGAGGCATGGATTAGGAGGATTAGGACAATGTTATTTATGGAGCAATTTGCGTTCGGACTTTCCCATTTTGTGAAGATGTATGAGGACATGAAGAAGAAATTTATCCATGAGTAGCACAAAATTCTCGAAAACTCCTATTGTCATACTCCTTCCGTTATCACATTGAATATTTTTTATTTCTCTTTTTCGAATTAGTCTGAGCAGATACTCTAAATTTTATGAAGGCAGAAAAACACTTGTGATTTATTGCAATTGGAAACGTCCACAAAAATCTAGAATAATCATCTAAGAAGAGAACATAATATCGATGACCCATTGAACTAAAACGAGAGATGTCCATAAGTCATTATGAATAATGTCAAATGGCATAGAAGTATGAGGGTGGAGATGCACAAATGGCAACAACAATTTTACCTAATGAACAAGGCCCGACAAATTGGAGATCGACGACTCGTACCCTTACAAGAAATAAAGCTATTTTTATCTAAAGCGATAAAATAGAAGATCGGATGACAACGAGCATGCACATGGAAGGAGAGATGGTGCAAAAGGCGATGTGAAAATTTGGACTCGAAGGGTGGCTTAAGACATGATAGGATATAGATCCCCCTATCACACCTCATGAGATGACTCCCGTCTTGAAATCCTTGTGAGAAACGAAAGGATCAAATTCAACGAAGCAAATTGTCATTTGTGAACTTTGGACGGACACACTAAATTTTAATCAATTTAGGGCATGTAAAGTATTTTTTCAAGAAGTGGTGGATTGGGAGGAACAACGTTTCGACCATACCTAGAATTGGAATTGAGCGCCATTTACCAGCAATTATTCCCAGGGTGCTCAAATTGTAATAAGATGAGAGAGTACACGATTGGAAGTCATGTGAGTAGTGGCCGGTGTCCATGTACCAATTTGGGTCAGGTTGAGTTAATCCCAGCGTGTGCATCGCGGCCTCGATATCGATCCCGAGTAGGGCTGTGCATGATGGGCTGCGGAGGTCGGGGCCCAGAACTCCTGGCCGTCTTTGGACCAGGCCATGCTTTGCTACCCTTTCTTCTTTGTTGGGCGCTGGCGATGAAGCGCTTCTTGGGCATTGGGCCTGGATTGTTAGCTTGACCAGCTGGCGGTCTGGAATTTCTTTTGCTTTGGTATGAAATTTCTTGTGTGAGTCCCACTGCTGCTCCTTTGCCATGGGCCCCTGCTTGGGCCCATGGTGGTGGTGAGCCCTTGTTCATTGGATGGGACCGGCGTTTCGACTCTGGAACCTCACGCATTACGCGCGTTTGCCGCGGTTTTGTTATTATTAACTTGCGATTATTCTTGCCGCCACCATTATTATGGTTTTGGCCGAATTATTAACAAAAGCGGCGGATTAGGAGAGGGCGTCATCATGACTCTTTGGACTTGCTCACGGTAACGCCTTTTTACACAGCCAAACGGCAAACCTTCCAGCGTAAGCATGGAGGCGGGCTTGATGGAAGTCGGGAAGAGGGTTGCTTTGGCGAAGGAGAGTGCCAACTTACCATTATGGGCCTCACGAAAGGCCAGGCAACCAAGCTGTAGAACTGAGCGATTATTTGTTCTTTGATGCGCCCGGCGTTCACGGAGTTGATCGCCAATTCCTAGTTTCTTGCAATATGCGAGAAGCGTTGAAATCGTCCATTCGAGCGAGAGAGAATTCACGCTTTCGGAGAGTGTGTGATACGGGAATGTTGGTTGTCTTGGAATATATCCGCACAATCTATTCCATGCAGCCATAGCGTGATGCTCGGGCTCCATATCGTCTGTCATGAAGGTCCGAAATAGTGGCGTATATCCCACAGTAAACGGTAGCATCAAGTGTAATCCATACCTCGGGATCCTCGGGAAGAGAGGTCTAGCGGGAGGAATTATGTGATGAAAGAACTTGATAAGAGATAGCGTGAATTTTAAACAACTCCGCCCACAATGCATATTGAGCGTTTTCCATCTCAGGACAATAGGGACAGCAGCTTGATATTGGAAACCGTGAGAGCGAGTGAAAATTGTTCTTAGACATTTTGAAAGAACAAAGAAGGAGGATAATTTTAGAGGTTTTGAGGCGGAAGACGAGATATTTGGAGAGAAAAACTCGAGGGAGGGGGGGGGAGTTCTCGGCCAAAGAGGAGGCAAAAGTTTGAGAGAAGAAAACTTTTGTTTAGACCTAGTCTCTTGATACCATTAAAGAAATAATCCCCTTGATTATTTTCATTGATTGAATAGATATATATACAAGTTACAAACCTTTTCCTACCATAATTCTAACTCTACAATATGGTAAGTGTATATCCTAATTATGATAAGTGTATAACCTAATCTAGGTAACAAATATACTACAATATACAAACAATATACTTTCCTTAATACTAAAGATTTGCCAACTGTTTTGGCTACCAGTAGCCTACTGGACGTCTGTTTAACAAAAAGCTCCACAAGATGCAATTTGCAATGTAAGTGAACATTCCCCTAATATATGATTCAGTGACCATGAAGCAGCAGCAAGATTTCCAACAAAACGGAGGATGTAAACTTAGATGAACAACTATTTCCACTTTGAAATTAAGATTTATCCCTCTGAATAATTTCAAATTTAAATGATCAGCCATACCCATCAGCATCCAATAATATGTCCAGCCATACTCATCAGCATCCAATATCTGCCCTGCCATGCCCAAACATGACTAGTTAATCACCAAATAAACTGAAGGAACCGATGCAAGAAGCAGCTAGCTTTCAGCAACCATAAACGAAGAAAAAATTATTTCATGGAATAACAATAACACGAGAGAGAGAGATTTCTGATTCAACAACACAATACTTGTGCTAGCAAAACTTAATTGAAAACAAAATTCAGACAGTATATAGTAAGGGTGTCTAATGGGGCGGGGCGGGTCCCGGCTGGACGGGGGAGGGTCAGGACTCGGATTCCGGCGGGCCTGGCGGAACGGGACTCGAGTTTTTTTTTGCCACTTAATTTTTTTTAAAAAAATATTTACAAATTCAATAATTGAACAAGATAGTTAATAAAAACATCTCAAGACTGCTTTTTGTGACTCTTATATTATTTAATAGAAATGTAATTTTTCTTGTAATACAATTTCAAAATTGCAACTTTGTGGTGTTGTTCAAAAGTTGCAAATAACATAGTAAAATTGCAATTAAAAAAATTACATATTCAACCATACTCTTTTGAATTTCCTCACAATGTCTTGAAGATCTTCTGTTGGATTTGGAATTTATTTGTCAAATTCTTCAACGACGTTTCCTGCTCCTTCGGACAAGATTTCGTTGTAGTTGTAGTTGTAGTCTTCTTCTTCGTTGGTCTCCGGTTGGCTACACCTTCTACGCTCCGCACGAATCCAGTCTCTGAATAGAACTGCAATCTCAACGAGTCTCCCGCCAATGAATGTTTGTGCTCTCCTATTTGAAATCTCCACGCAGAAAAAACACTTTCAGACGTTGTTGATGACGCTTGAATGTTCAACACATCTCGCGTCATCTTTATTAGTGTCGGAAATGTATTCTCATTCTGCCTCCAGTATTTCAGCAAGTCTTCTTGTCCTTCATCATTGTCAATTAATTCGTATGGTACAACACCCTGCAAAATATAAACAACAAATTCGCTAACTTGTGAGGAAGTTGAACTACTACACATTTTACTTCTAAGGCCTTGAATACTAGTAGCAGAAACCGCATGTTTTTTATAAGGTTGGTAGCGAAGTAGTAGAGGATGGTACAAAAGCCTTGCACTTTGTTGTTGGTAATACATATATACTTGTTTGCATTCGGTGTGTAGGCTAAACGTAACTTCTTGTTTAGTTGGTTTGTGAGTTGGTTCTTCAGTTGAGTCTGTTGGAAGTACTTCTATACAATCATAAATCGTTTGTTTTACAATCGTCTACTTTAATAGTTTGATTTAATACAGAACCAACAATACAAATAGTGGGCATAGGAAAAAATATTTTTTAAATTTTTAAATATTTTTTCAATAAATGTCTTATAAGTTAGTTTTTGCATATATTCATTAAGTAACAAAAATATTAGTGCTATATAAAATAACATATTTGAAATAGTAGGATAATAAATACCTGAAAATTATTTAGTATCTTGGTAAAATTTCTCTAAAAATCCATTATGTTCTAAAAAAATTCTCAATCATTATCTACAAGCATATCCCTTGAATTTTTATCATGGACGTTAAATAATAAAGTAATAGGTTGTCTATAATCGTAAGCAACAAGTAGTTGCTCATACAAAGAATTTCATCTAGTCGAAACTTCTTCTGAAATTTTTCTATAAGATAATCCACAATCATGACATATTCTTTTATACTCTTTGCGTCTTTGTATTTTTTTTACCTTTAAAAATAAAGTTTATAGCAAATTGTATTTTATCAAGAATGTTTTCAAAAAGATTTAGGTCATCTTTTACAACTAAGTTATAAATATGACACGCACATCTTATATGAAATAAATCAGGAAAAGATGGAGTTAATCTAAGTTTTAAAAATTTTATAGCATAATCATTAGAAGAAGCATTATCTAATGTAATAGTCATAATTTTATTAATTATTTCATAATAATCACAAATTTCATGAATATTTTCTGCAATAAAACTACAATGTACCTATCGTCAATATACCTATATGCTAAAATACATTTTTGCATAGACCAATTTTGATCTATCCAATGACATGTTACCGTTAAATAATCATTAATGTTAGTATTACGGCCTATGTTAGCAATAATAGTTACTTTGCCATTAAAATGATACAGTGCATAACGTAAATATTGTTGATATTCACATGTAAATTTAAAACATCCCTTCTAATCGTTGATTTAGAAAAACCATTAAAAGCAAGATTATATGTTTCTCGAATGTAATAAATAAACCCAGGAGAGGAAAGAAATGAAAAAGGTAAACCCTCCACCGCAATTAATTTTTTGCCATATTTTCTCTATCTTTGGTTTTATCATATTTAGGACCAAAAATTATCCCCGTTGTCGGGTTAATTTGATTCTGTACTAAGTCAGGGACACTATGTGAACCTTGTCCCGACTCAGATGACATTGGCACACCCAATTTTTTAACCTTGTATTGATTCCACCTAGTTGTGTGCTTGCCTTGTACATGTCTCAATAAACCTCCCGTCCCTCCTTGATATTTTCTGATTTTAAATTTATAAACATTTTTACAGATTTTACATCTAGCTGGTTGATTCTCTTCGTCTCTATCAAAAAAATGGCATGCATCTGATTTTAATTTTTGTTTTGTGGAGCCTCGATTCATACTAGGGGGAATAGGAGTCATTCTAGTTTCAGTTTCAGGCTAAGACTCGGTCTGAGACTGAGATTGAGGTGCACTAGTGGATATGTCATCTATCGTCTAAATTAAAGTCTGGTTCATCTACTTCATCATCTAATGGTATATCAATAAAAAAAATAGTTTCATCAATATGACTGAAATCAATCAAATCATCGGGACTAGGAATAGGACTACTAGAAGAAGTACTCCTACCCTTGTTCCTACTAGAAGAAGCACCCTTACCCTTACCCCTAATCATACGTTTCAATCCTTCCATTTTAATTATACAAATAAATAATTAAAGTAAATTAAATTAAGTAACAATAATCATTTAAAGAATAAACGAATGTACCAAACGTCGACGTTTAATCGAGATTGAAAATTGAAACTTTGCTCGATTGATGATCCTCAAGCTAGTTGTCAACTTCACTCCCAATTATTTAACTTTGATATAATATTTATTAGTAGGAAGATTTGTAGAATTGTAGAGAGATTAGAGAAATGGTGGGAAGATTTGTGAGAAAAATGAAGAGGAAAATGAGTTATTTATAGTTGAGAAATAGGGTTAAAGTGTAAATATATTAATTTAGGGGTTAAAAATAAATATTAAGTGGTAGAGGGTTTATGGGTTTGAGGGCAAAAAATGGCCGCTATAGCCGTTGCACAACTGTCAAAATCGAAATTCGGTCGTTGTTGCAACGATTATTGTTGCAAAGGGGGAGAGGGATAGATCGGGACGGGACGGGGTCGAGGCGGGATCGAGATATGCCAGGCCCCATCCCGAGTTCGAACCCCGACCTTGATAATTTTTTTATTTTATTTTGGGGGATCGGGACGAACCCCGACCCACTGGACAACCCTAGTATATAGTAGGATACTTCACTCGTGAAGTGGAGGCTCGCATATGGAGTCTTGTGCGATAAAAAGGTACCACCAAAACTTAAAGACAAGTTTTATAGGGTGGTGGTTAGATCAACTATGTTGTATAGGCGAAGTGTTTACACCTTGGTTGACACGAGTATATAAGTCATGTTATACTGTTGAATAACAAGCCTTCCATTTTAGCACATCCAAAAGATGAAAATTGCGGAGATGAGAATGCTGAGATGGATGTGTGGGCACACAATGAGGGATAGGATTAGAAATGATGATATACGGGACAAAGTGGGAGTGACCTCGGTGGAGGATAAGATGCGGAAAACGAGGTTGAGATGATTCGAACATGTGCAGATGAGAGGCAGAAATACCCCAATGCGGAGGTGTGAGAGGTTGGCTACGGGTTCAGGAGGGGTAGATGTAAGCCGAAGAAGTATTGAAAAAAGGTGATTAGACAGGATATGGTGCATGTGCAACTTACTGAGAACATGACCTTAGATAGGGGTTGTGGGGGACACGAATTAGGGTAGTAGGTAGTTGAATGTAGTCCTACTTACGCTTACATAGTGGTAGTTGTGTTATTATTATAGCCTTGCTTAGCCTATCATACTAGTAGGCTCAATATTTCTTTATAATTCATGTCGTTTGATTTCTGATGTTGTATGTTCTTTCGTATACTTTATTTATTTTATTTACACTGCTTTTTTCAGAATAATTTAGCATGGCTTATTCGTTTTTGTTACCATTTTCATAATGTTTTAAATTTCTTGTCTGAGTCTGACCGTTTCTCTTGTTTTGCTTGTGCTTATGCTGTCTTGAGAAGGATCTTTCAAAAACAACCTCTACATGTCAAGGTAGAGGTAAGGTAGGCATACAATCTACCTTTCCCAGACCCCACGTTGTGAAATTTCATTGGGCATGTTATTGTTGTTGTACTTCACTCAAAAGTAAAGCTGGCCAGTAGGCCGGGCTCGGGTCTGGCGGGTCTGGTTTGGTGGGGTGGGGTCGGGGCGGGACGGGTGAAGGGGGCGAGATCGAGGCTGGCGGGGTATGGCTAGATCGGGCTTGGCGGGATTTGCCGAAGTCCTGTCCCAATCCCAATCCCGTCGGAATCGGCTTCCGGCTGGTTTTCCTTTTTTTTTTTTTAATAACATATGTATAAAAAAAACTCAATAATTAAACAAGACAAGATAGTGTAATAAAAACATCTCAAGGCTATTTTTGTGCCTCTTATATTATTTAATAGACATATAATGTTTTTGTAATACAATTGTCGAAATTGCAACTTTGTGGTGTTGTCCAAAAGTTGCAAATTACATAATAAATTTGCAATTAAAAAATTACATTCTGGAAAAAAATCTGTTCTAATTTCTTGATAATTTCTTGTGGTTCTTCTGTTGGAATTGATATTTGTTGGTCAAATTGATCCACGTCGCTTCCACAACCTTCGGATAATATTTCGTTGTAGTTTTCGTCTTCTTCTTCGTTGATCTTCGGTTGACCGCACCTTCTCCGCTCCGCTCGTATCCAATCTCTGAATAATACTGCAATTTCCAAGCTGTCTCCGGCTAATGAGTGTCTGTGGCCTCCTATTTGATATTCTTGCGTGAAAAAGCGCTTTCAGACCTTGATTGATGACGCTTGAATGTTCAAAACATCTCGGACCATCATTGAAAGTGTCGAAAAAGTCTTCTCATTCCCCCTCCAGTATTTCAGCAAGTCTTCATGACCATCTTTATTGATAACTTCTTGGTACGGTATAGAACCCTGCAAAACAAAAATATCAAACTCGCTAATTTGGTTAGTAGCTGATGCGACGCACATTCTATTTACGAGGCTTTCAATACTAGCCGAAACAAAGATGTCTTTGTGAGGTTGTGTTGAAGATGAAGAAGATGGTATGGAAGCCGGTAGGTTACTAGCACTTTCTTGTTGGTAAAACCTATATATTTTTTTTGCATTGGTCTTCTACGCTAGACAACACTTCTTTAGTTTGTTCAATAGGTGATTTGGATTTTTTGGACTTGGAGGTGGTAGTACTTCTATACAATCGTAAATAGTTTCAGTAAGTGATTTAGTACCGTCTATTTTAATAGTCAGATTTAATACAGCACCAATAATATAAATAGTGGGAATAAGAATAAAATATTTTTTTATTTTGATAAACATTTTTTAATAGTTGCAATATAAGCTGATTTTTCCATATATTCACTAAGTAATAAAAATATTAGAGTTATATAAAACAACATAGTTGAAATAGTAGGATAATATATACCGAAATTTTTTTTTGTTGCTTGAAAAAAATTCTCTAAAAATACAATAAGTTCAAAAAAACTTACCCGATCACTATCTACAACCATATCAGCTGAATTTTGATTATGAGAGTTAAAAAATAAAGTTATAGATTTTCTATAGTCATAAGCAACAAGTAGTTGCTCGTATAAAGAATTTCAACTAGTGGATACTTCTTCTAAAAAATTTCTATAAGATAGTCCACAATCGTGACAAATTTTTTTATTTTCCTTTCTTCGTTGTACTCTATTACTTTTAAAAATAAAGTTTATAGCAAATTGTATTTTACTAAGAATGTCTTCAAAAAGTGATAGATCATCCTTTACAATTAAGTTATATATATGGCACGCGCATTTTATATGAAAATGATCTGAAAATGATGGAGTTAAATTATTTTTTAAAATTGTAATAGCGTAATTGTTAGAAGAAGTGTTATCTAATGTAATAGTCATAATTTTATCAGTTATTCCGTAATAATCGCACACTTGATAAATATTTTCTGTAATAAAAGTATCAGTGTGCCTATCATCTATATATCTATACGCTAAGATACGTTTTTACATATATCATTTATAATATATCCAATGACAAGTTACCATTAAATAATCATGGTCGTTAGTACTACGACCTATATCAGACGTAATAGATACTTTGCCATTAAAATGATATAATGAATAACGTAAATATTGTTGATATTCATGTGCGAATTTAAATGCATATCTCTTAACAGTTGATCTAGGAAAATCGTTAAAAGCATGATTATATATATCTCTAATGTAATGAATAAAATCGGGAGATGAAGGAAATGAAAAAGGCAAACCCTCCACAGCAACTAATTTTGATATAGCTTCCCTATCTCTATGTTTATTATATTTAGGGCCTACAATTTCCCCCGTCATAGAGTTAATTTGACCATGTACTTGGTACGGGACAGTATCAGTATGTGAACCTTATCCCGATGGAGCGGGCGTTTGCGCACCCGATTTTGAAGCCTAGTATTGGGCATACCTAGCTGGATGAGCCCTTACTACATGTCTCATTAAACCACTCGTCCCACCGTGACCTTTTCCAGTTTTAAATTTTAAAACATCTTTACAAATTTTACATCTAGCTACTTGATTCTCTACGTCCCTATCAAAAAATATTCATGCATCTGATTTTAATGGTCATTTTGCTTAATTTCGTCTCATATTAGGGGGAATAAGAGTTGTTTCAGTTGAAGGTGCACTAGTGAATGTGTTGTCATCAACATTAGTGGGTGTATCATCTAGATCATCGTTTAAATTAAAGTCTTCTTAAGTTCCAAAAAATAGCTCCTCATCTAAATCTAATGGTATTGTAGGAAAATGTTCAGTATCAACAAAATCATCATGTGTAGGAATAGGTTGACTAGAAAAAGTACCATTGCTCTTGTTGCCTCTACTAGAGGAAGTACCCTTACCCTTAAACATACCTCTTAATCCTTCTATTTTAATTATGATAATAAATAATTAAAGATAATAAAATTAAATACGCTAAATAAAATAAACAGACAATAATAATTTAATAAAAGAACGAATATACCAAACGTCGACGTATAATCGAGAGGTTGAAAATTAAAACTTTGCTAGAAGGAAGATCCTCAAGCTAGTTGCCAACTTCACTCCAATTCCAAATGAATAAATAAAATTGAATATTTAGTAAACAATATAGACTTGCAGAGAGATAGATTGAGAGATTAGAGAAATTGTAGGAAGATTTGTGAGAAAGATGAAGAGAAAATAAGTTATTTATAGTTGAAAAATTGAGTTAAAGTATGAGTTAAAAATAAATATTAAGGGGTAGGGACTTGGGGGAGGGGGAGGTCAAAAATAACCGTTGCACAACGGCCAAAATTTAAAATGACCGTTGGTGCAACGGAGAGTTACGGGCAGGATTGGGGAGGGCCGGAACGAGACATTGACCCGTCCCAATTCGAGTCCCGATACCAAATTTTATTTTATTTTTTTACTACTCGGTGTCGGGCCGGGACCGGGCAGTCCCAGCCCACTGGCCAGCTTTACTCAAAAGTCAAAAGTAACATTCACATCAGAACTTAAAGTTTGTAAGTTTTGATTGTTTTATTACGCCATCTATTCCAAGTCAAATGTGCAGAAAAACTCCATTCCGTAAGCAAAAGTTCTACTGATACAGAAGAACTATCATTCAACGTCTATAATCATTTTCATTGTTTGAATATAATCGCACGCTCGCTTTTTAATGCTCAATCCTTCAGCTTTCCTTTTCGATCTAAAAGGAAAGATAAGTACTCAAGGACGGCAGGTTTGTCAGCAACAATACAAACTAGCAACAATTGAGCAGGCAACAGCTAATAGATCCAAAAAGAATACAAGTAAAACATTGTCCAATTTTTTATGAACACTTACTATCTTCTAGAGCCTGATGAAATCCCAGCATTCCTGAAAACATAAAAATTAAATAAAGAACACTTGGTATGAGATTATCTTAATGGTGGCACTGGAAAGTGGAAACAAATCAACAGCTCTTCAGCGTTCAAAACTTTATGAAAATAGATACCTGCCCTGTTTACTGACTAAATTTGCACCAGGTCTTCCATGAGATGAAACCTTGTTTTGTGAAGTACCCATGCCAGTTTTGTCAGCATTAAATCCATTTCCGAGGGTCAAATGTACAGATGAGGCAGCCCTAGATTCAGATGCATTTAGCTCCATCTGGTCTCTTGGCTTTGTCAAAATTTTTACATTTGAGATGCCCCCAGTAATGTTGAAAGATGCACCATTAGAAATCTGACTTTGAAGGTTGTCACTAGAATTTGCAGGTCTGACGACAGCATAGTCTTTGAAAACTGCCTTCTCAGATGTTGGTTCAACTGATGGTACCCTCTTCAAACGTTGATTTTGTGGCATAGGGGTGACTGCAATAGGAGGCAAATAAGAGGAGTATGACGAAGGCGCTGCAGCTGCAGCAGCCACTTTAGCAGCTGCAGCTGTGGCTGCTATAATTTCTTGAGCACCTTCTCGAAGTTGAATGAAGTCTCCATCAATTACAAATAACTAAAAAGGTAGAAAGATTGCATTAGTTGCTATAAAGCACCAGCTGGAACCATAAATAGACAAGATGTAAAGGTACACATACTTCTGGATGGTTTGCCACAAATTCATCAAGTTTCCCATACTTCTTTTTGTAGTCATGCCAGTGCAAGGGGGCAAGCATTTTACCAAGCCTATTAGGAAGCTGCACATCAGGCCATGCATTAGGAACTGGAATCATAAATAGACAAAAAAGGAAAGAACGACTAGACTAGAAGAAATGACAGAAGTCAAAAACAGCTTTCACACTTTTTAAGTATTACTAACCGTAGAACTAATCCTGATTCTACCACCAGAACCAGGAGGAATTGTGCGGACTATGCAAGCCAGCAATGCCTTTTCGTCCAAGAGATTAACCTCTACTGATTTACCAACTGCATATGCATTCTTCTGTCCTCCAGCAACATATGTTTCTGTCAAAACAGCGCCTGACATGGTAGCCGTCACTGACTCAGTTGAATTATGAGTATTATTTGGAACTTCGGTTGACAACTTATCAGCATTCGAACTAAATTCTCCCATGCTTAACCCTTGAGACTCTAGTATGTAATTAGCTGCAGAGTTGGCATTGTTCACCTGCAGTATTGGCAATGATTGCAAGATGATTCTGCTTATTCACGTCGTTTAAACAACGCCCCCCCCCTTCCACCAAACATAAACAACACAAACGCAAGTAGCAACCAAAAATAATAGGGACGGCTGCCCTTTCAGAGGAGTACCTCTGTCTCATTGTTATGTTCATGAGAATCCAATCTTAAAGCACCAATGAATTGCGAAGAAATCTGATGCAAAATCTGCTGTGTTTGTACACCCGAGAGGTAATTCTTATCCACAGACTGAAGTTCCTACATAATTATGGTAGATCAAGAAATTAGGAATACAAAGCAGGAGGAAAATGCAAATAACTGCAAGCAATAGATGTTGGTTGCTCAACCTGTCCCTCTTCACTTGAAGCTGGAACCACTGGGTCCTGAGTTTCAATTTCTTGGTTCACATTGACATCACTGAAATCTGAACGAAGAGTTTGCCCATTGACAGTTGCTTCATGATCATACTGAGAATCTGATCTTGGCAAGGTTGACTGAGGTTGCAAAGAGTACTGATTGTGACTAGAGATATGTGAACCCTCTGGTGCAGCCTTGAAAACCACAGGAATAGCAATTTATCTTTCTAGTGTAAGCAAAAGTAACAGGGAGAATTAGACAAAGATTTTCTACTTTACCTGTTGGTTTGGCCACTGCTGAAGAGATGATACTGCCGGTACTGAGTGAAAATGCCCAACATGAGATTGAGGAACATGTGACGGTAAAGGAGGAGCAATTCCCTGTTGATGCATTACATATGGATGCAGAGCGGCAATTTGTCCGGGTGGAAGGTAGGTTGTCATCCCAAGCAAGGACGAAGGAGCAACTGGCATACCATGTACATGATCCGACTGGTGGAACCCCAGAAAAGAGAATATTAAATGTTGTGAGCAGAGAAGGCAATCAAAAGAGACTTAGAACAATTTATTTTCCTTCTCTTTTTTATTTTCTTTCTCAGGGTGTGGAGGTAGGGTAAGGTTAATTCTTAGTCACTTAGTGTCACAACATCAATAGTCAGCAGCAGCACCAGATAACATCCAAATATATTGTTGTACAGTTTATGTTTAAACACAAAAACTTGGCAAGATTCAAGGAAAAAAAGCTCTATTAAGATCACATGAAACATTGATAAAGATTTACTCTCTTGTCTGAAGCTAATCAAGTAAGCATTGATACACAAGATTACACCTCTCTTGAGTATCCGTTGACCAATTTAGAAGCTCAGGCACCTATATGCTAGGCATAATTCATGGTTTTCTTTCCAAAGCATAATTCATGGTTTTCTTTCCAAAGCATAATTCATGATTTAATTATCAAAAAAGCAATCAAACTTAACTACTGATTAAACTACAAGTTTTATGGGGAATGAAGACTTCAAAATTCTGTTCATCAAGTTAAATTTTCTAGTTCTTGGCAGTCTAGGGTGGAATTTTACACAGCCGTTACAGAAATCCAATGTGCTCATATAGCAAAAGAAATGATAGAATCAAATGATATAGACCAAAAGCAGCTATAACAGTAAGTTGTGGCATCATAGTGAACTTATAACTACAGCATAATATTTGACCATGCTAAGTGTTAATTCAAATACAATATAATAAGACCAAAGATGAGAATAAGCACCACAGACCATTATCTCCAACCAACCTCTTCAGAAAACAAAATAACCTTAAGTCTTGGCAAGTCATGAATGACAAAGAAAGCAGACACACGAGGCACTTGCATTATACTTCTACAGCAAGTCATCAAACCTTTACCGTACCTCTTATTTACAGTGCCTATAGCATTGATATAACTAACATAGTCCTAGAAAATGCAGCTCTGGGCAAAAGAATAATGTGAACAAAATGGTGATTTGTACCTGAGTTGACACATTCCCAGTGGAAGCAAAAGATGGAGCACTCTCAACATTTCCATTTTGTAGGCCTATGGAACTTTCACCAGGTGAATTGCTTCCACTAGCATTAAGTTGGCTTCCATTGCTCTGCCCAAGATGACTAGCATCTTTAGAATTCAGGTTGGAGACTTGTGAACCATCAGAGTAAGTTCCACCTCTTGCCTCGGCCAATTCAAGTTGGAGCTGTTGCATGTGCATATGCAAGCGCTCCATCTCACCAAACTAATAGGAAAAATTAAAAGAAATCTCATCAGCAAAAGTAACTGCAAATATATTCAGCACTTAAATCACTCCAATTAGGATCATAATAAGTCATATTAGGACTGTATAATCAAAGATATTCCGGTTAGAGCAAGTGAATCAACTAAAGTCGATGAATCATTCATCGCTGAAGCACCTGTCTTTGACAGGCAAGCCAAAGCTGGTTATATTGTTCTGCGCGCTCCCGTAATCCAGCTTGCTGCAAGGCATCGACTTCCTGAACACGAGTAATCCAAGCCTGGGCCTCCCTTATTTGTTCATCTTTGAACAGGATTGTTTCCTGAGCTATCCTATTCTGAAAAATAACAGCGGTGACCATTAGTCAGTAAATGATATACCACTGAAAGAGGACAAGAATGACATTATAACAATGGTCTTCTTACGCTATAACAAATGGAAAGGCTCCAACGTACCCTCCCCGGACCCCATTCGTGGGATTACACTAGGTATGTTGTTGTAAAACAGAATACCACAGCTTCAGTACTTTTTGAGTAAAACATTCCACAAATGAAACACAAAAGTGAAATATGTTTGCAAAGCATTAGAAAGTTCTATACATAGTCTACCCTAGCAAGTGGACAAAACACTCAAGTAATACAGAGGTGGAGAAAGGTTGTAGATTGCCCAACCTAGCACAAATTCAAGAAGCTGCGATTTTGAACTTATGTTACTTGAGAATTAAAATTTTGAAATATGTTAGTACTTGATAAATTTAAGAAAAACATAAATAAAACTCCATGAAGAGAACTTAAACTACAAGAGATTACACTTGCGGAAAACCAATAAGATGAAGTTTAAAGGGTCGACTGAACTTTATGTTTGTTCATGATGGTTTTAAAATAATAAGAATTTCAGGATGCCAGTTTTCCCAAAGTTAAAATCATTCTTCCAGGTAGTATTATATACTTTTCACTTATCTAACAGTAAACATCCATTTCAGACCAGTTCTTAAATAGAATTCATCAAGATGCATTAGTGCATCCTCTTGAATTGGTAGAGTTCCCTTGAGTCATTATCAATCTATGGTAATATTAACTACCTTGAAATTCCTTGTTTATAATGTTCCTTTCCTTTCGGATAGAATTTTCACTAGTTATGCCAAAAGAATATTGAGTCAAGTTTGTTTGGAAAACTGTGGAAAAGAAGTTTCAAAGTTATGAAAAAAAATCAACTTTTTTTTTACAATCAAAATATGTTTGGAAAAATATAGAACATGAAAAAAGAACTTTAATCAAAGTTAAAGAACTTGAAAACTTGAGAAACCAGTATTTCAAAGTTGAAATTTTCTTCAACATTTGGCAAAAAACAATTTCACCTTTTAGCTAGTTCTTGAACCAAACACAAGTTCACAAAAAGAATTCGCAAAAAAATTTAAAAGAATTTGCAAAAAATGCAACCAATAATGTCTATGGAACTGTATTTCTCACCACACAAATCTCCTGAAGACCTTGGCTAGTTTAGTTGAGTTTACATCATATTCTATGACTTATTGGGTTTTTTACAAGTGAAACTTGCATTGTTAAACTGCACCAAAATGATGCATATTCTATGATGTATTATGTGAACTTCAACTTAATACTACTTCACTTGCCCGAACCTAGTTTGATGACATTCAATCACAAATAAACCAACCATGTTTGGTCAACTGAACATAACTACACCAGAGTTTATGTTAAATTTCACAAACCATGGATAATATTCACAAAAACAATAGAAAAATGCACTCAATGAGGCACAAAGATGAAACTCTATTAATAACATCAAAAGATAAACACAAGTCTTCATTACAAATTTAAGTAAAGAATTATAAGGAAAAGAAGATAATCTTGATAAGAGAAAAATGTACCTGTTCCTGCAGTTCCATGAACTGACGCTCCTTCTCTTGAATATGCTCTTGGAGGTCATGAATTTGTTTAATATGCTGAGATCTTTCTGCTTCAATGCTGTCCCTCTCTCTCCTAAAAATTGATAAGTCTTCTTCAGATTATGAGATTGATATTAATGACATGCCAAATTCGGAGGATAGATGTAAAAATCATTTGTAAACTTCAATTACTGAACAAACAGAACAACAGAAGATAACTTGAGTACTAAAATTATAAGACAACCACAATCCAAAAATTATAAGCAACCTGTAAGTTTGCAGTTCTTTACTCTGTTCTCTAAGGAGATCCTCTTTTGCCCATGCCTGGTAAAGCAATGACAGGGATTAGATTAAATAGAACATCAACTACAATCCAAAAGAAACAAGAAATAAGAAATAAGATATATAAAAGTTAGAATTAGAAAACAACTGCTTCATTGTCCAGTCTAATTGCATGAAGCTCCCTTTCTTTCTCTTCCATCCTCCTCTCCAGCTCATAATTATTCTGGTCCCTTTCATGTATTTGCTCCTTAAGAAGCATTAAACCAACAACTTAATCAGTAAATCCATTGATGTCCCAAGCAGTAGTCAAAATATTTGTCAAAGACAATAGTACCTGAAGCTTAACATTGGCATTGGCATGCTCTTTTATCTGAGCATCAAAACTATCCCGTATTTCCAGAATCTCTGATCTTGCAATGAGCTGAGCTCGTAGTTCAGTCTCCATTTGCTGCAACTCTTCTTTTTGTTTTACCACACTAAGTAGTCTCTGTTGCATAAGATCATTGTTTGAACTTCCATCAATAGTGATTGAACAGAAGTCCACATCAACCGGTTCTCTCCCTTGCTGCACCTTTGACAAAATCAAATCACCTTCATTATACTCGCATTCAGGTTACAAACCCCAAATACTAAGGTACATACTTCTTATCACATTCCTAAGTTTATGGATAGAGTTAATGATCAAAAACACACTTGAACTATCCCATTTCCGCGAGTTCCACACTACAACTATCAGATATTTCCATTTCCTACCTCAACTCTCATATGGTCCCTTTTCCTACCCCAACTATGGTGATAGTTCAGGTAGAAAAAGGGAACAACTGATAGTTGAGATGTGTTTTAATACATAGGTGGTGATAGTTCAGGTAGGGAAAGGGAACAACTAGTAGTTGGGGTGTGAAACTAGCGAAAAAGCGATTCAGGCGTGTTTTGACCATTATCTCTAATGTTTTTCTCTTAATTTAAAATCGTTACCTCGTATATCAGTCTCTCATCCGTTTGACCTAATCTGGAACGTTCCGTTTCCTACATTTGATACATCGACAAATATCGTAAAATGAGAACGATAACAAAAACATAACGTCTAGATCAGAAACAAAGGCAATGTGAGAAGGATTTAAGTTACCTCGCTACTGGAATTTCGAACGGATTGCTCGGAGATTGCACGCCACTCTTTGCGAGAAGCCGCCTGAGACGACGACACAGGAAGAGCAACACCGCGTGCGGCGGCGACACCAGCCGCTGCCGAAGCGTCCATTCACACGAATCGTCGGTACGATTCGGTTCTCCAACTCCTCCCGCTTTACTCAAAACCCTAAAAACGGAAAACAAAGACAAAATCGACCAACGAAGAAATGCGAAATAGAAACCCTAGAGTAAGAAATAGTAAAATGAAAGTGGATGGTAGAAATGGGAGGGACGGAACACAAAGAGAATAAAATGTGGTACCTTAGAAGAGGACTGAAAAGTAAAAAGACCAAATCGTTCACGACTGAGCTACTGTGCTAGTTATAGTTATTGGAGTAGGGATGGAAATGGATCGGATCTGGACATGATTTTATTAGATTCAGATTCAGATACGTTTTTCATTTCTAGATTCAGATTTATCGGATTCATAAAACTCAGATTCAAATTCGGATTTATTGGCCCGGGTCCACGAATTGAATCTGAATCCACATGTAAAACAAATGTCAAAGAATATTAAGACAATTATCAATCTAGCTTCAGGGAAACATATAAAACACACACCAAAAACTAAATTAATTTAAACTAGGTGCAAACGGTAGTCATTCCTCATATTTTATCAAAAGTATTTTTTTTCTATTCCAAATCAAGATAAATAGCAACAAAAGTCAAACAAAAACAAGTAGCATAGTACTTATGAAACCTTCGACATCATATTAATAGTGTTTAGAAAAAAATAGTTTTCAAGATCATTTCTTAGAACCTCAAAGGAAAACACTGGCAGAACCTTTAAAAAAAGACCAACAACTCATAGTAACATATTGATAACTCAAATACATAACTAGGTAAATGTAATAAAATTTTAGGACAACAACTATCCAAAAACAGTAAGCACGGATCAATTATCGGATTTTACATAAATTATGAAAAAATTTAAGAAAATACTTATAAAATTACATTCTAGGTTATGAATATATTTAATAAAAATGGATCCACGGGTCGGATCTGGACCGGATACGGATCTCAAATACAAGATCTAGATTCAAATCGGATCCGTCAGAAACGGATCCGTGTCCGGTCCGGATCCGTCAAATCCAAATTTTAAAGATCTATATCCTATAAAACGAAGTTGGATCCATCGGATCCAAAATTCACTGCCACCTCTAAGTGGGAGAGACAATTTTTTGTCTTTATCCGGGATATATGAGCAAATTTTATTATTGCCATTTGACAATATTGGAGGTGAATTTTTCGACAGAAAAAGTTTACTAGTACTAGTCATAATTGAAAATAAAGTTACTCGAGAGAGAAAAGAAAACAAATTCTAGGTAGTATATAAATTTGTGTTCAGAACTTAAATGACCCAAAAAAGAAAAGTGTAATAAAAGCAATCCAAAAAAAATATAAAAGTATATTTTGCACAAGAAATTATTGTTAAGTCCTTTTGTGTAGAATTTTATCGCGCAAAAGGTTCCTTGTAGAGGTAGGACGGACCACGTCTTATAAAGGTCCAATTAAGCAAGAAATTGTTGTGTTTTGTAATTAATTATTCATCTACTCATTCGTACTTGATTTGACATAACATTAAGTCAATTATTACAAGAATCCATCCAAAATCTTTTTATGGGTACTCTTGTTCCACTTCCCCTTTTTAGGGTCATTTAAGTTCCGGACTCGGTAAAATTAGGCCCCTAAATTGATTTTTTAGAAAGTAGCTATAGTGTTACAATAAAATGTATAGAATCACGGTAAAACATACACATGATATACACAAAAGTGTGTTTTTCGTTTGGTTAAAAAACATAAAAAGTATTTTCTTTAAGAAAATAAGTTTCGTAAAAATGAGAAATATTTTTCCTAATGAAAGTAAGGAAAACAAGTCTCATAAAAGTCATTCAATCAACTACTCCACCACCACCCAACCTACACACCCAACAATCACCCACCCCACCAAACCCCAACCACTCCTCTATCCCTCCCCCAATTTTTTAAAAATATTTTTAATTTTTTTGGTTCTCTACACCACCCTCCCCACCCCTGCGACCCTCCCCACACACTTCTCAACCTCTCCCTCTCCCCCAAAAAAATATTTAAAAGTTTTAAATTTTTTTGATTTTCTACACCACCACCGACACTTTCCCCCAAAAAAAAATTAAAATTTTCTTGGTATTCTAAACCACCCCCACCTCCCTCCCGGTGCGAACCCACCCACCCACTCCATCACACTCTGAAAAAATTTAATTGTTTTTTTAAAAAAAAAATTTAACCCACCAACCCTCTAAAAATATTTTTTAGAAGAATTTTAATTATTCTTTTTTTCATTTTCTAGACCGCCCACCCATCCCCCCTCCCGTGTATCGCACACCTACCCCCTTCCGAATTTATTAGTTCATATATTACGTGGTTAAATTTGGTGTAGGTGAGTTGTGGTTGGGGGAGGGGAGGGCCAATGAGCATGGATGTGGTGGAGGTAAGAAAAAATTCATAATTTTTATAAATATATATATATATATATAATATAATTTTTTGAGGGGGTGGGTGGATTGTGGTGGGGAATTGGATGGGGGTTGGATGTAACAGTGGTGTGGGGTGGGTCAGGTTGTGGTGGTTGTGGTGGTGTGGGGTAGGGGTGGATGAAGATGAAGTGCGTTCGAGGATGGTGGTTGGGTGAAGTGGGATTTTATTGTGTGGTGTGTGGTGGAGGATGGGTGGCGGGGGTGTGATGGTGTGAGGTGGGGTGATGGCGTTATGGGGCTTGATTCAGTATTTTTCGAAAAATATTTTCTACTACCAACCGAACATGAAAAATTAAGTAAGAAATTCACTTATTTTCGACTAACCAAACGAATATGAGAAAATCACTTATTTTTCAATAACATATTTCACATGAAAAAAAAAATCATGGAAAATATTTTTCTCCATATCGAGCACACCCAAAATAAAGTATAGTATTGTATACATCACGATAAGACATACGTATGACATATACAAAACATATAATAATGTAGCTGTATTATTTTGTATGCCGTTTGTATGTATTCTATATTGGTATATGTCCATCCGACATACAACTATTCCATCACTAGAAACAAAGGTTGTCTAACGGAGCGGGCCGAGGCGGAAACCGGCGGGACGGGGGCTCTGGCAGACCAGGCGAGTTGGGATAGCCGGGACGAGAAGAGGTCCCGCCCCGTCCCACATCCCGCCGGAAGAGGGGCCGGGATTTGGAGGGACGGTTCGGGTCGGATTGGAATTTGGGGGGACGGGTCGGGATCAGGATTTGAGGGTTTTTTTTCACTAATTTTTAAAAATAATATATATAAACACTTCAATAATTGAACAATATATTGTATTAAAAATATCTCAAGACTGTTTTTGTGTTTCTTATATTATTTAATAGAAATGTGATTTTTTTGTAATACAATTTCAAAATTGCAACTTTGTGATGTTGTTTAAAAGTTGCAAATCACATAGTAAAATTACATAGTTAACCATACTTTTTCTAATTTTCTCACAATGTCTTGAAGATCTTCGGTTGGAATTGGAATTTGTTGGTCAAATTGTTCGATGTCGCTTCCTGTTCCCTCAGACATGATTTTGTTGTACTTGTAGTTTTCTTCTTCGTTGATATCCGATTGACTGCACCTTCTACGCTCCGCTCGAATTCAATTTGTGAATAGAACTGCAATCTCAAATGTGTCTCCCGCCAATGAATGTATGTGATATCCTATTTGAAATCTTCCAACAGAAAAAACTCTTTCAGACGATGTTGATGACGCTTGAATGTTCAACACATCTCAGCTCATCTTTGCTAGTGTCAGAAATGTATTATCATTCTGCCTCCAGTATTTCAGCAAGTCTTCATGTCCTTTATCATTGACAATTAATTTGTACGGTACAACACCCTACAAAACATAAATATCAAATTCGCTAACTTGTGAAGAAGTTAAACCACCAAACATTTTATTTTATAAGGCCTTGAATACTAGCAGCAGAAATCACATGTGATTTTATAAGGTTGCAGCGAAGTAATAGAAGATGGTACATAAGCTGATTGATTATTTGCACTTTGTTGTTGGTAATACATATATACTTGTTTGTATTCAGTGTGTATGGTAGACATAATTTCTTCTTTAGTTGGTTTGTGAGTTGGTTCTTCAGTTGGGTCTGTTGGAAGTACTTCTATACAATCATAAATCGTTTCTACAAGTGTTTTACAAACGTCTACTTTAATAGTCGAATTTAATACAACACCAATAATATTCGGATTTAACCGTCTACTTACCCTTGTTACTCATACTAAAAGAAACATCATTACCCTCACCCTTAATCATACGTCCAAAGCGTTTTATTATAATTAGGCAAATAAATAATTAAAGTAAATAAAATTAAATGCGATAATTAAAATTAAGTAACAATAATAATTTAAAGAATGAACGAAGGTACCAAACGTCGACGTGTAATCGAGATTGAAAATTAAAACTTTGCTCGATGGATGATCCTCAAGCTAGTTGCCAATTTCACTCTCAATTTTTTAACTTTGATATAAATGAACAAAAAATATAATATTTAGTAGGCAATGTAGAATTGTAGAGAAATAAACTGAGAGATGATAGGAAGATTTGTGAGAAAAATGAGGTATTTATAGTTAAGAAATATGGTTAACGTGTAAATATATTAACTTAGGGGTTACAAATAAATATTAAGGGTGTAGGGAGTTTATGAGGTTGGGGGGGGCAAAAAATGACCGTTATAACCGTTGCACAACGGCCAAAATCGAATTTTGATCGTTGTTGCAACAACTATTTTTGCAAATGGGGAGGGGGTTGGCGGGACGATCCCAAGCCCCGTCTTCGAACCCCGACACCAACAATTTTTTTTTATGACGGATCGAGGCTGAGCGGGCAGTGGACTGGATCGGGACCGACCCGACCCACTGGACAACCCTACGAGAAACCATTATATTCATCACCAAAATCATCATAACTATAATTTCTTCCACCTATAACAAAACAAAAATGTCAAGGCCCAAATCCACGTTTTTGACACCAGGCACGCTACATGACTCAAGTGAACCAACCCCGTAAAAAAAACACTCATTTATATATTTAAATGTATATAACAACTTTTTAAACGTATAATATTTTAAAAGATTAGACAACTATATGAATATAACTGTAAGCCGTAACTTTCAATAAATAAAAATTTACATAAAGAAAGGAATTTCATTTATGCATGCCAGATGAGTGACAATAGCATTACAATCCAAAAATAAACATTCATCATTATCTATGAAATCTTTATAATAAGGAATGAAATAATCAACTAGGATATGCCCGGGTGAATCAAAAGAATAGTAACAAAATGTCCTCCGTGATTACAAGTGCGGGTCACCAAAAATATCAACGGAATATGTAGACACTACAAGAAAAATATATAATTAACAATAAAATTTTAGTAACAATAAATATATTATTGCTAAAAACATAAATGATAATAAAATTTTAATATTTTATTGTTAAAAATATAAATGACATAAAAAAATATCTTGTTGCGACAAATTCTTACATCGAAGGTTATTGCAACGGCATGCAACAATTTTTTGTTGTTGTGAAAAATACTTTTGACAACAAAAATATTGTTGTCAAATGCCTTTCTTCTTGTAGTGAGAGTTGTCCTATCAACTCGGCTCGAGCTGCACATGTCCAACCCCTGAAAATAAAAATAGAAATTTAGCCAATAATTCTAAACTCCACATGCCTTTCTTAAAAAAATATTACATAAGGGGATAGGGTAGCGAAAGGGGAAATTACAACGTGAGGATTTGAACTCTCACCAACATGATAAAAGTTCATGTAGTCAACCAAATGAGCTACTAGATTTCTACAAACTCCACATGCCTAGTATGTATTGTAAACCGCTTTCCCAAAAAGTGAGACAACATTTAAAGAAAATATGATACATACATAAACAATTATATAATAAAGGAACATTTATGTCAGTTAACAATTTATATTATGAAGTAATACGATATTATAAAACGTATTTCAGGGTCATTTTTGAAATATCGAGCTTTAAAAAAATCAAGTAAAGTCTTTCATTCACCGAGAGTACTACACCATCACCGACACAACTAAAAAGTCAAATATATTTTATATCTAGAGACAAGTATCATATATTGTATTTGTTCAAGTGGTATCATCGTAACGATGTATCGACTCAAGTATCACAATAGTACCCTCTCATGTAAGAACCATGTCATAGTTCCAAACCATAAGATAGGTTCTACACCTACTCCACCATATGTAGTTTCATGGCCTATTACGCAAAGATGTCCAAGGCCAACCTCGATCAACTTCAAGTAACTCCCAAAATTCTTCACATTTTTCTTTTTCGTCATTCGTAGGGAATCCGACCATTGGACAATGATTAAGTGGAAAAAAACCCCACGAATAATTTACTCCATTTAGCAAAGTAGCATAAATGTTATTCCTTTCTCATTTAAGTTTTTGTAAAAAATCAAAACAATCTTTCTTTTCAAGAATAACGATATCAATAACATTTAAATGTTTTGTCATGCAAGAAATGGTGCAATCGCAATTCAGTCGTCCCCACAAGCTAGGATCCACAGTTAGAATTTATTTCAAAATTACTTTTGATATGAATTAGGAGTAAAACACCGAAGAGTATTATGTTTCAACATACCTCACTTTGCTTTTCGTATTTTACCCCCAAAATATTCCAATCATGCCAACGATTTGCAATCTACGTATACGAGTAGTTTAGCAAAAATCGATCTTCACGTTAGTTGAGGTTGATTTTTGAGTTTCAACTCCAACACATGTAATGAAATCTAACCGTTGTTGGGATCGAATCGTCATGCAAAAGTTAAAATTATAAACCTTAAAAAATGATAAATTAGACAATAATAAAATATACTATAAGATGCATAATCTTCAATATGATTTGATCAATTGACATACATAATGAAAAAAATAATTTTAAAAAGTATAAAAACTATAAAGAGAATAATCTCCCCTGGATAAGATTGTTTGGCTACATTGCGATTGTTATTAAATTATTATGAAGAAAAGATCCTCAATTTATAGAAGTTCAAAGCCTAAATTAGTTTCTCTTTAAGATTAACACATAATTATGCTAAAAAAAGTTAATAAGGTAAAAATGTCTGGGCAAACCCGGATAATTCTCCCCCTTTAGTCTGAATTTATTGATAAAATATTTTTAATCCTCCTTTTCACATAATATTTATTATTGTTGCTTGTCATGATTAAAAGTAGGTATGGATTGAAGATTAAAGCCTTATACTTTAAAAGTGAGCATGAGTTAATAATACTGGAGTTTGGTATAAAAATGAGCAGTGTTGAAAGTGGATCTCAAACGTTAAAACTTAAAAGTAAGTAATGTTTGAAAGTTTGGACATATGTGTTAAAAGTAATTAGGGATGACAATTGGGCGGGTGCGGGTACCCCCTCCCCGCACCCGTACCCGTACCCGTCAAATTTTTTATATATGTGGCGGATATATTTTTAACATCCATATCCGCTTAGGCAGGTATATTCCTAAATTCACACACGCTCCACCACCCAAGTGGATATTCGCAACCCATCAATACCCGTTTGTACCCTCCAACCATATTTTGTAATCAATTCAGTTGTCATTTTGTCAACCTGCCAATTCATTATTATTGAGCTTATGGGCTGCTAAAATTATGTGTGCCAAATTATTTGGACTTTAGATAAATATAAAGTTGTACAAATAAAATTATAGTTGCCGGGTATAAGGCAGACATGTGGATTTGGGGCGGGCGGTTGGATGCTGGGCGGGACAGGCGGGTATAACTTCAAATACACCACCTACCCATACCCGCCTACTACCCGTCAAAGTTATACTCATGCCGGCCTACTACCCGCGCAAAGTTATACCCATACCCGCTCCAACTGGATCGGGTGCGGTGCGAAATCCACAAAATTGTATCCACCTGCCATCCCTAAGTAAGCATGTGTTGAAAATTATTTTTTGTTCATAATATAGAGCAAGAAAATTATTGAAAAATTATCTCCATATGTAATACTTCGTACATAATTGGTTTTGAACCAAAATCTTCATTATAGTCAAATTGTTTGCAGCTTGATCTACAACGCCCCAAGCCTGTCTTCAATATTGCTCTGATATCACTTGTCGGAATTGAAATAACAAGGTGTCGTGCAGAATCTAACATTTGCAATTTTTAAAAGTCGACAAATCAGACAATAAAATAGAAATATAATAAAAGATGCATAATTTTTAATATGATTTGGTCAATTAACCTACGTATGAGGAGATTAATATATAAAAAATATAAAAACTATAGAGAAAATAATCTCCCTCATAAATAATATTTTTTAATGACTATCGTGGATATTATTGTGTTGTTGTATGAAGGAAAGATCCTTAATTTATAGATGTCCAAAGTATTTTCCTCCAAGAAAATGATTAATTTTTTCTTTTAAAATTGAAGCACAATTATGCTAAATAAATCCTAATAAGGTATGAAAATTAGGACAAACCTTAATAATTACTTCATTAGAAACTTAAAACGACATCGTTTAAATAAATCTGACGCTATCCATCTCTTCTTCCAACTAACAACCAACACAATTAATGACAAAATCAGAGTTCATCATTTATGGTCTTCGAATACCTACAATCAAGTATTCTAACATTTAATTTTCATCATAAATGTTCACTAGTAACTCATAAACAATCAATAGAATGATTTAGAATTACCTCTTGAAAACTCATATTCTCCTTTTAAAGTTCAATCGAGATCATTTTCATACTAACTAGGACTAACGATGATAATAAAACTTGTACTTAACATAAAAACATTCATAAAATCTACGTTTAGAGTTGTTAAAGCAATATGTTCCTTGATGTGATGAAAATGTCCACCGGTAAGTTAGTAACTCATAAACAATCAATAGAATGGTTTAGAATTACCTCTTGAAAACTCATATTCTCCTTTTAAAGTTCAATTGAGATCATTTTCATACTAATTAGGACTAACTATGATAATAAAACTAGTATTTAACATAAAACATTCATAAAATTTACGTTTAGAGTTATTAAAGGAATATGTTCCTTGATTTTATTGATGAATGATTTACAATATATATATAAGGTTACAAGAATATTTACTTTGATACAAACTAGGTAACTAATTAACCTAATTACAAAAGGATTATAATTCTACCTAAAATAAGAGATATACAATTAATACAATTAATGAAAGAATATTGAAAAATATTCTATTACACCCCTGCAGTCGAAGCGGGAGGTTCTCGAACAATAAGACAGGATCGAAAATCATCAAATAGTATGCGCGAAGTCCTTTGGTGAAGATGTCGACAATTTGATATCTGAAAGGAACATGGAGGACATGAACTTGACCACGAGTCACTTTTTCGCGAACGAAATGAATGTCCATCTCAATGTGTTTAGTGCGATGATGTTGGACGAAATTGCCGGAAAGATATATCGCACTAATATTATCACAATAGACTAATATTGTCTTTTGAATTGGGCAGTGAAGCTCAAGTAGAAGGTTACGAATCCAACAAGACTCAGAAATGACGTTGGCAACACTTCTGTATTTTGCTTCTGCACTGGATCGAGATAATGTAGGTTACCTTTTGGAAGACCAAGACAATAGGTTATATCCGAGGAAAACGCAATAACCAGAAGTAGAACGTCGGGTGTCATGACATCCACCCCAGTCAGCATCAGAATAAGCAGTGAGATCAATGAGCGAAGACCTATATAGATGTAATCCGAAGTGAAGTGTACCTTGGACATATCGTAAAATATGTTTGAGGGCATGCATGTGTGCTTCCGTCGGACTGTGCATGTGCAGACATATTTGTTTCACGACATATGATATGTATGGTCTCGTGAATGTGAGGTACTGCAGGGCCCCAGCCAGGCTACGATAGTGAGTCGGGTCTAAATATGAAGGGCCGGGATCAGTGCTGAGCTTGGAATAAGTGTCTATAGGCGTGTGGGATAGTTTGCAAGATGTCATGCCTGCATGGTCAAGGGATTTATTCGTCGTACTTTTTATGATATAGAAATAGGCCGCCAGAATGTCGAGTGACAGAGATGCCCAGGAAATAACTCAACCCCCCCAGATTTTTCATAGCAAACTCAGAGGAAAGAAGAGACATAATGGACCGGCGGAGAGCATCGGATGATGTGGTGAGGATGATGTCATCAACATATAATAATAGGTAAGCCATGTTCGTACCTTTTTTTTGTAAATGAACATGGAATGATCAGATATGTTGTGTGAAAATCGATAGAGGAGACATAATCAGCGAAATGTTGGTACCATGCTCAAGGAGCACGTTTCAGTCCATAGAGCGATTTCCGCAACAGACACACATTATCCGGATGAATAGTATCCTTAAAACCCATAGGTTGCATATATACTGTTTCATGAAGATCCTCATGTAAGAAGGCATTCTTGACATCAAGTTGATGAATGAGCCAAGACTTGGATATGGCAATGTCGAGGACAGTCTGGATGGTTGCGGGCTTTACGACCGGATTGAACATTTTATGACAATCCATTCCCACCTGTTGAGACCTGTCATCACCGATAATACGAGCCTTGTACCTCTCAAAAGAACCATCATATTTATTTTTATGTATAAAAAACCACATAGAATGAATAATGTTAGCATCATGTGGACGGAGTACTAGGTCCCACGTCTTATTATCAATAAGATCATTATATTCGTCAATCATTGTGGCTTTTCAATTATGGTCGGACAAGGCATCCTTCGGGTTACGAGAGATAAGAGAAGGGACAACTGAAATGGAAAGGTTAAACATCCATTTAGGTTTATGAATTTCGTGCATGTCACGGGTTTCCATGGTCTGAGAGTGTGTCTCGGGATGCAGGATATGAGGGAGGTTTGTCGCGGGACTGCCGGGAAGAGGAAGAAGGGTAGGGGTGATGGCACTGGCTGGCCGAACCTCGGTTTACCGAGAGGTGACTGTGGAATCACCTTGATGTGGGCTATTTCGGGCCACCATCGGTAGAACCGGGTGGGCATCTAGTCCCGAATTGGCCGAGATGGTGGCGGGGTCTAGGACGGCGGACTATGTAAATGGTGAATTAGAAGAGGGTTTAGGCCATCATCTAGGAAGTCATAGGAATGTCGAGGTGGCGAGTGTATAGAGGCAGAGGGGAGTTGAGACTCATCAAATAGGACATGACGTGAAATAATAATTTTACGGCTCGACAAGTCATAGCACGAGTAACCACGATGATTGGCAGGGTAACCCAGAAACATACACGGGAAAGACCGGGGGTGGAGTTTGTGAGTGGTCAGATAGAGAGGGTAACAAAGAAATCCAAAATTACGCAAGTGTTGGTAGGAGGGGTTCATATGAAATAAAACTTGGGTGGGCGACCGTTGAGCTAGATACTTGTTTGGGATTATGTTCAGGAGATAAGTGACCATGGAGAGTGTGTAATGCAAGAATTGAGGGGGAATTAAGGCATGAGCAAGTAGGGCACGTATGAGATTGTTTATGGTTCAGATTTTCCGTTCGACTTTACCATTTTGGGAAGATGTGTGAAGGTAGGAAAAATGAAAGGTAATACCGTTTTTTGAGCAAAAATATTTGAATTGGTTATTATCGAATTCTCTGTCATTGTTACATTAAAATATTTAATGCTCTTTTCAAATTGTGTTTTTATGAAAGCACTAAATGAAGAAAAAAATGGGGTAGACCTGAGATTTATTTTCAATTGGAAAAGTCTATAGAAAGTTGGAATAATCGTAAAAAAACAACACATAATATCGATGGTCAGCCGTACTCAAAATAGGGATGTCCACAAATTACTATATATGATATCAAAAGGCATTAAAGTACAATTTGTGGATGCAGAAAATAGTAATTTGACATGTTTTCAAAAAATGCAAGATTAACATATAGGAGTCCTAGAAATACGGTTGCAATTAATAAAATTATTTTTTATAAGGGAGCGTAAAACAAAGTCTCCCAGATGTCTTAATCTAGAATGTCATAAGAAAGACGAAAGATCGGCAAAGGTTGAGGGAAATGAGACTGAATTGTTGACGGCGTTTGAAATAGGGTAGAGATCTCATGTGCTATCACATCTCATTATTCATCTTCATGTTGTAAAATCCTTTACAGTAAAACCAAAAGGATCAAATTCAAGGGAAACCCAATTGTCAGTTGTGAAACGTCACACATAGATTAGATTCTTAATGAGTTTAGGGGCATGAAGGACATTTTTTAAGATTAGCGGTGGATGTGGTGGGGATAGGGAGGAATGACCATAACCACGGATGGGAATGCCTTGTCCACTACCAACAATAATATTTCAATTTAAATTACTCAAATTGGAATAAGACGAAAGAGAGTATCGTGTGATGCCGTCATGTGAGATGTGATGCCTGTGTCCATATACTAATTTTCATCTGGAGTATTGAGTGACATTATGCTCATAGCTGCCTCAATGTCAGTCGGTGCATAAGTCAATGGCGGGGGGACCTGTGCTGTGTAGGCCTATTGTGGATGTGGGCCAAGTATGCCAGGTTGGGCTTATCGGTTCTGAGGTGGAGTACACGAGGATGTCGTATACGGGCAATGAGGGGACGCATATGACGTTGGGGCCCACGCGGTCCATGACGGGTAGGCAGCCCACATCGAAGGCTGCTGCCACTGCCGCGGTCACTGTTGGTTGTTTCCGGCTGGCGGGAACTGCCTTTTCATGTTATCGTTGTTGTCAAAATTTCTTCCGCTACGGCCCTTGCCGGACTGCCTGCTCCAACGGTTGTTATGGGAGGAAGTCGCCTGTTACGGGTCTCTGGTTGATGGTTCTGGTTGCCGGACTGGGAGGCCTGCCATCAACGGAGGGCCCAACGGTGGTGGTGAGGGCGATGTCGGCAATGCTGGCCCGACTTGTGCTGCGCTTGATTTTCTAGGTTTCCTCAAGGATGCGCTTCGAAAGTGCCTCATAAAACGGAGGTAACAGCGTGCATTGCTGAATGATGGTGGCAACGCCGTCATAGAATTCGTTCAAACCTACAATAAGTTGCATGGCCAATCACTGATTAGTGACCGGTGCGCCGACATTAGAGAGTTGGTCAACAAGCATATTGAGTTCTTGACAATAGGCAGACACGTTTGGAAAATCGTCCCGATGAACGTCCTTGAACTGAATTTCAAGGTATAACGCTCGTTGAGTTTTGTTGTCATGGAAAATATTGTCCAAACGTTCCCACGTTTGGTGGGCAGTGGCATCGATCTCAATGATGGTGTACAACATATCATTATGTATCGTGTCGTATATCCACCGGAGGATGGCTGCATCCAAGCGAGACTAAAGTTCATCATCAGAGGTCAAAGCCGATGGTACGTCTATGGACTTCGGCGTGAGAGTGATGATGTGGTCGATAACTTCTTAAACACAATAATGGTTCTTAAAAAGCTCCGCCCACAAGGAGTATTGGCCTTTTTCCATCTCAAGAGTCACATAGATGAAGTTTTTAATGTTGTTTACAACAAGTGCCAGATAGAATTTGATTTTGTCAGCCATGGAAGAGAAAATTTAGGAGGAAGAGGGATGGATAATGGCCGGAAAAACTAGGGATCCGTCGTGGGGAAAAGAGAAGGGTGACCGAGAGAGGTCGACGGCTAGGGTTCGACGTGGGCTAGGTGCCGACGTGGAAAAAAAAGGTGGCGACCGAGGTGTATCGACGACTAGGGTAGGGTTTGTAGTTTTTGGCTATTGATATCATAAATGAATATGTTCCTTGATTTTATTTATGAATAATTTACAATATATATAAGGTTACAAAAATATTTACTTTGATACAAACTAGATAAGTAATTAACCTAATTATAAAAGAAGAATTATAATTATATTTAAAATAAAAAATATATAATTAATATAATTAATAAAATAATATTGAGAAATATTCTATTAGTTGTGATTGAAGCCTAAGTAAGAGGGGCGGAGAGAGATCCGAAGAATAATTAAAATTTGAACAAGAAAATGGGTTGTCCGCTTTAGTTATTTATAATCTACAACCTACAGGTATATAGCGTCAAGCACATGCACGTAGCACAAATATGAAATATCTAGGGCTCTAGGCAACAAGTTTTATGCGTGCTTTGGGTGTAACATACTATTTTTCCTTTTTTTCAAAAATCTCAATCTTAGGCAAAACTGTGCCACGGATGACGTGAAGCTGATTCTTATCTTCGACATTTGACGTCTTTTAACCATTTTACCCTTGGCACGTAAAACAATATTTTCAATTTTATTAGTTTGCTTTAGATTATTAAACTTAAGTCAACAAAATGTTGAGGTGCTACAAGAACATTTCTCTAGCAAATAATAAATTTGGAGTAATAGTGTTAATATGTTGTTCAAAGAAATGTACAAATAAAAAAGAAGGAAAATGCTTGTTTCCTCCTTAGGATGGAGATTTTGAAATTAAAAAAATAAAAAATTTAAGTTGGGGAGAGACTCTCATTGAGAGAGGAAGAGAAAATAGGAAAAATTAGAGTTCATAAATCTATAAGTTGTTATGTTTTTAAAAATTGCTATATTAAGTAATTATGTGCAAATATCGCTAATAATGATAGTTACAATTTGCTCGCATGCGACATTTGCTTTGATAGACCCCACATCTACCTATTCATGTGTGTCTCCATTCTATGCTACTTGTCTGAAGCGAGAACTTAGGCTTGCGATTTTGACTATTACAATAGTTTGACTTTGAATTATCAAAATTACACAATTTTAATTTAGGATAAAGAGACCTCAGTGAATCTCACTAAGTGAACTTCAGACGGTGTGAAAGTTAGAGATTAGTTCATGTGAGATACACCTCTAAATAGATACTTAGACATTTACATTATTAATATAACTATTTTGCAAATATTGCTTTTGATTTGAAAAAAAGTTAATATTTATATAACTTATGTTTTAATGAATAGGATATGAAATAATAGTATATGTGTTATTAATAACACACGTATGAAGTTAACTCCTTATTTTCATATCACAATCTCGACACCATAATAAATTGGTTATTATTAGCCATATAAATGATTCATATATTATAATCACTAGCAAATAAGCACATGAACCAAATAATTCTTAAAATTATGTAAAAGTAGAATTTTAGTGTTTACACGATCCTTCAAGGTAATAAAATTTATCTTTCTGATATAGCTAGTGTTAAGAGTCCCACATCTGAAACCAATGATTCGAACCTTTCTTAATTCATCTGTCCTACCTTATTTGTTTATCTACTTGATTTTTCAGTATATTTCACAATCATTGAATATCTTATGATCGCCCAAACACACCAAAGTTGGTGATGCCATGAATAGTACATGTGCAGTAGTTAATACAATTTTTTTTTTTTGCTGGGGGTTTAGAAAGATGACTTCGCATTGTCTTCTTCAGCCAATTTAATTTGATTAGAGGGACCATGAGTACATGACAACTGCAATTAGCTAGCTCTAACAAGAACGTGATATTAATAGACTGGTTGTATTATCTTTTTTGATTATCTTATCTTGCCTTCGATTAAATTTTATTCTGAGGTTAGCTATCACAAAATCAGTTATACTATGATTGTGATATTAATTTTATACTATCTTTAATAAGGGATAACCATCCTATAATTACTAATCAGAATAAATATTAAAATGTCAAGGTGCCCTTCTCCTGAGTGGCGGAGCCAGAAATTTGATGAATGGTGTGGATTTTCCCCCACTATTGTGTTAAGGGCGTACAGAATTAAATATATAATCATAACTATTGTGCATCCGACCACCCTTCACCTTAGGTGGCTCCGCCATGCTTCTCCACATTTAATACAAGATACGCATTCTGTAATTTTACAAAAATATTGCACCAAAATTTGTAAAATATCGTATCATACGTACCATGAATCACTTTACATTTGAAGACATCTGTTAATTTAATTTTTGTAGTAAACGCATGTAATTCGTAGTTGCAAAACGTGAATATAATTTTTAGCTAAAACTGCACTATACATTTATCTTCACCCCTCACGTTTCTGTCTGCCCAGATAGGCCTGATCGGGCGTGAGTCTGACTCTGATACTATGTCAAATTAGGCATTAGACTTAACTCACACCTCAAAAACTAGTTCAAATGAAGGACGATTGTCCAAGCCTTATAAGAAACCGATACCCCATCTCTTCATGCACATTTTTTAAAAGATCTTGTTCGTACATCTGTCCCTGTTGAGAAATGTAAATGAAGGCATATATTCACGGTATATCATTGTGTATATTGTGAATATCAGGGAGTTAGTTAGTATTCACAAAGTTAGTTAATCTATGGCATTGTCATAAATACTTACTGCTTAGTTAGTTAAATAAGTTGTTAGTTAGTTACCAGTTATGGTTAGTAGTGATATGTAGAAGATTGATTCATCTTATAGTGTATAAATACACACATTACTCGTTGTATTGAACATCTTTTGGAATACAAGAATACAAATGTTCCTTCTTCTTTTCCTTTCTTGAAGCTCTTGTAAGAGCATTCATGGCTGTCTAAATTTCAACAATCCCTCTCAACACACGAGGACTTCCTTTCAAATTCCCACTCTCATCTACATATATATCACAGCTTTCCACCATTGTAGAAAAGCCAAAAATGGTTTCACCATATTCTTCAATTTCCCTTTCTCGCTCTCATTATTGCTACAACGTATTTTTCATTTGCCAAATTTACTGTGGGTACACTCATGATAATCTAAAGCTGTGTGTTTTAAGATGAGATCTCTCAGTCTCAAACTATGGATAATCTTAATTGCATGTACAATAAAAGATATAGTTCCATATTCATGATACTATTTTCGCAAATAAGACTATCCTTTACTCGTGTTTCTTCTGTAAAACTTCATTATTGAGGTTATTTCATTAATTTTATTGATTTGAGAATAAGGGAGATTCAACAATAATTTGTTTTCCTACAGGATATAACCTCAATCTACCTCTATGACAATTGGATCAAATCCAAAAATTCAGGTTTATTAAATGTTAAGTACAATTAGGTATATAATACTCAGTAAATAGGTTAAAGTAAATGTTTTCTTTTACATAATCAAAATATGTATTTCCAATCTTACCTCTTTCTTTAAGTATGTGAGTTTTTATATAATCTAGAAATCATATTAAATAGGTAAAGTGCTTAATTAAGAGTAATTTAGTGAAAAGAGAAAGTAATAGATCGGTTAACAGGAATGGAGGCAGGAAGGGCTAGGGATCTGAACTCCCTTTGACGAAAAATTACATTATTTATATTTGGTTAAAATTATTTATTATGTATATATAGTAAATGATGAATCCTTTTAAATTTTTCATGTATTTTTTTTATATGTTGAACACTTTAGTAAAAATCCTTCTCCGCCACTGGTTAGGGTCAGATCTAGTACAATAAAATATACTCTAAAAGCTTTCCTCACCAAATCTTACTAAGAGTGGCCATGGGCTCGGGCCTGTCGGCAGCGGCGGGCTGGAGCAGAAAGGCGATTTTGGCTGGCCGCGGCTCCAAGTAAATGTCCAAGTGGGCTGGAGCAAGTCCGTCGTCTCCGATCCCATCCCGTCGGATACTGGCGGGTTTTCCATTTTTTTTTTAAATAACATATGTATAAAAACTCAATAAACAAAACAAGATAGTGTAATAAAACATCCCAAGGTCACTTTTGTGCTCTTATATTATTTAATAGACATATGATTTTTTGTAATACAAATACAATTGTCTAAAATCTAAAATTGCAACTTTGTAGTGTTGTCCAAAAGTTGCAAATTACATAATAAAATTACAATTAAAAATTACATTCTCAAAAACCTCGTTTCTAATTGCTTGATGATTTCATATGGTTCTTCTATTGAATTGGTATTTGTTGGTCAAATTGATCCACGTCGCTCCACTACCTTCTAAGTTAAGATTTTGTTGTAGTTTTCATCATCTTCTGATCTCCTAGGTTGATCCGCACCTTTCTCCGCCTCCGCAGATTCAATCTCTCGAATAATACCGCAATTTCCAAGCCGCCTCTCAGGCTAATGAGTGTATGTGGTCTCTTTGATATCCATTACGGAAAAAGCGCTTTCAGACGTTAGCTGACTACGCTTGAATGTTCAAAACATCTCGAGCCATCAATGAAAGTGTCGGAAAAGTCTTCTCATTCCCTCCAAGATTTTGACAAGTCTTCATGTCCATCTTCATTGATAACTTCGCGATACATGTAACCACGCAAACAAAAAATATCCAACTCGCTAATTTGGTTAGTAGTAGAGTACGAGCACATTACTATTTCTGAGGCTTTCAATACTAGCACAGAAACAACATGTCTTTGTGAGGTTGTATTGAAGATGAAGAAGATGGTATGGAAGCTGGTAAGTTACTAGCATTTGTTTGATAAAATCTATATATATTTTGCATTGGTGTTCTACGCTGCATAATACTTCTTCTTTAGTTTGTTCAATGTGTGGTGGTGATTTAGATTTTGGGACTTGAGGTGGTAAGATTTATACAATCGTAAATAGTTTCAATTAGTGATTTAGTACCGTCTATTTTAATAGTAGGATTTAATACAGAACCAATAATATAAATAGAGGGAATATGAATAAAATATTTTTTTATTTTGAGAAATATTTTTTTAATAGCTGCCTTATAAGCTAGTTTTTTCCATATATTCACTAAGTAATAAAAATATTAGAGTTATATAAAATAACATAGTTGAAATAGTAGGATAATATATACCGGAAAATTCTTTTGTTGCTTGAAAAAATTTCTCTAAAAATACAATAAGTTCGGAAATTTTTTCCCAATCACTATCTAAAATCATATCAGCTGGCCTTTTATTATGAGAGTTAAAAATAAAGTTATAGGTAATTTATAGTCATAAGCAACAAGTAGTTGCTCATGATAAAGAATTCACCTAGTGGATACTTCTTGTGGAATTTTTCTAAAAGGTAGTCCACAATCATGAAAAAATGTATATTCTTTCACGTTGTACTTTATTACTTTTAAAAATAAAGTTTATAGCAAATTGTATTTTACTAAGAATGTCTTCAAAAGTGATGTAGACCATCCTTTACAATTAAGTTATATATGGCATACATTTTATATGAAAATGGTCCTGGAAAAGATGGAGTTAAACTATTTTTAAAATTGTAATTGGCGTAATTGTTATTAGAAGCGTTATCTAATGTAATAGTCATAATTTTATCTGTAATTCCGTAATAATCGCACACTTGATAAATATTTTCTGCAATAAAAGTACGGTGCCTATCATCTATATATCTATACGCTTAAAATACGCTTTTGCATAGACCATTTATAATCTATCCAATGACAAGTTATTGGTTAAATAATCATAAGTTAGACTACGACCTATATCGACGTGATGGATACTTTGCCATTAAAATGATATAATGAAAAACGTAAATATTGTCGATATTCATGCACCAATTTAAATACATCTCTCTTAACAAATTGATCTAGGAAAACCGTTAAAAGCAGAGTTATATATATCTCTAATGTAATGAATAAAACCGAGATGAAGGAAATTAAAAAGGCAAACCCTCCACAAGAACTAATTTTTTGATATTGCTTCCTATCTCTATGTTTATTGTATTTAGAGCCTACAATTCCCCCGTCCATAGGTTAATTTGACCATGTACTTGGTCCGGGAAAGTATCGTGATGTGAACCTTGTCCCGATGGAGGCGGCGCTATGCCCGGTTTGAAGCCTGGTATCGGGCATACCTGTTGGATGATCACTACTACGTGTCTAATTAAACCCCGTCCCCACCGTGACCTTTCCGCTTTTAAATTTTAAAACATTTTTACAAATTTTACATATGGTTACTTGATTCTCTACGTCCCCTATCAAAAATGTCCATGCATATGATTTTAATGGTCGCTTTGTCGACCTCGTCTCATACTAGGGGAATAGGAGGTATTTCAGTTGAAGGTGCACTAGTGGTGTGTTGTCATCAACATTAGTGGGTATATCATCTAGATCATCGCCTAAATTAAAGTCTTTTTGAGTTCTGAAAAATAGCTCCTGGTCTAAATCTAATGGTATTCGGAAAATGTTGAGTATCAACAAAATCATCCCAGGTAGGAATAAGATGACTAGAAAGTACCCTTGCCTGGCTTCTGCCCTACTGAAGAAGCACCCTTACCTCTTACTCCTTAAACATACCTTTAATCCTTCCATTTTAATTATGATAATAAATAAATAAATAATTAAAGACAATAAAATTAAGTGATCTAAACTAAATAAACATACAATAATAATTTAATGAAGGCAGACACTATTAACGTAACGTGGCGTCGACGTGTAATCGAGAGGTTGAAAATTGAAACTTTGCTCGATGGAAGATCCTCAAGCTAGTTGCCAACTTCACTACCAATTCCCAAATGAATAAATAAAATTGAATATTTAGCAAACAATGTAGACTTGTAGAGAGATATATTGAGAAATTAGAGAGATCAGGAAAGATTTGTAGAAAGATGAAGAGAAATGAGTTATTTATAGTTGAAAAATTGGGTTAAAGTGTAAATATAATAACTTATGGGTTAAAAATAAATATTAAGTGGTAGGGTTGTGTGAGGGGCTAAATGGTCGCTTGGCCAATCATAATCTAAAATGGTCGCTGTGCAACGGTCCATTTTTGCAAAGGGAAAAGGGCGGGAGTGGCCCTGGTTTGGACTGGCGGGCTCGGGTCTCGGGGTTCGGGCGGGCTTTCGGTCTCATGGACGAGACATCATAGATCCGCCCGAGTTGAGTCCCGCCTGCTATTATTATTTTTTTGGCGGGGTTCTAAGTGATGGGGCGCTCCCGGGTTTCGTTGGGTTGGGGTCAGTGTCTCCCGCTTGTGCCACCCTAAATCTTACTCGCTTCGTTCCGTAATAAGTGATGTTTTTAGTTAATGAATATCCCTTAAGAAATTGCTCACTCCTAGAAAATTATTAGTATTTGTACTAATTTACATCTAATTAATTTCTAGAAAAGAAAAGTTATTTAATGATTCTTAATTATGTAGATAAGAGTAATTTTGGAAAAATAAGATCAATTTCTTCTTAAAATCTTAAAGCATCATTTATTTTAAAATAAAATAAAAAGTTTAAAAAATTATTTATTGTGAAACGGAGAGAGTACAACAAATGCTGTTTTTTTCTTCTTCTGTCTTTTGTTAACACATGGAAAATAAATGATGATTCAATACTTGGTAGTTGAATGTGCAACTACTCGGACAGTTACACTTACTCCCAATAATTGTAATTGCCTTATTTAGTTTGGCACCGGCAATTACTAGGTGCTTCTTAACGCTTGAAGATTGAAAAACAACACCAAATAACTTTGACTCACTGCCATAATTTCTTGGTGGTTGATTATTTAATATACTTTGTTATTCTCAAATTTCCACAAATTTTCTTAAGTGTGTTGTCTGATTTACCCTGTCAACTCAATTGATACATATAAAGTGCTAGTTAATTTGGGGGGTTGTAAACCTATACACATTTAAAGAATTACAAAACTTATTTGGATGGTCAGTACTGTACATCATTTACAAAATCCATTTGATATTAAGGTAATGTGATTTGAATCACTTCAGCTAATTAATCACGATTTTTACTGCATTCATCTTATGATTTTAATTAGTGCTTGGTTAGTGTACCGCTTAGCAGTGTATCATTTAAGAAATCCCGTTGATATTAAGGTAATCTGATTCGAATAACTTCTATTAATTAATCATAATTTTTACTACATCCGTCTTGTGATTTTAATTAGTATTTGGTTAGTGTTAGTGGCCGGAGCCAAGAATTTGGTGAAGTGTGTGCAAAATTTTCTTCTCACTCATATTAAGGATGTGCAAAATTAAATACATACTCATAATAGCTACACATTTAACAGATGTACATCGTGTATTTTTTCGGTAAATGGTGTGCATCGAACCACTCTTCGCCTAAGGTGGCTCCCCCATGGTTAGTGTACCGCGAAAATGAAAAATTAGTTTAGACGCAACCTTGTAAAAAGAAAATCCATTACTTCTTATTTAAAGATTACACAATCACTTATCTAAATGTATTAAATAGAAATTAACTTATGGAAAATGCTTCAAATTTATTAACATGGTCCAATTTTTTTTATTTTTTTAAAATGGATTGAGAAAATAAAAAGTTGTATAGAAACAGGATATTCTAAGATTGCTTTAAACAAGAAAATTATGCAAATATTACCATAAATGTTTTTACTTTTTCTGAAAGGAAACTATAATTTTCTTCCATATTTGACTATTGTTTTTTTTTGGAGGAAAAGTTTTTGACATATATAAATTGGAGACCTCCTTCCTACGACTAGAAAACACAATATCATCCACAACGTAGTTGTTTAGAGAATTTATTTAGGAGAATTTTTTTCTCAATAGGTTTAATGCTTTTTATATTAGTTTTTAATATGTAGGTCACTTGACCAAATCATATTAAATATTATGTTTTTTTAGTATAGTTTTTGTGTCGTCTGATTTATCGTCGTTCAAGGTCTGCAATTGTTAGCTTCCGCATGACGTCCTGATTTTTTCGATCCCAACAAGTGGTATCAGAGCCGACGATTCAAGGGGTTGAAGACATGCTCAAGGCGGCCGGTTGAAATCAAACTGCAACCAATATCACTATTATGAAGATTATGTCCTAAATACTATATGTGGAGATAATTTTCAACCATATTATCAACAATCGTGCTGTTGCATCTTTAAAAATAAAAACGAACTTTAACCCATACTTACTTTTAACGCATAAGACTCCAATTTTAAACCATACTTATTTTTAACCATTACAAGCAGCAACAGTGAAGATTATATGAAGAAGGAAGATAAAGATTATTTTGTCAAAATATTCATGTAAAAAAGAGGAGATTGTTAGGTTTTTGTCATGTTTTTTACCATATTTGAGTTTTATCTTTTTCTTGAAGGAAAGTCAAAGTATTACTATAAATGTTTTTACTTTTTTCTTAAAGAAAATTATAATTCTCTCCCATATTTGATTATTTCTTTTCTTGGAGGAATTTTTTTGGACTACAACTAAAAAACACAACATGTTTAGAAAATTTTATTTAGGGGGAGAAATTTCTGTTAATATGTTTAGTGTTTTTTATATTAATTTTTAATATGCAGATCAATTGACCAAATCATATTAAATATTATATTTTTTAATATATTTTTTATATCGTCTGATTCATAGATCATTTAATCAAATCATATTAAATATTATATTTTTTAATATAATTTTTTATATCATCTGATCGTGATTTACGATTATTAATTTTCAAGATTTTTTGATCAGAAAGATCAAAGATCCAACAAAACTGGTCAAACAAAAGTTGGCAAATGTGTTTCACAGGTTTTAACTGACTTTTTAATTTGCAAAATACGGCGTTTGAAAGATACATAACACGCAGTGTGGAAAAGTACAAGAAACAAGAAAGTTTCAAAGAGCGATTTTATCAAAGAAAGAAACTTCTCGGGCCGTTCAACACCTAAGCTGTGTTTTTTCTTTTTTGTCATTCATTTGCAATTTTCAATTTTTATCTATGTTCATATTAATCAGATTTTGTTGTGTTTAAGAGTGTAATTTAAGGAGTAATTAGGAGCTAAGGTTTGAGTTTTCTGACGTGTTGACGTCAGGTTTTTCTGATCCAAATGTATTTAATGTCAACAATAACTACAGTCTTACCCTATTTTTTTTGATTTGATTTATTATTCATCTTCTTTTATACTTTTGAAATTTACAAAATCTATAGTTTTTATTTACTCCGTGTTCAAACTTCCAATTCTCGGACGTGTTTGATTTCAATTTTTTGTTGACCGTCACATGAGTGGACTTTGACTGGCCGTGATCGGAGTTTATCTTGTCGCCGATGGGGCAGTGTTGCAGTAAGGGTGTTTCCGGCGAAAATGACGGCAGCGTGGTCGCCGTCGTTGATGGAAACTCTGCCGTCTCCGCCAATAACCGCCCTAAACCACCACGTTCACCGGTACCTACTCAGTCAGTCGGGAATGGGATGAATTACACCAACAACAGTACGCCAGCTCACTCATTTACCACCAGCCCATTTCAGAGTCCGTATCCTGCAGGAATAGCTCCGTCGCCATCTCCGGTCGGAACGCCGAGAAGGAAATTCAAGTGGCCATTTCCACCGCCGTCGCCAGCGAAACCTATATTATCGGCGATCCTTAGGCGACAGGGAAAGCCGAAAGAGGGGCCAATACCGGAAGATGAAGGTGGTGAAGGTGAGAGACAGCTTGATAAAAGCTTCGGCTATCCAAAGAACTTGACGGCAAAGTATGAGCTGGGAAAGGAGGTCGGTCGAGGGCATTTCGGGCATACATGTTGGGCTAAAGGTAAAAAGGGTGAACTCAAAAATCAGCCAGTGGCTGTGAAGATCATTTCCAAAGCTAAGGTGTGTGGTCTGTGTTTACATTTGCTGCTATTTGTTTTCCTCATTTCTGATCTTATGAGAGTGCAGCATCACCCAGTGTTCCTAGAGAAGCTATTTAATTCAGACGAAATCCATAAGATCGCCGTTTAAGATTATAGCTACGCGAAGGCGACAGTAATGTAGGTGGTCTCTGTAGTTTGGGATCCCCCTTTTCGGTATTTGGGAGTTTTGACTTTTATTGTATTGACTGCTCAATGTGAATTAGTGGTCTTGTCCATGGGATGATATGTCTTTGTCCATAGAATACATGTTAATAGAAACCTAGAGAAGTGAAATGTTTCAAGCCAGTGTGACGTATAAGACTAGCTGAACGGTTTAAGGGCAATTAATAGAAACTTAGAAGCTATAGCTATTCCACGAGGTGATTGATGATGTGCTGTGTCTATGCACTACATATCTTTGAGTTCTTGGTTGGTGTTAAAATTAGTGCTCCAGACTTGACGGCACACTAAGACAACTAATCAGGGCCTTATTTATTTACTCAATATTGATTTTCCATTTAGTCCGACTTATCTATGATATCCCGTAATCAGAGACATTATACAAAGCAGTTGGATGCTTGTCAGAGACATCCATAAGCAAAACGTAAATTCTGGTGATCCTAAGCACATTAAGGTTGTATTTTGTAATATGTGTGTGTGTGTGAAGATGCTCGAACATTCGTTATGGTTGGAGAGATTGCAATTCAAATCTATGCCACCTCCTTCCCTCTAGAGGGGGGTTACCTATACGTTGTGTGGCAATGACATGGTTCATAGATGTTAAGTTTGAGTTGGGAAGAGTTGGCTGTTGACGGGATGAATATTGTTTGGCAGATGACTACAGCTATATCTATCGAAGATGTTCGCAGGGAGGTGAAGATATTGAAAGCCTTATCTGGACATCAGAATCTTGTCAAGTTTTATGATGCATTTGAGGATGCCAACAATGTCTACATAGTAATGGAGTACGTGTTTCCTTCTCTTCAATTTCGTCTTCCCTTATTCTGGTTTTGCTAGAGATGCTTCCAGTAAATGTCAGAAACCATTTCTTTAGGCAAATTTTATGCAATGTTAAGATAGCTCTATTTTGTCAAGAATCTTCTTTTCCAAACTCTATTCCCTTTGATAGCCTCCAGCTTATTTGTATGTTTATTTGAAATGGCTTTAAGATAATTCTATCATGTTGGTACACTTTCATTAGGTCACGCTTGACACAAGTCTTTTTAGTTTGTCAAAGATTTGTATGTCAGTGTAAGAGTAAGTTTTAGACGTAAATGGTCTCTAATGTTAGAGAACCTTAAATTTGTCTTAAGAAATTTTCGTATTAGAATGAAAGGGGACCTAATGGCACGGAATGGATATTGAGGATTCATAGGTTAGGATGTGGTTGTTGTTGTTGCTTTAACTTAATTCTGAAGTGAGTTGTCTACTTTTTTTCTTCCCAATGCTTTGTTCATAATAGGTTATGCGAAGGCGGGGAACTATTGGACAGGATTCTGTCAAGGTAATTTTTGCTATTTGCATACTAACCATAATATAAAAGATTTAAGTTTAAATTGCCGTTCTCTTTTCCTTTCTCAGAGGTGGGAGATACACAGAAGAGGATGCCAAAAGTATTGTGGTTCAAATATTGAATGTTGTCGCCTTTTGTCATCTTCAAGGTGTGGTACACCGCGATCTGAAGCCCGAGGTACTACATAAAGCAACCTCACTAACAACATGCACAAATGTGAATCACATTTTTGTGAGATTTTCTCCTCTTATTCCACTGATCTAACTGCTTCTGTAACTTGATTTCCTTGTAGAACTTTCTTTTTGCAAAGAAGGATGAGGATGCAATGAAGGTTATTGATTTTGGTCTATCAGACTTCATTAGACCAGGTAATGATTGCATTGGATAAGACTGACCATTTAATTTTTTTCATGTTGGTTGATTTATCAGATGTCATTTAATGACCATAAATGCCCATGGCTTCTTGAAAATGCACTTAATGTACAAATAGTCCTTTGATTTTTAACTTCTTACTTCCTGTCCCACTTCTGTTATTGAACTTTATGATGAGGTGGGGCCTATCTTATATTGAAAGGTCTTTGTTTAGGATGCTTCACATCTTCGAAAATAATCTCTTTTTCATGTTGTGACAATTTTAAAAGGAAAATAATTTTTCATAGTCGCAACTGGTTGTTTCTTTAAGGGATAACAAGTAAAGCAGTTTAAACTTAATCTTAAGAGGCAAGAACTCACTTTTGTATAATCTTAGGTTGTAGTGCTGTCTGTGGAGTTCTCGTCATTATTCCACATTTTACATAGACATAGATCTTTAATATAAAACCTCAGCTTAGATGTAACCTTTATTTACATATTTGGCACAAGAGGTTCCTATCAAAAACTATTTGGCACAAGAGGTGATCCAAATTACATGGCATAGCTCCAAGCTTTTGGTGTAAAGGTAATAGGCTAATAACATAGTGAGATGTAAGACTTTCAGCTAGAAAGTCCAGCTCTGAATTTCGTTTTCCCTGTCCCAAGATGAGTACTCCAAACTATCATTTAAAACACTAGTTGTATAAAATGTTGGATGTCTAAGAATCAAAAGCAGCGGAGTTGATACCTCTCTTTTCAACAGATGCTCAGTTGTTATAACTAAATTGAAATATCAGCACGATTCTCTTTCTCTTTCTTTTAAGATGAGTTTTATCACCTTGGACAACAAGTCAACAAGTCAGCTGCTTAACAAATCGAATTTAGGCGATGTCAGGATAAGTGGATTAGGAGTGATTTGAGAAGTTCTGCTGTTATAGGGCATGCGACTATCATGATTATCACATATCGCAGTCAGTCACCAATTTCTCTTTGCTTTAACCAGGTCTAGTACTCCATCTCAATTAATTTGCATCTCTGTGATCAGGATGTAAATGCTTTATTCTGTTGATTCATTTTAACTGGTACTCCTGATCCCTTTTTCAAGAACTTTCTGAATGTACTCGTAGCTGTATTTTGTGCCGTGTTCTTGTTTGTGGTAGTTTTTGCTTATGAAATTTGCTCTTCAGTGGATGTTCATTTACTTGCTGTGTCATGTATGATTACCTATCCCTTATTAATTTGGTATTGAACACTGCCTTTAAGATGTAAAACAATCAATTCTTTTACTTTTGCAGATCAACGTCTTAATGATATTGTTGGCAGTGCATATTATGTTGCACCTGAAGTACTTCATAGGTCCTACAGCATTGAAGCAGATATGTGGAGTATTGGTGTGATAACGTATATCTTGTTATGTGGAAGTAGACCTTTCTGGGCACGTACAGAGTCCGGCATTTTTCGTTCCGTGTTACGAGCTGATCCTAATTTTGAGGACTCACCTTGGCCGTCAGTGTCGGCAGAGGCCAGAGATTTTGTGAAAAGGCTTCTGAATAAAGACCACAGGAAGAGAATGACTGCTTCTCAAGCACTGAGTAAGTTTTTTTATGTTCAATTTACCAATATAAAAATGTTCAATTTATCAAGGCCAAATATATAGATAGCCCCTCAAACTTGGCACGAAATGTCATTTAGACCCCTCATCGTCAGTCTGGACCAGTTGAACACTTCTAATTGACAAAAATGTGTCTCGTAAACACAAATTGCTGTTGTGGCAAACCATGCATGTATTCTCAGTTTGGATTGCATAAACATGCCTCTTTTTTGCTAAATTTCTCATTCTCTTCTAAAAAAGAGCCCCATTCATTAGAGATCACCATAGCAATTGCCCTCACTCTCTTCAATTTCTTCTTCATCTTTCTCATTCTTCCTCGCAACCAGCCGTCCTCTTACCATATCTTTCTTCTTCCTCACATGAACCGCAGAGCAGGGTTTCAACTCATAACAAAAAAAATTGGGCCTCAAGGTAAAGATTAAAAAAAGGAGTTAACTAGAAGCTTCTAAAAGGCCGAGAGATGTTAAATTATATGGCGATCCCCCCAAAGGTGAAACTGAGCCACTGCCGTCAATGACTTTATGGCCTATTTTGTCCGGAGAATCTCTAGAACCTTCCTCACCATCGATCCTCGAAGATGTTCTGCAACTTCTATCACCACCATCTTCAATTGTCTTAGCTCATCAATAACAGTATCCAACTCTGAAGCTTGCCATCAACGGGTAGTCCTCTTTTCATCAGCTCAAATATTGGTGGTTGCCTCACACTTTCTTGAGCCTTCACCATTGTTTCTTTCAAATTATTCTTCTCTTTTTGTTTCTGATTTTAGGCGCTTTATTCTTTCCCCTTGTTTTTCTGATAACTCTCGTCCCATTGAGTAATTAATAGTTGGAAAGAGCATAGAAAAGTTTAAAACCAGCCACCCAAAGAATTGTTGTTTCCAAAAAGTTGTATCCTGGTGGAGAAGCAAGATGAAATGCATCTACAGTTGTTGCCTTGAAGTTCTCTTGATAACCAATGGTAATGACCCAAAACCTGTGCCCCCAAGCTTCTGCTATTTTATGAAGGGATTAAGAAGATTACAACGAGAAGGGTACTGTCTTCGGAAAGAACACTAAGGAAAGGGGGGGGGGGTATACATTCTTTTTTAATGTTTGGGTTTTATGGGATGCCATATTTTGTTAAAATGACACATCTCTTTATTTTATTTATCATCTGACACATCATCAGTGTATAAAAGTCACGCGTTTTCTTTTGTGTGGTTTTGTTGGCTGAAGGGTTCACAAGACACCATTCTGTCAAGTTTAAGTGGTCCTAGTTAGAGTTAAGGTGTCTAACTGACATTTCCTGCCAAGTTTGAGGAGCTATCTGTATATTAGCCATTTATCAATGATTTTGTGACAGGCAGATACTCTGTGTTGAGTGTCTGGATTTCTCTCGGCATTTATCAATTATTTTACCCTACACACGTTTCACCCTGTGGGTCTGATGGATTCCTTTTGCATTTGCAGCCCATCCTTGGTTAAGGACTGAAAATCCTTTTATACCCTTAGATATACTGATCTTTAAATTAGTCAAGTCTTATATTCGAATATCACCCTTGAAACGTGCAGCACTGAAGGTAATTTCTGTACTGGTGGTTATCGAATGCTTCTTGGAGCATTCTTTTGAAGTCTGCTTTCTTAAGAGTGTAAACATTTCAACCTATGCTGATAATGCAGGCTCTTTCAAAAGCATTGACAGAAGAAGAGTTAATATACCTCAGGGCTCAATTCAATTTATTGGAACCGAAAGCTGGTTGTGTGTCGCTCGATAATTTTAGGATGGTTGGTGGTCTTACTATATAGTTTTTATTCACAAAAAATTACAATTATTTGCATATTGTGTTCGAACCTTCTTCGATCTATCTTCCAATTCCTAATGACGTGTTAAATTGATTGTGCAGGCACTTATGAAACAAACGACTGATGCCATGAGGGAGTCCAGAGTTTCTGACATCTTAAATTTGGTGAGACGCCTATGTTGTTGTAGTATCTTATCCTCATTGTGTTTGTTTTCTCTTCGACTTCTATCATTTATGCATTGTACATGCATTACGACATTAACGTCCTAGATATCAACTCATGCTTTTAAGTGATAATCATTGGGTTCTGGAGTCGGTCGTAAGTGGGCACATGCTTATCACATTAAATGCATTTGTCAATGATAATCTTGGAGAGGGCATAGAAGAAAACGTTGTTTGTGAGTTTTTTTCAGCTTTTTGTGTCCTACTAGTTAAAAGGGACCCTTCAATCAAGATGTCACTCCTCTTTGTTTCTAAATCAAAATACAATGGAATGGTTATCTTTCTATTTCTACTACTATGCGTCCTGTATATTGTTTAACTCATTTTTTTCTCTTGCAAACAAGAGACAATATCTTCTTCATTTTCTGAAAGCTCCACTCTGAGTATAGAGAGTACTCCCTCCGTCCCATTTTATATGAAGGTCTTTGACTTGGCACAAAGTTTAAGAAATAAAGGAAGACTTTTGAAACTTGTGGTCCAAAACAATCCATAGAAATTTGTGTGGTTAGAAATCATTTCATTAAGGATATAAAGGTAAATTTAAAGTTGAATTGATACAAAATATAGAAAGGTGTCATTCTTTTTGGGACTGACTAAAAAGGAAATAATGTCATAGAGATTGGGACGGAGGGAGTAATATTTAAGAAAGTGTTGTTTTCCTATCCCATGGAGGAATAGTTAGTTGCCACATGCAAAGATAAATCCTAACAGTTTGTTGCTTCCTGAAAAGCATGTGAAATTTTTTCTTTCTAGATTATAGATCTGAGAACTCGCACCTTGTATTTTTGTGTTTGAACTTTACATCTTATCACTTTTACAATTTTGAACTTTGTTTGTTAACTTGAAGCTGGAACCATTATCTTATAAGCAAATGGAGTTTGAAGAGTTCTGTGCTGCTACAATTAGTACATATCAGCTTGAGGCTCTTGAAAACTGGGAACAAATTGCTAGTGCTGCTTTCGATTATTTTGACCAAGAAGGAAACCGTGTCATTTCTGTTGAGGAATTAGCACAGGTAGGCCAAGGGTGTACTGGCAGTTCCGTTGAATTGATTCATCTTTGCTATTTTTCATGTGATATCTGTGTTTGCAGGAAATGAATTTGGGCCCTACGGCATACACTTTTCTCAAGGATTGCATCAGACCATCCGACAGAAAATTGAGTTTCCTTGGGTATACCAAATTTTTGCATGGTGTGACAATTCGTAGTTCAAGCACAAGACATCATCGATAACATGGCTGCGTGGAGCACACAAGCTGCTCCAAAGAGAGAACAAGAGAGTATAATTTCTATTCTTTCCCCCTTTTTTTTCTTGTGCAGAAATAGGAAGTGTTAAACTATTTGCTGTCAATGATATTTCATTCAAGTTGTGAGGATATGATCTTTATTCTTTAATAACTAGTGATTTGGATTTTGGATCTTTGTAATAGATTTTTTTCCGAGGAAGAAAACTTCAGGAAGATCGAAACAACATGCTTAATTGCTTATTGCCCTATTATTTTGGCTACCACAAGCACATTCTGCTGCTTGTGGTAGTCAACATCCTAGAAAATTTGAAGTGACTGCAAGTTTGCAACTATCGGTTGATTGAACATAAAGGCAAAAAGAAAAGATTAAAGGATGTGTAGGTGGGAGTTGACATTTTTTTTCATGCTTTTCTCAAGTATACCAAGCCAGTAGCTGTGAAAACAACAAATAAAACTGGCAAATGGTCCATTAGGTGCTAAAATGCTTCTTAACAAGTCATTGACCAGGTTGGTTTCTCACGAACTTATCTTCAAACAATATCATCACGTTTATTATCAACGCTTTAGTCCAGTTGTGCCTCAATAATGCACTACAAAAACTCTCTAAAGGGATGGTCGAGTGGTTAAGGTCCAGTAATAACATGATATTTTTGGGTTTCAATCACAGCTACCATCAGTAAATGTGAGTATATCTGTTCCAATCTTGGTAGCTATTCTTTAACCTTGCGCTTAATTGTGGGCTTGAGAATAGCGGATTCAATATCAGTAGATGTGGATTCGATCTCTTTTCTTATACATGCAACCTAGTCTCCTGATGGAACAATTAAGAGGTTGATTTACACAAATGTTCCTTTTTAGGCGATTTCATACTTTTAGAAGTTATGAAAATATAGCATTTAGGAAATTACTCTTCTGGACAACTTCCGATTCGGGTAATATGTTTACTCATATATTACTCAAACTTTACCGACAAAAGATAGATCGTTGTCTAATGGTTGTAATATAATTTATAAAAGTTTAGACAATGATCTAACAGTTTTTTCATAAGATTTTCAGCTTGTTCAAAAGGGATCTTTAGACCGTAGTCTAAAAGGTCCATAAATTGAAGAGAAATAAAAAGGACATTTACAAAACTTTTAGACTATTTTCTGAACTCAAAAAATGATAAAAGAGTGAGGAGTTATGAGTGAGAATTAATCAGGATTTTCTTTGAATCTGCGAAACAAGTGTGGGGGCAGGTGAATTTCCTCTCAACTAAAACAATCACTACAAAACTAACAATTGACATATAACGGTAGTTAATTTCGTATGAACTCCCAACTATTTAAAAAAAATCTTAGAAGGACTTTATTTGGATAACATTTGATTCCTCAAGTAGCATCTAGTGAATAGTTCTGTGTTCTTATTTAAATTAACAGTCTTAATATTGTGATCTTTTGGAGCTTATCTCGTCGTACGGTCCATCACTGTATTAATTAGGGTAACAAATAAAGTATTGAAGCACGTAATATTTATTTCTATTGTTTTATTCTGTTTCACATCAACCTTTTATGGATTCTTTCCTAACGATACAACCGTCCAAGCTCATGAAGGTTGGGACTTCCTCCTTTTTATTTTCGGAAGTCCGGATTATTTGCATCATATGATCTTTTTTGATGCCTCTTTAATGGGCTAAATTTCACCTTTAAAATTACTTCTTAATTCCATATTACTTGTCCACATCACTAAAAATATATATCCCAAATTACTCGTTAATTTACAAAGTCAGTAGAGTTAATTAAATCTTTCCCATCTTACCCTTATATTAAATGTTTTTAAAAATAATTACGTAATATTGATTAGGGTGCAATTTATTTTTTTGGTAAATAACTGTATTATTAACCAAAGTAGGAATTTCAGTACATCTTTAGATGAGATCTGCTACTGGACAGTAGTCAGCTCAAGCACCAACTCAAAACATACAAAAAAACATTACTCTAATCTCAGCATAAAGACATCAAAAGTAGCAAGCTGCACATAGCACCTAAACCACTAGCTAAACAGGATAGAAATTGAACTTGGATAGCCATTGTGTTAACTTTGGTTTGCCCTCTTCGATGATCAGCCTAACAATCAACTTGTAGTTCTGCTTTTTTGTTGGAAAACTCTTTGGTTCCTCTCCCTCCAATCATAGTACACAGCAACACCCAGACACATGCGCAATACTTCAGCTCTGCCCACTCTAATTCTGCAGTCCATCCCCTAGCATTCCGGTAATACCCATCCATTTGAGCAGTTCCCCCCAGACTTGAGAAGAGAATTCACACAAGAAGAACAGGTGATCCAGGTTTTCATCAGCAGTGTCACAGAGGGGACAAGTGTCACTTATAATTCCCCATTTGAAAAGTCTGTCTCTTGTTGAAACCCTCCTATGAGCAGCAAGCAGCAACATGAAGTTCCATCTTGGCATACCATTGTTATTGCACACTAGTCTTCTCCATGTAATTTTTTGGAAGTGCCCCCTAAGCTTGTTGTAAATCTGTTTTGTTAAAAACTTCTGCATCATTTGCACCTCATACATGGTATAACCAGCTTGAGTAAAGTACTTTGAAGCCTTTAAGATCCTCTGAACAATCCAAGAGGCCTGTTTTGGGACATTAACAATCATATCTCTATTTCTTCCATAGTAGATATGGATTTACCTCACCCATAGTTTATCTTGCTTAGCACATATATTACATTGGAGCTTGCATATAGCAGCTTTGTTCCACATTTCCACATCAAGAATATTGAGCCCCTCAGCTGATTTTGGATAGCAGATTCTTTCCCAAGCTAGCAGGTTTTTTTTAGACAACTCCCCCCCCCCCCCCCCCCCCCCAGTCCACAAGAAAGTTCTGCAAGTTGTTTCTATGACCTGCATGATCTTCTTTGGTAAAACAAACACTTGAGCCCCCAAGACTTGGATTGAGAAAAGGACAGATTTAATCAATTGGACTCTACCAGCACAGGAGAGGAACTTAGTGGTCCAAGAGTTGATCCTACCTAGCATTTTATCAAGGGTTGACATTGAACAATAGATACTCTTTTGGTACTTAAAGGGACACCTAGGTATCTAAAAGGCATTGCACCCATACTTATCCTCAAGAGATCAAGAATTTCTTGTTGCTCCCTATCCTCCCCCCCTAAATATATTGAGCTTTTATTCAAGTTGGCAATCAGACCTGAGTCTCTAGAGAATAATTTGAATTTGTCAAACAACAGCTCCATGGACCCTACATCCCCTCTACAGAATAGAAGTAGATCATCAGCAAATCCAAGGTGTATAAGCTTCAACCTATTACATTTTGGGTGGAAATGAAACTATGGATTTTACCCCAATTGCTTAAGAAGCCTACTAAAGTATTCCATAGCCATGACAAAGAGGAAAGGTGATAGAGGATCCCCCTATCTCAGACCTTTCTTAGCATCAAATGGAGTTGTAGGGTGACCATTTATAAGAATAGAATAGGAGACACACATCATAATCCATTGCACAAAAGTACTGGGGAAATTTAAAGCTGCCAGAACTTGTTTAAGGAAATCCCATTCCAAGGAGTCATAAGCCTTCTGCATGTCAATTTTGAGCATGCATCTAGCTGACACTCCTTATCCTAGAGTAACCTTTAACTAATTCATGGCTAAGTAAAATGTTATCAGTAATTACCCTCCTTGGTACAAATGCTGCCTGACTACTGTCTATAATGCTATCCATTACTCCTTGCAATCTTTTGGTTAACACTTTAGAAATCAACTTACAAAGCACTATGGAACATGAGATGGGTCTAAACTCGTTGGCATAAGAAGGATTTTGTACCTTTGGGATTAATGTCACTGTAGTGCAATTGATGGCTTTGAACATCCTCTTTGTATGCAGAATATTAGTCACAACAGCCACCACTTCATCACCTATTACCTCTCATGATTTCTTAAAGAAAACAACATTAAAACCATCACAGCCAGGAGCCTTCAAATCAGATATATCATTCAAAGCAGCTTGGATTTCCTGTTTTGTAACAGGTGACATGAGCAGTAGTTGTTGATCCCTTCTCAGAATAAGGCCATTGTTCATAACATCAGACTGGATACCAGGCAGTTCAGTTGCACATGAGCCAAGCAATGTCTATATAGAATCCAATAATCTCATCTTCCACCTCTCTTAGTGAACATAATCCTTCCACTATCATCCACCAGTTTTTTGATATGGTTCTGATTGATCCTACACCTCATACTTGCAAAGAAATATGCTGAGTTTGAATCACCCAAACCCAATCACAGTACCCTTAACTTTTGCTTCAAGATGCTTTCCTCTACTTGATTCCATTTCTCCAGCTCACTCTTCAGTTGCTTTTCTCTTGCATATAATTGTTGATCATCATGTGTGTCTCAACAAACTTGGATATCACTAAGCTCCTGCCTTACTAATTGTATCTTCACTTCAACCTTTGAAAATTCCTGATGGCTAAGATCCTTCATAGCTCCCTTCATAAGTTTAAATTTCTTCCACCCCCTCTCCATTGGGCTACCATGTACCTGCCTACTCCATATATCCCTCATTCTTGGTAAAAAATCATTATGTTGTGCTAAGTGGTTGAGGAATTTGAATGGTCTAGATATTTGGTCCTGCTGCTGTTCCAATGTTACACAAACCAAAGCATGATCAGAAAATTAGGGATCCACGACTGTTACATCAACCTGAGGTCACTTGTTCACCCATGCAGGATTCACTAGGGCTCTATCAATCTTACTAAGCACCCTGTTGTTAGTCCAGGTGTAGAACCTGCTTATAGCCTTTATTTCTGTCAAACCAGTGGTCAATAAGCATTGTGCAAAATCCTTCAGGATTCACTAGGGCTCTATCAATCTTACTAAGCACCCTGTTGTTAGTCCAGGTGTAGAACCTGCTTATAGCCTTTATTTCTGTCAAACCAGTGGTCAATAAGCATTGTGCGAAATCCTTCACTTCAGCATCAACAACCTGACTACCATTTAATCTATCCTCCCTTCCAAGCACAGCATTAAAATCACCCATAATCAGCCAAGGATGCAAAACCATAGGCTCCATGCTCTCAAGACTACTCCATAGGCTTCTCCTAGTCTCAACAGTATGGAAACCATATATTGCTGTAAGCTCCACTTTGATTCCTTGGGCAGGCAGTTCAATCATACAATGGACAAATTGATCATTTGTATGCAAAATGTTCACATCCACATATGCTGAATCCCAAATTAGCCAAATTCTTCCCTTCCCAGAAGTATCATAGTTATGATGCCAGTGCCACCCTGGTGCTACTTTCTTCACTATCTGTGCTGCTTTATTCTTGTGAACTCTATGCTCTACTATAACTATAATATTAATATGCTCTTTCCTAACTGTCTTCAAGAACTCCTTGTGCTTATGCAACTTATTAAATCCTCTCACATTCCATGTTGCAATCTTCATGTAGGAATATGCACAGGGTTATGACTCCTCCCACCATTGCGCCTCTTATTCTGCCCCACTTCAGCTACTGTAAAAGCTGCTTGAATGATTTGTTGTATAGTATGTTCATGAAGGGAGTTGAAAGCATTAGATGTCCCGATGTCTTCATTGATATCATAGGAGCTTTTGAAGCAGCCTTTGCCTTTGTCCAACCTTCCCCTCCCTGATTCTCAGCAGTAGTATTAACAGGATTATCAGTTGCACCACTATTAGCTTGGTCTGCAGGAACCTGCGCAACTTGTTCTCCTTTGTTCTGCCATACTTGTTGAGTTCTACCTCTTTGAGCACCCTTTTTCCCAGCTGGTTGTGGCTTTGGAGGCTCTGCCTTCTTTGCTTCAACCTGTGGCTTACAAATATGCCCAATTTGACAACATGTAGGACAATATTGTGGCTTCCACTCATACCTAATCTCCTGTTCAAACTGCCCTCCATTAGGATCCAGGACTTGCACCACATTTGGAAGAGGTATAGTAACATCCATTTCTATTAGCACCCTTGCGTAAGATATCCTCTCCATCTTAGTGGTACATTCATCAGCATATATTAGTTTACCCAGTCCACTTGCAACTCTACTCAATGACTTAACCCCCCAACAATTAAGAGGTGGATTAGGGAACTTCACCCACAATGGTATAACCTTCAGTACCTCATCCTTAAAGCTAAAATCAGCACTCCATGGTTTAACTATCACAGGTTTAGAGTTAATCATATGAGGCCCCGTGTATAGTATTTCATCCCTATCTGCTACTGTCTTGAATTTAATCACAAAGTAATCATCATTATGATAAAAAATTACCGGCTTAGATGAGTACTCTCATGACTCAAGGAATCTACCAATGGCTGCAATAGTGGGTGAAACACCGATCACATACAAAATTATGGCTGCCTTTCATTGTTCTGCTTCCTTAATCGTTTCCTCCTTGTCTAATTGCACATATTTAACACCCTCCTTTATCGTAGGAGGTACAAATTGTAGCTCCATACCCTTAGACGCCATTGTATTACCCTCAAACAAACTCACCCAAAGTTTTTCCACATTACCCTTTTCCAGCATCTCTAGTCTTCGCTGAGCTATCGGAGCTAGCTCCTCTATAGCATCACTAAAGATCGTCTGTTGTGCCGTCGCCGTCACCTGAAGTTGCACCAGCTTCTCAATAGATTGATCGGGGCCCTTTATTCCATTTTGACCCATCGGCGTGACATAGAAAGCCACCGGTGTATTAGGCTTACTTCCTCCTACAACGCCCTGTACCACTGGTGTTACATGTTGTGGTTTCCCGATGACTTGATCTATGGGCACTGTTTTCCTCGCTCGGCCCTTCACCATACCGGCGGTGGATGACGGTTTTCACTATTATCGTGCACCACTTGATAACGTTCGCCTAGAGAGAGAAGTTATTTTTTTCTGATTATTTATTAAAGAGATAAGGGTAAAGCAGTAAAATATTTCTTAAAAAAGTATAAACGGAAAGTTCGAGTAATATGGGACGAGAGAGTAGTAAAATTAAAGCTGGAGAAATTTAGTCCACTGAATTGCAGACATAATTTAAAGATCGACCTCAAAAAATACGATTTGAAGTCAAAAGTCTAAGCAAATGTAATTTCTACTTTCTAGTAGGGCTGTTTAGTGGGTCGGGTCGGCTCGATCTCGACCAGTCCCGTCCCGTCCCGCTCACCTTCCCACCCCTACCCCGACCCCGACCTCACTTAAGAAAATGGTAGTGGGATTTGAACTCGTGACGTGACGAGATTAGGGCTCGTCCGGATCCCACCCATCCCGCCCCCTATCCCGGCCCGTCCCGACACAAAAATAATCGTTGCACAATGGTCAAATTTAGATTTTGGCAATTGTGCAACATCTATAACTATCATTTTGGCCCCCCACCCCATAAACTCTCTTACCCCTTAATATTTATTTTTAACCCCTAAGTTTGTACATTTATACTTTAACCCTATTTCTCAACTATAAATACCTCATTTTCATTTTCATTTTTCTCACAAATCTTCCTACCATCTCTCTAATCTCTCTATCTATGTCTCTACAAGTCTACATTGCCTACTAAATATTTTATATTATTTGCTTATTTATATCAAAGTTCAAAAATTGGGAGTGAAGTTGGCAACTAGCTTGAGGATCATCCATCGAGCAAAGTTTTAATTTTCAACCTCTATTACACGTCGACGTTGCGTCAGCGTTTGGTACCTTCCTTTAAATTATTATTGTTACTTAATTTTTAATTATCGTACTTAATTTTATTATCTTTAATTATTTATTTGCATAATTATAATGGAACGAATTGGACGTTTTATTTCTGGTAGAGGTACTAGGGGTAATAAGGGTAAGGGTGCATCTTCTAGTAATCTTATTTCTAGTCCCGATGATTTCACTCATATAGATGAACCTTATTTTTTTAATGATATTAATATACCATTAGATCATGAGGTATATTCTGCATCTGAACCAGACTTTAATTTTGAAAATGAATTAGACGATAATGTAGATAACACACCCACTAGTGCACCTCAAACTCAGGCTCAGACTGAGTCTCAGCCTGAAACTCAAACTGGAATGCCTCCTATTCCCCCTAGTATGAGTCGAGGCCCAAGACAACGAAAATTAAAATCACCTGCATGAAATTTTTTTGATAGGGACATTGATAATGAGTTAGCTAGATGTAAAATTTGTCAAGAAGTTTATAAATTTAAAATCAGAAAAGGTCAAGGTGAGACGAGAGGTTTAATTAGACACGTAGAAAACTCTCACAAAGTAAGGTATAACCAATATCTGGCTAAAACATCGGGTGTGTCAATGCCTTCTGAGTCGGGATAAGGTTCACATAGTGTCCCCGACCAAGTACATGGTCGAATTAACCCGATGACTGGGGAATTATAGGTCCTAAATATGATAAACACAAAGATAGGGAAAATATAACAAAATTAGTTGCGGTGGAGGGTTTACCTTTTTCATTTCCTGTTTTTATTCATTACATTAGAGAAACGTATAATCCTGCTTTTAACGGTTTTCCTAGATCAAATGTTAGAAGAGACGTTTTTAAATTTGCACATGAATATCAACAGTATTTACGTTATGCATTATATCATTTTAATGGCAAAGTGCTATCACTTCTGATATAGGTCGTAGTACTAACGGTAATGACTATTTAACTTTAACATGCCATTGGATAGATCAGAGTCGGTCTATGCAAAAACGTATTTTAGCATATAGATATATTGATGATAGACACACTGAATCTTTTATTGCAAAAAATATTCATGAAATTTGTGAATATTATGGAATAACTGATAAAATTATGAATGTTACATTAGATAATGCTACTTCTAATGATTATGCTGTAAACCATTTAAAAACTCGATTAACTCTATCTTTTTCCGATAATTTTCATATAAGATGTGCATGCCATATTTACAACTTAGTTGTAAAAGATGACCTAATTTTTTTTGAAAACATTCTTGATAAAGTACAATTTGCTATAAACTTTATTTTTAAAGGTAATAAAATACAAAGACGCAAATAGTATAAAAAAACTTGTCATGATTGTGAATTACCTTATAGAAAAATTTCAGAAGAAGTAGCGATTATGTGTAATTTTCTGTATGAACAACTACTTATTGCTCACGAGTATAAAAGACCTATAACTTTATTATTTAACGCCCATAATCAAAATCCAAGGGATATGCTTGTAGATAATGATTGAATTTTGTTTTAGAACTTATTGGATTTTTAGAGAATTTTTTTCTAGCTACTAAATTTTTTATGGTGTTTATTATCCTACTATTTCATCTATGTTATTTTATATAGCTCTAATATTTTTGTTACTTAGTGAATATGTGCAAAAAATATCTTATGCTCCATCTATTAAAAAATATTTATAAAATTAATTTTTTTTCCTATTCCCACTATTTATATTATTGGTGATGTATTAAATCAGACTATTAAAGTAGACGGTTGTAAAACACTTGTTGAAATGATTTATGAAAGTATAGAAATACTTCCACCTCCAAATCCAACAGATCCAAATAAAGAACCAACTCACGAAAGAAGTACCGCTCCTCTAGAACTACCGTCAAAGGAATAACGAAAGAAGTACCGCTCCTCTAGAACTTAGTCACACCTACATAGGTGATTTGAAGTTTATACAAAATAGAGGAGGAGACAAGTACTTTGTGACCTTCATTGATGATGGTACAACGTATTGTATCCTTTGTTTGTTGAAAAGCAAAGATGAAGCTGTTGAAGCAGATAAGCGCTACAAATCAGAAGTTGAAGATCAACTAAGCCTACAAATTGAGGATTTCGTAGTGATAGAGGGGGATAATGTGAAGCATCGTTCATTAAACGACTGCTCATTACTCATCTCAGTCTAACGATGTTAGCCAAGCGCAAAGCCGTACGCCCAAATTATGTGGAGCAAGACGATCCTTACCGCTAATGCGATTCTCAACAGAACTACACATAAGGATAAGGATAACCCTCCGTGTGAAACATGGAAATGATCCCACCTACAAATGGTGTGTTGTGGGGTGGCTTGGCAGAGGTTGGAATACCGAAACAGATCAAGTTAGACCTAAGACTGTAGATTGCATATCCACTGGATCTGCAAATAATAGTAGTGCTTATTGCCTCTTGGTGTCAAATAATGCTGAATTCTTTGAAGATAACTTTCTTTGAGAAGGAAAAAGAAGTAATTGCTCGAGGTTAACAAGAACCCACGAGGGCCTGACTGTCCGGAACTAGACGTTCCGTATCTACAGGACTCAGAAGTTGCTGTCTATCCGGAACTTAATATTCCAGATCTACAGAACTCAGGGATTCTAGATGTTGAACCGAGACAGAGCAAAGAGGGGACAAAGACTTATTCCAGGCCTTCTAGCTTGTATGATTGAGAATGAACCATGGAAAATTAACAAAGAGTTGTCATTTCCAGAAGCGCTACTTTGGAAAGTATATACAGAAAGAGAAATATATTCCATCATATAGAACCATACTTGTGTAATGGTTGACCTTTCTCCGGGAAAAAAACCTTTGGGTTGTGAAAGTGGATACTCAAAAATGAGTACAAAGTAGATGGATCTACTGACAAGTATAAGGCCTCGACTACTTGGACATGTGCTCCCCTGTGAATAGCTTAACATCCAGGGCCATTGCAGTCTTGCGTGACATGGATGTTGAAACAACCTTTCTAACTGGAGAGTTGGAAGAGGAGGATCAGAGTTGGTTTGCTGCACTGTTGGGCTTCTTCCTGAACTTTCATTTTGGTCTCTGAAATATTTACATTTTGGTCCTGGAAGTTTCAAATAAAACCGAAACAATGAATCTGACAACAGAAACATCGACTCTTAAGTTAGAAAGCCAACAGTTGAAAAAACCTACAGTCTGAAAGTGGAAGTCATATTGAAACAAAAGTCTTGATATGAAAGATATGGGTATCACATATGACATCTTAGGAATTGAGATTTCTAATACATCTAACGGACTGGTCTAACTCCAAACTCAGTTATGAGATAGTTGACAGTCTCGTTGAAGCCACCAATGGATATGAATCATAAAACTGATTGGAATCATGGTGCACCCATATACAAGGAGCGATATGTGTATGTCACATATAGTTCAATGTATTGTACACACTACAACCGACTTGGTATCGGCCTACAAAGTAGATCAATTGAACTAAGGTTCACTCGTGATTCTGGAAATGATCGATAGAAGACGTTAAGTCGGATATGACGATATCTGAAATATTCGCTTATCTACGGATTATGGTATTCTGGATGTCCAGTGGTTCTGGGAGAACACAATGATGCAAACTGGACATCAGATATGAAGAACACCAAAGCCATAAGTAAATGTGTATGATGGGTCTTGGAAAATCCTCTAAGCAAACTTGCATCGGCCGATTCATGTTAAAATCGAAGTTTATCGCTTTAAACAAAGTATAAAGAAAGTTAAGTAACTTTACGACTTCTTAGAGAACGTCCCTTATTGGAAGAAACTCGTGCCTTCAGGAGTTGTACAATGTGGCTAGCCGGTCGGCTTCAAGAAGGGCACGTATGACGGCGTCTGGACATAACTGTTGAATCTGTCAGAGATATGAGACCGTATGACAGTTGATCATCACGGGTGTCACTTCCTTGATTACTAATCAAAGTATATAGCAGACCCTTTAACTAAGGGACTACCCGAAGATCAAGAGTTCTGCCTGTCTAGAGGAATGTGCTTAAAATCCAAACAATACAAACCTTTGCGGTGGTAACCTAACCATACTGACTGGAGATCCCAAGAATTTTGTTAAATGGGAAAACTAAGTTGTAAAAGGTTCAGTTGAGCGCTTCTGTGGAAGCAAGAGCACTTCAGATTATGACTTCTACTAAGAAACATGAATCCAAGGCCGTTCCCGCGATAGACATTAAAGTGCTATCTGCATGGTGGGTAAAGGTTAAGCTTCCAAACCTTTAACGATCCTCAAACGGTTGAGGTTAAGATTGGAAGAACTTTTAATGATACCTAATACTTGTGAAGTGGGGTATAGCAGGATACCTTGTAGGAGATCACCTATTTAAGTGCGAGGACAGGCCACCTCAAATGAACGCACTTAAGAATCCAAGTGTGTCCACGACCACAACGGACATAACGAAAGAAGAAACGAATAAATGGGAGGTATTGTGTTGGTACCATTGTCTTGGATTACATTAAACACTGACGGTTCAAGACATCACGTTCACCACACAGTAAGTAAGTCCAATGGTATTCAACTAGGGAATGTTCAAAGCGGAAGCTACCTCTCCTGATGCAATATCTTTTCGTTGAAAGATTGCTGAAAGTATGCACCTTGTGTGTGCGCCAAAATCTCTTTCAAGAGGGGATTGTTGGAAATTTACTAATGTGGAATTAAGTTTATCCCTTTATTTATGACTCGAACAATTGAGGCCCCGCACGTCGGAAATGTCATTTTCACACACATGCAATCTTAGTGCCAAGTATAGTAAATTTCGTAAATGAAAGAGATATTGGTACGTAAGTGAAATGTTTGAGACATAGAATGATGGACTACTATTTGCTAAATGACAAGTGTTCCACGTTGGTAAACGAAGGAAGGATTGTGCGAAGTGTAAGATGATACTGGTCGGAAAAGGGCCGCGGCGCCGCTTCCAGCATGGCGCCCTTCCAGGGCGGCGCCTTCCGGGCCGTGAGCCGGAGTGGCGATAATATGCGTGTTGAATTAGCGCCGCGATGCTAATGTGGCAGAGCCGCGATGCTTCATTGGCAGTGACTGCTCGACGAAATCCCAAAAGTTTTGGGTGTTGAGGGGGTTTCAATGACATTGAATCCACCCAATAATGGCCATTACTTGGACCATTATGTTGCTGCATTACGTGGGGGGTTAAATGTCATCCATTACATGACAATTGATTGCCATTATGGGGCATTTGGAAGGACCATCTTGCACACCTATAAATTGAGGCCTTTGGCTCAATTCTATAGATGAAGAAATGAACATATGAACAGAAAAACAAGTTCACAACACCACAAAGAGATCAGATTTTCCTGATAGCAATCATTTTCTTAGCAATCTTCATTATTTGTGTTCTTCGCTGAGATCATTTGTGTAGGCTTTACACACTTGATGGTTTGCTGTTTCATCTTGGGAGACTATTGTCCACACTTCCGTAAAGCCTATATACGGGGGCAATCTTGTCTTAAAGATAGAGAGCCATCTCCCGACTCAGCCGGTGGTGTTGTGGTTTATCTAATTGGTTGCTAAGTGTTTCAGGTGTTAACTCAACAGACGAATGACTCTAATCGTTCGTATTTTCAGCGGATCTACAAGCCACAAGTGTAGCAGTTCATGTTCTTGTATTTCCGAATACAAGTTCTATATTTGAAGTTTCATTCTATATTGTATAACAGTGTTATGCATGTTGTTATACACCATTATATACTGTATAATTAGGCTAGGAATTTAATGGTGATTTAGAAGAGTTCATAGATGTATATACATACATTGTTATAAAGTGTATAAAAACTATATAAACATTATATGACAGTGTATAACAGCTATATAAACACTGTATTACAGTGTATAAGTACCCTTATATATTGTATACATCATGTATAAATATCTTTATACTGTTTATCCGGTGTGTAAATTATACACTTAAATGCCGATATGAATGTAATGGGTGCTAAAGGACAGTGAAGTGTTTTCTTTTTCTTTTGGTGAATTTCAAATAGAAAAATGAAGATAAGATCTGGGAAAATGATGTGAGAAATGGTGAAAGATTTATTTTTCTTTTTTAATTTTATCAAAACAACGAGGGAGAGAATGACGAAAAGCAGGTATGGTATTAAGGTCAAAGGAAATGGAGGTAAAATTTGTGAAGATACGAGATTGGTGTTGAAGGAGTTTGAGAAGAGAATTGCTACTTGTTTCTTGATGTTGGATGATCAGTTAATTAATGTAACTAATTTTAAGGCTACAACTTACTTATTAATTTTATGGTTAAGCGGCAGCAAAAAAAAATTTGAGCTGTGCTTTTTATCCAGCTAAAAAAGTTTAAGGTTATTAGAACAATATTTTGGGGCTAGGCTCAGAAAGAAACAGTAATGGGCAGTTATTTGTGTTTTCCCCCTAATTTAAAGGGTGACTTCAAAAAATACTATTTGAAGTCAAAAGTCTAAGCAAATGCAATTTCTACTCTCTAGTAGTGGTTTAATTATGTTGAAGTTTCTTATATTAATTTTCTGATATACTCTCCCGTCAATATATGTATTTTACTTTGATTTTTTCTAAGAAAAAATGTTTCAAAAAATAAAAATAAATCACGGTCGGTATTTAATACTCCTAGTAACCTTTTAATTTTAATATCTCACATGACATATTTCGGACTAGACTGATAGAATATAGCATGGTACCGTACTCAAATAGGATTAAGATTGTAATTAAACTAATGTACAAACTTACCATAGTTGTAGAATTCTTGTACAAATATAATTAAGATTTAGAAGTATAGTATGAATAGGATTTTTCGTATTTGGAGATTGTAACTTGTATATATATATTCCATTCATTAATGAAAATAATCAAGAGATTATTTCTTTCATGGTATCAGAAGTCTAGGTCTAAAATACATTCTCCCAAAAACACTTCCGCTCTTCTCGATATCTGCTCGGTTTCCGTGCACTTTTCCTCCTATATTCCCAAATTTTCTTCCTAGTCCCTAATTCACCTATTGTTCTTTCGTTATGTCTATGTCAAAGAACATATTTCATCCTGCCCTTACATTTTCCAACATCAAGAACCACATCCCTATTGTTCTTGAGATGAAAAACGTCCAATACGTGACGTGGACGGAATTTCAAAGTTCATGCACGCTCACATCAAGTCCTCCATCACATAATCCCCTCGATAACTGGCGAGGAGAAGGTGCCTACCCCCGAGGATGATCCTACGTCACGAACAACCCTTGATGCTACCGTTCTCCAGTGGATTTATTCCACAATCTCTACATACCTCGTGGAGACGATTATTGAACCCGACGCTACGGCGATGGCTACTTGGAATAGGGTGCGTGATATATTCCAAGATAACAAAAATTTCTGTGTTATCACTCTTGAGCAGGAATTTTCCCATGTCAACATGTAAGATTTTTCTAACATCTCGGCCTATTGTAAAAGGCTGAAAGAATTGACAGACCAACTCCGCAACGTTGGTGCGCCCGTTATCAATAATCGTCTTGTTCTTCAAATGGTCGCAGGCCTTTCTAAGGCCTATAATGGTGTTGGAACATTACTTCGTCAAAGTAATCCCCTCTGTCGCCATTTTATCAGGCACGTTCCATGCTCACGTTAAAAGAGCCCAATTTGGCTAAAAAGGCGGCTACCGGAGCACATTCCATCGTAAAGATGACCACGTTAGACGAAAGGGTCAAAATCATAAAAATAATGACAAAAACAGTAGTGGCAATCGCGGTGGTAATGACGGCGGAGGATGGAACAGTGACAGCTACAATAGTGGGCCTCGGAGTAGTGGGCCCCCTGGCAGTGGGGCTGGGCCAGTGGCCCAACAATTTTTATTTTCCGCCTGCTCCTTATCTGGGAAACTGGGCTCAGTTCCAGAAAAATTCCAGGCCCAGTTTCTCGATCCCAAATAGTGGAATGCGGTACAGTAATGGGTCGGGACAACAGGCAAGCCTGCTTGGGCCTCGGACCCCGCAGGCCTTCCATACTGCGGGCCCAAATCCGATCATGACACCTACAAATATTGAAGCCGCAATGCATACACTTGGCTTAAATCCCCCGGATGCGAATTGGTATATGGACACCGGAGCCACTTCTCATATGACGTCTGATCAAAGTACTTTCTCGTCTTATTCAAATTTGAGCAAAAATTATGGTATAATTATTGGTAATGACAACTGAATTCCAATTCACGGTTATGGACATACAACTTTATCTCCCCCATATCCACCTTTAGTTTTGAAAAATACCCTTCTTGCACCTAACTTAATTAAAATTTTAGTGTATGTCTGAAAATTCACCACTGATAATTGAGTTTCTGTTAATTGTGATCCCTTTGAGTTTTCTGTGAAGGATTTCAAAACGGGGATACCTTTAATGAGATGCAATAGTAGGGGAGAGCTTTATCCAATCATAACTACCACCACTTCCACGAGTCAAGCCATGCCGTCTACTTTTGTCGCCCTTGCTCCTTCCTTGTGGCATGCACGTTTGGGTCATCCATGATCGTCTACTATTTCGTGTTTGCATAAAAACAATTCTATTTCTTGTAAGGGTACGCGTAGTACTCCACTTTGTTCTTCTTGTCCGTTAAGGAAACATGTTCGATTACCATTTGTAGCCTCTACTTCTCGTACTTTGATGTCTTTTGACGTTATTCATAGTGATTTATGGACATCTCCCATTTTAAGTTCTTTGGGCAATCGTTATTTTGTCTTATTTTTGGATGATTATTCTATTTTTTGTGGACCTTTCTGTTATCCAAAAATTCTCACTTTATTTCCACTTTCTTAAAATTTAGAGCATTCATCGCAAGAAAATATTCAATGTGATAATGACAAGAAATACGATAATGGGTTATTTCGGGAATTTTGTGATGCTAATGACATAGTTTTTCATTTTTCTTGTCCTCATACGTCCTCGCAAAATGAGAAAGCCGAATGGAAAATTCGTATCATTAATAATATTGTCCGAACTTTATTAGCCCATGCTTCCGTACCCCCTTTCTTTTGGCATCATGCACTACAAATGACTACTTACCTCCTTAACGTACTTCCTACAAAAGGATTAGCATATGAATCTCCCCTTAAAATTCTCTATAATAAGACTCATTCGTATTCACATCTTAGGGTTTTTGGGTGTTTATGCTATCCACTTTTTCTGTCAACTACAATTAACAAACTTCAAGCCCGATCTACCGCTTGTGTATTTTTGGGTTTCCATCTAATCATCGTGGTTACAAATGTTTTGATTTATCGTCTAATAAAATCATAATTAGTCGTCATGTTCTTTTTAATGAAACCCAATTTCCATTTGCTAAAGTGAGTAGTCCCGTGCCTAGTTTGTATAATTTTTTAGATGACGATGTCTCACCACATATTATCCACCATTTATCAAATTTGTCCCGTGACCAAAATACGCCAGCAGGCCCACTGCCTACTGGCCCACACAGTCTCATTACCACTGTTCCACCGATTCTGCCCAGTGGACCAGAAACACCGCCCAATACCGATCTCGATACTGTTCCAGTGTTCCAGCCCACTCCAATATCGGCTTCCGCCCCTGCTGGCCAGTCCGTCACAGTCCCGCACATTGCCCCAAATCCATCTAACTCTACCTCGAGTTAAGGGCCCATTACTCGTAGTCAAATGGAGTATTTTTAAACCAAAATAACATTTTAATCTCAATTCTAATGTCTCTAAATTCCCACTATCACGTAACCATATGTCTGCACTACATGATCCGAATTGGAAATTGGCTACGAATGACGAATATAATGCTCTTATTGAAAATAAGATGTGGGAGTTAGTACCTCGTCCATTTGGTGTTAATATTATTCGGTCTATGTGGATTTTTACTCATAAAAAAAATCTGACGGTTCTTTTGAGAGGCATAAGGTTCGTCTTATAGGTGATAGTAAAACTCAACAGGTTGGCGTGGATTGTGGTGAGACGTTTAGTCCAGTGGTCAAACCGGCTACCATTTACACTGTTCTTAGTTTGGCTCTCTCAAAAGCATAGCCTATTCATCAGTTGGATGTAAAAAATGCTGTCTTACACGGTGATCTTAAGGAGACAGTCATTATGCATCAACCCTTGGATTTTTGAGATCCCAATCATCCTCATCATGTCTGTTTGCTGAAGAAGTCTTTGTATGGGCTTAAACAGGCCCCGCGAGCTTGGTATAAGAGGTTTGTAGATTATGTGTATACTATTGGGTTTTCTCACAGCCGGTCTGATCATTCTCTATTTATATATCGTCGTGGTACTTCTCTAACATACATTTTATTGTACGTAGATGATATTATATTGACTGCTTCATCTGATAATCTGCGCATGTCTATCGTGTCACTTCTCAGTTTTGAATTTGCAATGAAAGACTTGGGACCCTTGAGTTATTTCT